>CM068357.1:29381814-30021814 GCA_034769755.1 Odontamblyopus lacepedii | reverse complement strand
GGAGCAGAAGATGTTTGGTCCTTATTTCTGGACTTGTGCCACACTGCAACTATACATTATCTATCAAAATTTTTTATTATACGGCAATAAATCTGCGTTAAAATTAAAAGAAAAATATCAGATAAAAAAAGGTTTTGGTAAAGATTACTCAAGAAATGGTCAGGTGGACTGTACTAACTGCTGTAGCATCTCTTTGGTGAAAAAGAGAGTACATGACATATTTTTTTAAAAATGTTTTTCTAGTTATTTCTATTTCCTAGTTTGGTGGCAGTCTGTTAAAAAAGTTAAGAGGAGAAGTATGAAAATAGAGGAAGTTTTCAAACAGAATACTCTTATCTATGTCATCAACATAGACTTTTCCATCGAGATATTTTACGTGCAAAGAACACATTGTTTCTGGTACAGTTTAAACCTTCATTTAACAAAATAAAGGTCTCTTCGTTTATTTCTAGTAGTCTAATCATACACATAATTAAAAATAATAACAATATATATAATAATATATAATTATTTTTAATCATCCGTTCATATCATTGCAATACAAAGGAATGTGCTACCACTGGAACCCGCACCAGTGTTTGAAAACCTGTCGACCAACCTGACTACAGCATTAGCCTCTCTTTGGTTAGACACAGGCTTAACTCTGCAAACTGAAGTATTTTTAGCCTGTCTAAATTATAGGTTTGCCGTTAGTGCCACATTTTCCCCATATCTTCCTCTGTTTTTCTGCTTAGCCCTCTCAGTGTTTGAGTGGCCTGTGACCAGACTGGATTACAGTGGAGAGAAATCACAGCTTAGTAAAATATGTAACACTGAAAGCCCAGTCTAGTGTGTTTGAAAGAGGAGGAGAAAAACAGGAGTTATGGCACTGGCAGGATCGTGCTATGTGTAAAATAGGATGAAGCACTATATGATTAGGCAGGGGTGTTTGTGGTCTCCGTGGTGACAGGGTGGGATATAATTTAGTCGTAAAAAGCAGTGGAGTAAATACTGTCAGTATGCATACTTTTTCAGTGAAGTTCTAATTTATACTGTTAAAGGTGCACAGTGTAACTTTTATCTGTCACATGCTTGTTTCCATGGAAATGTAATTGCTTTGTCTTTAATGCTCCACAGTAAGGCTTTAAGCTACCCATCTTGGCTTTACTCTGTTTCATGTGTTTTTATTGACTTAAAAACATTGCATTCTTACTGTGAGTGGGCTTGCTTCTCCACAGATATTACCCTGTAACTTGGCCCCGTGGCATCACTTGCTTGTGCTTACTTAAGATAAATAAGTGTAAAGCCGTACTGCGGAACAACGCAATAACATCTTCATGGAGAGAATAAGGTTTTTCAAAATAATTTTCTAAATAAAAACTGGGACACCACCGGTTTGAGGTGGTGGTTTTAATCATTTTTAAACATCCTTTTCAGGATTTTACCTAAACACTAGGGGTGGGTATTGCCAACAACCTTGTGATACAATACGATTCGCGATACAGGGGTCTCGATACGATACGATTCGCGATACAGGGGTATGCCGATACATGGTCTTCAAGGCAATACGTATCCCGATATTTTACATTACGTAACCTATCATTTTAAAAAAAGACAGATGTTTACTCAAATGTTATTTTTATTTTGGTGTAGCGCATCAGTTACAATGTAACAGAAGAAGGCTGTAAGGCAGAAACTGCCCTTGATTAACCTGTTAACACCCGCACTCGGCACAAGTGTTCAAATATATACCAGATGTTCCAAACTGTAATAAGATGTAATGTATAATAAATAAACCATCTTCTGAAATTTAGGCATGTTTTCTTAAGATAAATAACTAAAACAAGCCAAAAAATTTTGCTCCATATGTCTCTTGTGCCTCCGCCTGTGAGTGTGCGTAAAAGGAGGAGAGAGAGAGTCTCCATACACAGAGCGCATGGAGCTAGCCTATCACTACAGCACCTCTGCCCCACATGGGGCCCACCGCTGAAATCGTCTTTTCATAGGCTACTCAGATCTGTCAATCATTTCCTGAAAGAACCAATGACTGAAGAGGTTTTGCCGTGGAACTGTCCCTCGGTCATGCGTAATACGCCGCTAACTGGACGCACTCGTTTTGTTCCCCAAGCTGTAGCGCGGCGCCCCGTAGCCGGACCGAAGCCTGGATACGCTTGTTTTGTAGCTAAGAGTGTGGAGAAAACAAACATACCCCACACCGCTAACAGGAGCTAAGCGTTTAGCTATGCTAAGGACCAAGAGCGAGAGTAGTAGAGAGATGCGTCGCTCATCCATTCAGACAAACTCGGACTTTTTGGATTATTTCTCCACATGGAATTATTTTATGAAAAAAACAAGAGCTCCGCCAGCGGGGCAAAATACGCCCGTACTTTGAATTAATTAATTGTTGGTGCAGTTTGGAAGTTTGACATTCCTAGGTGAGACGGTTGTCGAGTTAGAGCGCGGACAAGAAATTGTCCACAGACAGACGGACAGACGGACAGACAGACGGACGGATAATCAATAGGGAAATCTGGCTCTTGCAGTAGGAGTATGAGTATGACATCATCACATTCTAGAATCGGAATTCCACCAATCAGATTGCAGCAACAGAACTTAAAGACACTACAAAGCTTTAATGTGTCAAAGCTCAAAGAAGCGGAGAATGTGGGTTGTTCTCGCTTTCAGCAGCAGAACATTTTTGCCTCTTCATGAAGACAAAGCTTCAAAGACTTCAAAGCTTTGAAGTGTCCACAGACAGACAGACAGACAGACAGACAGACGGACGGACGGACAGCGCCATAGCATAATACGCCCCGTCTTACAACGGGCGTATAACAACTGGATATTCTTTTTCTGTGGACTGTTACGGACTAATTGAGCACAGCTATTCCTGGATTGGACCCGTTTCGGACCGACAGAACCGGCTCAAAGGTAAGAAATGCGATGAATATTTTCGGGAATTATAAGTTATGGCTCTTTGGGCTCGCTGTGTGGCATAAAATGAATGATATGGTGGTTTTACTGAGGAATTAAGCTTTCAAACGCTGTATAGCATGTCAATATTGGAAAAATAAGTACGGTGAATATCTGGCTTGACTTTTTAATGTTGTGTAATCGCCCGCCGGCGCGCGGGTGGGTGTTAAGTTTATTAATGTAAACATGGCTTAACAAGGCTGTATGCTGACATGCAGCTACCTTTGATGAAAGTAAACTTAAGATATGGCCTTAACAAGGCTGTAGTGCAGAAGGAATGCTGCCTTTGACAATACGAAATGCGCATTGCAAGCAAGGATCACTTATCAGACGCAGTTTGCTGAAGCTTGATAAATAATGTTTGTTGCATGTAAAATATCGATACTGACGCCTCCGTATCGATACGTGTATCGCCAAGAGGCCCACGACGATGTATCCCCGTATCGATTTTTTGAACACACCCCTACTAAACACATAATGATGTATGCTTCTCTTTACTGTTGGTAGGATCAGACTGGTCAAAAATAGGGACACCTGAGACATGTCTTAATAAAATTTAGTATTAATATAAAACTGGGACAAATCACTGGTTTTGGATAAATCTCCTGGGACAGGGGACACAGGGCTCATATCTGGGACTGTCCCGGGTAAATAGGGATGTCTGGTCACCCTAGGAGAGAAGCATATGAGGGACCAACCAGCAGAAAAGTTACACAGTGCACCTTTAAATATAGTAATCAAATTTATTGTGGTACAGTTTTCTTTATTACTACAATAACCCAATAACTTTTTTGGTAGAAATGCCCTGCTGTATCTTCTATCAAATTTAATGTCCAATTTTATGATGAACTTTGAATTACTTTGTGTATGAACTGTGCTATAATAAACTTGCCACGCCTATTTATATATGGAACTATTATCAAGTCACAAAGGCTGCAGTTATTTAAACAACAGAATGCAGATTGTCTTTTAACATTTTCAGGAGCTTGTGACCATTATGATTGGTTTCTGTTTTGGTGTTTGACTTTCAACAAAAAGAGAGAGTGACTTACTGAAAAACTGTTGGCTAATATTTTGGTTTTGATGTGGTTTGAGAGGGACTTGCTAATCAGCACAAAGCTCACTTGTTTGTAGATTCAGCTAAGTCAGTTCTTTGTGGTCAGATTAAAGTCTAACATGAATAACAGAGCTTCAGACAGAGCAGTGCCTCATGCCCTCTAGAGAATGTTAATGATCTTAGCTGCAAAGTTTCAATAGATTTATATTCCCATTTAGTAAGGTGTGATTGTGCTTGTGAAAGTTGAACACATTACGTCTCTGTGTTTTTGCATTGACTCTTTGTCTGCTAATGAAGTTCCATGGATAATTAAAAGCCCTGTACTTGATTTTCCATTTCTCCATCCATCCATCCATCTTCTCCAGCTTAATCCGACTGGGTTGCGGGGGCAGCTTGCTGCCCAATCCTCATAGCACCTGACCCCCCCCTATGAACCCCTCTGCGGGTGGTGAGCCCACAGGAGGGTGGACAATATGGTCCTTGATGTTAGTTCATAGGGGTGGATTTTTCATTTATTTAAGCAGGCTCTTATACAGTCGACAACAGTATATCTAAACAATTCTCAAAAGGAGACGATTTATCTGGGTTAAACTGGGGCATCGATTAGATGAACTCAAGTGTACCAATAATTCTAAATGATGAGAATGAATAAAACAACAACCTGTTGTTTTAACCCTGGTAGATAATGGTTGAACCTAATGTCTTGTCTTAGCAAACCCAGATACAGCAGATCACACCACTGCCCGTGACCATGAATACAGAGAATCTTTAGCACTTATGAGTTACTAATTATCTAAACCCAAACAATACATTCTGTTAGTTTAGCAAGGCCAGAAATTTTCCATCACAATGTGTCTTGCTCCAGTCCATATTATATAAACACCTCTTGAGGTAATATGTGCACTCCATGCTGTCTGCATCTAATTACAAATCAGTTTATTTACAGAGAATCAGAAAGTGCACGTTAGCACGCTAGTTGTTAACTTTACCGTCACAACAAAACTCCACTCTCCACAAGCACTTATAAATTCCTCGTGGTGAATAAAAAAACTCATTTAGTTTTTAATATTTTTAGAAAAGTAAAAATCAGGTACAGCGCCTTTAAAAGTGATTTTATAGTGTTGTTTTTTCCATATAACTAACCCAGTGAATCTCCTGTGTGCAGGTTGCAGGTGTAATGGGCGGAGAGCTGGATGGCTGACACAGACCCAGTCACATGATGCAGGCTCGTAACCGCTTCCTCCTCCTGGTGGTGGGAGGTGCGGCTGCGCTGGCCATCCTCAGCCTCAGCGTACAGTTCTGTGAGTATTAATGATACTTTCATCATACTGAGGTGTTCTTCATCTATCTCCAAGGGTGTCAGACTGTGGAGGGGTAAAGGGTACTGTTTACCTAGGGCCCAGTGCAAACTCTGTAATGTACATTTTTCATTAACAACATGTTATATACATAGACCGTATGAGTGAGTGTGATGTCACCCACAGCATTCAGTGTCGCTCAAATGAGGCTCCCGATGCCACGGTTACAGGACCCAGGCTCTATATTTGGAAATCCGACCACGAGTATCATAGCAACCACAAGAGCCAATCATGATTGAGGTGGTTAAATGTGCCCGCCCTCCTCACCGTGAAGCGGTGATACTCAAGTCATTGATTTATGTTATATGTTCTGTTATGTACGAACAACAACAGAGTTGGCAATTTAACGAAATTCACTTTACTTTGTTAGTTAAGTTATGCTAGTTAAGATTCTAGTAACATTAGCTATTATAATTGTTTGATTTATTTTGTCATTTTATTTCAGAAATAGTCAATGGGAGCAGGAAAGCGGGAAGGAATTTACTTAGCAGCAAAACACACGTGCTATCAATCAAACCTGTTGCTAACGCTAGGCGGCAGCGACCTCGAGCACTTCCTATTTGGCACACGGCGGCTAACGCTTTAGCTATGTCCACTCATATATACGGTCTATGTTATATGGCCCCACCAAGATGATTTGAACCCAGGGCCAGAATTTGGTGCTACAGCCTTGTTTTTGTCTATGGTAGAATGCACACTGTCAAAAACCTTTAATGATTGTCTGAAAACTCAAGAAAAACACTAAAGGCATTTAAACAACACATTTTAAGGAGCCTGTGATCAATATGAGTGCCCATGGTCCTGTTTAGGAGTTTGATTTTGATCTCAGATGTAAATTATCCATTCATTTTATTATATTCAAATTACTTACTCATTTCCATCCTCTACAGTGCAATAAAAAAGAAACATTTGTGAACACGGTCAATTGAATTTGCAATTCCTATATTTAACTTGCAGTAACTTTGTTGGTGTTTGAAAATGTGGTTGAAGTAAATCTTTCAGGTAATGGCATACATCTCACAGGGCTCTAATCACATGAAGAATGCAGAGCCCTGTTCAGGCATTAACTCTTTCCTCACAGTACTGAGATAAAACTACAGGAATACAAAAAACAAAACATTTCTGCTATTGTCTAACTAAAAGCAGGACTAAACAAGGACTAAACAAGGACTAAACAAGGACTAAATGAAGCCTAAACCAGTACTGAACCAAGATTAAACTAGGACTAAACCAGGATTGAACCAGGACTAAACCAGGACTAAACCAGATCAAAACCAGGACCAAGCCAGGACAGAACCAAGATTAAACTAGGACTAAACCAGGACTAAACCAGTACTGAACCAAGATTAAACTAGGACTAAACCAGGACTAAACCAGGACAGAACCAAGATTAAACTAGTGCTGAACCAGGACTAAACTAGGATTAAACAAGGACTAAATAAAGCCTAAACCAGTACTGAACCAAGATTAAACTAGGACTGAACCAGGACTGAACCAGGACTGAACCAGGACTGGACCAGGACTGGACCAGGACTGGACCAGGACGAAACCAGGGCTGGACCAGGACTAAACCAGGACTAAACCAGGACTGATCCAAGATTGAACCAAGATTAAACAAGGACTAAACCAGTACTAAACCTATTGAACCAATAAACCAGGACTGAATCAGGACTGAACCAGGACTAAACCAGGACTAAACCAGGATTAAACAAGGACTAAATAAAGCCTAAACCAGGACTAAACCAAGACAGTTCATTAACTAACAAACAAGAAATATATGCTCATTTATTAAGTCTGTATTGTATTAAAAAAACCTACAGTTATTCTCCCGGATTGCAGTTGACCTGATATATGTGTGTAGCCTCCTCTTCATTAAACCCATTCATCCTTATACAAAGGACTCTGACCACACTGCTATAAATACCACCTCTCCCAGTGGGGGCTCTTGGGTGCCACCGCTGCAGAGGAATGTTTAGGTGCTGCTTTTCTCAACCTCATTGTTCAGAGCCTGGAGGTATTGTCTAGACAAAGTATTCCTGACACAATAACTCAATACAAGGAAATCAGCCACTGTTATAGAGACAATGTCATTAAATATAGTGGGTGATGAAAAGGAAAAATGGATGATGTAGTCACCGTGCAGTTGATTTTTATTCGTTTCCTTAGCTTTCTACCTCTCTTCCCTCATCAAAACACGCCTGAATTGGTTTTAGATGTCATCCATGCACTTAATTTTGCGATATTCCCATTTCCCTATTGAAACTCTGCTCCCACACGACAATTCTCCATAAATATACAAGAGCATTATACAAAACTGCACACCACGACTCTACAAACCTGATGAACTGCACAGCAGTTTCATTAACAGGATGCACGCTGATTGTGTTGTGATAGCGCTCTGAAAGGGACGAAACAGAAAACACACTGAGAAAATAGAGGGGAGGCTCAGAGTGTAAAAAAAATTTAATGAAACTTGTTTTCAGTAAATATAGCATTTTCGACAATAAAAAGTAACACAGTGATCTAAATATGTTATATAAATATGTGTTGGCAGCATAGACGTAAAATGTCCCCTCTTTAAAAATGCTTTGTGCCAAAAGATCTGGTTATGTGATTATTACAGAAAAGAAGGATAAGAAAGCTAAGTGAATATTATAGTACTGAGATCAACCCCACTGCAATATCTTTGCAGATAGCTGGAAGTAAAACAGGGCCATACTGTATAAGAATTAGGGATGTAAGTTGTAACAATACCTGAAATATCGTAATAATGCATCATCAAAGTCCTCACAATATCATGATCTGTTGCAATATATTGAATTATAAGCTTCTTTGCATAGACTGTGATCTTTTGTTGCATTTCAGTGCCAAAAACATGACGAAATAACTGTTATAAAGAACTTTTCTATCTCAATTCTTTGGACACTAATATAGCCCCAAGTCAAGATTTTTCAAAAGGAAAAAGCAGCATCTCCACAATATCCCAATAATATCGTATAGTGAAATGAATAACATAATCGTATTGTACTGTGTGATTTACATATCGTTCCATCCCTAATAAGAGTTGTAGTTCACCTTTCTACAGTTGCTGGGAAATACACTTGACCTGCTGGATTGCTAATTAAAAGACAGTTCTTGTGGTCAAGCGCCTTAATCGTTTTTGTTCTGAAGTAGCATTTGTAGAAAAGCTTTTGTCATCATTTATTTATCAAATGCAGTGAAGACATGAAGTCATCGGCCTCCGTTCAGGCGGAGGAAGCGGGAGGGATCTCTGCTCATGTTTAATAAATACTACCCTCTATCCTCTATCCTGTGTTTGTGTTCCACTTCTGCCTCGGTCATCACATCCCAAAGGCAGATGTGAAGACAGTTATTTGGAAGTATGGGGGTTAGAGATGTCCAGAAATGGATAGTCACTATGGGCCTGTCACGATAACAAATTTTGAAGCTAATATTGAAACTACTTTTAGCCACTGACACGAAAACAAAACAGGATAATCCCAGTAAATCATTTTTTCCATTGATTTTTTTCATTATAAAGCATGAGCTGCAACAAATAATTGCAGAATGAAGACGTAAATAGTCCTGGAAGTTACTTTTTCCTCCGTCTACAGCTCAAATCTTACTGTATTACATAAAAATATCAGAAACCTCTTCACTATTGCAACTAAAAATGTGTACACGATAAATATATTATATATATATTATTTCAGCTTTTATATGTTGAACGATAAGTTAATATAGTAATTATCATAACAGGCCTATACTCTAAATTAATGGACAAATCAGTGTCTTTGGAGAGTGACTGCAGCCAAGTGGTTAAAAACGATCACTAAAATGAGACCAATTTTATCAAATGCTGATCTTGAGATGATTGTTCACTCTTTTATTTTCATCTAGTTTAGATTTTTGTAATTCTCTTTTTACTTTTTTTAACGCACATGTTCTTTATTGCAATCTGTAAAGCACTTTGTGATTTTTTTAATCTGTGAAAGGTGCACTATAAATACTTGCTTACCGTATTTTTCGGACTATAAGTCGCCAAAAAATGCATAATGAAGGGGAAAAAAACATGTATAAGTCACACCGTACTATAAGGGGGAAATTGATTTAATAAAATCAGAGACCAAGAACTGACATTTCAGCTTGAAAGGCAAGTTATAGAAGTTATAGTAATAAAAACAACCGAATTTTCAATACAGAACCAAAAATAAGAAAATTTTAAAAACGACTCTTTTCTTTATTATTTCTCTCTAAAACCAAAATGAAAAAAACCCCAGATGATTTGTTTTTTCATTTTTGATTCATATATAGGATTCATATATTTGGTCTATGGGCTATGAGTGTAAAAAATGTAATATATATGTCGCACCTGAGTATAAGGACCACCCAAACCCTGAAAAACTTTAAATTAAATCTTAAAAATACAGTACTTACTTACTTACTCACTTACTACTACAACTGCTTCTAACATCTGATTTTTACTGACTTAAAAATTACAAAAATGTTTTATAATTACATGCAGACAGAATATAATTGCTTATTTTGATTGCCTCTGCGATATTTTACTGGGGTAAGACAACTTTGCTCAAATGGAAAAATCAATAACAGTGCCTTAAAGCAGACCTGTTACCCAAAATTTAATTTTAGAACTTTTTACGATGTTGTAGTTGTTTCCCCTTCTCAATTACCCTCTTGAAGTATTTGGAGTGATTCGTGCATGTTTGAGAAATTTTTAATTGTATTCTCGATCAACAACTGCTCTGTACTTACTTTCATTTTCTAATTTTATTTTCTTAATCGGTGACATGCGGAGAATTTGGATAATGATTAATTTCTTCTTTTAGTGATTTCATTATATCCTAACTTTGCTTTAACACTAATTTAACATATTTTTTTCTATGTAAATCAACTTAAATAGTGTCAAAAAGTTATTTCATTATCACATTTCCTGCCTCCTATTACATGCAACATTTTGAGGGCTGTTTCCCTTTCAGAAGATATATTTTGTTTTGCTCTATCAATTTTGTATGATTCTAAAACCCACGGATATTGTTCAACCTTACTGCCCACCTCTCCTCCATCTCCTCCTCTCTGCCTGGTTTCTGGTCTGTTCACAAAGCCTGCTCTTATATTATGGGCATTGTGTTTATGATGGTTTCTGGCCATTACCCTGAGATTGAATGGCAGATGGAGATGGATGAAGGAGTAAACCTCCATAAACTGTACCTGTTTTAACTAATCTGTATGCCATTCTAATCTGTATGCCATTTTAATTGTGTTGTAATTGTCTTTTACTACCTGTTTTTAACTCATTTGTATGTAATTTTAATTGTGTTGTAATTGTCTTTTTGCTGCCTCTTGGCCAGGGCTCCCTTGAAAAAGAGGTTTTTAATCTCAATGGGATTTCCCTGGTTAAATAAAGTTATATATATATATAAACAAGTCTCTCTGGCTCCAGGCTCAAAGGTAGACTCAGTGGGGAGAGACAAAGAGGGAGAGGGAGAGACAGAGAATCGTTTTTTTTCTTTTGGCACCGTTCGCTTGTGGCCTCCTTGGAGCTGGTCTGTTTGGCGTGGCTCGCTCTAGCTGAGTTGTGTTTCCATGCTCTGGGCACAGCTCTACTCCCTGAGACGCTGACATCACCCAAACATAACTCATGCTCCTCGTGACATTTCACAAGAAGCAGATGACCTTAAACACTTCTTACAGGCATCACAAAATACTGATAGAAAGTCGGCAAGAAGCTGAAATCGTGATCTGGCGTGAAAAAACATTTATTTTTCATCATGTCGCCTATAAAGATCTCCATAGTGACAATTAAATGCACCTTTAAGTTACTTCCTACTACTTCCTTCTGTCACTACCATTACATTTCTTTTACACAATAAGGTCAAAAAGCAACAACAAACTGTTCTAAATGCTGTTCTTAGTATATAAAGGTAAAATATAAATGTACAGCAGAATTATTGAGATTCAAGATTGTTTATTTGTCATATGCAGGTTTCAACACAAGGTCTACAGTGCAATGAAACGCTTAGGATGAGAAGAATCGTTGACTCGCCAAAATATTCAAGTACTAATAGCTGCAATAAATAGTACTGTTAAAAAAAGTGTTTGCAAATACAAGGGAACTAGTAAACACTATAGTAAAAATATAATAAAATATAATAAAATACAGATATAATAAAAATGTAATCAAATGTAATATACAAGGTGCAGGTAGGATTAAATAAGGTGTGGGTAGAGTACCTCACGGATGAGTAACATATTGCACATAATTGTATTGCATGTGGGTTGTGGAGCAGGTTATTGCACAGATAACAGTGACAGTGAGGTAGTGATGTCCATGATACATTCATATAGTGCAGCAGCAGTAGAGAATAATGTATCACAAACAGTAGTTTAGTGCAGTATTATTGAGAGTTCAGCAGTCTAACAGCGTGGGGATAGTAGCTGTCTTTGAGTCTTTTTGTGCGTGCTGGGAGGGAGAGCCTAGAGAGCCTAAAGGAATTATAAACTGTGGATCTTGTCATTCTTGGTACATGTGATGACTTGTATTGTGCAGATTTCATATAGTTCCCCTCATAAAGTTTTACAAAGCTATAAGGGCGCTCACCTATACTTATATGTGTTCAAGGAAATGTAACCTCATACACTGTGTTATGTGAGGAGGCACTTTATACCAGCTGACACACAAAACTTAATCCCTATTTTTAATTTTTTAATATATATTATGATTATTAGCAGACAGTATTTTATCAATCCACCTATAATGCACTAAAATGTGACTGTAAATAAGTGTGGATGATAAAATTGACCTTTTAAGTGTATTTTTTTATATAGAGGGATATCAGTCTGGTCTCCACTCCCTTTGTCGTGTCTTCAGCCAAAAGATTCATATTCAGATTCTTTTATTTGACATCCATACATTAAGCACATAATTGTGATATTTTTTTTTGTTTGTTTGTTTTTTGCTTTACGCTATGCGTAGGTCACTTAATTTCATTTTAGACCACAATGGACCACAATACGACTGTTTTACCAAATGAAAACAATATACAGTATATTCACAATTTCGCCATAATACCAAAAAGGTTGAACTTCATCGATGTGATCTTTCAAACAGCTCGTGGGGACAAGGCTCGGCTGAAACAGATTAATGTCTCCCTTGGATCATTTAATTAAGCAATCTCCAAATCCAGGATCTGCTGATAAGCCCCGGACTGGAGGGGATCTAGTCCCATACAAGTCTGCACAGATGTTATTATCAGAGAGATCAGCTATGGGTCAGATACTCTGCAAAGACTGTTACATTTTGAAGAGATGATTAAGGTAAAAAGTGTTGCTTGGGATCCAGAACACACTCTTCTTCAGTACTTGTTGAAGATGTGAGTCTAGTCACTGTTGAATCTCCCCGTTTTTAGATGGCCGTGATTGACAGGTGGATTAGCCATTCGGGGACATGCATGGTCCATCCGTATCGAACAAATACGGCAGCTTATGAGGAAGAAAGAAAAGAAAAAAATATAACAGCAGCGGAATCAATGAGAAAAGCACTAAATTTTGTTAATCTAATCTGAAAGAAATGCCAGTTCTTCAAAATGACCAATGAGCTCGATATATGGCACGATATCTTGCTGAAGTAAATCTAGACGATAAACGATAATACTGAAAATAATTTATATCACTGACACAAGGTGGATTTAAGCCACAAAAGCAATTCTAAATGCACAATGCTGTTAAAAAAACAAACAATGGAATAAAAGACTTAGTATTTAGTCTGCATCTATAATAAATCATAGAAGTTATTAATTCAATGTTTTTTGACACAAATCTTATCGTATAACAAAAAAATAACCACAAATTTCCCAGCAGCGCAAAGAAAATATACACACAATAAATACCTTTCATATTGAACGATAAGTGGTTAATATTGATCAGTCTGGATTTATTCAAAGTTTAATTGTAATTGGTCTTATTAAAACCAACATCAAAATGGGATTCAATAATCTTTAAACTTAAAGAATTACTTTAATCACTGTGGTTACATCCTCACCAAAATGATTATCTGATTTTTGGACCTTTTAAAATTACTATTATACTCCTATTATTACTTATTAAACATGTTAATCTCAAAATCTGAGGGAGCCTATAATCACAAAAAAGTGAATTTTGGTGTTGAAATGTCATTTAAAATCACAAAACGTGCATCTAACAGCCACTGACATTTAAAACAAAAAAGTTAAATTTCTTCATCTCAGATCAACCTGATTATTGACAATTAGCAATGACCGGATCCCTTGATTACAGTTTGATTACACAGCTCTATTTTACTATTATGCAAAATCCAAAAATCATATCCACATTTGGTTTGTTGTGGACATGCCTTGTCTTTGATGAGGATATTTTGTCTGCCAGAATACACCTTATTTACTCCATTTAATTTTCTTTATACTTATTATTGACCTTTTAACAATTATTTAATTATTTGGGCTGTTATTTTAGTATGACAGTAGCCTGCTTGAGTACCGTTTTTGGCTGCTATGACGCTATAGTCACCGCACGGACTTTGTGAAGTTGGTGACTGTTCTACAAAAGCCTCTTTGTGCTGAGACCGAGCGGGCCCCGTCAGTTTGGACAGGGCCCGCAGCGGAGTGTGCGAGGGAGGGGGAGAGAGGAACGAGGGGGAAAGACAGGAGGGGAGAGAGGTGGAGGAGGACGATGAGGAGAGAGGAGGAAAGGAAGACGAGAGGGGAAGAGAGGAGGAGAGGAAGAGTGAGGGAAGGCTAAAAGAAGAAGGCGAGAGAAGGAAAGCGACAGAAAAAGAGACATAGGAGGTGAAAAGGAGGAAGGAGAGTGAGGAGGAGAGAGAAGGGCAAGAGATGATGGAAGAGGGCGGAGAGAGGAGGAGGGAGGCAGAGTGATAGGGAGAGAGAGGGGGATGAGGGGAGGCACAGGTCCAGCTCATGAAAAGAACCATAGTGTGAAAAGGCTGCAGCTCAAGCACCAGGCAGTCACCAAAATGCTCCCTGTCACCAAGTTAGCAGCTGCCTTCTTCATCCTGGGTGAGTTTACACCACAGTTTTGAATATAGAAGTACATTTTATACAGTACTTTCCTCTGATGGTATTGAATACATACGTTTAATCATATATTCTTTAAGGCTTTAACTGTGTTGTTTAGCTCTAGTTCTCCTTTGCACTGGAGTGGTTTTGCTTCACTGAGGTTCATTGGGGTGAAAATCTTAAGTTCTGGTGCAGTCCTAGTTTAGACCTGGTTTACTGAATGCATCCTGTTCATGCTATAGTTTTGACACTTTGTTTCTGTACATTCGGCCCATCTGATACTTTTGCTGTTATTTTTCTTGATTCATTTCCTGTGTTTTTAGTCCACATTTTTTCAGTCTTTGCACAGGGGAACACTTGGTTTCCTGAAAGTTCTTGTTTGGTTCTGGTTCAGTCCAAATTTAGACCTATTTGAGTTAGGATAGGGTTAATGTTGGTTGTAGATGGATGAATGTTTTTGAGGTGGTATTTGGGGTTAAAAGTTTGACAATCACTGAATCAATATTGGACGCACTCTTGTTTTTTTCTTGTTTCACTCTTTTAGTCTAGGTATTGAAGTTGGTTGGTTCATTACCAACCAACTTCAATACCTAGACTAATCTTTTAATTAAAATTTACAATACATTTATACATTGGAATGTAATTACCATAGTAGCCACCGTTGCTCCGGACATTAACAGGGAACTCCGGCACGTTTGAAGCTCAAGTCCGCTGCTAGAGGTGGTCGAATACTGTCGGAAGCCAAAAACAGCACAGATCAGTGTTTTCTAGGCAGAGATCTCACTGTGGCAGTGAGTCTGTCAAGGCAACAAACTAGTGTAGTGATGGGGAGAAGTTCTTAACTTCCATGTAAAACGCCAATTTGCACAAAAGAAGCTTAACACCACTTTCTAACACAACAGCCACGAGTCTAACAAACAAAACCCTCTGCCTGGCTCACTCATTAGTGTCTGGAAACGTTATAAAACAACTTTATAAGCAGCCTTAGCCTTAGCTTTGTTGATTTCCCACTGCGCATGTGAAAGCCCAAAAGACTTGATCGCCGACTCCAGCGGCAGTGAGAGGCTCGAGACGCCAGAGGAAACGAGTGAGGACCGACTACTGACGGTGAAGAACAATAGAAACTGAAAGTTGTTGAAAGAAAATGGTTCGGGACTGTATTTTTTAGCATTTTCAAAAAATATAATTCACTTGTAAATAGGCACGGTGGCTGAGTGGCAACACTCAGGCCTCACAGCAAGAAGGTTGCGGGTTCGATCCCCGGGTCACCCGGGCCTTTCTGTGTGGAGTTTGCATGTTCCTCCCCGTGTCTGGATGGGTTTCCTCCGGGTGCTCCGGTTTCCCCCATCAACCTAAACATGCCCGCACCCCTATGAACTAACATCAAGGACCATGTTGTCCACCCTCCTGTGGGCTCACCACCTGCAGAGGGGTTCATAGGGGGGGTCAGGTGCTATGAGTATTGGGCAGCAAGCTGCCCCCGCGACCCAGCCGGATTAAGCGGGAGAAGATGGATGGATGGATGGATAATTCACTTGTAAATAAATGGGATTAGAAACACCATCGGCGATTGAGTCTTTTGTGTTTTTGCATGTGCAGTGGGAAATCAACAAAGCTAATGCTAAGGCTGCTCATAAAGTTGTTTTAAAACGTTTCCAGACACTAATAAGTGAGCCAGGCAGAGCATTTTGTTTGTTAGACTCGTGGCTGTTGTAAGATGGGTTAAAGTGGTGTTAAGCTTCTTCTGTGTATTTTACGTGGAAGGTAAGAACCTGCCCCATCACTACACTAGTTTGTTGCCTTGACAGACTCACTGCCTGATCTGTGCTGTTTTGTGGCTTCTGACAGTATTCGACCACCTCTAGCAACGGACTTTAGCTTCAAACGTGCCAGAGCTCCCCTTTAAGCGACAATAATGACATCAACTGACATGACATACTGTACCTGGAATTGTGTTTTGTTTCATTCACACTTGTCTGAATAATCCTTTATTATTAGTCTGTCTACACCTCGAGAGCTCAAAATGATGTCATGTAGTGGTAATTTTCAAGTTAACAGCTACCTTCTACCTTTTGTTCAGTAATGATTGGCAGTTCCAGGGCTGAAAATATCCAAATGATTGCAGTGATGGTGCATGGAGCTTAAAAACATAATGGAGCACTTCCAGTATTAACACACGTCATCACACGATTGAACAGAGTGTTTTCTGTTTGAGAGAAGAACTCAGCCTAAATTTACCGGCCGTGTGTGTTTAACATGTGGGAATGAAACCACACAAAATTCAACATAGACCAGAAAATAGTGTCAAATGGGCTCTTTTAAACAGTATTTGAGTCTATTTGTTCTGAATTCACTTTTCAAAGGTAGTTTAGTATTGGAATTTTACACATTACTAAAGGTCTATGTCTGTAACTTCAACCTGGAGCAGACTGAAAACCCAATACCTCTCCTTGATTAATCGAATCCTGTCTTTGGCTTTCTGCAGCAGGATTGACTCTTGCTCAGTTCACATTGCACTTGGATTTCTTACACTGGGGCCGGTAGACTTCGAGGCACTTGGGTTCAGTTTCTTTATTTGCGATTTGATTAGAATTCCCACAATGCATTGCTGTTTTCTCTAAAAGGTCGTAGGTGACTGGTGTCTAGGCAACACATTGGGTGCAGAGTAGGGCTGCGGTTTAGAGCTCTTCACATGGAGATGAATTAAGAGCAAAGTGGTTGTCATTTCCTGCACATACAAGTGAACTGTGTGAGAGCCTAACAATTATAAGTTCTCACTTTTATATACTGGTGATAGACCCGTCACTATTACTAATATATTGTTCATTTTGGGGTGTCAGTATTTATTGTGTACTATCTATGCAGTAGTGGTGACAACACTCAGACTGTTGGATAGACTTTCAAGATCAATAGATTGTTCATAGATTTAGACCAATTAAAATCATTTCTGACTTCTTCTCTTGTTTAGGACTTAATGTCTGAGATGCAGTGATGTAATGAATGCAGTTTATTGTGGCTTGTATGTAAGTTCTGGGTGTCTTCATGGGATTATTAATTTCTGATACCAATATGACTTGAACTATCTGCTGATACACGATATTAACTGATACCAGTGTAGAGATGTAAAATTGCTTTTTTTTTTTTTTTTTTTAAAGATGGTTAACTTATTATACAAGACAAGAGATCTAATTGTGTTATGTAACAGTTATTTATCCTTCAAATGACTACTGAACAAATTTGTATGAATAAAATTTCAAGCATTAGGAGACGTTCTAGGCCAAAATCAGCTTGTAAATAGTCTTATTACATCCGATTAACCACCCTACCAGAGTACTAGCTACTGGTGCATGCCTAATTTTGTCAGTATCAAAGTGGTAAGAGATATAATGCAAGTCCAACAAAGTGCCTAAGGGGAGTAAATACTTGGACAAAAGAAGTGAACCCTACACAGAGTCTTGTGGAGCTCCATATTTAAGCTGTGACTGAGACTAATTTGAGCCATTAATGCTGACTGAGAATGCTCTGTTCCAGTTAACCTGATGCCCAGTGCGGCGGGGCTGGAGGGGCACCAGTTCCAGGCAGCGGAGGGAGGATCGGTTCAGGGGAAGAGCAGGAAGAGGGTGTTCCCGGCTCCGGTCTCTCACACAGACGAGCCAGAGCCAGTGTCCGAGGCCTACGGATACTGCAACACTCCCAACCGCTCCGAGCAGGCATGGGAAGGTAAGAGACACAGTGGAGCTATATACCACTGAGGCATTTGATGTGGCTGGAATATCAAAATGCCATCGTTGGGTGATAGTTTATTATTATTATTAATTTAACTAGGGGAATCTTACCAAGATATAAAGTTAAACACATAGTTAAAACATGCAAACAAACAGCAGTAAAATTGCATGAGGACTTTTCCTTCTTATTGCTAAATTATTATATTTTTATTTTTCATTTTTTAAGGTGCCCTATGTAAGATATTAAGGCTTTGCTTATAGTGTAAAGTTTATTTGTTTGCACAGCCACAGTATGGCATAAACATAACAAAAACTAGTCGCCTCTCCATAGATCTGACTTGTAACTTGGCCTGGCATCACCATCTTGTCTCTATGAAGATACTTGGAGTTGTGTTGAGACAGTTTCAGCCATTTTCAATTTGATGGAACGAGTTTGAAGCACTGGGCTTCAGCCTAACCTGAATTTACTAAATCCAGTCCCAAAGGGGCGAGTTTTAGAGTGAAACTGATCTGCCTTGTTAAAAAACAATGTCCAGACGGAACCTGTCTCCACATTGAATCACTCCTAGACAAATGAAGGATTTCACCGTCGTGTGTTCATTTGTACACTTTACACTATTCCGGCATTGTTAGTCTTTCTCATGAGCTCCAAATTTCTACTTTTCACTGGTAACTAAAGAAGGGATTTTTTAAATACTTGGATAATATGCAGGAATCTGACTATCTCCCACTTGCAAATGAATCCTTAAAGTAGCAGTAATAATCATATGCACTGTGCCAGGGCCTTTGGAAGAGGATAATTATAAGGTTTCCTGTAAATTACATCATCCATAAAACTGCTGAGCTCCAACACACAACACTGTTATTTAGCACTCTTTAAGCAGCGCCCGGGGCCATTCCTCCCTTAGTATTGCCAGCAGCAAGTCTGTTTTTCTCCTGCTGTGGAACATATGGTACAATGATGATAATCTTATTTAGTCTGACATAATTCTCAAGTAATAATTAGAATATGACATCAAAAGTATGTAGCACTTTTTAGACTGTCACAGATGCTTTACAAACAAAAATCACATTTAAAAAAGCATTTTAAAGTAAATTAAATATTACACAGAATGGATTCTTGTGAGTATTAAGCCATGTTATAATGTTACCTCTTCAAAAACATACCTAGAGTTGTGTTTTGTTGCATTCACATGTCATTAGTACAAAAAAGCGTTACTTACTAGTGTGATGTGCAGCTATCCTTGGGAGGTGCCGACTCTTTATTGTGATGACGTTTACAGTGACTTCAACTATGGAGTTTAACTTACTGTATCACCACATGATGTCAGAAGTTGGCATGTTTTCCATTTGAAAGAAGAACTCTGCCTAAATTTGCAGGGTTTTGTGTTAAAGTTAAACACATGAATGAAACAAAACACAACTCCAGGTAAACTTTGATGAGGAAACAACATTAAAACATAGATCAGAAAATATTGTAATGTGGGCCCTTTTAAGATGCACTATGTTACTTTTCTGGTAGAGGGTCCATCACCTGCTTGTTTCCTTGGAAGTACTACTGTTACTGCTTTGCCTGGAATGTCACACAGTATGGCATTAAACTTATCTACTGAGAGAAGCGATGCCATCGGGCCAAGTTACAGGTCAAATTTCTCTCCTTTCGCAGGTCACAGTCTGGCAGACTACAAGCTGCTATCTGTTCAGGTGATGATTCGTCATGGCGACCGTTACCCGCTCTACTCCATTCCCAAAACCAAACGCCCGTCCATCGACTGCACTCTGTCTCCAAACAGGTACAGCACACAACATATCACAGTTTATTTACCATCAGTAGGTCAAATAATATAAAACAGAAATATCAACAAGCACATCAGGCTGGGGGTGTTCTACATGTAGCTCTATAGGCAGGATGTTAGTTACCATGGTGACACTATGGACACATAAGCAAAAGCAGACAAAAAAGTTTGAAGATTTAACAGCACAAGTCATTTCACCTTTTAGTTCCAATAAAGTTAGTTCTTTCTGGTCAGACTGTGTTAAAATAAAGCTCAGGTTAAAGTCTAAAAAAAATGTATGAAAGATAAGATAATAAAATTTTAATCAGGAATAATAGTTAAAATTTAATTGCCAGGCCCTTATCTTTAATACATTTTTTCAACTTTCAACTTTCCTATCTATTTTTTTCCGTTGGTGGATCCAGCCATTCAGCTTTTACCTTACTCTATGTGCTTTGCTTTAGTTTCTTGTGACAGATGCCACTAGATTAGCATCAGTGTTTCCCATTAATTGAAAAGATTATAACACTGGATGAAGCAACATAATACTGTTAATATTCCCTGAGCACATGTGTCCAGATAACGGCTTTTATCCTCGTTATAATGAAGCCATCTCAGAGGAAAGTCCGCAGAATGTAAAAGGGATTTGAGCTGACCTATAAAGCACTATTTCACCTCAGACGCAAAATTCTGCTTCTAACCAATACTTAAACTAATATTGAAACTAGATACTCATTTGAGCAGGTACCAGATCAGTAATGATGTAAAAGTTGAGCTTTCCTGAACAGTTCTAGATCTATATAAGACTTTTTGCGAAGACAAAGAAAGTACGAGAATATTATTTTGTATATACAGACATAAATTCTGATTCAAATCTTCATTCTTGTATTGTTATCTGTATTATTATCTGTACTGAGAATCAAGTGTATTTCTTAGTATCAGAACTGAGTTGAAATTTTATTATCATGCTCAACTACTACTGAAACATTTCACAAGCAGATCTAACTGAAAACTGGAGCACTGACAAACCAGACAGAGGCTGCACTAGCACTGATCATTACCTGCACTGTTATATTCTTGGGAATTTGCAAATTTTTGTGTTTTATTATAGTTTATTGTTTTCTACTTTATTTTATTCTATTTTATTTATTGCATGTTTAGTGTTTGTCTACGCTTTTCTCCAAGTACCGCAGCAATTTTCAAACTTTTGGATTTTAGATTTCGGATTTCTGACTGGCCGCAAGTGCTGGGGTTTAGGTAATGACCATTCAGACCATTCAGTGAGAAGAATTTTAGGTTTAAACCAACTGGATTTAAGCATTGAAACTGGGAACCCAAATAATATACATATGTGGTGCTCATTCTGCTTTCTGATTGGATAATTATCTTGCCAACCAAAGCACCAAATAAGAACGTCAACAACTTTGCTGTTATACCGAATGATTTTGAAATTAAAAATAAGTCTGTATTACTCTTATTTTCTCTCTCCTTTAAACATTTTTTGATAATTTTTGTATCATCACTATTTCTGATTACTAAACATTTGATTTTTTTTTTTTTTAGTTGCACCTTGTCACGATAATTCCTATCGACTTATCGCTCAGTATATGAAAACTGCAACTATATTTTTTGGGGTCAGTTTTATCAAGTGTACATTTTCTACATTTTTTAGTATTTTTTGACAATACGATAAGATTTGAGCTGTAGAAGGTTGAATTAATATCTTCTATGACTCATTACTAAAGTGTTCATTCTGCTATTTTTTTATTGCAGCTCATCATTTTTTTTAATAAAATGTGTGTAATAAAGTGTCGGCGGCATAAATTTTCGTTTATCGTCTATATTTACTTCAGCAATATATCCCGCTTCAGAATTTGCCATCTTGACAGGCCTACACCTCCTCTTTAAACAGCAGATGGTCTTGTTTGTTTAGACCTGGGTGTAATTAGAAGCTTGTGGAGCAGCGTATGTCCAGGAGATCTGCCCTCTGCTGTCTCACTGCGTCTTTGTGTTATATTGTGTGTCTGTGTTTAATTTGTCTGTTTTATAGTGTGCGCAATTAAAGTGGCTGAAAATATTTATACAAACTTACATCATAGGAACCTGCTTCACATGTGAGGCCAGAAATCAGGTCCCCACAGCGTAATTTCTTTATTATTACATCAATAACACGATTCAGATATAGGTTAAACTATGTTACAGATAGGTTTTAGGATAAGAGACAGGTTTGTGAAAATGTAAGCCCACTCACAGTAACAATGCATGTTTCTTTAACCAAAATAAATGAAAAAACATGCTATTATTTTTTACTATATTTGTTGGCTAGAAAGTTACATTACCAGTCTCCAGGAAAGGAATGCAAGTCAATGTAATGTCCCCAACAAGCACGGAAACCCAATGTGTGTGTGTGTGTGTGTGTGTGTATAAAATGTGTCTATAATGTGTGTGTGTGTGTATGTGTGTGTGTATGTGTGTGTGTGTGTGTAGACTGGCACCAGCTCTCTGCCGACCCACTGTCTCCGTCTGGTCGTTACTGAGCTCTTTTCAGCAGGGTCAGATCCTCTCTCTTCCTCCAGATAAATATTACACTATAAATCTAGGTGATACTTTTATAGTTGGAGAAAGTACTAGAGATACACCGATCCAGCATTTTCAGTTCCCGTACCGAGTTCGATACTATGGCTTTTAAGTGTCTGCTGATACCAGATAACAGCCGATACTAGGACAGAGACTGTTCGAGAGAAATAATCCTTTTTTCTGTCTATCCCTCAAAAATATGTAACTTTTTAAAATAAATTGTGTATGACATTTCACATAAGTATAATGCAGTTGGTGCGGTTTGGTAGCCATGTCTCCTCCTTCAGTCCCAGGGCAGCTGTGGGGATGTCAAGATTATTTCATTAATGTATAATTGTTAATATTCAGGTCATATTATAATTGCATGAACAAAAGAGTAAAAATTTTGCTTCAAAAATGAAAATAATAGATGGAAGATAGCCAAAAGTATCAGAAATCAGATATTAATAGATACTAAAACTGGCATTCATACTAGGTACTCATTTGAGCAGGTATCGATACTAAAAAAGACACATTTTTAGGACAGAAATGAACCTTCCCTGAGTAGGTGTATCAGAACAAGTATAAGAGCACATAGACTAGTATACGTCCATTACACATGTTTATATAAAAGAAAGTATTGTTATTATAAAGAGTATTTTTTATCATCACTGTACTATCGGAATCTGTATTGAGTATCGAGTTTGTTTCTTAGTGTTGAAATGGAGTTTGAAATTTTAGTATTGTCACAACACTGCGATAGATAGAAGTCATTTCAGTTCAGTTTGTATCTTTCATTGTTTTGTTATCGTGTCAGTAATTATGATTAATATAATTGTTATGCTTTTTCCTCTTCTTAATTGTTACTAGAGCTGCACGTACATCACAGTTGTGTCATTATTTTAATATGAGTTGGGGCAATTATCACATCACAAAGGTTGCAAATTAGATAATCGATGATTGCAAAGAAATAAACAACATTTTAGACAAAGCAATAACATCTCCGTGAAGACAAGCCGGTGACGGACGGATGCACCTTTAATGAATATGAACGTGTAAGCTGTCTGTGATCTAGCTTTCATTTTTCCTCCTTTCTTTCATACTTACTTTCCAATATTCCAGACCCCCATCCCGGCGCTGGCTCCTCTCTCATCATTACTAATCCCCTTTGCGCGGCCTGGTCTGTGATATAATCCTGCTTAATGTAATTGCGCTCTGAACTCTTTGGTTAGCGACAATCAGCCTAATACACAGACAGACTGACTGGCTTTGGGTCCACTCTTTGTTTGCTCAGTGTCTTTCTGAGGCCAATTTAATCCTGATGCACTCCCAGAGTCTCCGGTGCAGTGTAATCTGCAGATGATACAGAAATATTGTTATTGTCTGGGCAGTGTGCAGCCATTCAAATCATTCACAGCTGATTGGAAGTGACTGAAGCGTTATATAAAAACATGCACACCAACAAATAAACAAACAAATCAGCTAAAACAGCGTAGTTCCTTCTGGTTCCTTGCAAGGTCCACTGCAGTCAACCTAATTTTGTAATATTTTTAATTCACATTTTATTCCTCCTTTCAACTCGCCTTTTAGAACTACAGTAGCAATGGCGTAATACTGTTTTTGACCGGTTTTAGCTAGGGCTGTAGGTAGTTAGGCATTTAGCCAATTAATCAGTCAATGGTGCCTTTGTTGACCAAACTATATCTTTGTCTTTAATTATTAGGAATGCACCGATACTGACCCTGGTATGAGATATCAGCACCAATCCAAGAATTTGGCTGCCATCATATTTGTTAAACCATTTGATCATTTGCAGCTGATGTCATCCACATTCCCTGGAGGGGTGAAGCTAACTGAAAGCATTCCTATGCAAAAAGCTCTGTTACTCAAGTTAGACTTTAATCTGATCTTCATTCTACAATCTGACCAGAGAGATCTGACTTGGTTGGAACTAGGGCCTGACCGATATGGATTTTGTTGCGGCCGATATGATACCGATAAAATGGGAGTTGGAGTTTCCAATATAATCACCGATATTCACTGTAAATCTTCAATTGTTTATAAAACTTAGGTTTATTTATCTATTTATCTGCCTCGTTACATCATATTTAAAGACAGTAGGTTGGCATTTTTGTATGATATTCTAGCCCGTTAAAAAAGTACTGTAAGCAAACCACCGCTATTAGCTTTTAGTGGTAAATGTCGATATTTCACGCTTCTATTCACAGCTCATTTACATATCAGTGCGTGTCCAGTAACATATATATGGCCACTATAGTCACTTTACAGTCGCTAATAGAAGAGAAAACAGCCTGTTTATGTGTGGGAGCTACAGCAGCTAATCGCTAAGTAATGAGAAAGAACCAAAACGAGCTTCAACACTCAGCCTCACACAGGCTCCTCTCAGATCACAAGTCTGCACTAAGAACTGTCCTTTTAATCCAGACTCAAACTGACCGTCTGTTAAAAGAATAGAATCTCACTGTTGTGCACATGGATCTATGGCTGCAGCTGTAAACAAGTGCACATGGTGATGCGTTCAGGGGCAGGATGGACACAGACCAATGACTCCACAGATAAACACTGATGCGGAGCCACATATTAGGATTGGATTAAATGGGCAGAATATAGAGTCTGAGCTTTATAACAAGGTAAAACATGTCCACGTGGAACATCGGCCCATATCTGCAAGATTTTAGCCGATATATTGGTCGAGCCCTAGTTGGAACTATAACAAGTGAGATGATTTGTGCGCTTAAACAGGTCTGTCACCCATAAAAATACAGTCACAAACTAAGCAACAGTTTTTTAGTTAGCCACTGTCACCTTTTTGTGAAAATCAAACACCTAAACAGGACCATGAACACTCGTATTGATTACAAAAAATGCTTCTGAAAATGTGGTGTTTAAATCCATTTTGTAGTTTTTTCTTGAGTTTTCGGAGCATCTTTATAACTTATTTGGTTGTGCTTGCTAACGTGCGCATTGTGTCACCATGGTAACTACTGAATATTCCACCAATACAGACACACGTAGAACACCTCCAACATGATGTACCTGCAAAGAATCAGTATTTCGGTTGGGCCTTTAACCGGACGTCTCATGTTTGAACTTTTCTTTTGTATTTGTATTTTTTTTGTTCTGTGGTCACTTGCAAGATAAATAACACTTACACACCATAATTGGGAATAACTGTGCCTATTGGTTAATATTGGGAATCGGCAGACAGATAGGAAGCCAAAATGTAGATCTCGGTATCAGAGCTGAAAAAGCTGGATCAGTGCATCATTATTTTTGGATTTAAATGGAATAATCGCAGAAAGAAGTTGGTGAGTGAGTCGGTGAGTGTGTTAACTGGTATTAAAAAATAAAAAAGACTAAAGATTAAACTCATGATTTGCAAATTTAATCCATTTTTATAGAAATACATTGTACTAGTACAGTCTTAGTCTCAGTGCAGCTTGGTTCATATATACAGAGATGCATAATAGTTTTTTAAAGCTTTTGCCTTGAAACTATTCCAAAAGAAGGAAGTAGATATTTAAATCTATCTGACTGTCACTCATGCATGAATTTTTGGGGCACATTAACATCTTTAGAACAGCTTTTTCAGAAGTGAAACTGAGTGTCCAAGCACAGTCTGTTTTCGGCATTCAGTTCTTTCTTCCAGGTGTTGCGCAAAATAGTTTATTATTAGATGACGACAGCGCGCACTAAAGTATATGATTCACTCATTTACAAGAATCACATTGGACACCCCATGTCTTAAATGTCTTGCCCAAAGAAAAAGCAGAATGAGAATCAAACCACCTGGTGCTGTAAAAGAGATGATGAATAGACGTTATTAGATCAGTAATATGCCACAAACTAAATCACAGTTTTAATGTAAGTTCTATTTAAGTTTTTCAAATATTTTAATTTCACTTGTTTAAAATTATTATTATTTACCTTTGTCAGGACTTTGCATTTATCTTGAACTTTCCTCAAATCTTCCATTTTGTCCTATTATGGCCTATGGTTTAGGCTGTTCATAAATGATACATCAGATATCTCCTGTTAAGTGAAGTTAACATAAACTCTTGATTTTTACATCTTGATTTTTGTAACTTTGATTGCCCGCTGTAATCCTGTTATCTACGTAGAACATTCTGGCCTTGTGCCCTCATACGGGTCTATTGTTTATATCAATTCTATCTTGTTGTTCTACCGCTTGTTGTGCCTTGACTTGTGTAGACCTGTTCTCGGATAAGAGTTGGTCTTATCTTGTGTGTCTGTATCTTCCCTGTGCCTTATGCCCCCCCTGTGAGCTATAAAAACTCTATATGCATTATGTTATAGCTTAGGGACAGACGACGCTCTGGCAGCTCTGTAATTGTTCGCATAATTGCTTCAGTAAATCAGACGCTTCGATTCGAGACAACTCTTCAGTTCTTTTTAATGCTCGCGGTCTACAAATTCCACAACAGTCCATTTTAGTCTATTTTTATCTTGTGTTTCATTTTATGCAGATGATGCCGTGAAAACCATGCCTCATATTTTCATTGCATCTCCCTGGATCTGACTCTTATCACTATGGCAACAGGGCAGCCCCTCCCTCCTCTGCTTCTTTTTTAATCTGAGCCAGAGAAGCTTCACAGATTTGTCAAATTGAACTGTAATCTCAATCATATCTAATCTATGGGATTGTGAATGCTCTTTTTCATTTTGTTGATTCCTCCCCGTGAGCTGTCTATCCATCTGGATTTATCTGTTTTATGTGTTTTTTTGTGTGGGACCAGTGCATCCCTCAGCAATAAACTCTTTGATGTATTTATATCTGTTCCCATATCCCAGCCCGCCCACACACACATTGAAAAAGAATACATACTGGTGAAGTTGTGTGGTGTTAGGGTGACATCCGGTGGTAGATATTGAGAATTACAGACAAGAGAAAAAAAGGCAACGATCACAGTTTTAGAACAAATCAGAACCCAGATACTAAACAGTGCTAAAACTTGATGCTAATTTTAAGTATCTATAGACCGTTTTAGAGCGGAAGTGATTAAAAAAAACAAAAACCTGTGCGTGCATTTTGGCAACGGAAGTGGCATTGTTCCCCATTCATTCCGATTCATTCAGACTGGACACGGACAGAAGAAGATGGAGATAAAAACATTTCCAGCACTAAAATGCCTGGTTGTTCTGTGTGTGGATGTCAGAATCGATATTCTACCAGCAAACTGAATCTACATGTACGACTGAGGGATTACACCATGATAATATAAAAGAAAGTACTATATATATATTTTTTTTAACCTTTATTTACCCAGGAAAGTCCCATTGAGATTACTAATCTCTTTTTCAAGGGAGTCCTGCCATGTACACTTCACTTTCATACTAGGCAATGTGGGTGAAGTGTCTTGCCTAAGGACACAACACCAGTTTTTTTTTGCCACTGGCGCCCCACTGTGGCACCTGGAATTCCCAGTGGTCTCCCATCCAAGTACTACCCAGGCCCGGCCCTGCTGAGCTTCTGAGACCTAACGGGATCAGGCTTTGACAAGCCGGTATACTATGATTTAATGTTGAATATCACGTTGTATTCAGTTTAAAATTAGACATTGTGACAAGACTGGTATTATGTTTTGAGCACACATTACTACATCATATTAAAGTACCCTAGAAATGTATTTGTTTTCAGCTAATTCAGTTTAAATTAGGAGGATTGATGGTTAGTATTTTCAATTTCTTGATGAGTAATGTGACTCTTAACTCATAATAATAAGACAGTTGGTCTTGATTGAAATTTTCTTTTAATTTCATTTTCAAACAATATTGAACAAAAATGTTATTATGTTTTTGTAACCATACTCAAATTGTTTCTGTTTCTTAAGGCCAGTCAAATTTTTCTACTGTTTCCTGCTGTTTCTTATTCTTTGTAAAGCGTCTTTGAGTGTCCAAAAAAGCACTCTATAAATCTGATTTATCATTATTATTATTATTATTATTATTATTATTATTATTATTATTATTATTATTAACCTTTATTTGCCCCTTACCTTGTCCTCCACAGAAGCCCTTCCCACCCGCTGCTGCCCGGGTTCATCTCTCACATGTCCAGAGGGGGGCGTGGTCACTGGGACTCTCCTCTGAGCACTGTGCCTCGTCTGCCCAACCACAGCTCCTGTGAAATCGGAGAGCTCACACAGACCGGTAAGGACTCTGTTACCAGGATAAATATGGGATCTTTTGGGATATTTAATGTCAATCAAAAAGACTTGTTATTAGACGTCTCTTTACATGTACAAGTGTGAAAGGACTGTAAATGTATTACTTTATACTCTGGTTTCACAGATTACAACATAATGTGTTCCATTTTAATTTCTTTTTGCAGCATTTTGAGTTGTTCATATAATAAGAATTTCAAATTTAGCATATCTTAGAACAGCATTCATAATTCGATACAGTGCCCTATTACCTTAAGTAATGCTGTTGGGAAATGAATGGAGAGTGCTAATGATGAGGGCAGGAGGGCTCTGCCTTTTTACCAGTATAGATGGTACCATCAAATCACTCAAGACCAAACGGGAAGTAAAACCACCTCCTGACTAGAGTATAATGTACAGTATAAAATAATGTGGATGTATTTATTTTGCACACCCCCCTTATATTCAAAGAGTGAGAGCAGGCATGAATTTAGAAATTTTAAATTGAATTGATTTGAAGTTTGATCATTTAGATTTTTTTCCTATATAATTGTGTTTGTGTTATTATTTAAATTAGGGTTATCAAAAATATAGAAACTGGGATATTAATTGATTGATTAAAATTAATATTGAAACTAGAAACTAATTTCAGCAAGGATTGATATATATAAAAAAACACAGTAATAGGACAAAATCAGAGTGTTCCTGAACTGTTTTAATGTGATTTTGAGCTTTATCAAAACTAGTTGAAGATCTGGTAACATAAAGAAAGTACTATTATTTTGTATTTGAAAATTACATTCTATTATTAAAAAGCATTTTTTTTATTTTCATCAATAATTAAAATAAATTCCATAGTATCACAATAGAGGATAAAATGTAGTATCATGACAACACTAAACTAATTAAACATAGTGCTTTAGGTATATTTAATACATGCCTTTATCATTTCCCTTCCCTTGTTCAGGTATAGTACAACATCTCCGAAACGGCCAACTCCTCCACGACGCCTACAAGCACCACGGCCTCCTGCCTTCTGATTGGTCGCCTCGGCAGGTGTGGGTGGAGACTACGGGTAAGAGCCGCACCCTGCAGAGCGCCATGGCCTTCCTCTACGGCCTCCTCCCGGATTTCGACTGGACCAAACTCACCGTGCGACACCAGTGGAGCACTTTGTTTTGCAGCGGCTCCTGTGACTGTCCCGCCAGAAACAAATATTTAGACGAAGAGCAGAGGAGACAGTATCGCCTACGAGTCGCTAACACCGAACTGGATTGGACTTACGCTGAGATGGCGAGGACTTTAGGCTTACCAACTCGGCAACTCCGCGCGGCGAACCCCATAGACTCCTTACTGTGCCATCTGTGCCATGGTATTCCCTTTCCGTGTGTCCCACCAAGCGAAGGGGGTATAGGGGGCTGTCTGACAATGGCGCAGTTCGCAGTTATCCGAAAGCAGCAGCTCGCAGACGAAATAGATCGGAGAAAAGTCGGATTGTATAGGAAGTACGCAGTTTTAGCCATGTATCCGTACTTGAATCGGACTGCGACCAAAATGGAGCGTATTGTAAAAGCGAATGAGATGGGACGACAAATAAGACCAGGTGGAGAAGAGGTTTTCACGTTGTCCTCCGCTCATGATGTTACCATGGCTCCCCTGCTCAGCGCTTTAGGATTGGAGCAGGCTAGATTTCCGAGATTCGCAGCCCGAGTGGTTTTCGAACTGTGGAAAAGTCCGGCGGTGACGCTTCCCAAAAAGAAGGGAGCGAAAGGAGGAGATAAGATGAAAGATGGTGAGGTTTTTATCCGCGTCCTTTACAACGGAGAGGATGTGACGTTTCATACCGCGTTTTGTAAAGCACACAGTCGTCACGGTAACCAGCCACTCTGTCCTCTGAGTAACTTCCTATGGTTCGTGCGCAGAGACATGTTCAGTGTGGTGAATGCCACGTCCTACCAGGAGGCCTGCTACAGACGCCCCGCCTGACCCAGCAGAGGGCGCCGAGCTGGGTATCCATGAGTTTAAATGATGAATCTATGGACCTGTTGCTATACCGATTAACAAAGTATTATATAATTTGAATGGGAGAAAGTTCATAAACAGATGACACTACAACATCCTATTAAAATGGGGCAAAGCAATGAACTATTTTTGTAAGGTATAACTTTTCTAGGGGAGGGTCTGCTTCCTGCTGGTCTGCATGGGGATGTTGTCGCATTACCTTGTTCCACAGTATAGCATTAGATGTATCGATCTTGCATCATTTAGAATAAAATAGAATAGAATAGAAAGCCTTTATTGTCATTTACAGGTGCAAAGAAAATTTGTGTCAAAAATGGAAAAGCTCTTACTATGAGCCACTTGTCTCCATAGAGATATGTTTTAATGCCAAACTTGGCAAGATTTCAGGTGAAGTAATAACATCCTTATGGAGATAAGTAGGTGGCACACCTTCCACCAGAAATGTTACTAAGTGCCCCTTTTAATATGCTATTTTTTATGCAAATGGAAGAATAGAGAGTAATGGATAGTGCTGGGGAAAAATGCATTAAAAATGGTTGCAGCTGTAAAATTTAATATTTTATAAGTGAATATTGATTATTATTGAGCCACCTGCTTGTATCCATGGAGACTGCCAAGTTTTATGCTGTACCGTGGAACATACCAGGCAAACAACAACATGTCCATGAAGAATACAAGGAATTCAGACTCTCCAGTTAAAAATTCACAATGCCCCTTTAATTAAGACCTACCATTCCAGAATATAAAAAATAATGGATATTTTCAGCTGGAAGTTGTGTTCAGCCTGACCATTTATATTCATGACAACTGGCAACACTTACAATTCCATGCATACCATTGTGTTCAATTTCACATTCCAGCTAAAATCTGTAATAGAAACTTAGTAAAATGCAGATGTCTCAATTTATCAACATGGGCACAAGTTTGAGGATCTCATCTTTCTGCACAAATGAACAAGGGATAATGGATTTTGTTGATGGAATACATTTTAATAGTTATTAGTAGGCACAATATGAAGCCACAAATGTCTGCATGACTTTATGGACCAAATCTCTAACACAATCTCTCTGTATACTGTATATGTGGATATTTGGTAATTTCATTTCACACCTGCCCTTTATTTTTGGACTTACCAGAAATGAGAACTGACAGGGCAAGACTAGCACAAGAATCATGTTAAGATGCACTTTTTACAGATTTTACAAATCTTAACCATTTCTACACATTAAATCCATTAGTTTTGACTCTTTTTCATTACACATTTCGACTATATTGTAATCTTTAATGTTAATAATATAGAATTTTAATTTGTATATAATTGTTGAAGGAAAGTTGAATGGCACTTGACCACTTTATTCTCATATTCCCTTTCTCGTGGAACACTTTTATAATGGAATAAAGGGATTTCTTATGCTTGAAAAATTTTATGAACTTTCCTGACAGTATGAAAAGTATGAAAGACAATTTGTTTCATCACATTTTGAAATTTGAATGAATCTTCATTTCTCACCATGTGTGACTGAGGAGGACAGAGACGGGACTTATAGTTAAAGAATCAAAGACATGAGGTTTATATTAGGTTCATTTTGACCAGTTCCCCTCCGCATTTCCTGGTTGTCACTAAGTTAGATCGACTCACTTAGTATCGTTTGCTTATGTCTTGGGATCTTGGCTCTTTGCTGCAAAATTCCAAGTGAGAAATTCAACAGCATTTAAAAATCAAAATCTGATGAAACAAATTATCTTCCATACAAAAGTACCTCTGAATCAGACGCCTGTTTTGAGATGCAAGTGTTAATGGTACAATTAACTGATAAGAAACAGTGTTTGTATTTAACTTCCTAATTTCATTCCAAGCATTTTGACCAATGCATTGTGCTGTATGTATATAGTGATCTGATGAGGTCTGATCTTGAATGGGCTCCTCATTGAAAAGCACACTCCAATAAAAGGATTAATTGTCTTCAAATATTGATCTGTTTATTTGTTCATCTGAGTTTTCTCAACATCCTGTGTCAAGAATTCAGGTTTACCTTTTGGTGCCATCTCATGGTAATACTGCAGACTACACCCACAGACCTCACCAGTTCAGAGGCAACAGTCTTCTGAAGAAAATAAGATTGGATTAAAATAGGGATTCACCAATGCAGCTTTTCCAGTTCCAATACCAATATTAATACTGTAGCTTTTAGTAACTATATCAGTATTTTTTTCACACATTTTCAAACTATCTGCTATTTTTTTTGGCTTTTCTTGCTGTGTATCTCTTGAACATTCCACCACAGGACAGGCATATATGTATTAATATCAACTGAACCAATACCACAGAATCGATTCCCAATCCAGCAAATTTTCATATATTTCCACCAATATCAGTGCATCTCTATTTAAAAGAAAATCATCATTCCAAAAGGGTAAACTAAAGCTTATTTGCTCCTCTTGTTTTTGTTTTTGTCTTGTTTTTTTACCCATACAACACACCGTATAATCTGATGTACTGTTTTAGTTCAATATGTATCCAGGAAGGTCAATGGAGTCCTCATTTAGCATGACGGCCTGGGAAATTGTGTACTAAGGGCGGCTGAAAACGCGGATCTTTGGAACAATGGCATCTTGATTGCAGGAGAATAAAGATTAGACAGACATGAATCATAATGGAGCTCAACAGTGACCGCCCGTCCTTGCTTCTGGAAGTAAATGTCTCATAGCCTTTATAGACTTTCCAAATAAAATTGATATTAATGGAGCTGGTTAGCCTCTGTCATCATGTCTTCCCGCTCTTTAATGTCAGACTTTTTTGAAAAGTGAAAAATTAATGGAATATATACTTGGGGTAAATGACAACCGGGAACAATTATAACATGGTTTTAAAGTTCTTAAAAGTCCATTTTGTACAACATTTAAGTACGAGAACAGAATAAAACTAAAATGTACCCAGCCCTACCCTTGATACCTTCCCAAAACTGCTGCTTCCTACAATAAGGGCCCTGAGATTTGGCTTTTCAAGCACCACCAGATCTAAACCAGGTCTGTAACATGACTGGGCCAGAATTGTATAGTGAAGTACCACCGTGCATTCTTTTTCATTTAGGAAAGTAACTGTATTCTGAATGTCACCGAATGCCACCAAAAGAAAAAGTAACTATCAGAGTATTCAGAATATGTGTTTCTGGTACATGTATTCAGTTATTTCCCAACCTTGCCTATATATTACAAAAAAGCTTGGCCAAAATTTAAGATATAAGCATTTAAATCTGTGAAAAAATGACTTAAAAGTAGTGAACCAATTTGTCCATGCAGCAAGATGATTTTACTTGACAAGTTATCTTAATAAACTAGAATTAAGCAGTTTCTGGTCTAGTAAGTAGATGTTTTTTTTTTTTTTTGGTTTGTTTTGGTTTATTTGGAGTATAGTACAAAAATTTCATGTACAAGAAACAAAAAGAAAGAGGAGGGGAAAAAAATTAAACAAGGAAGATCAAATTTGTTTACATGCATGCCTGAAAAGGAGTGGGAAGAAGTAAAAAAAAACATATTAAATCCCACCCCTTATCCAAAATTTGAAATAGTCCTTTTTCACTTCATGTTAGTCTTTCATTAAGACTTAACCAGCAACTTTACAGACCTATAGACCGTCATCAAACAAGATGAATAATCTGATAAAAGTTTTAAAATGTTGACCAGATCAGACAATTTGCAGTGTAGGACTAAAACAGGTCTAACTATGGACTGCATCACTCCCACTGCTCTACATTATCCTCAATTTGCCCCCACTAGATGGCACTATTACCCCACCTTCTCACCACTTGTGCCACCTGCCGTCATCAGTCATCCACTTCGTCGACAGAGCTGTGGAGCTGAGCACAAAGTCAATAAGTGTATAAATGTAGGAATCTTAAGAGGCGAGTCCAGCCGAGCCCTGAGCCATGTGTCATTGTCCGTACACTACTAAACACTGACAACATATCAATTCTGCAGCTCATTTTCAGAAGTGGCTCCGCTCCTCGTGGCTCCTTTTCCCTTAAAAATCCTATAAATCTGGAGTGGACTATTGACTGGAGAAATGCAATAACAACAGAGAAGGCGAAATCACATTTGTTGTATAAAGATGTTTCATTCATTTACCCTGGCACAGCAATTTGTCAGTGAATAAAAGCCAATGGTGCAGCAGGTTTACAAATGTCACTGAGCGTTTTCATTCTTGTCGGTTACACACTCACTTATTGAAGGAAGTGTTTCATAAACTTTTTCAACTTTCCCTGGGAGTGTGTTGCAAACTGAGGCACGGCTCTGTCTAAAACTATTGCTTAAATGAGACTTTTATCTGAGCTTTGTTTAAACACAGTGAAACAGCCAGAAAGAACTGACTCAGATGAGCTGATTTGTGTGTTAAATAAGTCCCTTCCAAATAGCATTACAGTCACAAGCCAACAGTTTTTGTGTTGTTTAAAATGTTTTAATCCATTTTCCATTTTCTAGAACTTTCAGATAATCTAAAAGATTTTTTTTTTTTTTTTACCAGTGTTTGCTTGCACACTGCTTGTCTGTGTGTAGATGGATTTATAGGAGTGTTGTTGCTGTATAGTGTTGTGTTTCATTCTTTATTCTGCAGTTTTCAATAGAAATACATGACACGACGCTGTCCAATTGCAATTTTCTCAGTGAAAAGGGTTCAAATTTCATAATAATTCAGCACATTTCTGTACCTCTGACCTCCGTGGAACCAAATCATTCTTTCAGAAATCATGAGTTATTCTGCATGTTTTTTGTACTCAAAGTGTTAAATGTCATGTGGTGCGACCGTGCATCATGTGGTGCGACTAATAACAGCAGGAATTCTATGGCTGGAGTTTTAATAACAGACAAAGTAAACTTGGGTGAATGGGATTTGTTTTAGGCATTTTTCTTCATTTGATGCATTTTCCAGGGCAGTAGTTTGTTCATTAAACACAAGCAGGTGACTGTCATATTGGACAGCAAAAGAAAATATCAATATGCATTAAAAATCTAAAGAAATGTCAACAGTTTGTTTCTATACACTTCATATTACTCAGAACTTAGATTAATCTCCCAACCATGTTTTAGAAAATAAAACCATTTTAAGGTTATTCTAGGTCACACCACATGACATTTTACACTAAAAATGCTTCATATAAATGTTAAACCTGACAATGTAAATATTTGAAAAAGTTTAATAGAAACAATTTTTTAACGCAACCTGCTTGTCTCCATAGCATTACCAGAGCCCCACTCCTGGAATGTTCCACAATTTGGCATTAAACATGTACGAGACAAGTAGCTGAGTCCACCACCAAGTTACAAGTCAAACTGCAAGTAATTACCAGTTAAAAACATATCATGTAATTGGATAAATGCAAGATGGATAAATATAATAAATCCAATTCATTTAATGCCAAATTGTGAAACAATCCCGTCAAACCAATAATATCTCCATGGAGGCAAGCTGATGAAAGACCCTAACACCAGCAAAGTTACATAAGTATCGTATTTTTCGGACTATAAGTCGCTCCGGAGTATAAGTCGCACCAGCCAAAAAATGCATAATGAAGAAGAAAAAACATGTATAAGTTGCACTTTTTGGGGGAAATTTATCTTATAAAATCAGAGACCAAGAACCAACATTTCATCTTGAAAGGGAAGTTATAGAAGTTCTAGTAAAAAAAACAACCCAATAGAGAAGAATCCGTGTATCATTCGTTCATTCGTTCTTTAATATAGAACCATCCATCCATCCATCTTCTCCCGCTTAATCCAGCGGGGGCAGCGTGCTGCCCAATACTCATAGCACCTGACCCCCCCTATGAACCCCTCTGCAGGTGGTGAGCCCACAGGAGGGTGGACAACATGGTCCTTGATGTTAGTTCCTAGGGGTGCGGGCATGTTTTGGGTTGATGGGGGAAACCGGAGTACCCGGAGGAAACCCAAATAAGAAAATGAAAAAACAACTCTTTTCTTTATTGTTTGTCTCTAAAACCAAAATGAAAAAACAGATAACGATTTGTTGTTGTTTTTTTTTCATTTTTGATTCATATATTTGGTCTATGGACTGTCAGTGTGAAAAATTTTATATATAAATCACACTTGAGTATAAGTCACACCCAAACCCTGAAAAAAGTGTGACTTATAGTCTGAAAAATACGGTACATAAGGCTGCAAAACTATCTCTAAATAGCTGATGCAATAGCCATATTAAAAGATCATGGATAAGGAGCACTTCATTTTTCCCATAGTGAAATTTGTCCTCTGCATTTAACCCGCCCTTCAATGTCTCTGGTTCAAACTTGTCATCTCCAGATCTTGAGCTAGTCTTGGCCACGACTACCTTAGCTCGAAGATTTTACCCGTGATGCATCTTTTGGGCAGATGATGAGGACTGTATTGCTGATGACACAATTTTCATGGAATTACGTGTGCCACCTCCAGAAAGTTATACGCTGTATCTATAAGACAAGTGAAAAGTCTGCGGTATTCAGTTATTATATTGCCCACAAATAAATCTTGCCTGCTGCCTATGGAATCATGCATTTTAAAACAGCCCCGGCTCAGGATAGCACAGACATCTCAGCAGCAGACAGCATTGTACATGACGGAGGACAGATGACTGACAGCTCGACAGGAGGAGAGGAGGCTGCGGTTTGTGCATATGGGACAATGTAATGAAAAGGACTGTCATATAAGAAGAATATGATGTATGTATACAGTGTGTGGGCTGAGGCTGTGGTTAAGAGTTCACCATTAAACTTATGGACCCCTTTTCCAAAACCACAGATTACAGAAATTAAAGTGCAGATTGGATTTCATGAAGAGGTTTTATAAAGAACAGGGACAGTAAACCAAAAAGGTCTGCCGCAAGTCCCTCCCAAGTAACTTTACAGTCACAAACTAGCAAGTTTTTATCTTTTATGTCAAAATTTAACACCTAAACAGGACTATGAACTCTCGTATTGATCAGTGGATCCTGAAAATGTGTTGTTTAAATTAATTTTGTATTTTTTCTTGAGTTTTCAGGCCATCTAAAATCCTTTTTGTAAGTAAATTTCTCATAGGCTTTATAGACTTTCCAAATAAAATTGATATTAATGGAGCTGGTTAGCCTCCGTCGTGTCTTCCAACTCTTTAATGTCAGAATGTTTTTTAAAGTGAAGAATTAATGGAATATTCTTGGGGTAAATGACAACCAGGAACAATTATAACATAGTTTTAAAGTATTTAAAAGTCAATTTTGCACAACATTTAATCACTGGATCCTGAAAAATTTTCTTGAGTTTTCAGACTATCTAAAATCTTTTTTGGGCACCGTTTGCATGGATTGTGTCACTATGGTAAATGGTGAATATTCCGCCATAGAAATACATGCAGAACACCCCACTGTGATGTGACTGCAAAGAATCGATCCATTCGAATCTTGTTTGTGTACCTAAATTTACAGTGTTGACTCAAAAAACAAAAGAATAGGTCAACTAGATTCTTTTTTTCAGACATTTTTGACACCCTCCAAATAAATTCATCAATATTTAGCAGTTTCTGTGTTGTAAAGACAGCTGAAAGTCTCCTGTGATGCTTTGTTGCCAGATAAGATGTGATCCCTCTGTTTTGTGAAGGTGATCTTCCTTTAGAAAGTGAGACAAAGCTTGCACACTTACTCCCAAACTACTTTTAACGAATGGCAACGTTTCAATCAGTGGGTCTTTTTCTGCTGACAAAAAAGATGATTCCTTAATCTATCTCCTATATATGAAAGTTTTCTTCTTTTTAAATCATAGATGGCCTCCACCGGGAAGGTTCTAACTAACTTACAAGTTGGTGGTCTGATTCCCGCTACTAACACTTGTGTAATTTGGCAAAACACTTGAACTAATCATCTTTGCTTGTATACATGATTGGCGGTGGTGGTCTTGTCAGCCTTGTACTGTGCTAATTGAAGGCCTGCTGCTTTTTATATAATTAGCCAATTTTATAATTTTCATTAATTTACGTAATTTATCAGACGGCTGCATCATTATCACAATCATATCATTTCTAAATATTCCACCTCATTTCCCAATAGCATCTTTTCTAACTTCCCCCGGCCCACGTAATCTATTTGCTTCACCGTATGTCATTCAGATCCATTATTTTACTTTTGAAAATAAAAGCGTAATTATCAAGATAAACACGAAACAGTAGCTCTTCACAGGCTTTAAATGATTCCTTCCAAGTGCAAAAACAACATGCTAGCAGCCTGTGTAAGTGCTAGCGCGCCATGCTACGTGTGCTATATGATATGGTGAGCAGACAGGAGGCATATTTGGAGCGTGAGGTGTGAGACGGGGGAGGTCATGTGTGAGTTAAACTGCAGGTTGGTTAATGGCGCTGTGCTTGTGTACGTGTGTGTCCTGTCTGTCACTGTCTGGAGTGTGCGGCTCCTGTGTTTACTCATGTGGAAGTCTTTATTAGCATTTAGCGGCTTAAGCTAACATACAGGATGGTTTGAATGCAGTCACTCAGATGGCTGCATTGTAAGAGGTGTATTTAGACAGGAGTTTGTACTTAACTTAGGGGACACTTTAGTGAGAAAATGGGTTTCTGCATTTGATTGGATCCATCTTTATCTTTTTTTTTTCCAAGTTTACTTTTTATTGAAAAAGCAGGTTACACACTGCAATCTGCTGAATAAAATCACAATGTCCTTACTTTTACTTTTTTAACATAGGCTATGCAAACTCAGAACAGTTTTACATAATAATCATAATCATAATAATACATTTTATTTATTAGGCACTTTTCTGGACACTCAAGGTCGCCTTACAATGACATAAACAAATGAAATACAATTAAAACATACAGTTAAAAAGTGCGACAGTATTGATTGATTGTATTTAGTATTGTATTTTATTAGCATTTAGTAGTTATTGTTTTAGTATTGGGTAGTTTTGGGTGCAAGGGAACCTCTTTCTCAATTTGACAAAGTAAAGTAAAGTTTAATCTCACAGTCTTTACATATTCTGTTGATCTGACCCATCTTTCACTGTCTGCTGAGAGTCACTGGGTGCTACATTGCAGCGCCTGGGGACTTCTCCATGTCTTGAGCTACTATTGATCAGGACTACCTTAGCTGGAGGATTTGACCTGTTGTGGATGTTGCAGGTTAATGGGGGAAACCAGAGTGCCCAGAGAAAAGTGTCTTGCCCAAGGACACAATGACAGCAGTAATCTGTGGGATCTGGAATAGCATCGCCAACCTGTGGGTCAATATCTGACTGATCAACCAGTAATGTTTATGGCAGGATTTGAACTGCCAACCTTTGGAAAAATGGACAATCACCATAACAAATGAGCTCCAGTCGCCCACAAGAAGAAGCAAGGACGGGCACTGGATTTAACTAGGTTTAAACATGGACTAAACATGGACTAAGACAGGACTAAACCAGGATTAAATCAGAACTAAACATGGACTAAACATGGACTAAGCCAAGCCTAAACAAGGACTAAACCAGGAGTAAACATGGTCTGTAAACATGGACTAAAGCAGGACTAAACCAGTACTAAACAGGGACTAAACATGGATTAAACATGGTCTAAACATGTACTAAACCAGGACTAAACATGGTCTATAAATATGGACTAAACCACTACTAAACCATTACTAAACCATGACTAAACCAGAACTAAACATGAACTAAACATAGTCTAAACATGGTCTAAATATGGACTAAACCTGGATTAAACCAGAACTAAAAATGGACTAAACATGCTCTAAATCTGGACTAAACCTGGATTAAACCAGAACTAAACATGGATTAAACATGGTCTAAATATGGACTAAACCTGGACTAAACCAGGACTAAACATGGACTAAACGTGGACTAAACCAGAACTAAACATGGACTAAACATGGTCTAAATATGGACTAAACGTGGACTAAACCAGGACTAAACATGGACTAAACCAAGACTAAACCAGAACTAAACCAAGACTAAACAGAGATTTAACCAGAACTAAACATGGACTAAACCCGACCTAAACATGGTCTAAACATGGACTAAACCAGGACTAAATCAAGACTAAACCAGGACTAAACCAGAACTAAACATAGACTAAACATGGACTAAACATGGACTAAACCAGAACTAAACATAGACTGAACATGGACTAAACATAGACTAAACATAGACTTAACATAAGCTTAACATAGACTAAACCAGGACTATACAAGGCTTGAAACTTCAGAACAGAACTTGGTGTCCTGAGCTGTATGCCTGCTCTTAGTCATTTATCCAGATTGGAGTGGACTGTTGTTGCTAAAATAATCAGGATTTATGGGCGTCCTGGTGGTGCGCGCGATGGGCCACAGTCAGGCTAATTGAGTTTTGTCATTAGTGCTTCGTTCTTCTATCAAGCTCCCATTCACCCTGCCATCCATCAGCTCCCAATCCCAACACAGTCAATGGAAAAACTATCTGAGGACTTTTTAACTGTGCCTCAGAGCAGCAGTTGTGAAGATGTGTGGTCCTTAGATCACCACTTAAATGGCGTTGTCATTGGCCCAAATTCAGCTCTGTCCTCAAAAAACTCACAAGTGGCCACTCAAGGAAATAAAGGAAGTTTTTAAGAAAGTTGTTTCAATTTTAAAAAGGTCAAAATAATTTCCTGTAAAAGCTGAGCCCTGGTTTGATTATGCTTAGGTTGCAAAACGCCACTACTCTGTTACCCGGGCAGGACAATTGATTGAATTTTAATAGAGGTTCAGTCGTTTCTGTTCAGCGTGGGCCTTTTTAATGGAAAGACCAGTACAGCCGGTCCTCTGACAGTAAGAGCATGTGGTTTAGAGCAGACACTGGACTTGAATGTTCCTTTGGTATGATTAAAAGTCTGTCTCATGTATGTTCATGAAATCAATATAGAAATATGTTTTTATTTAGTTGTTAAAGATTAAAAAAATAAAAAAAATAAATGTATTTTTTTTTTATCAGTATAAGGAAAAATGTTATTATCTGAAAAATGTTATTATGGTCTGTTATTATGAATGAACCCGAGCATATTCAAATGTATGACATTTTTTGATTTCAGGAGTTGTATTTATTTCAGTTGAACTGAAATGATAACAGATAATTAGCTCATATTATTCAGATTTGCAGTTTAATGATTTATCAAGTTCTCTTCCTATAGATACTGTAACTGAATGGGACAAAGCCAGTGAAGTGTCTCACACAAGGACACAACAGCAGAACAACTTGGTTAATGGTCTCACACACAGCCCACTATGCCATAATGTTCCTTATAGGTACATTGATCTACAATATGGCTTTCAATCTTCATTTTATGAACATGAAGACTATTATCCATACTAGGACCTGAGCGATATGGATTTTGTTGCGGCCTATATGATACCAATAAAATGGGAGCTGGAGCTGTTGATAGACAATATAATGGAGCTATGGCTGCAGATGTAAACAAGCACACGTGGGGGTGCATTCAGGGGCAGTACGATGTCACAGACAAACAACAAATGACTGCAGATAAACACTGATGCGGCGCCACATATTAGGACATTTATCTGTCTGTGAATTGGATTAAATGGGCAGAATATAGAGAGTCTAAGCTTTATAAAGTAAAACATGTCCATGTGGACTATCTGCCCATATCGGCAAGATTTAGGCCGATAGCCGATATGTTTCCAAGTGCCCATATCGGCCGATAATATTGGCCAACATATATATCGGTCGGTCCCTAATCTATACCATATATAAAATAAATCAATCTTATCGTGGATTATTTGAAATGATTTGATCTCAATACGATTCAAATTCAATTAACTGCACTGCCCTATTTTAAATATCCTCTTTTTTTATTCCGCCAAGTATGGATGCCACAGAAAATCAGTGGCAGTAAACTCTCAAGCAAGTTTTGAACCACTTACCTTCTCGTTGGTGAGCAAACACTCACGTAAACACATTCTAGTCTTCACCTGAATTAAACCACAACCTGCTGAACATTTGACAAGCTCCAAAAATAAACTTGATATTTGCTAAGCCTCTATCTTTACACTGTTTTCCTCTCGTCATCATCCCTCTCAGCTTTTACAGTGTTTCCCTGGGGTGTGACAGCAGACAAGCCTGACCCAGATACTGAGCACTTTCATCCCTCCTCAGGCCCCAAGCGCAACTCTCACATTCACATGCATCTCTATCTGTCTGCTCCTGTCGTCAGTATGCGCACCTGTCTAGCACCTGTCCGTCTCGTTTTCTAAAGCTTTTGCACTATTTCTGGAATGAGGTGTGCTTTCATAATCAGTAATGAGAAGATGAGAGGTGGTAGACGCAAACCACTAAAGACAGACTGAGCAGAATGTAGATGATGAAGTCACTGCAGGCAATGAATGTGTAATGGAATCTTTTTTTTTTAATTCTATTTTTTTACATGGACCAAATAATCTTGTTTCTGGAATAAAGAATAGATAATACTGTGGGAGGTATGGGAACTGTAATAGGGATATGTTTTCTGTGTACAATAGGTCACCCTCTGGGCCCTGAAAGTGATATTAAAACAGGATTTTAGATAATTTTTAGATCATTTTCAGTCATGGGTGATGTCACCAACTACTTGACACTGGAGCAGCCACTGGAGCCAGCACACAGACTTTTTGTCCAAACTTTTGACTGGTGCTGTTTAAACATACACAAAGTCAAAGGCATCTATGTATGTATTTATGTATTTGGGTCAATGACATGACGCCTACATTTTCTGTCCAGTTGCAGTTTCCTCAGTTAAAAAGGTTCAAATTTCATAATAATTCACGATATTTCTGCAGTACCTCTGACCTTCATGGAACCAAATCATTTTTTTCAGAAATCATGAGTTATTCTGCATATTTTTTGTACTTAAAGTGTCATGAAAATGTCATGTGATGCGACTAATAATAGCAGTAATTCTATGGCTGGAATTTTACAGACAGTATATTATACTTGGGTGAATGGTTCTTTAGGCATTTTTCTTCATTTGATGCATTTTCCAGGGCAGTAGTTTGTTCATTAAACACAAGCAGGTGACTGTCATATTGGACAGCAAAAGAAAATATCAATATGCATTAAAAATCTAAAGAAATGTCAACAGTTTATTTCTATACACTTCATATTACTCAGAACTTAGATTAATATCCCAACCATGTTTTAGAAAATAAAACCATTTTAAGGTTATTCTAGGTCGCACCACATGACATTTTTTAAGGTCGTAGTCAATTCATATACATAAAAACACTAAAAATGCTTAATATAAATGTTAAACATAGATTTATGCACCTGACACTGTAAATATTTGAAAAAGTTAAATAGAAACACATTTTTTAAAAATATTTTAAAATTTGCCTGTTCAAAATCCTTATATGTCATTGACCCATTTATGTATGTATAGATGGATATGTTTGCATGTATGTTTGTAAAATGTAGAAAGTTGTAAACATATATACAAAAAACACTGAATGAGAGGCAGAGTCCAATTTTTTGACTGGTAGTGTATACACAGCAAAAAGTGGAGTGTTAAAATGGACTCTCAGAATCAGTTTTAACATTTTGTCAGGGTTTATACAAGTCAAATCTGTTCTAGAGTTAACTTAACATTTTTGGAAATGTTAATTAAGTAACACTGGACCAAAGTTCCTGTTTAACCCTGAAATTAAGAGTTATATTCACATTTTGAGAGTAAACGGATAACACTTTGTAGGGTTATCCTCATTTAGCTAAACAACAAACCGAGGTGTTTTATTTTTACACTTTATTTTAGTTAATTTAAAATGAGATTATGTACAAAACTGGTTCAAACGGGTCTTAACTTCAACTATATCAACTCTGGCAAATAACCCCAACTCGAACCCCCATTTAACTTTTATATAGTTAAAATAAATGTAACACTTTTGGTGTTTAAAACACCTCTGAAATATTTTACCCTGAAAATGTAACCCTCCAGTTTTTGCTGCGTATGCTCATGTTAATCCTTAAAACACTTTCAGTCCCTCCACTTTATTTACACATTTCATAAACAAAGCAGTTTCCAAAGTGCTGCACAATACCTAAAACTAAAACTAAAATCAAATAAGAGCAAAAATACCAGTGCATAATAAAAAGGTAAAAAACCTGTACTGACTACTAAACTACTTTCCTCAACGCACTCCAAACTCCAAAAGTGTTCACTTGTTTTGGCAATAGACTCATTTGCGCAGGGACAGGTGACGCAGGTTCAGCTCAAACTGCTCGGTGACAGTATTTTCCTCCTCTGTGAAGAATGATGAAAGGAGAGAGTTTGTTTACTGAGCTGAAAAACAGCATCAAAGTCCGTGGAAGAACTAAGTCAAATAGCAGGAGTGTGGAGAACTGGCGTGGCTTTTGAAAGGGTTAATCTCCTCGACAACAAACAACTACAAAAGTGATGACTGCAGCGGCCCACTCCTCTGTTCACACCTCACTTTTGTTTTTAGGCATTCAGGCAGAACACACTTTTAAGCTTTACAACAACAACTAAACTGAGAATATGGCTGGATTTAAGTCACTTTTCCTAAATTTCAAGTGAATCACATTAGTATTAGTCAATTCTGTAGCCACGTTTAGAATATTTATTCATTTCTACTCTTTTTAAAACCAAGATTATGTCAGCAATTAGCAACCCAAATAAATGTACAAGAAATAAACCAGGTTCTGACTTCAGGGTTTCACATTACAACAGACAAATCAATTGCATCCAAATGTCAAAAACAATTCCACTTGTAATATTTTATCTGAATATATTGTGTGCAGAGCCTAATGGGAATAAGGTTCGGCTTTAGTTTGCTTACCTTGGACCAAAAATAAATAAAAACAAACAAAAGAAAAGCTGTGAGTTTGTGCTGAATCACCTGATCATTGTTAACATATGGACCCTTGTGCAAACTGTGAGTGCCACAGTACAAACAATGCACTCTATAAAAAGTGTAATCCATTACTGATATCAGAGCTGGTCCCCCACTACAGATCTATATGATAATACTATACACAGCAAAAAGCAATGTTTAGGTAAGTTAATATGAGTTAGCTTAAGAACATTTTACTTTATTTGAGTAGATTCATTGAGAAATTATCTGCCAATTATGTGCTCTTCTTAATTCAACCAATATTAGGTTTAGTTTCTTATTTTAAGTGCAAAGAGTTGTTGTAAGATGTCATATTTCAAGTACAAAAGAAGATATTTTTACTTGTCAAGAGAAATTTACTCAAATCTTGATAAACATCCATCCATCCATTAGACTGCTGCCCGCAACCCAACCCCGGATAAGCGGAAGAAAATGGATGGATGGAAAAAAATTAAGTGACTATTATTACTCAACCTAGTCAGCTGAGATACCCCAAAAGATCACCAAATGACTGGAAATGCAGTTTATTATATTCTAAAGTGTATGAGGGAGGACCTTTAGACAACTCTGCTCTCAACAAGGCCCATAGTATTCATGAGAACTCCAAAAAATACTCACTTTTGACAGAGAGACATCAAACTTATTCATTTGACACTTCCTACAGTTTCAACTTACAAGGCCCAAATGAATGTTACGAGAGCACCACCATTAAAAGACCTCTGCACCTGCCTGGTTTGCTCATACATAATTAAACTAGTTGAAACCAGGTCAGCTCAAGTCCAAATTATTGACTGCTAAACCAGGTCTAATGAAAGTTTAGTTCTGACTAAACCTCATCCAGCTGTAATTAAATAAACCAATCCTCAACTGCATAAAGGGCCCATATTACTCGATCATGTTTCTGATCTACAGTATGTTCTAATGGTGTTTCCTCATCAAAAACATACCTAGACCTGCATAGTTAGGCTAAGTTCTTCTCTCAAACACCTTGTGATGTCATGTGGTGATACAGGAAGTGCTCCACTGTGTTTTAAACTCCATACACCTTCACTAGAATCATTTGGATCATTTCAGCACAGGAATTGCCCATTTCTACTGATTGTAAAGGTCAAATGTAGCAGTGGACTTGAAAACTATCATTACATGACATCATAAGGTGGAACAAAGCATTTTGAGCTATGGAGATATAGACAGACTCATAATAAAGTTGCTCGAACATGTGTAAATAAAACGAAACGCAACTCAAGGTATATTTCTGAGAAGGTAACAACATTCTAACATGGCTCAAACCTCACAAGAGTCCATTTTGCGTAATATAGAACGTTTAAGATGCCTCCTGTACCACCAGATGACCCACACCACATCTTTCAAACCTCTGCTCTATTATTTACCGTCCTTGTTTGTTTTGATTAGCTTATGTGCTTCTGGTTTGACACATTTTTTATCAGGCGTCGTGATAAAATGTGTGTCTGCAGTTCGGGTCTTGTACTTCCTGTCACTTCCTGTCATTGTGGCGGGTTCCTGGCTCCGAGCGACAGTCTCCTCGGTTACCCCCGCCGAACGCGCGTACCTGCTGCACCTCGCCTCCGGATGGCGCCACCCGGGGTCCTGGAAGTGGGAGTGTGTTAGTTTTTTGCATCATATTTATTTTTAAATTTTTTTGATTGTATGATTTGTGGACCAGAATAACAATATATAAGACGACAATAAGAGGCTCTCAGAGGTGAAGTCGATTCTGGGTTTCTGCTACAATATAATTAAACATACAGTAACCATAACTTTATCTGATCAAAGATTTAAAGGTTCTGTACCTGATTTTATGGTCTAAAGTTATTCCGCACCTACCATATCCATTCTGAGTATCCTTATTATTCACCGCGATGAGTATCTGAGCACTTTTCACAACTTTTAGGGACCCAGACTTGTGCCGTCACCATAAATCTAACAAAACTGTGCACTTCCTGATTACCGACTGTATAATTAGATGCAGAAAGCACACAGCATATAAAAAAATTGGGTATAGGCCCCTTAAGAACAGATGCACACAAAGTTTTACTAGCTACAAACTAGGGCTGGGAATCACAGGGTCCCTCATGATACGGTACTCGATACACGGCTCAAGATATGATATTATCACGATATGGCGATACGTGTGATAATCAATATATTGCACATGATACTCTGAGATTTGTTGCTGTTTTTTAAGAGCCAAATCCATTTTAGCAACAATAATTCTCTGTTAAAGGGGAACTCCAGCACGTATAAAGCTAAAGTCCAATGCTACAGGTGGTCGAATACTGTCAGAAGCCAAAAGACTTGATCGCCGACTCCAGCGGTGTAGTAGCCGCCACAAGCAACAAGTGAGGATCGACTACTGACGGTGAAGAAGAAGAGAAACTGAAAGTTGTTTAAAGAAAATAGTTCGGGAATGTATTTGTTAGTGTTTTTCAAAAAATTTAATTCACTCATAAATAAATGGGATTAGAAACGACATCGGCGATCAAGTCTTTTGGGCTTTCACATGTGCAGTGGGAAATCAACAGAGGTAAGTCTAAGGCTGCTTATAAAGTTGTTTTATAACGTTTCCAGACACTAATGAGTGAACCAGGCAGAGCGTTTTGTTTGTTAGACTCGTGGCTGTTGTAACATGGGTTAGAAAGTGGTGTTAAGCTTCTTCATTGTGAATCAAATTGGTGTTTTACATGGAAGTTAAGCACTTGCCCCATCACTACACTAGTTTGTTGTCTTGACAGACTCACTACCACAGTGAGATCTCTGCCAAGGCAACACTGATCTGTGCTGTTTTTTGGCTTCTGACAGTATTCGACCACCTCTAGCAATGGACTTTAGCTTCAAACGTGCCGGAGTTCCTCTTTTAATTGCTACCTGTGCAGAGTTAATATGAAATACATTTATTTTAAACATGCACTGTGTAACTTTTGTAGTGGAGGGTCGTGCTATTGCTTTGCTTTCTCTGTTCCACAGTATCAAGTTTTACTAAAGACATTAAGCATATCTATTTCCATGGTAACAGATAAGTAACGTCACCAGGCCAAGTTACAGATCAGATCCATGGAGATGTTACCCTGCTTACAGTAAATACAGTTATCAGCAATAAAAGCTCCTGTAATTGTATTTATTAAGATTTAAGTTTAATTTCATACTATGGAGCATTCGAGGCAAAGCAATATCAGCTGCATGGAGACAAGCAAGTGGCAAACCCTTCACCAGAAAAGTTACACAGTTACAAGTTTCCTTCCACTAAATAATTAACAAATTTATAGTGCACCTCTTCCCATCTTGACTGCATTGAAAGAGGAACTATGACCAATTCCTGCTGACTTACCTGTTTCCCATATGTCACTGAAATGAACAAACCTGAAAGCAGCTTTTTGTTTGTGTTTAGGACAGAGTTTGCTTCATTTGTTTGACCTTTATTGGATCAGTGAAGTTGAAGCACAGATGGTCGGAGCCACGTCACCCACAGCAACACCAGGAGGCAAAGGTCATGTGGAGGAGTGAGGACGAGTGAAAAGGGCAAATAATGCAGACACAAAGTTATTAAGTTAACGTGTGGAAGCGGTGGCCAAGAAAGGAAGGGAGATACTAAACTTTTTCAAGCAGTATTTACTACCAGAGTCCTTTATTATGCTATTTTCTGATTTATATTATAATGTTTCCTCATCACAAACACATATCTGGAGCTGTGTTTTGTTGCATTCACACATTTAATACACAAACACTGCACATTTAGGAGTTCTTTCCTCAAACAGAAAACACTATTCCACCTTGTGATGACATGTGGTAATACAGGAAGTGCTCCACTGTGTTTTTAAATTACATACACCTTCACTAGAATCATTTGGATGATTTCAGCCCTGGAATTGCCCGTCTCTATTGAACTAGATATAAAGTAGCTGTTAACTTGAAAACCACCACTTTATGATATCACAAGCTGGAACAGAGCATTTGGAGATTTGGAGATAATAAAGGATTAATAATAAAGGATTACTAGGATATATTAGAGGTAACAGGATAACGTGTGTGAATGAAAGAAAACACAACTCCTGGTTTGTTTTTGATGAATTTACAGCATTCTAACATGAATTAAAGCTCACAAGAGTCAATTTTGTGTAATATAAGACCTTTAAATTGTGTTGTTTCCTCATCAAAAACGTACCTGGAGTTGTGCTTTGTTTCATTCACATATATCTGAGTAACCCTTTATTATTAGGGTCTACATTCTGTCTACAATCATATGAACTTTAATTTTGAATTTATTTATTCAAATATAGTAAGTAAGTAGTAAGTAAGTGTTTTATTTATATAGCGCTTTTCACAGACAGATGTCACAAAGACGCTTTTACAGAGGATTATGTACAGAGCATTCTTCATTCACTCCATACCCGGTGGTGGTAAACTACCTGTTACGACCCAGCTCTGCTAGGGACCGCGGAAGTAACAAAATAACCAAGATGTAAAATGGAATAAATAAGGTAATTTAATTAAAAGGAATGTACAAGGTAAATTAAACAAAACAGGCTAAAATATGTACATAAAAGAACCTAAACTAAGAAACACAAGGACGGGACTGAAATACGAGTTTTGTGCCAAAACGGGTCACGTAGGTCTATACAAAAACACAAGTGACGGACTAAGGGACACATAACAAAATCACAAAAGTCCCTAAACAAAAGTCACATAAACCTACAAACAGAATCGAGTGACAACTAAAAAGACACAAAACAGAACTAAACTAAACTAGTGTCTCACACACAAAGTTAGACTAACACACTAAAGAGACACAAACAGAAAATGGCAAACTGGCCACAAAGGCCAGCCGCCCCGAACAGGTGAGCAGAATCTTCTTAAATAGGGGGAGGAGGCTGGAGGTGAGGTGGGAGTGGCCGAGGGTTGAAGTTCCCACCAATCAGGGACCAGGGCTTACACAGCAAGAATCCAAATGACAAAACAATTAAAGCACACAACACAAATCAAAAGAACTGGAGGCCTGGGGCCATAACACTACCGTTATAGCCACAGCTGCCCTGGGACAGACTGACGGAGGCACCAACCACCACCATCACTCACACAACTTTCACACCTACAGTGCATGTTTTGGGTTGATGGGGGAAACCGGAGCCCGGAGGAAACCCATCCAGACACAGTGAGAACATGCAAACTCCACACAGAAAGGCCCGGGGATCGAACCCGCAACCTTCTTGCTGTGAGGCATGAGTTCTAGCCACTCAGCCAGTCACATAATACAACAAGATGACCAAAAAATTCAACAAGATGATCAAAAACAATTACACAGGTTATATAAATATTGCACCAGAGCATTTTTAAATGAAAGGACAGAAGTTAGTGCGCGAATCGATGAGGGAAGATTGTTTCAACCAAAGGGAGCTTTATGTTTAAATGAATGTTTTCCAGTTGTTGTTTTTTTTGACTCTTGGGACAACAAAACTATCTGATCTACGTGGCGTAAACTGTAAGAGGATCTGAATGGAACGAAATACTGTTTTAGATATTCAGGATAACAAGGATAAGGATAAGGAGGATGAGATTAAAGCATTTAAGGATAAATAATAACCAGTGAAGTTGTTTTCTGAACTAAAGGTAAAAGGAGCTGTTCACTTGAAAACTACCACTTCATGACATCACAAGGTGGAACAGCATTTTGAACTTTGGAGATGGAGACAGACTAATGATAAAAAGTTACTCAAACATGTGTGAATGAAACAAAACACAACTCTGGGTATAATTTTGATGAGGTACAACATTATAACATGACTTAAAGCTCACAAGAGTCAATTTGGCGTAATATAGGACCTTGAAATACACATAGGCCTACACAAGCAAGCAACTTTCTCTTCTTTAGTTTTTAAGTGACCAGAATTCGATAATATTGATTTCCATGTGGCGTTGATATAACTGCATAATCTTCTTTGCTTCGTGACCTTTTCATAATAGTTTTGTAATGTGATCCTTAATCTACAACAAAGAAACATGAACACATAAAAAGTTTAATGCACAACCCCAAATAACTTCTCCAGGGACAGGATCGATGAGTCTCTGGTCTCATATCGAGTGGACTTCATCTCTGGCCCTGGTTTGAGTTATTACAGCTAATTCCTGACTCCTGATGCTCCCCGCTGTGCTGAAGGTGGGCGTCTGTTAAAACAATGAGAGAAAATCTATTGGAGAGAAAAACAAAGCTCACCCTGGGGAGTCTGGCCACGAGAAACTACAGTGATTTTTAATGGTGTCATGTCACATGAGATCAGCTTATGAAATGAAGAGTTTCAACGGTGCACTGCGGAACATTTCTTGTGAAGGGTCTGTCACCTGCTTGTCTCCATTTTTGATAAATTATGGCTCTGGTTAGTCTTCTTACTTAATAAATATCTATGTTTTTTCATTTATTTTACTTATTTATTGCTAATTTGAGTATCTATAACGAGGGAGACAAACAGGTTAAAACACTACGACACTAAGTCAGATCTATGGAAAGTCGTCCCTATTCACAAAAAGGAATTGTTGTATTTTTGAGCAATAGAAACACCCGTAATGAATAAATGCTAGATACATATGTTTAATGTCATACCATGGAACATTCTAGGCAAAGCAATGACATCTCCATGGAGACAAACAGGTAGCGATCCTTCCATCAGAAAAGATGTGCAACGTATATTTAACAAAAGTTTCAGTAATACTGTAAGTAAAATGTTTATTTCTGAAAAAAATTTATGTAAGTCAAATTCAACTTATCTTTCAAAATCTATTCTTGCCTGCAATGTTTCATAGTATGGCATTAAACTTATCTAGCTTGTGTGTGTAACTGAGCAACAGGGCCCCTACCTGTCCCACTACCCTCACATATGTTTTCATGGTGCCACCTCTCCACAGATCTGACCTGTAATTTGGCTTTGTAGTGTCGTCTTTTTGTCCCCATGGATACTTAAGTTTGATATTATACTGTGGAAGATTCCAGGCAAAACAATAATCTCTCCAAGCCTGGTCCGCCACCACAAAAGTTACATAGTGCTCCTTTAACCTCCTAAAACCTGACCTCTTGCACTGCATACTTTATATGAGACCTGATGAGTGAAAAAACAAAGAATGATATATTTAGAATATTTTTATATTTATATATTCACATATGATATATAGAACAAATTTTGATGTTTTAATCATTTTGATGGAACAAAATAAAGTCACAATTGAATAATGAATAGCAAAAACTATTTATTAAGTGCCTGAACAACCCAAAATGTGTTGGGTCCTAGGAAGCTACATTATTCCTTGTGATTGGAAATGGGATCAATTAAGTCTCTTTCTCTCTCTCTCTGTCTCTCTCTCTCTGTCTCTCTCTCTCTCTCTCTCTCTCTCTCTCTCCCTCTGGGTGTGTCTGTTTCTCTCTGTCTCTCTCTATATCTCTCACAGTCTCGCTATCTCACAATGTCTGTCTCTCTCTATATATCTATCTCTCTCAGTCTCTCTTCCCCCTCTGTCTTCATCTCCCTCTCCCCGCCCTCTTTTTCTCTTTTTCACCCTCTCTCTGTCTCTTCATCTCTTTCACCCTCTCCCCTCTCACAGTCTTGCTCTCTGTCTCACCCCATTCTCTCTGCCCCTCTGTTCTGAGAGAGGAGTAGTGAGAGGGTGATCTGAACAGGGATGTCCAAACAGCAGCAGACACAGCTGCACATGTTGCTCCACTCTGAAACATGACACAGGTTTAGCCCCTATGTAAACTACACTGACTCAGACTAATGAGCTTTGAGAGCCTCTACACGCCGTGGCCTTAAGGAAAGAGTGGGGCTCTCGGGAGATCGATTGGGTAGCGATAAATGATGGCAGGGTTTGGTTAGTCTTCTTTCTTAAAGAGCCCATATTATGCTATTCTCAGATCTGTGTTATAATATTGTTTCCTCATCACAAACATACATGGAGTCGTGTTTTGTTCATTCATGTTTAACACACAAATTCTGCATATTTAGAATGAGGTCTTCTTTCACACTGCATACACTAGAATCATTTGGATAATAGATTTGAATAACTAATCTCTGCTGAACAAATGATAAAAACTAGATGTTAACATGAAAACTACTGCTTCCTGACATCAGGGGCAGCTGTGACTACAATAGTATTTTACCATGAAGAATGCTCCGTAAATGCTGTGTAAAGCGTCTTTGGGGACGTGTCTGTGTAAAGCGCTATAGAAATAAAGTTACCTTACCTACCTTACCTTACCACCAGCGCAGAGGGAAAGAATAATGCTCTGTAAAGCGCTTTGGGTGTCTTGAAAGGCGCTATTAATCCAATGATTCATTAATTTACTGAATTCTCTTCATAAAGTGTGCATAACAACCGTGTTAAATATTGAACTTGAACATTTGAACTTGTTCTTTAAGGCATTTCTGTTCTTTCTTTAAGGTGTTTCTGTTTTTGTGTTCTGTGTTCGTGCACTTGTACAGATCTCACAGAGGACACAGCTGAACTCCTGCTGGACACTTGTCCCCTCACCCCTCTCACCCCTCTCACCCATCTCACTCACATTCTTCTCATAGTTTGGACTAACCATTTTCACTACCCCTCTCCTCTTTCATTCTCCCTCTCTTTATAGTCTTTCTCCCTCTCTCTGTCGCTCCGTCTCTTCCTCCTCTCCTTTCCTCCCCTCTCTAAGAGCTAACAGGACATGTATTAACTGTATCATCTTTCATTCTTTCCTTATCCATTTTCTCCTTCTGTCACTTTCTCTCTCTCTCACTGAGTTTCACACAGTTGTAATTTCTTTTTTTCTTTTCTTTCTACCTTTTCAGCTCTCCCTCTCCGTCGCTTTCTCTGACAGGGCATAAACACGTATTATTCATCCCTCCACCCGCCGCCCACCCCAGCACCCCTCTCTCCTTTCTAACACAGCATAAACACGTATTATTACACTCATCTCTCCAGTTACTCTCTCTCTCTTTCCCTCTCCATCTTCCCCGCTCACCCCCTTTCTCTCTCTCTCATCTTTCTAACACGGCATAAACACGTATTACTAGACTCATCTTGCTAACCCCCTTCTCTTTCTCTCTATCTTCCTGTCTGTCTTTCACCTCTCTCCTTCCCCATTCTCTCTCCATCTCTCTTTCTTCTTTCTAACAGGGCATAAACACACATCACTCAATTTTATCTCTCTGCCCTCTTCTCTCTGTCTTTTTTCTTTCTCTTTCTATCTCTCCTTCTCCGTCCTCCCTTCTCTTCCCTTTTGCTCTCTCTTTCTCCTTTCTAACAGGGCGTAAACACGTACTCAACACATTTCTCCCCTTACCCCCTTTCCCCTCTCTTTCTGACTCATCTCTCTAACCCCCTTCTCTCTCTCTGTCTCTCCTCTTCCCCTCTTTCATTTCTAACAGGGCATAAACACGTATTACTAGACTCGTCTTTCTAGTTCCTCCTCTCTCTCTCCCTATCTCTCTCTTTCTCTTCTTCGTTCTAACAGAGCTTAGGCGTATATTACTCGATCTCGTCTATCCTCTTTTCTTTGTCTCTCCTTTTCTTACTTTCTCTCTCTCCCTTTCTGTCTTACCCTCTCTCTTTCTCTTCTCTCTCTTTTCTAACAGGGCATAAACACATATTACTCAGCTTATTTCTCTCTCCTCTCCCCTTCTCTCTCTCTTTTTCCTTTCTTTCTCCTTTCATCTGTATAATGCCACAGCTGTCACATTTTTTATTACTTTTTGGCAAATAATAATATGCCTGCATTCAGTTTTTTTTTTTTTTCAGTTAAAATGATATTTATATTAAGTATTTATCTTTATATTTCAATAATTATATGACGTCTTTACATTTGCCGCAGAATTTGTGCCGAATTTCTGTCACCTGACGAGCTTGAGATCAAACAGTGAAGTCAATGCATGCAAAAATAAATAAATAAATAGAATATTGTTGGTATTTCAAATTAAAACAAAGTGTGAAGTACTTACTACTTTTACAAACCACTAGTAATGATAATGATGATGAATAATATGTGTCAGGAATTCGGTGTGGATATAGTATTGTGGATGACTGTGCCGAGTCATTTCTACTACACAGTGAGGCTGGTTGTGTCATTTTGGTCTGGGTCATACAGTTCTGTTATACGGCCCCGACCTCGGCCCCCATCACAGTCATGAGCAACATTGTGGCCCCCAGTGAACAAAGTCTGGTGACCCCTGTCATAGAGGAATGAGACATAACATTTGGGACATTTGCCTTCAAAGTTCTGACTCCGCAAACCTGGATTTATATAGGACGCCTAGTACTATTTGTAGCTTTCTACCATGTTATAATGCAGTTCCCTTATCCAAACATGCCTGAGTTTTAATATGTCGTGCATGTTTGAGTAATCTAGTGATCTCTCCTGAGCACTATTCGAAACAGTTAGCAGTGTCATCCTATCTGACTCCCACAAGCCTCATGCTAGAATTTTTCATAAATATACCTTTATTTACTATTTTAGGTGTTATATTTATTCATTTATTTCATTTGGGCAACTCAAGTTTTTCCTCTTTTCCATAATTTACAGAACATAGTCAATCCTGTCAACAGAGATGATACCCAAAAGGAGCAGGCAGGCGAGAAATCCCATAAATACTTACCTCCTCTTACATAACAGACAAAAAAAAAAGTGATAGCCACTGGTACAAACGCATGAGACAAAACAAGACACTACACATTTACAAACCTGATGAGATGTGCAGCAGTTTCATTAGCAGGATGTGTTTAGACTTTAATGTGATGGTGCTCTGAAGGGGGAGAAGGGAGGGGGGCTCAGAGCATCTAAAACAAAAGTGAACTTTTCTAAACTATAAAAGGTAACAAAGTGGTTTAAATGTTATCTTACAATGAATACCCCATAGAAGTGTAATACCCCCTGTTTAAATGTGCATTATTTCTGCTCTATATGTCTACTCTATACCCCACCCAAGGCCCATAGCTGCTGGTATGTAACCTGTCCTACTATAGCTCTTAAAGGTGCATTCTGTAACTTTTCTAAAGCAGGGTACTATGCTTGTTTCCACGGAGATATTATTGCTTGTTTGGAATGTTCCACAGAATTGCATTAAACTTATCTATACATGGAGACAAGAAGGAATCACAACAAAACCACATTACAGGTCAGGTCTGTGCAGAGGTGACCACGCTCACAGTAAGATTGCAGAATTTTCAAGGTGTTTGATTAATACTAAAAACCCAAAACAAATGCTATGGCTACATATATATTTAATGCCCTACTGTGGAACATGGGTAAAGCAATAACATCTCCATGTTACGTTATTATATTAAAGAAGGGGTATTATGGAAAATTGAGTTTTTGGAGCTTTCTACCGTGTTATAATGTTGTTCCCACACCAAAAACATGCCTAAAGAGGTTTTAGAATTTTTAGATTTTAAACATATTAAAGCTGCACTATGTAACATTTTAGTTGGGGGTTCATCACCTGCTTGTTTCTATGGATACAGTTCTACCTTACATTTATTCAGTTACAGGTGGTTTTAACACTCAAAAATACCTTGGAAAACAATCATTCTGACTGTGAGCGGGGTCACCTCTCCACAGATCTGACCTGTATCTTTGTCTGGTTCGGTCCCCATAAAGATAGAAAGGTTTAATGCCATACTGTGAAACATTACAGACAAAGTAATAACATCTCCATGGAGAAAAACATTAGATGGACCCTCTACCAGAAAAACTCAAATGTTTTTAGAGAATTTAGCATTTTCAAAACAGCAAAAAGCAACTTATTTTCCCAACACATTAATTCCACTTTCCCATAAAACTGTTCTGTTAAAATATATCCGTTACCTCCTCCATCTTTTTTGTAGTTTTTCCAGAGACACTGAGCAGAACAGGGGAGTGGGAGTTTAAGGCAAAAAAGTTTGGATTTGTGACCAACCTGCACTTTTCAAAATCCATCTAAACACTATGGCACTGATATATACTGATCTATCACACACACACACACGCACGCACACACACACACACACACACACACACACACACACACACACACACCCACACACACACACACACACACTGTAATGTCATTAGTCACAAAAGCATCCGCGCACCAAGGGCCAGAAAAAGATCCAATTCTGAAAAAGATGTTTTCCTTGTGGAGCTCCTCTCTCTATCTTTCTTTCTGTTTCTCTCTATCTCACACACTCACACACTCTTTCTCTCTCTCTTTCTCCTCCTCTCTCACACACTCTCATATTCCTTCCCTTCCCCAAGATGGAGACGGACTTCTGAAAAAGTAATATTTTCTTTGTGGAGCCCCTCTTTCTATCTTTCTTCCTATCTCTCTCTGTTTCACACACACTCTCTCTTTCTTTCTCTTTGTCGCTTCCTCCTCTCTCACTCACTCTATCTCACGCACACCCACACACACACACACTCTCTCTAATCCTTCCTTTCTTTCTGTCTCTCCCTCCCTGTCATGCATTGTCTTATATTTCCTTTTCTCCCACCTGTTCTCTCTCTTTCTTATCCTTTCTTTCTCCCTCACTCCCTTTCCCTGCTCTCTCAAATACTCTCATATCCCTTCTTTCTCTGTCTCTCTTCCAATGCTCCCTTCTTCTTCTCTCTCTTATCCTTTCGTTTGCTCTATGCCCCCCTTCCTCTATATCTTTCTTACTTTCCATCCTCAGACACTCTCGCATCTGTTCTTTCTCTTTCCCTCTCTTTTCTCTGTTATCTATTCCTTCTTTCTCTCTATCCTCACACTTTCTCTGCTCCATCCCTCTCTCTTTCGTTCTCTGCCTCCCTCACACACTCGCTTATCCCTTTTTCTCTCTGCGTCTCCTCCCTCGCTCTCTCTTCCTTCTCTGTGTAAACTTAAGGTGATGTATGATCCATTTTGACAGGGAATATTTTCGGTATGTTGGTACAAACCGGTGAAAGTATTTTAGAAACAGAAGATAGTGTCATAGAAAGAGCTCTGTGATATGACAAAAACTTAGCCTCATTTTTTCCTCATATTGATTAGACTCTCACTAGTTTCTACAAGCAGAAAACTGTTCACACATCATTATTTTGTCAGTGAGAATGCATTTTCAAGGTATTTTAACACATGTAATTGAATAAATACAACATATACGTTTAATGCCAGACTGTGAAACATTCCACATTTGTATTCATATATTGGTGTAACCTCGGCTAGGCTAAGAATCCCCACTAAATACACACTGAAAACAATCATTTCTGGGGGTAGTAAAATATATTAAATCAGCTTAATTTTTAATTTCTGTGAGAACTAATATAATTGCAATGAACAGAATGTACTTATTTTACTCATTAAGTCAAAGTATTGAGTTTAATGAGTACGTTCTACTATATAATCATCAAAACATTTTAAAGGTTTTACAGTCGTTACTCACAAATCCACTGAGTCATAATTGCTCAGTAAATTCATGACTGTTAATCATGGTGGTTAGTACGTTTTCCTTAATACTGACAAGTAAATTGTACCTGATATTACAGCAGTAAAATTTACTTAAAAAGTGCTAGTGCAACTTGGTAAGGATTTTTTTCTAGTAAATCTTACAAGTTATTTTTTTCAGTGTGTATATTCATTTATAAAATAGAAGCAAGTCTGGCAAAACAAAGGACAAAGGCAGTGTATAGTGGAATTGTACATTTTTTATTTAAACAACCATTTAAAAAAGGGTTTTAAATGGGTAAAGTGTATAAGTGTATGGGATTAAGGTGCTTTGAGTTTAAGTATGTAAAGTGCAAGGTGCTACCAGGCTACAAGTTCTAAAGTATCTTGTGTCACTCCTGACCCTAAAACAGGCTAACCCATTGCACTACCCTCCCTACCAATAAATAAATAAGATACAGTCAACATATACAGTGATACAAGGGAATTTGAGATTAATTTGAGAGCAAAATTACTAAATAACTAACCACTAGTGCAATTTCATTCGAGGGCCTACTGTATATTACGCTATTTTCTAGTATATGTTACAGTGTTGTTTCCTGATCACAAACATACCCGGAGTTGTGTTTTGTTTCATTCTCCCAACTCCTGCATATTTAGACTGAAACATTCAGTTCCACCTTGTGTGTCATATCGTAATGCAGGAAGTGTTCCAGTATGTTGTTAAACTCCAAACATCTTTATCATTTGAATCATTTTAGCCCAGGAATTGCCTTTCTGCACTGAACAAAAGGTCACACTAATAAACCAGGATTGCTCAAACATGTGTGAATGAAACGAAACACAACTCTAGGTATGTTTTTGATGAGGTAACAACATTCTAACATGGCTTAAAACTCACAGGAGTCAATTGTGTGTAATATGGGCCCTTTAATGTCTATTTTAACAGTAGACAGGTGCCTCTACTGTGAGCTGTTTGTTTTCAGACATATGTGCGGCTCCCTGGTTTATGTTAAACCAGCCCAGCTCCTGCGTTTCTGCTGAGGGAGTGAGAGAAGCTATGGCTATCTGTTTATTTAGCCTGACATTCTGCTCTGTGCACACTGGAAAAGCATATCTGTCTCCTCTCATCCTCTCTGCACACTCTTAACATTTACCTTACGCCTTTGGACATGTTTCAGGATTACTGGAGGTGTCTGGAGAGGTCAGGATCCAATTTCTTTTTTACTGCTGTGATTATAAAGATGTCATCATGTGGGATAATAGTTTCAGAAGCAAGACCATGGGATGCGATCAAAAAAGCAGAAAGGTGTACTGTGTAATGTTTCTGGTGAAGTGTCCGTTTACTTGTTTGTCTCCATGGAGATGTTATTGCTATGCCTGGAATGTTCCATATGGGATGAAACTTGACCCGAAACTTAAACAATACATTCAAATCCTCCTTACCAAGACTAGCTTAAGACCTAGAAATGGGTCCAGCTGCTCCTGACAGACACAAAAGGATGGGTCAAATGCAGAGGATAAATTTCACTATGGCGACAATAAATTTTTTTACCGTAACTATCTTGTATTTATTCGATTACAGGTGTGACAAAATACCTTGAAAAACATGCATTCTCGCCGTGAGCTTGCCTCTCCACAGATCTGACCAGTAACATGATCTGTAACATGGAAACAGATAGGTTTAATGCCATACTGTGGAAGATTCCAGGCAAAGCTATTACATCTGGAGACAAGCAGGTGGCCAACCCCCCACATACAGTAGTTACACAGCGCCTTTTTCTGGTTAAAGTTAATGCACTGTTTAATGTGTACGTTGTAGCTGTTTATCCTGCAAAAATGCTATTGATAATGTGCAGCTCATGTCATTAGCATTCTCTGGGGGTGTGATGCTAACTGTAGCATATTAAAGTCCAGACAAAGTAGTGCTCTTTGTCTGGACTTTAATCTGAGCTTTATTTTAAAATAATAACCAAAAAAACTGACTTATCTGAAGCTAAAACGGGTGAGCTGATGTGTGCTGTTAAACAAAGCCTCTCAAATAACATTGCAGTTATAAGCTAGCTAGCATTAGCCAACAGTTATTTAGTTTAGTCACTCTCAACTTTTTATCTTTTATAAACTCTTAAACATAACCATGAACAAGTGCATTGATCACAGGCTCCTGAAAATGTGTTTACTTTTTAAAGAATATTTTAAAATGTTTTGCTAGTGTTTACATGTGTGTGTGTATAGTGTCACCATGGTAACTGCTGAAGATGCATAGATGTTGTAGAAGTTTTTCTGCTTGTCCAAGAAAGGATGGATGGAGGATAAATGACTTAAATTAAATTCTTAAATTCTCTTACAATTGACACACATGTAGAACACCCCTGGTATCTGCCTTGCCTCTACAATAATTAATAATAATAATAATAATATACTTATTAACTCAAACTGTTGTAAATAATGTGATGTATTTTTGAATGATAATTTGATAATCGGGGGACTGCATATACCCATGTAAACAGTCCTAGAGAAGGACAGCTGTGACTACAAAAAGACCTAACATTGTTCATTCTTCTTGTCAATTCCCAGATCCAGAATTCCCCCTCTCTCCCTTGGATCGTTTCACCCCAATTCTCCTTTCATTTTTCTAACTGAGACCAGAGTGTGTTTTAAAGCCTCGGCTTTGGCATGACTTAAACTTTAACTCTTCAACATTTGATAAATCCTAAACTGTGGTTTGCAGTTTACAATCCATTTTCTTGACCCAGACTTTTGGCAGTACTGCTACGTTTTCCCTGTACCTTTTAGTGTCAACATTCAATTGTTTTATCCGTCCTGGAAAGCCTTACATAACATATTTCACTCCTGGATTCAATTTAAAACCAATATATAACCTCATATTTATTACCGTACAGTGTGTAGTAGACATGCATTAGAATTGTGTGAGCGTAACTTTGCATTCAGTTTTGTAGTATTTGCTGTAGTATTTGTAGTAGTTACAGTAATAGAACCGAAGTACATTTAACAGATAAAAACTTAAATGCACTTTATTTCAAACTAGTCCATTTTAAACTGTTTGCAGTGGTCCAAAGTTATTTTATGCTTTAAGATCCTCCTAATGATTCACCACAATGACTTTATAAGCGCTTTCAGCTTTCAATCTACACAGGAGAGTAAAGCCAACAACCAGCATGCTAATATGTACTTACTGATTATTTATCAGTAAAATGTTTGATAATTAGATGCAGACAGTACACAGCAGACTTATTTTGACCTCAAGACCTGCTTGTACAATGTATAAGCAGACAATTTTTGCTCAAATACATGGAAAAAAGATGCACTCAAACTGGGGTCTGTCACCTGCTTGTCTCCATGGAAATGTAATTGTTTTGCCAGGAATGTTCCACAATATACCATTAAACTTATCTTGCATTTCTACAATTACGTATGTTTTTATTGCTCAAAAAGATCTTTAATAACATGCAATCTCACTGTGAGTGGGCTTGCCTCTCCACAGATCTGACGTGTAACTTGGCTTCATGAAGTTACTGTGGAACATTTAAGGCAAAAAAATGACACTTCTATAGAAACAAGTAGGTGACGGACCTTCCAGTAAAAGGTCAGAAAACAATTTTATAAATAAATAGATAAATAAATTTTAAAAATCTAAATAAATAAATAAATAATAATAAAATACGGTTCCAGCAAAATAATGGGCCTTTGACTTTATTTATAATGGTGCCAAGTTTAATGGCATATTCATTACCGTACTGTGTGTAGTAAAGGTGCCCGGTTTGGTGTGAATGGCTTTAAGGCGGTATTGTGTGTGTTCTGTGGTTGTGTGTCTGGCTTGTCTCACTCAGTGCCTTGTCAAAACATGAGCTCTGTTTCAGTGTTCCACCTTAAAAACACACAGCGTAGACTGATTTTCCCTCAGCTCATTAAGACTCAAAACTGCTCATGCTTAAAACGGGAAAAACAACTATTTCATTCTAAACTGTTTGCACTGGTCCAACTTTATTCTTCATTTACGGAGAGTTATGATAAAGCTAACAACAACTGGCATGTTAACACACTTTCCCTGATTATTGGATGGTAGAGCACTTTATAGTTTGTTAGTTACATCAAGGAACCACTCACCCATTCACACCAGTCACTTTAGGCCAGGGGTGGCCAATTATTCTTTTTCTATGGGGCCACATGAGAAAGAAAAAATACTGTGCAGGGCCGAGCCAAAATGTTTAACTCAATTCTGCATAATATTAATTATATTTCGGTATAAAAAGCAGTAAACCACCAAACCCGTTTATTTGTACTTTAGATCTGGTATAGTTCTGGTTTAGTCCTGGTTTAGTCCAGGTTTAGACCTGGTTTAGACCTTTTTTAGTTCTGGTTTAGGCCTGATTTATGCCAGGTTTAGACCTGGCTTAATTCTGCTTTAATTCTGGTTTAGACTTAGTTTAGACCTGGTTTAGTCCTGGTTTAGACCTGGTTTAGATCTAGTTTAGTTCTGGTTTTGACCTGATTTAGTCCTGGTTTAGACCTGGTTTATTTCTGGTTTAGTCCAGGTTTAGACCTGGCTTAGTTCTGGTTTAGTTATGGTTTAGTCCAGGTTTAGACTTGGCTTAGTTCTGCTTTAGTTCAGGTTTAGACTTAGTTTAGACCTAGTTTAGTCCAGGTTTAGATCTGGTTTAGTTCTGGTTTAGACCATGTTTATACCTGGTTTAGACCTGGTTTAGTTCTGGTTTAGACCTGGTTAAACCTGTTTAGACCCAGTTTAGTTCTGGTTTAAACTCGGTTTAGACCTCTTCAGCCCCAGTTTAGTTCTGGTTTAGACCCGGTTTAGACCCGGTTTAGTCCTGGTTTAGCTCTGGTTTAGACCCAATTTAGTTCTGGTTTAGTGATGTTGCCTTATAAAAAATGTTATTAAAAAACACCCCTAAAATAAAATAATAGTAAAAGTAATGCAGCTTTAGTCCATGCAGAGTGCTACATAGACTATAGCATTCTGGAGTGCCAGGTTACTTAAAGTCTGGCTCACGCTAAAAGAATAGTCCTGTATATTTGTATTATAGTTGGTCGCGTGCCGTGCAGATGGCCTCCGTTTGAAATCCTGCATCACTTTCTTTTCTAAATGGTTCTCAAATGTATTAGTCTTATGTAAAGTTTAAAAAGGCAGAACATATTGGCTGAGCAGTGCCTGAAGTAAAAGCACACACTTTTCAGAGTGGAGTGAGTTCAGTGCATCTTAGGTAATGCCTGGCACACATCGCTCTCTTTTTCTCTCCCTCTCTTTCCTCTCTTACCCAGCCCTCTCCCTCTATCACTGACTGTGTTTCTCCCTTTCTTAATCTTTCTGTCTTTCTGTGTCCCCCCTCTCTTTTTTCAGTCACCTCCTCTTTTACTCCCTCTCCTCTTTCTCTATCCCACTCACTCTTTCTCTCTCCACCTCCCTTCCTCTTCCTTTCTCTCTCGTGAAGACATAGAGCTGACAGAGTATGGATACAGCAGAGCGTGTGATTTAACAGGAAACGCCACTCAGCTCTGGATCACTATTTAAAATTATTACAACCTCCACACGGACTGATCTCCTGTGACCTCAAAACTCAACTCAGCTACACCTGGGTACTCAGTTTTGTATTTAAGGAAAAATACAGATATTGGAGCAAAAAAAAAAAAAAAAAACTCAAGTAAAAGTATCACTTGAAATAATAAACAAGTAAACGTATTAAAGTACTTTTGAGAGCAGGTATATCTGTACTTTCAGCTCCACTACCTTTTTGAACAGGACTGAAAGGTAAATTCATTTTTTATTATTGTGTGAAACCTGCTGAAATGGCTGCAGCGTTTGTTTTTTTTAATATATATATTTTTTTTATTAAGGTCATAGTTTGACCAAATAAAAACATACAAAGAAAAACAGCGAGGAAAAAACTGAATTGATCTCAAAATCTGTTTTTTTTTACTCTTGAAGTACATTTTTACTTCAGTAGATTTTTTTCATGTGACACTTTTACTTCTACTTGAGTATTTTTTTTGCTTCAATACTCTTACCTTGACTTAAAGGTGCATTGTGTCATTTTTCTGGTGGAGGGTTCGTCAAATGCTTTTTTCTGTGGAGATCTTATTGCTTTGTCTGGAATGGTTCACACTCACAGTATGGTACTCAACCTTTCTATCTACATGGAGACCAAACCGGCCAAAGTTATAGGTCAGATCTGTGGAGAGGCAAGTGTTTTTGTGGCCATACCGGCTCGTCAAAGCCTGATCCTGTCAGATCTCAGAAGCTAAGCAGGGCCGGGCCTGGTTAGTACTTGGATGGGAGACCACTGGGAATTCCAGGTGCCACAGGGGGGCGCCAGTTGCAAAAACTGTCATAGTGTTCTTAGGCAAGGCACATCACCCACATTGCCTAGTATGAAAGTGGTGTGTGCGTGAATGGTGGTGGTGGCCGGAGGGGCCGATGGCGCAGATTGGAGCCTCACTTCCGTCAGTCTGCCCCAGGGCAGCTGTGGCTACAATAGTAGTTTACCACCACCGGGTCTGGAGTGAATGAATAATGCTCTGTAAAGTGTCTTTGAGTGTCCTGAAAAGTGCTATATAAAACGGATGCATTATTATTATTATTATTATTATTATTATTATTATTATTATTATTATTATTATTATTATTATTATTATTATTATTATAAAAACACCTGTAAATGTAAGGTAGAGCTGTTTTTAGATACTGTGGAACATTCCTGGCAGAGCATTGACATATCCATGGAAATGACCAGGTGACGGACCCTCCACCAGAAAAGTTACACAATGCACCTTTAAGTAACAAAACTGAATACGTCTTCCACCACTGGTAGTAGTAGTAGTATGACTAGTAGTAGAAGTAATAGACCAATTTAAACTAGAAATGATATGACTAACTTCTGAAAACTTTATTTTACAAATACTTTTCCTCCAAATCTGTATCACACTCCATCTTTGAGTTCCAAAGTCCATACATTATTTTGATCTATATTTCTTCCCAATGCTATTTAAATCTATCGGCTTCACTGTGTAACTTACCTCTCACGGCTGTCAGAAAAATCACCAACCAGAAAATAAATGTGACAAATTGTGCCTGTTACGGTGGCCAGAGATGGTTGTGGTTTCAATGGATGGGCTCTGCTTGTTGATTGCAGGGTGATATCTTGGCACAAGTGGTTAGCCACTCCTTGCTTTTCTTGGATAGAGTTTCAGGTGTAATTGTTTCTTGGTTACCGATGTGTGTGGAGTTGACTTATGCTCATGGACACGTTGGTATGTGCTATAAGATCCCCCTGTGGTCAGCATCTGTCAGAGTGAGACTTCAATCAGATCAGTCCAGCAAAGCAAAAGTCAAATGTTACTGTGGACGCTGGGTGGAAAATATGTAAAGGGAACATATTATGCATTAAACTTATCTATCATAAACTTATCTATCAACTATTTTTTTTCAGTAAAATCAAAAAGAACTTGAGTGAAAGGTGCATTCTGCTCTAAGTGGGGTGACCTGTATATTGGACCAGTGGTGTCACCTGCTTGTTTCTTAGGAGATAGTTTAATGCTAGGCTGTGGGATATTTCAGGCAAAGCTACAAATATCTCCATGTACTCTTCAAAAGGAAAGTTCCATAGCTCGTCTTTAAAGGGCTCATATTACGCTATTTTCTGAGCTGTGTTATTATATAATGTTGTTTCCTCATCACAAACAGACCTGGAGTTGTGTTTTGTTTCATTCACATATGTTTAACACACAAACCCTGTAAATTTAGACTGAGTTCTTCTCGGTTCCACCTTGTGATGTCATGTGTTTATATAGGTAAGGAAGTGCTCCACTAGGATGGGACGAGATACAATTTCCACAAAATGAGACGAGACACGAGATTGGATCTACAAGAACAAGACAAGATTTTGATATTACTAAAATGGAAATGGAATGTAAAATGTAACTTGTCAGTACTTAACTCATTTTTTTTATCCAATCTGGACCCAATGTAAAGACCTGGAAAAGAAATCTCACAAGAAGAGTTTTTTCATGTGTGCACAATCTTGTGACAATTGTGTCTGTTGTTGGTGTGTTATGGCAATTATTCGAATGATACTGATAATCTTAATTATATCGCACCTTTTATAAACAGAGTTTACAAAGTGTTTCACAAGACAATAAACGCAATATGAAACCGATTCCAGGCAGTTTCTGTGCTGTGAAGAGCTCTGCACTTATTAAATTTTTGTCCTACACTCCTGTTCCAGTCCACTCCTCCTCATCAAGCCTTTGAATAGCTCTGCTCAGTCCATCAGAACCAGAGACCCAGGAGGTCTATCAGGCCCTGAGTCCCTGCTCTAATAAGATTGCCCAAGTCAGAATCAGGTCTGGGCTCAGGTGGGCAGGTGTTTATAGGGGCGGGGGGTTGGTGGGGTTGTCATGTGTTGGTAGGAGGTCCATACCATCAAATAGACCCAAAAGGTTTATCTGACACTGCACACTGAGCACAGGAAAGTGCCCAGCATGCATTTCTTCTTCAGGGGCACCACCAGGTTAAAGTGGATGGCCATGGTGGAGCGGCAGCCTCTCTGGGCCACAGCAGCATGGCTCACATGGCCCTTCTTTTTGCCTTTGCACAGGTCTGTGTACACGGCTGAAGCCACTTCTTTATATCTGCTCGGCTTCACCAAAATGTTCCATTCTGACACCTGATTCCAGCTGTGCCAGCAGGTCCTGAGTCAGAGGAGCAATGCTGTCCAGAAGATCTTCTTGATGACCAGCATGTTGCAGCCATCTCTGGTCCACAGCCCAGGCAGGGGGTCTGGCCTCTCAGATGTAGGTGCCCTGGGCACATGTGGCGAGGGCACTGGAGATTCAGCCGCTCTGTCTGAGGGCACCACACACTCCAGAGGGGCCTGAAAAGGCTGAAGATAGAGCAGCACATGTCCCCCACAACAGGGACCAGCTCCTCAAGAAGAGGAGAGGCCTTCTCCATCACCTCCTCTGGGGACACTAGGGCGAATGCCAGGGCAGGGGAAGAGGCTCCTCAGTATATCATGGAGGATGGATTTGGTGTAGCACAAGGTGAAGAAACCCTTGATCTTTTGGGCCACTCTTGTCAGACAGGGACAGCGGGTTAAGCAGAAGCCACCCTGCTCTAAGATGATGGAAGACTTTCCGGACTCAGTCTCCATGTGGCTGAGCTCCTCTGTGATGGAGGTGATGATAGAGATGGCTGCCCAAAGGCTCTCGTCGTTCAGGCTCCTCTCCTCCTTGCCACTCAGCATCAAGGCCTCGGCCAGCAGGATCTCCCTCACCTCTGCTGTGGCCTCTTGGATGCTGGGGCTGGAGAGGGGAGTCAGGAAAGAGGCTTTCAGAGGCAGAGTCTGGACCAGAGGTTTTCAGGACCCCTCCAGAGCAGCTCATGGGGCACAATCTGGACATCTGGATGTCAGTCTTCTCTTCACTCTTTGCTCCATCAGAGTGTTCTTGCTGCATAGAGCCTATGCTAGGGACACATTTGCTCAGTGTCGCTTTGAGCTTCTTGCATCGCCTGCTGGGCTGGGCTTTTTCCTCTGTGATTCATTCTACAGTCTCAGGGAGTAGAGGTATGGATCTCTGCGGGCTGCAGGGGGAACTCTGGTCTTCTTCTGTCTTTTTACTGGAAGTAGTTTTGCTGACTGGAAGGGGAACTGGCTCCTCGTTTGTGAATGGGGGTCTTGGTGTGGTCTGGCGGGGCCTTGACATTCTGAAGACCAGTCTGCGGATCCTTTCCAGAGCACTTTGGACTGGGCTGATCTGCTCGGGCAGCTGTGTCTGCACACCCACTGAGCCATTTGGTCCAGAAAGAGCCACATCATAACCTGGACACCCGCCCTCAGCCTTGGTTGAGAAGAGAAAGGGCAGTTTGAGAAGAGGAACAGCCAAAAGTTTTCCCCTGCAGCAGTGTCCAAGAGGAGCCAGGAAACACAACAAAGGCAAAGTACAGTGTCATCATTAGGGTAAATCTGACTCCTGAGACTGACATTATTGCTGGAATGTTTAGAAGTTTCCATGGTGACACAATGCACACATTAGCTAAAAGAGTTTGAACATAGTTTAAGGGGCACTATGTAGGATTTTGCAATTTATAACAATTTCTAACCACAACACTTGTTCTCTCTATTATGAATTGTAAATGTTATAAAGATAGATTTATTTCTGAAATTACAGTGTTTCTCCAGATGTATTATAGTATTATCAGAATATTCCAAGGGGAAGGAAGAATATAGTTAGGAAGAAAAGAGTTAAGTAGAGTATCAGGTCATGTGCTGATCAGGATCACATTGGAAAATCATAACTTACAGATAGTAAAGAGCAAAAATTAGAGGCACTGCATAAAAAGTCCTTTAATGTAAAAAACAGGACTGGCCTACAAGTTTCAGCTGCATGGGGCCTAATTCAAGGCATACAAGAATAAAAGGATGCTTTTAAATAGACTGGCAACCAGTCACATGGCAGAGGTCACATGATACCAATTAGACAAACAACAAAAGTTGTCTGTTTACTGCACTGGATATGTGGGTGTGATGTGATTGACGTGTACCAGTATGTAGACAAATACATTTTGGACTACTTTATTTATTTAAATGAGAGTGTTTCATTCATGCGCTTTTGAGTAACCCTTTATTATTAGTCTGTCTGCATCACCAAAGCTCAAAATGCTCTGTTCCATTCGTGATGTCATGAAGTGGTAGCTGTCAAGTTAACAGCTACTTTTACTTTTTGTTCAGTAGAGATGGGAAATTTCAAGGCTGAAATCATCCAAATGATTCTCGTGAAGGTGTGGAGTTGAAGAACAGTGGAGCACTTCCTGTATAATTACATGATATCACAAGGTGAAACAGAGTATTTCTGTTTGAGAGAAGAACTAAATATGCAGGGTTTGTGTGTTAAACATGTGTGAATGAAACAAGACACTTCAGGTATGTTTATGATGAGTAAACATGATAAAATAGATCAGACAACAGCGTAACGTGGGCCCTTTAACTAATCCGTGTGTTTCAGAATGATGATAAATGATAATGATAGCGATTAGCAATTTTAAACTAAATATATTATCTTTACAATGGCAAAAAGTCCTCAAACTGTTTCATAACAAAGCTGAAACCCATTCATAGCATTCATTGAAATAAGATATAGTTTAATTTTAACATTGTTGAAGAATGTGATGATTTGTATAAAACTCTATGATTAAATGTTTTCTGGTGGGGCATGTGCCACCTGCTTGTTTCCATGGAGATCTATTGTGTGAAATGTACCGCATTATGGGATTAAACTCTGTCTACTAGAAGATAAGGAGGTGGCATGACTGGGCCAAGTTACAGGTAGTAGTAATAGTAGTAATGTTTGTAATTGAATAAACGCAAGATAAATTTAATGTCATATGGAAGTTAGATGTGTCCCTGGTTGCCATGGTAATATTAAGTATGATGTAAGATAAAAGCTAGTAACTCTTACCCCTAACCATGTCCACTTCCTAATATAAATTACAACCCTGTTTCTAAACATCATTGCTTTGAATGGCCAGTCACAGCCGACCATCCCTCTGGACCATACTATTCAGCGCTAATCTTAATCCGCAGTTTGTTAAAGGTGAACTGTGTAACTTTTACTGTGGAGAGTCCGTCACCTACTTCTTTTCATGGCGATATTGTATGGACTGTTTCATAGTGCGACGTTTAAGTCTATGGAAACTATTCTCAGTGGAGATGTTATTACTTTATTGCATTGGAATGTTTCCCAGTATGGTATTTGACCTTTCTGTCATCTTGGAGACCAAACCAGACCAAATTACGGGTCAGTTCTGCAGAGAGACAACCCCGCTCACCATCAGATTGCCTGCTTTTCTAGGTATTTTTGAGCTATTAAACTACCAGTACTTTAATAAATGTAAGGTAGAACTGTGTAATGCCATACTGTGGGGCATTCCAGGCAGATCAATGACATATCCATAGCAACAAGCAAGTGACAGACCACCCACCAAAAAGTTACAGAGTGTACCTTTAAATCTAACCTTATGCCTGACCCGTTACCCAGTCTTCTCCCGTTACCTTCTTCTTTTATGAAAGGTTCGCACAATCCATCTTACTTGTTGGACATTTAAAGTGACTGATATTTTGTGCTGTAAAACTCGGCGTAATATGGTGTTCAAGTCTGGAAATGTTATCACTAAGAATAAATCAGATTACAAAACACCAGACGATCCATCCGGTCCAGCTCCCCTTTCTCCAATTTGCTTTGGTAAAACAATTGCATCCTTTTCTCTACCTCCATCCATTACCGCTCTCTCACGCACTCTCTCCTTTCCTTACTCCTTTCTCACTCCTCTTCCTCTCTTCTCTCTCTTACCGCTCTCCCCCTCACTCTTCCTCTTTTCTTCTCTCTCCTTCCCTCTCAAACCACCCTCTCCCTCTATCTCTCCCTCTCTTTCCTCCTCTTTCTCCAAGGAAAACCCGAAATCACCGGAAGGATGCGTGTTGTCTTGCCCTGATCTCCCCACTGTCAGATATGTGTATTTGACTTCATCTGATTTGATCCAATCCAAACTAAAGAGAGAGAGAGTTCAAAGGGAGCTGAGAGGGTGATGGATGAGTTTTCAGGGCTGTGTTTGTTCAGAGCAGGGCTGAAACTGCAGTCAGGGCAAAACAAGCACAACCTAAACACATGAAAACAGATGAGAGGGACACTACGCTCTGTAGGTCTAAAAGTGGCTGTTGATAACTGTTCCTTGTACGGTGGGACGAGATACAATTTCCACAAAATGAGACGAAACATGAGATTGTCAAACCGAGATTTTGACAGGACGAGATTTTGAGAAATTGTAAATGTAAGTGGAATGTAAAATACTTAACCACGTGGAATGTAAAATACTTAACCACGTGCCAGTACTTAACGTAATTTTTAATCCAGTCCTAATGTAAAAACAAGGAAACAATTTTTCCTGTGTGCACAATTTTGTCTCGCAAGATTTTGTGGCACGAGATCTTGTCCCATCCTTAGAAAATAGTATAAGATGAGCCCTTTAAATTGTATTTATTTTTATCTTAAATCTTAAATAAGTCAATAAAACACTCAGCGGAACCCTCTGCCCCCTCACGTCCAAACAGCCCCCACAGTGAAATGTTTTAAGTCTCGTCTTAAAACCCACTTTTATTCTCTGGCTTTTAACACCACGTGAGTTGTGTGGTTCTCTGTGTTTTTAATTTATTTTAATTTACTGATATTCTTGCTCTTATTTTATTTTACTAGTTTTATTGTCTTAATAAGGACTAGTGGAGTTAAGTAGAGCTTTATTTTATTGGATTTGTTTTATTTGTATTGTGCAGCACTTTGGAAATGGTTTTGTTTATGAAATGTGCTATAGAAATAAGGTGGACTGGATTGAATAAAACCCATGTTATTGAGTAAATGCAAGATGGCTACATAACATCTCCATTGAGACAAGTGGACCCTGCACTAAAAAAGTTACACAGTGCACCTTTAATATAATTGGCATGGTTTGCGGACATTTGAGACGCTATAGGCTTTTTACATCATATGTGGCAGCAAATGTGGATGAAGACCTTCCAGAAGAAACACCAGAGCAAAGTAAGAACGAGGCCTATCAGGTTGTGTTCACAGAGGAGGGACATTTTGGACTCTTCCACGGGATCATCTGACCCTACCTGACCAGTCCTATTATACTGCACTGAGACCCTTGACTGAGACACAAGTGAGATGCATAGTGGAAATGTTGCAGTAACACTTGAATTTCCCTCAGCATCAATAAAGTATCTTTCTCTCTCTTTTATTTGTACAGAGATAGTGCAACAATGCATTAACCATGACAGAAAAGATAGGCCAGGTTATAGTGTGAATCCTAAAACCTGTAGCCCCTGAGCAGGTTGGTGGAACTACTGAAAGTATGGATTCAATATTTTCCACTAAATTTCTACTAGTCTTAAAGCAACAGGCAGCCAAACACATAAGCACATACATACCCGTTCCCCTTAGCCTCGCATGTGCACCCACACACATTCTACGTTCTATGTTTATTGTTTGAGTACACATATGTGTGCTTCCTGCTCTAATGACTGTTGTGTTTGGTTGGTTTTGGGAGAGTTCCGTGTGAGCTGGGCCTCAGTAGCCGGACAGCGGGGGTCTGATATCTTCCCCACATGTGCTGTCCCTCCTCCTGTGTGTCCTCTGTGAAACCTCTGCCCCCACACATACTCACATGATCCCAAACAAGGGGGTAAGTGCAGGGGAATGAGGAGCATGTGTGTGTATCTGTGGCCACAATATACTGGATAAAACACGCCATATTCTTCTATATACGAGTGTGACCACAGCAAAATGAAAAACGGATGAGTATCACATGAACTGATTGACTGTTTTTGTTTAGAATTTTGCTTGTGATGGCTCAATACCAAATATCAATATATGGTTAGGGACTGAGGTCTTAATTCTCATACAAAAAGATCAATACTACTTAAAATTTGTTTGAACTTTTTAGTATTTTGGAATTTTCCCTCATTGTCTCTGTTCTTAAATGTAGTCCTTTTAAAATCATTTATTCTGTTTCTGTTTCAGAGCGAATGTGTAAATGTTTTTCATGATGTGCGATGCAGTTTCACTTTGGCCCAGGTCAGCCTTGAAAAAGATCTCAATCTCAATCTGTTTTTCACCTGGTTAAATAAAGGTTAATAAATAAATAAAGTATTACTTGGTGTCAGATCAAAATATAAATCATTGGTTCAGTGGACAATGTACAGGACAAGTTAAAAACATAAAACAGGAGAATAAAAGGCAATACAATACAAAACTGGATGATGTGAGCGGTTATGTGGGGTAGGACTGTCAGAAGAGATAAGTTTTGAGTCGTGATTTGAATAGATCCTTGTGACAAAAATATGGCTTAGAAATCTCCCAAATATATTCAGCTATTCCCCTGGTGAAAACAGAGTTATTAAATAGAACTGGTGAAAAATCTTCTAAACCTGAGTCCATGCTGAAAGGTCTGGAGCTGGCAGGTTTTAACATTACACCATCGTCTCATGTGTTTAACAAATTATGTTTCTTCTCAAAATGATTCACGCTGCTGCTGCTCGTGTGTGCGTCTGCCCTGTAACAAAAGGCCCTCAGTTCTGGAGCACCCCCGGGTGTCATCAGGGTGTCATCAGGAGGTCCTCTCTGCAGGAGGAGACCCACAGGACGGGTGAGGGCTGAGGGAGGTGTTCTGATGTTCCTCTCATCCCCCACACTTTGCTTTGGTTAAACAAATACTCCTGCAGGGTCTACATGAAAAATACAACATTTAAATGACTTGATTTATAGATTTGGGACTATTTTATTTGTTAATCTAAAAATGCAGAATTCTTTACCAAGATCCACGTCCCATGATCTGGTTATTTACTGCTCATGACAGGTTGCCTAGATGGAACTGGTTAAAGGATGGATCCAATGCAGAAAACATTGCTTCCCTACCATTTTCATATGCTTCACAGAAGGCCCATTTAAATGTTAAATTTAATACTGTAAATATGATTAAATTACATATTTAAATAAAATCACATCTATCAAACATTTCATAAATAAAAAGGAATAAAGTCCAGAGTGTCCAATCAGATGTGGTGTTGGGGTGACATGTTCAGAACTGCTGGCTCATTCGTTTCCCTGCAGCATTTGGCCTGCAGACAGAAGCAGAGGCCCATCTGAGCACTGGCCAATCAGATTCTCCCTTTGCAGTTGATTGACAGTCAGAAAGCAGCGCTAGTGCATTGGTTTAGTCCCATGCACTAGCATACTTACTGACGGGGCACAAAATGAATGAGAAAATTAAACGACTCATCTGAGAAGACAGCAGCGGTGAGTGTGTGAATAAAGTTTAACAGTGTGGTGGCGATGTAAAGCGATCTATGCCCAGTCATTTATGAGTCGAGCTAACGGGATGATATTAAACGTGTTTAATGTTTACTTTACAACATTACAGTTGTGTTCAGTGGGCTGTGGCCGTAATCGTTCAGAATCGGCGCTGTGTGGTTGTATCGATCTGCTGATGAGTTGTGATGATAAAGGGTGCGGAGACAAGAGGTGCGTTTTTAGATTTGTCGACGCATGCGCTTTAAAAACAGGTTGGTTTAGATCATGTGACTGCCCCTCGCCGTGCCTCACATGCACCTGTGCAGGTACAGAGTGGCTGAAAGGCTGTGATTTGGCACTTCTACTTCTAACACTAGCACATATGAGTGTCTGAAGGCCCAGGTCTCAAGGGTACAGTTTGCCCCTGTTCTGTACCATAGACCGTATATATAAGTGGACTAAGCTATCCCGTTAGCCGCCGCGCCAAATAGGAAGTGCGCTAGGAGGCTCTTCCGGCTCCTTCTCTCCCTTTTCCCCATTGACTTACATTGGGATCTGATCGCTCCTCTCTCTTTACCTGTTGCTGTGAGCCTCGTCATTTTGGTCTTAAAATGTTCATACGAACCAGGTCTACATGGTCCTGAATTTTTTTCCACTATTTTGTCCGTCAAAAAAAACATATTCATAACATAGCGCCTGGCTCCAGATTTGCCCCTGTAACCGTTAGCATCGCGAGCCTCATTTGAGTGGCGCTAAACGCTATGGGTGACGTCACGCTCACTTAGTCCACTTTTATACAGTCTATGTACTGTACTTGTATATTTCTTTAGTGCTTTCTAACATTTTCTGAAAGTTTTCTCCCAGTGATGTCACGTTTTACCTGTACCATTTTGGGTAACCTGTTGGGTGAGGCATCCACTAGACCACCACCTGCATGGATTCCAGTGTGATCCATACCATTCTGTTTTATGGGTCCAAAACAGCTGGAGTTGCTACCTTCCAAAGGGGTCTGGCACAGTTAGGACCTGGGGCCGGCTCACAGGGGCAGCAGAAGAAAACTTATACCCACCTGAAAACACACGTCTACAGTGTCTCAAAAAAAAAATCAACATCCATTGTGGACAATATGGCGTCTAACTTATCCAACCCCCCCTCACTTATTCTGTCTCCTTCACTTTCTCTTCTTTTACACTTGAGTCTCCCCCTCCCTCTCTAACTGTTCCTACCTGTCACTAACTGCTCTTATATCCTCAGAGCCCCATTGAGGAGGACTGTTGTTTTTGCCCTCTCCGGTGACGCCCTGTGACCTTTGACCCTGCTCTGCTCTGTACAGCTGTCTCCACTCTGCTCAGCGTTCAGGTTTTACACAGGACCACCCCAAACACAAGACCTAACACACACCTACATCAACATAACATTTAAAACTTCTGCGCCTTCTGTATCCCCCTTCTCATTTATCAAGCTGCTAACCCCAGCCAGGCATAACATTATAACATTAACTATATGATTACGCCATAAATGGTTCTAAAGTTAACGGCCCATATTGAGCTATTTTATTTCTGATCTATGTTAATGTTTCCTCATCAAAAACATGCCTGAAGTTGTGTTTTGTTTCATTCACACGTTTAACACACAAACGTTGCATATTTAGGCAGAGTTCTTCTCTCAAACTGAAAACACTCCGAAACTTACAGGAAGTGCCCCGTTGTGTTTTTAAACTCCACACACCATCACTTGAATCATTTGGATGATTTCAGTCCCAGAATTGCCCATCTCCACTGAACAGAAGGTAAAAGGTAGCTGTTAACTTGAAAACTACCACTACATGACATCACAAAGTGGAACAGAGCATTTTGAGCTTTGGAGATGTGTTACTCAAACATGTGTAAATGAAACAAACATAAGTCTTGGTATGTTTTTAAAAAGGTAACAACATTCTAACACAACTAAGCTCACAGCTCACAAGATTTGGTTTTGCCCAGTATATAGGACCTTTAAAGCTACACTATGCAACTTTTCTATAGTGAAAGGTCTGCCAAATGCTTGATGTTATTTCTTTCCCTGAAATGCTCTTAAAGCAACACCATCACTTTCTGCAGGTGGCGTGTCACCTGTGATTCCATGGAAATACAAAGTTAAAACCACACTTCGGAACATAATCTACCTCCACACACTACAGGATTGAAACGATTTTTAAATGTGCAACAAAAAGCGCTCACCACAGACACGAGGAGAAACTTATGAGATTTGAAATCTCTGATTGCAAAAACTGCAATATGATATGGCTACAAAGTTGTGAGCTCATCTTGCACCTGCTGTTTCCTGTCTACAGTAAAATGAGACGCTTTGAGACTCTTAAGTGTTGAAAAGATCAGGGCTCTGCAGTTCAGATGCAAGACAAAACTGTGTTATTATTTGTGAAATGTGGTGCAGTACTTCAGATACATGATTTGTGATAAAGTCCGCCGGAAGTAGAGTCACGATCTCTAATCTGCAGCTTCACCCTGCGCGCTGTGTGGAACAGACACGCGTGAAGAACTATCTCCTCCTTTTACTTTCAAAGAACGCCACAAACTGGATCAATAGCGCAGTTTTTTGGAGTTGGTGTCATTAATTGCAGAGTATAAATTGTATGGATAATGTGAATTAAATGCTGCTGTTTAACTTTACAGTTTTAGGACAGGTGAGTAATAAAATTGCCTAATTATTTTCACTATTGAGTTTGTATCTTGCGCCTCTGTGTCCGTCACTCCTCTGCCCCTGGCGCTCTGTTTTATTGGCTGTTACCGTAGCATTGAGGATGTTGGTGGTTATGACAGCTCAGAGTCACACTGACACCACACACGAGGAACGCAGTGGCTTCAAAATCGAAGACACAAACTCGGGTCATGAATCCCCAAACTCAGGGCGAAACAGAACACAGCCTTAATTGGGCGAATTCTCCTGTAATGTGTGGCGGCCTTAACTGTGGAATATTATAGGCAAAGGGAACAACATTTCCATGGAGACAAGCAGAAGAACGCTGTCATCCAGGCTAAATAAATGTCAGGCTTGTGGAGGTGCAAGCCTGCTCACATAAGGACATTTCTTTTGGTTGGTTGTCTGTCCATAGATCTAACCTGTAACTTTACCTTGTGGTGTCACCTGCTTGCCTCCGTTGAGATTGATTGATAAATGATCTATTGTGGAACATTTTAGAGAAGTTGCATAAGGCAGTTCAACTTTGTGATCAAAACATAGCAAAGAGATTTCAGCAAGTTTTAAACGTAACCTCTTATGACATTTTTATGTTTTCTTTTTTACTCACAGTTTGGCCACAAAATTGTTTTTTCATCGATTCGTGCACCAAAACCTCAACTTCAATAAATAGTTGGATTTTGTTTGCTACTTTTACCAGACAGCATCGAGAATTCCATGAAGTATGTAGCCGCTAACATCTCATGGGTGCAATCACGCTAACAGCTAACTGGTGTAGACGGCCTGTTAGCGTGACACAGACACAATTAGCTGCAGATGAATCAATGCACACAAATTAGCGGGCTAGCTGTGAATTAGCCATGTAGCTGACAGTGTGTTCAATTTAACACAGAACATGGGGCTAACTGGTAAACAACATTAATATATTTCACAATCCCATAGTAGCGGTAATATGAATGGAACTCAATTTGTGCTTTAGTAAAGTAATATTTTAGACGTGGTTCAGAGCCAGTTTGCTCATTACTCAATACTAGCTTACTTACTTAATTTTTTCTAGTTTTTTTATTTCCTGGTAGGACATGAGCAGCACATACGACATTTATAGAAATAATTTGATTTGATGTATTTATTTGAAGGGGACAATGCAATTTAATAAAACATATGACAATTCATAAGTTAAAAAAGCCAGAATTAGCCAAAAGGCTATTTTTCATCTGTAGTCCCCTGGCCATGATGTTATAAAAGCAGTAAAATACAGAAATATAAGTACAGACACACAGTTAGTAGAGACATGAGATTGGACTAAACAGTACCAGACAAACTGAGAGGACAAGACACTGCTGCTAAGAACAATAAGGACAATACAATAATACACTACAAATATACAGCACAACAGATGTCATTTCTTTTAGTGTTGACAAATGAATGAATCAATAGGCCATTTTCTCAAATGTTTAGTGAAAGCCTTGTATGTTGTCAATTGTCTAATTCTGGCAGAGAGTTCCATTCCCTGGCTCCTCTCACAGACCAGGCTGACTGACTAAAGGTGCTCTTACGCAGAGGAATAACACAGTCTGCTCTCACAGATCCTCTCGTCACACACTCACTGTTGTTTCTCTGACTGATAAACTCTGAGAGAGGAGCTGGGGCTAAATCATGAGTTACTTTGTAAATCAAGCATAAATCTGCAAACTTATGAAGCTCTGTCCAGTTTAAATAGCCATACTTGCTTAATATATTACAGTGATGGAAATGTCTTGTTTTTTTATCCATGACCTTGATGACTTGTTTGTACAAAATTTCAACCGGTCTCATTGTACTACTAGAGGCCTGTGACCAACTAGTTATACAATAGTTAATGTGGCTAAAAATCATAGAATGTAAGAAGATTTTTGCAGCCTCAGTTCCATTCTGGCAGAGAGTTCCATTCCTGATTGAACGAAAGCTTGCTAGGTTTAGCTTGATTGTTTTACATAGTTTGTCAACATGAGCTTTAAAGGTAAGGTTAAGTCAGTCACAAGCCCAAGATATTTATATTGACTAACAGTCTGTAGTTTTTCACCTGCAACCAATATGTCAGGATTGTGAGAGCTTCTGTTGGTTTTACTGAAAAACATACTGACTGTTTTGGAGACATTCAGCTGTAGACAACATTCTTGTAGCCATGTTGTAACATGATTCATTGCTTTTGAGAGTTTGGATGCAACATTGTCTTTAGAATGACCACGAGCAAATAAAACTGTATCATCGGCATACATGATACATTCGACTTCAGGGGGCAAAACGGAGGGCAAATCATTAATATAGAGACTAAATAATAGGGGGCCTAAAATTGAACCCTGGGGAACACCGGTTAACAGTTTGAGAGACTTAGATTTAGAGTTGTTAATTGAAACACACTGAGAGCGATTGTTTAAGTAAGATTCAATCCATTTGACTGCAGAGACAGAGAAATTTATATGTAAAAGCTTAGCGAGAAGAACTGAATGATTTACTGTATCGAACGCTTTCCTGAGGTCCAGGAATACCGCAATCTAGAGATGCTTTTATTTTCTCTACAAACAGACATGTGGCCGTCTTGGTTGAATTTTTGGCCCGAAAGCCAAACTGCATTGGGTGGAGTGTGGAGCTGTTGTCTAAATACTGGGCAATTTGTTCAGCAATCCATTTTTCTGCAATTTTTGAAATAGTTGGAAGAATACTTATTGGTCGGTAGTTATTTAAAGAAGTTGAGTGACCACATTTGAATACTGGAGTAATTATACCAGACTTCCAGCTATCTGGGAAATGCCCGGTTGAAACAGAAAAGTTTATAATGGAAGAAATCGAACTGGCAAGAACTGAACCCAGATCTTTGAGCATGTTTGTGTCCATTCCAAAGACATCCTTAGCCTTAGAGGGTTTTAGTGAATTTATAATATTTATAACTTTGGTATCTGTAATATTTTTTATTGAAAAAGACAAGGATAATCCTTGTTAGGTTTTGTGAATTTTTTGGAAATGTCATTCACAGAATTAATAAAGTGATGATTAAAAGCTTCTGCTATTAAATTTGGTTCCCTCACGATATTTCAGTTTAAAATCCCTCTGCCTTGCCTGGACTCCTGAGGAAGCCAGTGTAGAGTACAGAGACTTTATTGTTGATATCAGATTTATGTTACTGTTCAGCTAAATTTCAGCTGTGCTCTTTTCTAGCCCAGACGGTTAAAATTTCAATGTAGTGAACACAATCCCAGTTCTAAACCTGTTGTTAAAGACACATTCCTAAGTTATTAAATATATATACATAAATACATATTGCTGACATGATTATTAGCATGCTAATCAATTACTGTCCATCATGCTGATCATATACTGTACAGTTCTCAAAGCTGCTCATAGTGCTGAGGTCGCTCAGACACATTTCAATTTGCTCAGTGCTGAAAAAAGTTGGAGGGAATATTGGACTCCACTGAGTTTTTAAAGTCCATACACCTTCACTAGAATCATTTGGATCATTTCAGCCCTGACTTTACCTATCTCTACTAAACAAAAGGTAAAATGTAGCGGTTAATCTGAAATCTACCATTACATGACATCACAAGGTGGAACAGAGCATTTTGGGCTTTGGAAATGTAGACAGACTAATAATGCAGTATTACTCAAACGTGTGAATTAATCCTGGTGGTTCTTGGGTCAACATATTGAGGTTGTATGAGGTAGTATAACAAGATATTTATACCTCTTATTTTAATGGAGTAAAATATGTTGATAAAGGTGCACAATATAGGCCTATTTGTTCTGATGTAGGGTCCAACATACGCTTGTCTCCATGGAGATGCTATTGCTTTGCCTGAAATGTTCCACAATATGGTATTAACTCTATCAAGATCAAATTACAAGCCACTGTATTAATTATATTGTCCCAAGATGCAGGCAGTGCATCTGGCATGTTAAATGAATATGATGACCACTATAGATTGGATTGGGGATGATTTATTGTTTTAAGCATAGAGAAGTACTTTTGACAGATTTTTACACAGTTCAGTAGTTGTTGGATAGTGGTAGTTGTTAGCCATCCAAAAATGTGTTTTGCATCAGTAACAATGTTCATTTTATTGAAAAGACCCCCTGTTTGGTGGAGTGATCTTGAAACTTTTCACCAAGACGCAAAAAACCGAAATAATGCGAAGAGAAGATACAACTTTGGATGAGCAACACATTCTGTCCTGTCAGACTTGGACTGACTTATTTTCCCATAAAGTAAAAGCTGTATAAGATAAGCCAAAGATAACAGGTATGGAGGAGGTCTTAGTTAGTTTAGGTTTATGATTTGGTCTTAATTTAAAGATACCACATGTAATGTTCTGGAGATGGCAATAAAAAAGAGTTTAAAGGTTTACTTCAGAACATTCTTCATTGAGATAGATACTTTTTGCCAAAGGAACATTTGCATGGAAACAACCAGGACAAATAAGAGTCAGGTTTGTGGAACAAAAACATCCTTGTTATTTTGTCCTTTTTATGCAAAAATATACATATTATGGCTTTAAAATAACTTTGGATGAACAATACCTTCTGTTCTGTAAGAAAGCTAGGGATAGGAAGGAGGTCTCACTTGGTTGATATTTAATAGAAAATCTGTCTTAATTTAATAAAAAACTGCTTGTTTGGTGAGTAAATTTTTTTCATACACCATGTTGTGTTACTGACAAGAAGCACTTCTCTGTCTGCAGCTTTGTTAGACTTAAGGCTTAGCTTTAATTTGCCACAATCTTCTTTAATGTACCAACAGATGAGCTGATTTGTGTGGTTAAATCAATCACACACATAACATTACAGTCACAAGCTAGCCAGCAGTTTTTGAGTCACTGGCCTTTTTTGTTGAAAATCAAGTCTAAACGGGGCCATGAACACTCACACGCTCCTGAAAATGTGTTGTTTAAAACGGTTTTGTCACAGTGATGGTACATTGATGTCACAGTGATGTCATAGCGATGATACAGTGATGTCATAGCGATGATACAGTGATGTCACAGTGATGTCATAGTGATGGTACAGTGATGTCACAGTGATGGTACAGTGATGTCACAGTGATGTCATAGTGATGGTACAGTGATGTCATAGTGATGGTACAGTGATGTCACAGTGATGGTACAGTGATGTCACAGTGATGTCATAGTGATGGTACAGTGATGTCACAGTGATGTCACAGTGATGTCATAGTGATGTCATAGTGATGGTCCAGTGATGTCATAGTGATGGTACAGTGATGTCACAGTGATGTCACAGTGATGGTACAGTGATGTCATAGTGATGATACAGTGATGTCATAGTGATGGTACAGAGATGTCATAGCGATGATACAGTGATGTCATAGTGATGGTACAGAGATGTCATAGCGATGATACAGTGATGTCATAGCGATGATACAGTGATGTCACAGTGATGTCATAGTGATGGTACAGTGATGCTACAGTGATGGTACATTGATGTCACAGTGATGTCATAGTGATGGTACAGTGATGTCATAGCAATGATACAGTGATGTCACAGTGATGTCATAGTGATGGTACAGTGATGTCATAGTGATGATACAGTGATGTCACAGTGATGTCATAGTGATGGTACAGAGATGTCATAGCGATGATACAGTGATGTCATAGCGATGATACAGTGATGTCACAGTGATGTCATAGTGATGGTACAGTGATGTCACAGTGATGGTACATTGATGTCACAGTGATGTCATAGCGATGATACAGTGATGTCATAGCGATGATACAGTGATGTCACAGTGATGTCATAGTGATGTCATAGCGATGATACAGTGATGTCACAGTGATGTCACAGTGATGTCATAGTGATGTCATAGTGATGTCATAGTGATGGTCCAGTGATGTCATAGTGATGGTACAGTGATGTCATAGTGATGTCACAGTGATGTCATGGTGATGGTCCAGTGATGTCATAGTGATGGTACAGTGATGTCACAGTGATGTCACAGTGATGGTACAGTGATGTCATAGTGATGATACAGTGATGTCACAGTGATGTCATAGTGATGGTACAGATATGTCATAGCGATGATACAGTGATGTCATAGCGATGATACAGTGATGTCATAGTGATGATACAGTGATGTCATAGTGATGGTACAGCGATGTCACAGTGATGGTACAGTGATATAGTGATGATACAGTGATGTCATAGTGATGATACAGTGATGTCATAGTGATGGTACAGTGATGTCATAGTGATGATACAGTGATGTCATAGTGATGATACAGTGATGTCATAGCGATTATACAGTGATGTCATAGTGATGGTACAGTGATGTCATAGTGATGATACAGTGATGTCATAGCGATGATACAGTGATGTCATAGCGATGATACAGTGATGTCATAGTGATGGTACAGTGATGTCATAGTGATGATACAGTGATGTCATAGCGATGATACAGTGATGTCACAGTGATGTCATAGTGATGGTACAGTGATGTCACAGTGATGGTACAGTGATGTCACAGTGATGTCATAGTGATGATACAGTGAAACTATTTTATATCAGAGTGTGCATTTTGTCACTATGGTAGCTGCTGAACATTCCACCATACACATACATGCAGAACACCCTCAGCGTGGCGTCATTGCAAAGTATCAATTGAGAGCATTGAGAGGAGTCATCTGGGGTTATGGAAAATAAATTTAAAAAGTGCATATCCTCCTTGTATCGTGCTCTTTGTGTGTTTGGTTCAGGCCTGTTTCAGATTTATGCTCGATTATATTGAGCAATAAAATACAACGTAAATCTCTCACATGTCTAAGATGTCGGCACGGCAACTGTGAGGGATCATGGAAATTCACTTACCGACCAGAGCTGGACCCAAAATCCTGTTTTTATATTTATCTGTCCAAAGAGCATTTGGGAGGGTACAGACAATAGGAGCATTTGGGAATACTTAATAATAACCACATTCAAAAACACATTCTATACACATTAGTTATGACTTACAACTAAGTATTTACTCCCACGTTAAAGCCCCACATGTAACTTTTTAGCCAAGATGCTAAAACATGTTTTTAATTGCAATGAAAATGTGCATCGTGCATTGTGAACAGGCTTGCATTTCCCCAGACCTGACTTATTTGGCCTAGCAGAAGACCACATGCAGCTCCTATCCATGGATATGCTGTTCTTTTGGCTGTAATATGCCATAGTCAACATGGCTCTACACTTCACCCTGCGGCATCTGGACTCCCCGGGAACCTACGCCAGGATCCTGTTTGTGGACTTCAGCTCTGCCTTCAACACCATCCGCCCAGACCTCCTCCAAGGCAAGCTGTCCCAGATGAACGTGCCTGATCCTCTCTGCAGGTGGATCACTGACTTCCTGACGGACAGGAAGCAGCACGTGAGGCTGGGGAAGAATGTCTCGGACTCCCGGACCATCAGCACCGGCTCTCCCCAAGGCTGTGTTCTTTCTCCTCTGCTCTTCTCCCTGTACACCAACTGCTGCACCTCCTCCCATCAGTCTGTCAAGCTCATAAAGTCCATCATAAAGAAGGCCCAGCAGAGGATGTACTTCCTGAGGCAGCTGAAGAAATTCAACCTGCCAGCATGGACAATGGTGCAGTTCTACACTGCCATCATCGAGTCCATCCTCACCTCCTCCATCACCGTGTGGTATGCTGGAGCCACCACCAGGGACAAACAGAGACTGCAACGTGTTGTGCGCTCTGCTGAGAAGGTGATTGGTTGCAGCCTTCCATCTCTTCAGGACCTGTACACTTCCAGGACTCGGACATGTGCAGGTCGAATTGCAGCTGATCCTTCTCACCCTGGACATGGACTTTTTGACCTACTCCCCTCAGGCAGGAGGCTACGGTCCATTTGGACCAGAACCTCTCGCCACAAAAACAGTTTCTTCCCCTCTGCTGTTGGACTCATAAATAATAACACTAGGACTGGTCCCACCCCCCACTCTGCTTCTGTCACATGACCCTGTGTTCTTGCACCTGCCTGTTTTGCACTGATCACTGATACTCTTATACTCTATATTATTATACGCCTGTAAATTTTGTTATGTTATAGCTTTTTTTTTTTTTTTTTCTACTTTATTTTATTCTATTATTTGTTGCATGTCAGTGTTTGTCTACATCTGCTCCAAGTACCGCAGCAATTTCCTAATGTTGTGAACCTGTTCACTCATATGGCAATAAAAAACATTCTGATTCTGATTCTGATTCTATAGCATTAAACATACATTTGTCCATGGATAAAGTTCAGATATGGCTTTAACTTTCTGTTTCCAGGTGAAACAGCCCCTCCATAAAGATGAAAATGTGTCCCGCAACAACACAGTTTGACAAAAGCAAGAGAACAGAAATAGACCCTCAAAAATCAAGATAAATAAATATTAGAAAACAAACTTAAACACAAGAGAAAGTTAAATGATGTTGCTTTAAAACATCCAAGTGTCTCCAAAGCTCAAAATGCTCTGTTCCACGTCATGAAGCCAGAGTTTGTGAACAGCCAACTTTAGCCTTTTGTTCCATAGAGATCGGCAAGTCCAGGGCTGAAATTATCCAAATGATTCTACTGAAGGTGTATGGAGTTTAAAGACACAGCAGAGCACTTCCTGTATCACCACATGCCATTACAATATGGAACAGAGAGAGAAAAATTCAAGCTAAATATGCAGGGTTTGTGTGTTAAACATGTGCGAATGAAACAAAACACAACTCCAGGTCTGTTTGTGATGAGGAAACAATTTTATGATATAGATCAGAAAATAGCATAATATTGGCCCTTTAAAGTTTTGTCCCGGAGCCTGTATTTAATCACGGTTTCCCAGAATTGTTTGATTAACAGTATTGAATTAACCTAAAGTTGTTTAAAGTAAGTTATTGGTATGTCTGAGGAGTAACACTGCAGCAGACACCTCGCTCTGATGTTTAATATCATTACATTTGTGATTTGTTTTGTTGCCACAGAGTCGAGGAAGGAGAGGAAATAAAGATGATGGAGAGAAACAAGGAGGATGAATGGATAAGAGCGAGGAGGAGGTAAGAAGAAGAGAGAGAGAGAGAGAGAGACGAAGATGAGATGAAGATAAATAGAGGGAGGAGGTATAGATAAAGTATATAGATAAAGAAAGATAGAGGGGAAAGTAAAGTAAGAAGAGAGAGGAGGTTAGAAGAAAGACAGAGAGAGGAGAAAGAGATGGAGAGAAAGAGAGAGACAGAATAAGACAGAAGGCAGGCTGATCATTTAGTACAGAGATCCACGACGGCCGCTTTCCTCTGATCGATTCTCACAGATGCTGAGTACACTTAATTCTCGCAGCAGCCAATACGCTGACAGAAACTAATGACACCAAACATGAGCATTTCTACACAAATTTCACAAATACTTAAACATCCACTATGTAACTTTTTGGTTGGAGGTCTGTCACCTGTTTGTTTCTTTGGATATGTCTTTGATCTGCCTAGAATGTCCCACAGTATGACTTTAAACAGCTCTACTTCACATGTATTCAGTTACAGGTGGTTTTGTAGCTCAAAAATACCTAAAAAAACACAGGCATTCTGACTGTGAGTGAGGTTGCCTCTCCACAGATCTGTCCAGTAACTTGGTCTGGTTTGATGAAACTTCCAGAAGCAATAACATCCCCATGGAGAAAAGAAAATTTGACGGACCCTCTGCCAGAAAAGTTACACAATGCACCTTTAAATTGCATTCTGTAGTTATAGAATATAACTACAGAACTACTTCCTATACTATGATTTTCCTGTATGACATGCAGCCTCCCCACCAGTAAGACCAAAACTGAACCAACAACTTTCTGAATAATGGTAAGATCACTAACCACTTTCCCTCATACATTTCTGGTGCACTATGTAACAATTTTGGAAGGAGGTACCGCTACCATGGATATGTTATTGCTTTGGTATACACATTACACTTATCTAGCAACCTTTTTTTCAATAAAATAAAAAACAGAACTTGGACCAGTGGTGTCGCTTGCTTCCTAGGAGATAGTTTAATGCCATGGTGTTGAACATTCCAGGTAAAGCAACAAACATGGACGCTCCACCAGTAAAGTTCCATAGCTCATCTTTAAAGGGCCCATATTACACTATTTTCTGATCTATGTTATAAAGTTGTTTCTTCATCACAAACTTCACAGGAGTTATGTTTTGTTTCATTCACACATGTTTAACACACAACACTTCTGCATATTTAGGCTGAATTCTTCTCTTTAACAGAAAACACTCTGCTTCACCTTGTGATGTCATGTGGTGGTACAGGAAGTGCTCCACTGTATTTTTAAACTCCATACATTACAATTATTTTGATAATTCAGCCCACGAATTGCCAATCTCTACTGAACTAAAGGTAAAATGGAGCGGTTAACTTGGAAACTACCACTACTACGCTTTGGAAATGTAGACAAATAATGCAGGAGGATTCAAACTTGTGAATGAAACAAAGCACAACTCCAGGTTTGTTTTTGACGAGGTAACCACACTCTAACATGGCTTAAACCTCACAAGAGTCTATTTTGTGTAATATAGGATCTAAGTACCGCAAACCTCTTTCTGTTGCCTCTCACACACACCTGACACGTTGTTCTTGTTCAGCGCATACATTTTTCAGGTTCGTTTGTGATTTATGAGGACAGAATACCCCCCAAAGCCAGTGGCACCAAACCTGTGCCACTTCCTTCTGCTCATGTTGGCTTCACTGTGACTCAGATCCTTCACACACCTCATCATCATCATCATCATCAGCCACATGACTCTCTCTGTCGTTGGTGTTTTTTGTCTGTTTAAGCTTGGAAACCTCAGTTCTACTTCTGATTGATTTCATTCCCAGTCTCTCGCTCCTTCTGCGATCATCTGAAAATTAAAATATACAAGATAGGTTTAATAGTTTAAAAGGGCCCATATTGCACAAAAATGATGTTAGAAAGTTGTTACCTTCTGAAACACAGACCTGGAAGTGTTTTGTTTCATTCACACATGTTTGAGTAACCCTTTATTATTTGTCCATCTCTGTTTCCAAAATTCAAAATGCTCTGTTCCACCTTGTGATGTCATGTAGTGGTAGTTTTTAAGTTAACGGCTACATTTTATTTTTTGTTCAGTAGAGATGGGCAATTCCAGTGTTGAAATCGTCCAAATGATTTTAGTGAAGGTGTATGGAGTTTAAAAACACAGGGAGCACTTCCTGTATTACCGCATGACATCACAAAGTGGAGCAGAGCGTTTTCAATTTGAGAGAAGAGCTCAGCCTAAATATGCAGGGTTTGTGTGTTAAACATGTGAATAAAACAAAACACAACTGCAAGTACATTTGTGATGATGAAACAACATTAAAACATACTAGTAGATAGGGCTGTGTTGAAAAAAATCGATTTTCTGATTCTGAATCGATTTTCATATTAATTCCTTAAGATCGACTTAATTTTTGATACATTTTCCCCCGGTGAACTTTAACCGTCATTGAATTCACACAGGCGCTGTCTGACTACATCAAAACAATGAACATGGCGTCGGACATGAGCCAAGTCCCGGCTTTGAAGACGCCAGAAACACTCAAAGCTCCGTCTGGCACCATTTCGGCTTCAGAAGTGATAAAGACAAAGATGTGCTTGACAGAAGTAAAGCGATTTGCAAGGCCAAATGGAGGTGAAGTACAGCGGAAATACAACCAACCTCAGAAACCACTTGGAACAGCTCAGGTAACAGCTCAAAAATGGTTCTAATAACAAATCAATAAGATCGGATCGAATCGTGATAATCGATTCTGAATCTTGGGAGTCCTTATCCAATTATCCTTGGAATTTGAATGGATACCCAGCCTTTCTAGTAGATAAGAATATTCTAGACAAAGCAATACGATCTCCATGGTGACAAGAAGTTGGAGAAAGTCCCATCAGAATTAAATAAGAAGAATCCTATAACAGTTTGGATTGTAGACAGTAGAGTTCATTTCTGCAGGCAAAACAAAAAAGTTGCAAAAATAGTCACTTTTGCGAGCGAATTTCATGGCAGAACGATTTCCCCTTAATATTTTCCACATCTCATCAGTCCCACTGGCATCCTAAACAACAGCGCCGCAATTAACGGAGTGACAGTGAATGCTTCCTGACCTATATACAGGACTTATCATTAAAACTGCTCTGCTCTTATGTTGCTCTGAGCTACGGCTGCTCTCTCTCTCAGGGCCAAAAACCCGTCACCATTTCAGACTGAGATTATAAAACACAGCAGGGTGACAGTGAGAATAACTGTGGAGGATGGAGGATAGAGATTGGAGACATGCTCATAGACATTTAAATCCAATTTTTTAGAGTTAGTGCACATATGACAGTTTTTTTTTCTGATTTTTACTTACTTAAAGGTGCATTGTTTAATTTTTTGGTTTGGGCTCCTTTACCTGCTTGTTTCTATGGATATGCCATTGGTCTCCCTAGAATTTCCCACAGTATGACACCTCTACTATACATTTATTCAATTACAGGTGGTTTTATAGTTCAAAAATACCTAGAAAACAGGCATTCTGACTGTGCCTTTCCACAGATCTGACCTGTAACTTGGTCTGGTTTGGTCTCCATGAAGCTGGAAAGCATTTGACAAACCCTCAACCAGAAAAGTTGCACCATGCACCTTTAAAGCCCCAATGTGTAACCTTTTAGCCAAATAAATGGACTAATATTAAAGAATGGATCACTAGAATATCTCACAATATGGCATGAACCTGATCTTTTTAACTCGTTTTAACTTTCTGTGTTATGCAAGTGTAGTGCCACCTCCAGAAAGTTACACAGTGTTGCTTTAAAGGTGCACTGTGCAACTTTTTTCTGGTGGAGTGTCTGATATCTGCTTGTCTCCATGGAGATGTTATTGCTTTGCCTGGAATGATCCATGGTATGACATTAATTATATTCCTCTAAGCATCTATTCATTATGGGTGTTTTTATTGCTCAAAAATACAATACTTCTTCTGTGAATAGGGGCGCCTCTCCACAGATCTGAACTGTAATGTAGTGTAGTGTTGTCCCCTGTGATAGAGGTTTAATCTATACTGTGGAACATCCAAACAAAGCAATAACATTTCCATTGGGGACAACCAGGCGGTGGCCCCTCCTTGAAATGTTACGCAGTGCACCTTTAATTTGATGGAACTGGTTTTAATATACATAAAAAATGAAATCTATGTCATCAATACTCAAAATCCAGGGACAATTTAGGCAGAATGAAGAGATTAGGCATTTATTTATAACAAAATAAAGGTGTTAATTATTTTCTGTATTATTTTCTTAATGCCTGATGTAATCAGTGTAAAAGCAGAAGGAAAACTAGACTAGATAAAGTCAGTCTTGTGAGCTGTTAAAATATTTATTGAGAATGATTTAAAACAGTCAGACAGTCTGACAGGTTGTCATTCAAAATCAAAGAGTCATGTTTAAGCTGTTACTCAACTTCAGAAAGACAGTTATAAATAATTATAAATGATTAAAGAGAGCGACGGGGGGCAGATAGAGATGAGAACAGAGAGACAGATTTTTACACATTTTACCAATCCAAGCTGACAGTGGCAATATTTAATTTAAAACCTACGCATAACTGTGCTTAATTTTAATTTTAATCCAGTCTTTTACAGCAACTATTCTTATCAGTAAATAAAATAGTAAAATCATGTTTTAGTTAATACTTTTGTTTCCACATGCTGTTGAAATATTTTTTCGCTCACTTTCTCATACTATTTTCATTTTTTATGCTATATTTTATGCAGTGTGTTTATTAGGGCTGCACTGGTGCGGATAGTGAAAATGTTACAACCAGGTTATTGGCTCTACCGATATTTAGCAGGAACTTGTATAAATCTATGTAATAAGACTGTTTACTCATTGTGATCGCCCAGAAAGCCCAGAAAATTTGAACTTTTAAACTCAACTGTCTTTAAATCACAGCTCATAACACCTTTGGATCAATTTTGTCTTATTTTTTATTTGCGCCATGAGAGAAACAATAATCATACACATGCTCCATACACATTGTAAACAACAGAGAAGCACATTTCTCGAAAAGGAACGGGAAGAAGAAAAAACTTAGATTAAACCACCTCTGTTCATGACAGTTTCTAAAATGATGTGGTTTCTTATATACATTGTTCACAGAACTTATATTTACATATAGAAAAATAAATTGCATAGTATGGCCGTACGAACTAATAATAATGATAAAGAAGGCACAGAAGTTTATCGTTTATGATCGTACAAAATAAGCAGAATGAGAATGAAGAATGTAAGGATTTGTTATTTATTTATTTATTTATTTCCATTTATTGTCGTACAAACTAATAATAATGTTAACAAAGGCACAAAAGTTTAGCGTTTGTGATCGTACGTGAGAAGTTTTTTTTAAACTTTTGCTTTCAGGAAATAAATAGTGTTTTCAGTCTCTGCTTTGGTATCGGTTGATGTCGCTACTCGATATCACCCACTTAAAGCTAATCTGGATCGGTGCTCTTATATCTTTTTTGGACCCCCTTGAAAACGAGGTGGCACATCTCCAGGAGCATTCCAATAAAATAAATAAATAAAATAAATAAAATAAATAAAATAAATAAAATAAATAAAATAAATAAAATAAATAAAATAAATAAAATAAATAAAATAAATAAAATCAGCCTATTGGGGCCTGTGATGTCTTACTCTAAGTGTCCCCATATAACCGGAAGCTGAATCGTGGGGTTCAGCTTCCGGTTATATGGGGCCGTTTTGAAGACAGCTCGGCCATTTTTGTTTTGAAAAGTGAATCATTGTTATGGCAACGCTGCTAACTTTTCATCCCTCTGAAAGCCAAATGAATTCTTGTGGGTGTGAGGCTGCAGACATCATCTCTCCATCCGCTCTCAGATCTAACACCAAGTACCAGGATGGAGAATGAATATAATCCAAAGTGCCTTATGTCCAACCCCCAGCCTCTGTGTGTCTGTGTACGTGTGGTTATGTGGGAGGAAGGGAGGAGAAAGAGAGGAGGGAAGGAGATGGAGTGGACGGAAGGAGAGAGGGAGGGAGAGAGGGAGCCATGATAGAGGGGAGAAGAAAGAAGAGGGATGGGAGGGTGTAAGAGGTGAGAGAGGAAAAGAGAGGGGAGAGAGAAAGGAGGGAGAGAAGGAGAGTGAGAGAGATGCGATAGAGGGAATGGGGGAGGGGAAGAGAGAGAAAGGAGAGAGGCGAGAAGGGGAGAGGGAGAAAGGGAAAAGAGGGAGTGAAGGGGAGAGGATGGGGAGGGAGAGTGAGAGAGGAGATAGATTGAGTGTAAGTTAGGAAAAGAGAGGGGAGAGACAAGAGGGAGAGGAGGGAGAGAGAGAGAGAAAGGAGGGAAAGAGGAGGGAAGATAAAGAAGGGAAAGAGGAGGGAAGAGAGAGAAAGGAGGGAGAGAGGAGGGAAGATAGAGAAAGGAGGGAAAGAGGAGGGAAGAGAGAGAAAGGAGGGAGAGAGGAGGGAAGAGAGAGTAAAAGGAGAGAAGAGAGAGTGAAAGGAGGGAAGAGAGAGAGAAAGGAGTGAGAGAGTAGGGAAGAGAGTAAAAGGAGGGAGAGAGGAGGGAAGAGAGAGAGAAAGGAGAGCGAGAGGAGGCAAAAGAGAGAGAGAGGAGGGAAGAGAGAAAGAAATGATGGAGAGCGGAGGGAAGAGAGAGAGAAATGAGGGAAAGATGAGGGAAGAAAGAGAAAGGAGGGAGAGGAGGGAAGAGAGTGAGGAAGGAGGGAAGAGAGAGAGAAGAGATGAGGGAGAATGAGAATCCCCTTCTCCCCTCTCTAGAAAGAGAGGGCGAAAAAGGGAAGAGAGGGAGACAGGAGAGAGAGGGAGACAGGAGGGAGAGAGAGGAGATAGAGGGAGTGAGATTTAGGAGAAGAGGGGAAAAGAGAAAGGAGGGAGAGAGAATGAGAGAGGAGATAGAGGGAGTGAGGGGAAGAGAGAGAAAGAGGGGGTTAGAGGCAGAAGAGGAAGGGGGAAAAGAGGGAGAAGAGAGGAGGGGAGACTGTGAGAAGAGGAAGTGAAAGGGAGGAGAGCAGAGAGAGGAAGAATAAGTGCATTGGGCTCAGGGCTCAGGCTGCACATGTCAGTCAAACAGCTGCAGCCCAGTGGGGAGTCTGATCTGAATACTGCTCTGACTATAATACACGACGAGCCGAGCTTAAACACAGTACTGCAACAAAATATACGGCAGGATCTTTGGGACAGTGTAGATGTCTGACAAATGTGACAAATGTTCTAAGTAAGTACACAGAATTATACTTTTTGGTCACGAAAATGACTAAATCAACTTATCATTTAGTATATGACATCAGGAAGAATATATTTAGGGTCAGTATTTATCGTGTGCACATTTTCTTTGCATTGCAGGGAAATTTTTTGCTGTTTTTTTCATCTACGATAAGATTTGATCCATAAAAGGCTGATTTAATAACTTCTATGACTTATTACAGATGCAAACTAAATACAAAAGTGTTTGATTCTGCTGTTTATTTAATGCAGCTCATAATTTTTTAACAATATTGCAGATTAAGAATAGTTTTAGTCATTTAAATCTGCTCTTGGGTTGCGTCAGTGGCATAAATGAGTCAAAAAATGTGTTACAGACAAAGGAATATTATCCTTTTTCTGTATTTACTTCCACAATATTCAAATTTTGTTATTGTGACAGACCTATTTATAATATTAAATGATTAGAACAGTTACTCCTATTACACCTACTACAGTTATGTCTTCAACTCTTTTACTTCCACTTGAGTACTATTATTTTAAGGTATTTTAAGGTACACTGAATTGTCCGTGTGGGGAAATCTGTCCTCCGCATTTGACCCATCCATTAACTGGGGCAACAGGGTGACATCTCCAGATCTTGAGCTAGTTTTGTTCAGAAGGACTTTAGCTGGATTTGACCTCTGGTGCATGTTTTGGGTCGATGGTGGAGTTTTGAAGTAATAGTCAAGGCTCCGTCTCTGCTTTTCATGTTGGGACAAGAAAACACATTTATATTAACGCAAATTCAATAACTACATCTAATCTAATAGCCCATTAACTGTCTTTCACTCACTTCTATCATAAAAAGTCTTATTTTAAAGGGCCCATATTACACTATTTTTAAATCTGTTATAATATTGTTTCACACAGACATTCTGCATATTTAGGCTTAGAAAGCTCTCGCAAAAGTGACTATTTTTGCAACTTTTTTATTTTGCCTGCAGAAATGAACTCTACTGTCTGTAACCCAAACTGTTATAGGATTCTTCTCATTTCTGATGAGACTTTCCTCAACTTCTAGTCACCATGGAGATCATATTGCTTTATGTAGAATATTCTGATCTACTAGTATGTTATAATGTTTCCTCATCAAAAACATACTTGAGTTCTGTTTGTTTCATTCACACACGTTTAAAGCACAAACCCTGCATATTTAGGCTGAGCTCTTCTCTCAAATTGAAAACACTCTATTCCACCTTATGATGTCATGTAGTAGTACAGGAAGTCCTGCACTATGTTATTAAACTCCATACACCTTCACTAGAATCGCTTGGCTAATTTCAGCCCTGGAAATGCCGATCTCTACTGAACAAAAGACAAAAAGTAGTTCTTAAACATGGCCACTTCATGACATCATAAGGTGCAACAGAGCATTTTGAGCTCTGGAAATGCAGACAGACTAAAAATAAATGAGTACTCAAACAAACTAATGAAACAAAACACCTTCAGATTTCCGTTTTATTCCCCTTTTTATTGCTTACCTCTCGTGCACCAATAGAGGGCACTGTCACTCCTCTGTGTCCTCTGCCTTTAAGCCCCTATAAACAGCACATCCCCCTCGTGCACAGACATCCCTTTCTCTCCGTTTCTCCTCAGCTTTTTGTTTTGAACTGGGATTCGCTCGTTTTTGACTCTATCCTCACGCAGGCACCAGCTCCTCACAGCTGACTGTATTTTCAATGAGTATTTTGGGAAGAAGGAAGAAGGCTTGATTTACCGCAGAGATAACAGTGGTCCGGCGAACAAATTGTAGATATGCACGCAAAAAAAGAGCTAATATTTGTACTAAATATAAAGGAGTTGATTAAATATTGTAAGGGAAAGTGCCTGAGATGTTAGGTCATAGCTTTAAAGGTGCATTCTGTAAGTTTTCTGGTGGAGGCAGGGCTCTACAGTGCGCCCATTTCACTCACATTTGCGAGCAAATATTTCGTCGTGCGAACGAGGAAAATAAAACAGTCGCACCTGTGCGAGTGCTTCTGCAGCACAATAAGGAGCTGCGCACAGACGCAGCGTGACGAGTTAAACGTTCTACATGTATCAAACATTAGGGGCGCACTCACACTAGGACTTTAGAATCGTGCCCAAGCCTAGATCGCCCCTAAAGCGCGACACGCAACCGAACCGTGCCCGGGCACGACACCTCCGACCGCGCACGACCCCAGCATACGAGCTCCGGGTGTGTGGCGATATCACTCATACGAACAAACTCCGCTTCAAAACACACCCACGCCCCTTAACCGAGGAGCGGCACCACAGCAGGACCCACACCTGTCCCACCACTCAGTAGATTCCCCTGTGCCGCTGGACTTCCCTCTCTAAAGCGAGAGCTTTGTCTCGGTCTTGTCTAGGACTCGAGCACATTTGGACTCAGTCACGTCAGGGACTCGATGTCTGAATACTGAGTGCATCATATTTCATTACGGCCGCTGCTGTCGCCAATAAACTTGTACAAGTGTGCGGGACCTGTGCGCTGGAGCTCGTGGACACTGCACCGCCAGCGCGCGGCTTGTCCACAGCGCGTACCCTCAGCGTGCATCACAGGGCAGGTTAAACATCTGCCCTGTGAAAAAAACTAATTTTATGTCAGTGTCCGCACAGAGCAGAGCTACGGCACAGAGCAGGTGATATGTGGGCTGAAGTTTGCCAAAGAAAATGCCAAATTAATCTGTTTGTCACAACTCCAGGAATTTGAAAATACAGGTTTAAAAATTCTACCCACATTATTCACATCGAAGCAGTTTTGTGTAAAGTGCCAGTGGAAGTTCTCTTAAAGAAGAGGTTCTCAAACTGTGGGTAGTGTTGTGTTTTAGTTTTAGTTTTTCCTCGAGTGATGCAGAAAAGAGGGAGTCACTGTCTGTGTGAATGTTCTTGTCTGTTCGCTTAGGTCCAAAAAGGGGCGCAGAATGTTTCAGTGCAGTACAGTCTGTTTGGCTTATTTTAAGTCTAAATGAATATTAATCAGATAAAATTGAGATAGACTGATTAAAAACACAGTGATTGTGCAGGAAAAGTACAGTCATGTTTTGTTTTTTGTATAAAATTCATTCAAATAAGTTGGTGTGTGCAAGTTCTGCACCGTAATAAACGTTCAAAACTAAAACCTATTTGTGCCCCCATTTGTTTTTCTGTGCTCCTAAAATTTTTGACTTAGGGGCACATGTGCTCCTGAAAAAAAAAGTTAGTGTAGAGCCCTGGGTGGAGGGTCCAATAAAAGTAAGAGTGTTGTTACTTCAATATAATACACAAAGTACAAAGTAGTTTACTAAATAATGAATCGTATTTCAAGAGACTTCAAGTAAGATATCTGTCTGAGCATAACATCTGAGTTAAAATTTAAAATAACATATTGGATAAACAAACATAATGACATAATTCACAAAATCTGGTGTTTTCATGGAATAGACCACAGAAAATGGGGGAAAAAACAATCATATCTGAAAGAGCAATGCAAGAAACACAAATGTTCAAATCTTTTTTTATTCAACATAAAGGTTTTATCCCTTTTTCATATGGGGAAAGAGAAACCAAAACATACTGACTTAGGTTTCTCTCCCTCTTCCTCTCTCTGTCTTTCTCTCTTTCTCTTTCTTTCTCTGCCCTCCCCTTTGTCTCTCCCTCTCTTTCTCTATCTTTCTGTCTCTCTCCTTCTGCCCCCTCTTGCTCTCTGTCCCCTTCTCTTTCTCTCTCGCTGCATGTGTCTCTTTCTCCCTCTCTCTTTCCCCCTCGCTTGTCTCTTTCTATCTCTCTATCTTTCTGTCCCCTCCCTATTGTCTCTCTCTTTGTTTGTCCCTATCTGTATCTCCCTCACCATCTCTGTCTTTCTCTCTCTCTCTTTCTTTCTCTGCGTCCCTCTCTCTATGAGAGATAGAAAGATAGGGAAAGAGAGGGAGAGCCTTCTCTTTCTCTGTCTTTTTATCTCTCTCCTTCTGCCCCCCTCGCTCTCTGTCTCTCTCTCTCTGTCTCCCTCTCATTCTGTCTTATTGTCTCTTTCCCTTTCTCTCTCTCTTTCTGCCCCCTCTCTCTTTCTCTCTCACTCCATGTGTCTCTCTCTCTCTCTTTCCCCCTCGCTTGTCTCTTTCTATCTCTCTATTCTTCTGTCCCATCTCTCTCTTGTCTCTCTCTTGTCTCTCTCTTTCTGTCCCCCTCGCTCTTGTCTCTCTCTCTGTCTCTTTCTGTCCCTCTCTCTCTTGTCTCTTTCTCTCTCTCTTTCTGTCCACTTCTCTCTTGTCTCTCTCTCTCTTTCTGTCCCCTTCTCTCTTGTCTCTTTCTCTCTCTTTCTGTCCCCTTCTCTCTTGTGTCTCGCTCTTTCTGTCCCCTCTCTTGTCTCTCTCTCTCTCTGTCCCCTTCACTTTTCTCTGTCTCTTTCTGTTCCCTTCTCTTCTCTCTCTCTCTCGCTCTCTTTCTGTCCCCCTCTTTTCTCTCTCCCTCTTGTTCTCCCCCTCTCTTCTCTCTCCCTCTTTCTCTCCCCCTCTCTTGTCTCTCTCTTTGCCCCCATTTTTCTCTCTCCCTCTCTTGCTCCACTGCTCTTCTGAGAGCTCTTTGCCTCTGTCCATCTTTTGTGTCCTGAACCATCCTTCACCCTCTCACTCGCCCCTCTCTCGCCTCTCGCTCTCTAATTACCCACAATGCTTCGAGTGGCTCCTCCTTCTGAGCCTTTGAAGTTTATTTTAAGTTTAAATTCGACTTTGCTCCGCTGCAGACCAAACAAGGAAGGACTCTGTGCATTTCAGACCCGGAAAATTGTGTTTGTTTTTACAGGAATGCCTCCGTCTTGGGTTACATATGTGTTTATGTGTGCGTCTGTGTGTATACAACAGCGCCAGCAGACCAGTGCACTTGTTTGTCGCTATGCTCGATTTAATTAGACTGAAACTGGCCTCATACTAGTTGATCTGCATAGAGAAGTGTGTGGTTCTGTATGGCTCTGTGAGGGTTCTCAAACAGTGGTGCAAGTGCAGTTGGAGTCTATTGCAGATCATGTACACAGTAATTTAGAGGTGCACTGAGTAACATTTCTGCTTGTCTCCATGTAAATATTATTGCTTTGTAGGGTTGGGTGGTAATACGATAATACGGTATCCCGTGGTATCAAAAAGTAGCAGCGGTATCAGTTTCATTACAGTCATTAAAAAATCTGTATAAGGACCTAAAACCACAGCACCAACTTTCTCCCCTCCGCTCTCTCTCCTCTTCAAACGTCGTTACGCTCGGAGATATCCATCCACACACAGCGAGGAAGAAGAAAAAAACCTGACTGATGCTTCGTGTTGATGTTGAGCTGAAAAGTTTGCATTTTATTGAACGTTGAGAGTCAAGAGGGGACGCGGTGCTAAAGAGGAGAAAGTTCCCGCTTGAGGGTGAAGTCAGACTTTCACGGAGGAGACAATAAAGCCGCACAGCGTCCCCGTAAACCACCGTGCACCTCCGAAACTTTCCAACTAAACGTCAAAAGAAAATGCAGACAGTCAGGGCCTCGACCACCGCTCTACATTTCCAGTACTCCACTCATTATATATTTTGAGTAATAATGTGTTTAATGCAGCTTTGCACACATTTGCTTATGTTTTACAGAAACAAATCTTAAAACCGCACGGCTCATTTGCATACAGTATAAGTGCTGATAAAAACGGCTTGTGCACTGATGCTGATGCGATCGAACTCACTGCAAAGTTTGGTCTGATCAGAACTTGTGCCTCATCTTCAAGTATAAAGCTGCTCTTCTGTTTCTGAATGCTACAAAATAATTCTTAATTAGCCACGGTCATACCGTATACCCCGGTAAAATGCTGAGACGCTTTAACAATATCAAAGCCCAACCCTATTGCTTTGTATAGAATGTTCTACAGTATAGATTAAACCTATCTGTCACGAGGCAGAAGTTACAGCACTACGCTACATTACAGTTCAGATCTGTGGAGAGTCGTCCCTATTCACAGAAGGAATAACTGTATTTTTGAGCAGTAGAAACACCTGTAATGAGTAAATGCTAGATGGATATGTTTAATGTCATAAAAGTGGAAAAAATTCATAGCACACTCAGATGGCCGATGTCTAAAAGCTTTTTTTTTTTTTTAATTTAGATAACTTTTCAACAAAAAAAGCCTTTGTCAGATCATTTTTCTTGCTTTGGACTACAGTATACAAAACAGTTGCCTGCCCAGGTGCTCATATACCTTTCCAAAGAATGGGATTTCCCAAAGTGAGACCGGCCCCCTCTACAAAAAGGAAAAAAAAAAACCAGTTCGCTATTTACAAAAAACATTCTATTAAATACAAAAACAGTTTGACCATATCACAAAAAAGTGTCTTAGGAACCTGGTGTGTGTTTTCTGTTTCATTTCATATGTTTAACGTCTGACCATGGAACATTTCAGGCAATGTAATAATATCCATGGAGACAAGCAGGTAGCGGACCCTTTACCAGAAAAGTTGCAATGCACCTTTAAAGAGGGTGTGCAAAAATCTACTTCCATGCACGTTTGAGTAATTTAGCGATCTTTCCTCGGTCCGAAATATACCCTCCGACCCTCCGACCCTCCTACGTCACTCATGCTCCCACTTGACAATTCTCCCTAAATATACAAAAACACACTGTGCATTACAACGCGATGTGCAGTAGTTTCATTAGCAGGACTCAGACTGATTGTGTTCTGATAGCGCTCTGAAGGGGGAGTGACTTAGTAGACTTGAGTTACACTGGACTAGAGACAGATAGTCACCCCCTGTGCAGTGAGTAGATGTTATCAGTTGCCTGTTCATTCCTGTGCGTGTGTTTTTGTTGCATATGGTACAGTTTGGTGCTCTCTCTGAGGCGTTCAGCTTGAGCGCCGCCCTGCTGTTTGAATAGGCCTCTGCTTCACGCTTGTGTTGAAGTGAATGGTCAGAGCAGCACAAAGAGTCAACTGTGTCTCGGATTATCGCAGCTTTGGTCCACAGCCTTAACAAACTCGATCTTACACACCAAAATAAACACATCTGTCAATTCCACCGACATGTAAATACAATTAGCCAAGTGTCTAACCTGTTTCAGTCTTTAGCAAATGTTGGCCGTGGAGATCAAGCCACCAAAAAGAAATGAAAAACAATTTAAAGGCATTTTATTAAGCTTAAAGGTGCATTGTGCAACTTTACGGGTAGAAAATCCGCCATCTGCTTGTCTCCATTGAGATGGTATTACTTTGTTTGAAGTGTTTCAGACAGTAGCATTAAACTTATCAATTTTCCGTTCATTCAAAAAAAGTCAGCAGGCCATCCTCTGCACAGATTTGGCTAGTATCTTGGCCTGATAGCTTTTCCTGTTTGTTTCCATGGAGATGAAACATTCCAAGCAAAACTACTACATCATCATGGAGACAAGGACACTTTAAGGACACTTAATTGACTCTGGTCCTGATGCCGCTGGGGCAACCTGATCAGAAGGTTCCCAGTAGTGATGGCCAACACCAGAGATTTTTGAGCTCTATTCTATAGCAATAAAAAAACTGAAAAGAGAATTTGAGAAATTTTCACCATCAATATTTTAGTATAGTACTTCTCGATACCTTGTCCTTACTGAAATCTCATTTTTTGTTTGAATCCACTCATCGTTCACTCCCAGGCCTACCTAAACTTGGGGATTTGTGTTAGTGAGCATGTTTTAGATTGACAGCAAAAACCTGAGACACCCAGACACAGGAGGAACAAGCACTGTTTCCTATATTGGTATTATATTGAAACAACTGCTTGATTAAACAGTTGTAAAAGCTCTAATTCTCTTTCTCTCCTCACAAACCATCCCTCTTTTTATAGAGTGGTCTGCAGTCTGCTCTTCGTTGGACCGGATCACAGGTCTGAGCTAATGCTTCCTAAAGTGAGTGTTTGGTCTAGACTGCAGACAGAGTGGCAGACAGCAGAGAACCTGGAGCAACTTCTCTGAACCCAAACAAGAGAAAACTGTGAGTACTTTCTTTCAGTGTGTCCTCTCACAACTACACTTTTACCTGGGTATATTTTTTCAAGCTTCTTTCACAGTCACAGTGCCGACTGAAAGACACAAATGTTTAGTTTAGTTTATTTGACATGGACCATGTGCACGAGCATTAATCCAAGAAACATCGAAGAGATGCTTTGTACCGGACTATTTCCATCTGCAGTCCCTGAGACACACAAAAAAGAATCCAAAAATAGCACAAACAATTCTAATCTATATACAAACAGTTATAAAAAGTACAGTGACAATAAATATCTATCCCCTTCCCACCCTGCTTCCTCTGGGGTAGAATCTTAGCATAGTTTTAAATGTGCTGGTAATTTGTTCCATTCTGTTATTGTTTTGAAAGAGATTGTCCCAGAGCGGTTTTTCTTTTACATATGCCACACTGGTCACTGCATGAGGACCTTGTAGTTCTGGTCATCTGTTCGGATAATGATTAATGTGACAAATGTGGCAGCCATTCTGTGCCTAGGGCCTTTTGGATCCACAGTCACATTAATTTGCCCATTCAAACTGTGAGGGATGTAGGAGATCAACCTGTCATCTCCAACTATGAAGTAATAAGGTAGCCTGGCAAGCTTCTCCTACTTTCTTAATGAATTCAGGTAGGGCTGGAATCAGTTATAATTTCTATTTTTATTCTAATATATTTGTGCTGACATTTCAAAAGTGTATTCAAATCTGACTAAAACTTTTTTTTTTTTTGAGAAATCTTAAATGCATGTCTCTCAAATTCAGCAGACAATTCCTCTTCAACATTCTTGTATTCCTCCCATCCAGAACCTCACTTCAGATAAGTTATATTTTTGTTTGTCACCAGAGCCCTCCCATTGCCAACTGGCCCACCCCTTTTTAATAACCCAGGTCCCAGTCCTTCTTTGGGGACACCATAAGTGCTGTTACTGTAAATGCAGCTCCAGCCTGAGTCACTGGAGGGGGGGGAAAGTCTGGAAACAATCCCAGATCCGAGCACCGTTCTGGGGCAGAGTCAGAGCAGGGCTGGGCTGGAGCTGGAGAAAGGGCCACAGGGAGTGAGTTTGTGTTTCTGATTACTGTTTGAGGACTAGAGACTCAGTTTCTGTCAGCTCCATAATGTTGCTTTAGCCGTACTGGAGAGAGAAATACAAATATCAGAAATGTTGCCAATTGCAAAAACAAGAAAATGTCATAAACTGGACTTGACTCATGTCAGAATTAGAAAAAAGCTTTATTAAATTTGTCAGTGAACAAAATTCACAAACCGCATTGGTGATATTGTGTAGCATGAAACAAGAATTACAAATAATAAGAAAGTAGAACAATATAAAACAAGATAAAACAGAAGTCATGCATAAAATAGTAGTGTAGTAGTACTTGGACTTCTGGTTAGGGCTGGCAAAGACAAAAAAATCATAACTGACCACGAGCCTTGTTAACCAGTTAAAATCGGTTAATCGCTCAGTTTAAAATCTATTCTAAATCTAAACGCTATTTGAAATAACAGCCATTTCGAGTCAAGTGTTAGAAGCTCACTTGAAACATCGGCGTGGCTCATTTCAGAAAATGACCGCTCCGAAGAGACGCCACTTATAAACTGTGGAGCGCAAGTCTGTCAATGCGGCACATGAAGCATTTATACACAGACACGCACGTAAGGCTCAGTTTAACTCAGCAGTCATGACTTTAGTCCATAATACGTACAAAATCGTTCAGTATAAAATGCCAAAACATCCAACTAAAGCACTTCTGCAGCAACTCAAACAACTTGCAGTAAACCGCTGTAGAGATAAACATAAGCACAGAGAAAGCACTCGGCGGGGCAGAGTTAGCACGGTTAGCATAGTTAGCATGGTAGGTTGGCTTTTCTCACCTGTAGAAGAGGCTTGAGGGTGTCGCATTTTGAGGTGATACATCATTTAGGGCGACTCACACTCGGACTGTAGAACCATGCTGTGCTTAAGAACGATTATGTTGGGTTCCATTTAACCGACGATCAAAACATTTTAACCCTGATTCGGTCAACCACCAGTCAAACTGTTACCGGTTAACATGTCTAGTTCTGGTTTAGCCCTGGTTTAGGTAGGCTTTGTTCAGTTCTGGTTTGGTGCTGATTTAGTCATACAGACTGCAAAACAATGTATATATTCAGTCAAAGTCTATTCTTTATTTTATCTTTTTTCTCTTTTTTTTCTCTCTACGTTTAATGCATCTTTGAGTGTACAGAAACCGCTATATGTTTAGCATTTTTATTTATGATTGATTCCTTATCTGTCTGGGTTACTTTTTAAAGGTCCTATATTAGACAAAAACAGCTTTTGAGAGCTTTAAGCCATGTTGGAATGCTGTTACCTCCTCAAAAACATACCTGGAGTTGTGTTTTGTTTCATTCACACATGTCTGAGTAACCCTTTATTATTAGTCTGTCTACATCTACAAGGTGTATGGAGTTTAAAAACACAATGGAGCTCTTCCTGTACCACATGACATCACAAGGTGGAACAAGTGTTTTTCCTTTGGACAGAAGAACTCAGCCTAAATATGTAGGATTTGTGTGATAAAAAGTGTGAATGAAACAAAACACAACTCCAGGTATCTATATAACATAGATCAGACAATAGAGTCATATGGGCCCTTTAAAGTTTTCAGTACAGTTTGAAACATTAACTCTTATTTCAAACCACGCCGCTACACTTCCTAACAGTACCAACGGCAAACCCCACCCATACGTCCACACGCGGCCCACATTTCAGACCACCCCGAACCCCCCTAATGTCCCACAAACTGAACACTACTGGTACAGAGCCACTGCGGTGAGAAGAATGACTGACGGATTTTTGCTTTTCAGCCAAAAAGGGTCCAAGCTCAGGAGAAGTATTTATTATAGATGTGTTGTGGTGCAACTTGGTCACCATTTTGAGCTCATATTTGGCTAAAAATCCCAAAGTATTACCTCATACCATTATAAATCTCCCAGGCAGGCTCAGTGTAATCGATCTCCAGTTGGGCGGTTCGGGTAGTGCACAGTAGTAACTTAAAGCGACACAGACATGGTGGTTGTCAGTGGATTCACACCATTTCTGCGACACAATAAGGAGATAGTGTGTTCGCATATATAATGTCAGCAGCCTGAAGTTGGTAGTTCGATCACTGCTCCTGTTTGTTCTTGGGAAAGACACCTCACTCATCTTGCTTTTGAGTGGGGTATGAGAGAGGTCCTCACCATAATGTTCTCAAATACATTGTTTTTCAGTTGTTAAATGGTCCATGGTCTGATTTATATTATAATGTAATTTCCTTATCACAAACTCTTTTTTTCAGTTCTTGACACAAACATACCTGGAGTTGTGTTTTGTTTCACTCACACAAGTTTAAGACACAAACCTTGCTTATTTACGCAGAGTTCTTCTCTGGTCTGGAATAGCCAATCTACTGAACAAAAGGTAAATGTCAGTGTCTTAAAAACTACCACTACATGACATCACAAGGTGGAGCAGAGCATTTGCTTTACTCAGACATGTGTGACATGAAACGAAACACAACTCCAGGTATGTTTATGATGAGGTATCAGTATTCTAACATAGCTTAAATTTCCCAAGAATCAATTTGTGTTAAATAGGACACTATGCATTACTATGCATTATCAAAAATGAATAATGTGAACTTTAGAAAGGGTGATGTAGGGTTGGGCGGAAATACGGTATCAAAAAGTAGCAATGGTATCAGTTTCATTACCGTCATTTAAAAAAATCTGCATAAGGACCTAAAACCACAGCGCGAACTCCGCTCTCTCTCCTCTTCGAACGTCGTTACGCTCAGAGATTTCCATCCACATGTAGCGAGGAAGAAGAAACAAACCTGACTGATGCTTTGTGTGTGATGTTGAGCCAAAAAGTTTGTGATGGAGACGCTTTATTGAATGTCGAGAGTAAAGAGGGGACGCGCTGAAGAGGAGAAAGTTCCTGCTTGAGGGCAAAGTCAGACTTTCATGGAGGAGACTGTAAAGCCGTACAGCGTTCCCGTCGACCGCCGTGCAACTCCGAAACTTTCTAACTAAGCGTCAAAAAGACGCGGACTGCGAAGGGAAAGCAACACAGACAGTAAGGGCTGTGATTGGGCATTATAGACTTTGAGTAATAATGTGCTTAATGCAGCTTTGTGCATATTTGTTTACGTTTTACAGAAACAAAACTTAAAACTGCATGGCTAATTTGCATACAGTATAGGCGCTGATAAAAAACAATGTGCTGGCAAAGTTTGGTTTGATCAGAACTTGTGCCTCATCTTCAAATATAATGCTGCTCTTCTGTTTCTGAATGCTACAAAGTAATTCTTTATTAGTGTATCAAAATGGTATCAAAATTTGGATACCACCCAACCCTAGGGTGAAGGTTAAGTATACTGCTGCAGTGCAAATAACAAGGTCCCATCTCCAGATTTTGAGCTAGACTTGATCAACCTTCTGAATAGTTTCTTAATGTTGTAGTGTTGTAATGTGTGTAGTTTGTGTTTCATTAGTGGATATTTTGTGTGTGTGTTTTTTTTTGTTGCACTTACTTACTGGTTTCTCCTGGTTTAGTTCTGGCTTAGTCCTTTAAAAGACAGGAAGGACAGGACTAAACCAAATGTAGGCTACTGTAGTTCAAAACCCAAATCTGGACTTGGGCGACTTAATCTTATTAAAATCAGTTTGAGATAAGACCCAAAAACTTTCTCCTGGTGTATATATTTGATCTTCCTAAATTAAGTAAGATTTATATTTGCAGTAAAACACAGCAGGTGGTAAATCTTTAGGAGCTTGGAGTGGGGGCATTGGGTTCTTTCTCCTCTCCTCTTCCTCCTTTTCCTTCTCTCTCCTCCTCGTCCTCTTCCTCATTTGCTCTTCTCGTCCCCTCTCCTCTTCCTCACCATCTCTCCGTCTCTATGTTAAATATACAGATAATAAGGCGGCTTGTGGGGTAGAGCAGAGAATTGGGTCATTGGTGATGCCACAGCCCGTCCTGTGTGGTGAAGAGTATGGGGAAGAGAGAGGGAGGGAGAGGGAGGAAGGGAGAAGTGGACAGAGAGAGAGAGAGGGAGGGGAGAGAGAAAGATTAGGGACTGAGAGAAGAGAAGTGATTTTAAACTGTAGGGTTCTGATCCTGTTGAGAGTTTGTGAACACTGATTCGGTTAATATAGTTTTAGGATGATGAAAAACGTCTTCTGTTTTTGCACTAGAAGTAACACAAGTGAACCAGTCTGAGTGATTTGGTGTATCTTTTTCACCAGATGCCCTCCCTGTGTCTTGGTGGCACAGCTTATGTCTACAAACGTGCTTCAGGCTTGCTCCTGTGACCCAGGAGTGTCCTAGTTTATGGCTCTCTGCGAAAAAAGTTTGAACATCCTTGTTTTGGGTCCTTGGGCAAGACACTTAAACCACTTTGCCTGTCTTCATTTGGCTGAATTTTAACTGTGTCACCACAAGTTTATTAATAAATGGAGCCTTAAAATCACTTGGGGAAAAAAAAAGTGATTTTCACGAAGTTTGTGATTGAAGTTAGGGTTGTAACTCGGAATTTACACCAGGAGCATCAGCAGTACGTCCTGTGTCGCCAGCCTCTATGTATTCTTTAAATTGCTCATGTCTTCATTGTTGATTGGATGAAGTATGTTTTAAATCACAATGCAAAAGTTGAGCTTTGCAGTGATAACAAGCTGTATCTGTGGTGTTGGCATTAATTAAGCTTCTCACCATTTCACTTTGGTTGTCTGCACCTCGCACCTTTTCCTTCAGAAGTTTCTGTCTGATGCCGTAAAGTGTTTTATATTTATCCTCCACGGCAGTCGACTTTCCATAGTCCATCTCAAATTGTTCCCTGAGCTCCTGGATGAAACGTACAGTGTTTACGCGACTGTAGTGGTTTTAGAGAATGCATTTTGAAAGGGCATCGGAAGTTTATTTTGACACCACGTGCCCATTTCCTGTCTTCCGTCTGCTAAAAAGCCTGGAGACACTCCTTGACGCTGCAAAATGGAAAGCCATACCTGTGTGTATGCTGCTCGTGTGCTGTGCTGCTTACGCGCTGTTACCCTTTGGTGTAAATTGGGAGTAACAAGCACAAAGTAATACCATGGCAATTTACGACCAAAGTTTTGACATCTCTTGATTAAATGATTGCAACTTTCTGGAGACGTCACTTGCATGATTCAGTGGAAATAAAAAATTAAAGCCATTCTTCAGAACATTCTTCATGGAGGTAGATACGTCTTATGCTGTTCTGTGCAAGATTATAGCTAAATGAAAAACAGCTCCAAGGTAACAAACAGGAGGACAAAATAAGATTCAGGTTTGTGGAGATGCAAGCCCACTCAGAATAAGGATGCATGTTTTTCAGTGCACCAAACAACTGAATTGAAAGAAATGTGCTTTTATATTAGTTTTTAGTTATTTTTGACAATAAAAAGTTACATACTGTATCTTTAAACAAATATTCACATTCCAAAAGCCAGTGATCAGTTACTGTTCAACATGACATCACCTTTAGACTCACATCTACAGTAACTTCAATGACAGATGATAGAAGTCCTTACTCTCTCCTCATCATCTCTCCCTCACTCTCTTCCTCTCTCCTCTCTTCCTCCCTCTCCTCTCTTCCTCCCTCTCCTCTCTTCCTCCCTTTCCCTCCTCACCCTCTCGCCCTTGCTCCCTCACTCTCTCCCTTTCTCTCCTCTCTTCCTCTCTCTACTCCTCTCCTCCCCCTCTTTCCCTTGCTCTCTCCCTCTCTCTCCTGTCCTCCTCTTTCTCGCTCTTTCCCTCTCTATCCCTCTCTCTTCCTCCTTCTCTCTTCCCCTCTCTACCCTCTCTCCCTCCCTCCTCCCCCTCGCTCCCTCACTCGCTAACTCTGTCTCCTCTTGTCCTCCTTCTCTCTCTTCCCCTCTCTCCCTCTCTTCCTCCTTCTCTCTATTCTCCTCTCTCCCTCTCTTCCTCCTTCTCTCTCTTCCCATCTCTCCCTCTCCCTCTCTCTCCTTACTGTCTCCTACTTTCTCTCCCACTCTCCTCCCTCTCCCCCTCTCTCTATTCTCCTCTCTTCATCTCTCTCCTCACCCTCTCGCTCCCTCTCTATTACCCTCTCTCCGTCTCTCTCCTCACCCTCTCCCCTCGCTCTCTCTATTCCCCTCTCTTCGTCTCTCTCCTGACCCTCTCTTCCTCCCTCTCTCGTCCTTCGTCCCCTCATGTTATCGATCATGGCGCAGTGATTAGCATTGATCACCATGTTAACACTGACCCCCACCCTGACCTGTGCTGTGATTACAGAGCTCCTTCACAGAGGCACAAGACGCACACTTCAACAGATCGATCCAAACCTTCACGACAAGAGCAGACAGAGGGGCGGCCTTCAGAGCTCCTTACCTCGTGGTACCTGATTTTTGTCTGTCTTTAAAGCTCCTACATTCCACTAAATTGATTCTTGTGATTCTCGTTTGCCATGTTAGAATTCTGTTACTTCCTCAAAACCATATCAACAGCTGTGTTTTGTTTAATTCACACAAGTTTGAGTCATTATTATTAGTCTGTCTACAGCTACTTTTAACCTATTGTTCATTAGAGACAGACAATTCCAGGGCTGAAATCATCCAGATGATTCTAATGAAGATGTATGGAGTTTAAAGAGTGTTTTCCATTTGAGAACTTAGCCTAAATATGCAGGATTTTATTGTTAAATGTGTAAATATAACAAAAGACAACTTCTGACGTGTTTTTGATGAGGAAACACCATCATAACACAGATCAGAAAATAGCCTAATATGGGCACTTGAAGCAAAATGAGTCTTGTCCCAGCACAGATATATTGTATAAGCTGCTCTTGGAGTCAAAATAAGTCCTGTGTGCTTGCTTCATCTACTTATCTAACGCTTCAATGTCCGATAATGAGGAAGTGTGTGTTAGGATGCTAGTTTTTAGCTTTAGCGTCACGGCAAAAGATAAGTGGGAAATAACGTTGGACCACTGTAAACCGTTTAAAGGGCCCATATTATGTTTTTTCTGATCTGTTATAATGTTTTCTCATTAAAAACATACCTGGAGTTGTGTTTTGTTTCATTCGCACATGTTTAAGCCCATTGCTAAAGGTGGTCGAATACTGTCAAACGTGCCGTTTTTTGACAGATCAGTGTTGCCTCGGCGGAGATCTCGTTGTGGCAGTGAACCTGTCAAGGCAACAAACTAGCATAGTGATCAGGGCAAGTTCTTAACTTCCACGTAAAACGCCAATTTGCGTCACACTGAAGAAGCTTAACACCACTTTCTAACCCATCTTGCAACATAAACACGAGTCTAACAAACAAAACGCTCTGCCTGGTTCACTCATTAGTGTCTGGAAACGTTATAAAACAACTTTAGAAGCATCTTTAGCCTTATCTTTGTGGATTTCCCACTGCGCATGCGAAAGCCCAAAAGACTCGATTGCCAATGTCGTTTCTAATCCCATTTATTTACGAGTGAATTATATTTTTTGAGAAATGCTAAAAAATACATTCCCGAACCATTTTCTTTCAACAACTTTCAGTTTCTATTGTTCTTCACTGTCAGTAGTCGATCCTCACTTGTTGCTTCTGGCGCTCTAGCCTTTTGCTGCCGCTGGAGTCGGCAGTTGATTCTTTTGGGCTTTCGCAGGAGATCTCCGCCTAGAAAACACTGATCTGTGCTGTTTTTTGGTTTCTGACAATATTCGACCACCTCTAGCAATGGACTTTAGCTTCAAACGTGCTGGAGTTCCCCTTTAACACACACATTTTGTATATTTGCACTGAGTTCTGCCTTTAAACAGAAAACACTCTATTCCACCTTGTGATGTCATGTGGATGGTAGTACAGGAAGTGCTCCACTGTATTTTTAAACTACATACACCTTCACTAGAATAATTTCGATAATTAAAACTTAGCTGTTAACTTGAAAACTACCATTTAATCATAAGGTGGAACAAAGCATTTTGAGATTTGGAGATGTAGACACACTAATAATCCAGGATTATTCAAACATGTGTGAATAAAAAAAAAAAAAAACGCAACTCCAGGTGTGTTTTTGAGGAGTGAACAAGGATATAATATGGCTAAATGCTCACATGAGTCAATTTTGTGTAATAAGGACCTTTAAATACCGACTTTCTCCTTTCGCGGTTGGAAAATAAGGCAACACAACTTTAATATTCCTTGTAATTTTCCATTATTTACTGTAATCTTAGTAAGTGATGCCGCAAACGGTCACAGCATAAATCAAACCCGTGTATTTACGTATTACAGTGTCATGGTATTATAACATGATTATTCTATAACTGCTTTTACTGAGTAGTGCTACCCAAGTCTGTCTGATGGTCCAGCGAAACCAAGCGCTTCCTCTTTCTCTTGTGATGGATGGGGAGTTTAACGCATGCATTTTCACGCGTCATTTAGCTAAAAGATTACAACGGCAAATCCTAACAAAGCCAGATGTGCTTGGTTTTAAGTGGTCGCAGTAAAGGTGCAGGTAATGGAGTGAAAAATGTGACATGTAATCTGTGCAGGGTGCTGGAAAAATGCTGTTTCAACATGGTAGAGATGCTGTACCAACTTACCATAACTCCGAATAAGAGTAATTATAGGGGTTTTGGAGTAGCTAGAGAGTTAGTATGACAATTAAAGCGCTCATATTACACTTTATAATGTTGTTTCCTCATCGCAAACATACCTGATGTTATGTTTCATTCACACAAACCCTGCAGATTTAGGTTCTTCTCTCAAACTGAAAACACTGTTCCACTTTGTGATGTCAAGCAATAATACAGGAAATACTTCACTGTCTTTTGTAACTCCATACACCTTTGCTAGAATCATTTGGATGATTTCCGCCCTGGAATTGGAATTTCAGCTAAACTAAAGGTAAAAGGAGCTGTTGCTTTGTGCTTTGGAGATGTAGACACAGACTAATCACAGAAGATTAGAAACAAAACACAACTCCAAGTATGTTTTTGATGCAGTAACATCGTTCTAACTTGGCTTGAATGATATAGGAGCTTTAAAGGTGAAGGTGGCCACCTGCTTGTTTCCACGGAGATGCTATAGCTTCGCTGGGGATGTTCCAACGTATGGCATATGGCAAGGCATTAAAGTTGACCCCGCTCACAAGAAGAATGCATGTTTTTTTGTTTTAGGTCTTTGAGGGATAAGAATAACCAACTGCAAGACACCATCTACATGAAGACAAGCAGATGGTGTATCATCCACCTGAAAAGTTACATAGTGCACCTTTAGTGAAGAATAAACGTAAATGTTTCTCTAAATAGATGTGTCACTTTTGCCAAATGATCAGCTATGGACTTTAACATTACCATAAAAACCAAAATGTGACTGAAAAATCAAACTTCCCAATCTCTTTGTAAAATGTATCAGGCCAGGTGGTAAAAAACGTTCCTATAAAAGTAAAAACTAGTCTAGCATGAGTAGAATTTTAGATCATTTTGTCATTCTCGCTTACAGCAAAATGGCAAACCCCAACTTCACAGCCCAATCCCCAACCTCCCTGCCTCCAAACCTGGGTTATGAATTATGGATCTTCAACCTTTGGTCTTCGGGTCTAAGTGGATTTGGTGTAGTCCTGGTCCGGTTTTAGGAGTCCGGGTTTAGTCCTGGGTCTTTCTGAGGAACACCAGATGGGCCAGTGGGAGACAGGCCAATTCAAACAGCACCCCTCCAAGCAGAACAAGTCCACACATGTACAGTATATAAATAAATATTCATCAACATGATAATACAGAGGAGAGAGCGCCAGAGCAAACACAGCCATGTCACCGGACCCACTTCAGTCTCTACACAACGCCGCATGTTTTATTTATGCACTTTCAAACTCTACATCTCACTCTGTTTGTTGTTAAGCCAGTGGTCCCAAACTCTATGGTTTTTTTGCTGTTTAGGTCATATTGGGGTGAAACTGGTTGCCTGGGATCCAGAATACACACTTCTTCCAGATTTTACAAAGATGAGAGTTTGGTCACTGGTGATTTTCAGATGGTTCAGAAGGGTGTTACTGACAGGCGGATTTTAGTCCCAGTTTAGATCTGGTTTAGACCTGGTTTTGTGTTTGTTTGGATGTGGTATGTAGTGTTATGGTTTAGACCTGACTCAGGCTCCTGGTTTAGTCCTGGTTTTGACCTGTTTCATTACTTTTTGGATCTGGTAATAATAATATAATCTAGGTTAGTTGGTCTAGACCTGGTTTAGTTCATCGTTTAGACCTGGTTTAGGCCTGGTTTAGGTGATACTATAGTCCTGATTTAGTCTTGGTTAAGACTTGGTTTAAACCTGGTTTTGGTCTGGCTTAGATCTGGTTTAGATCTGATTTAGACCTGGTTTTGGCCTGGTTTAGACCTTGTTTAGACCTGGTTTTGACCAAGTTTCGGCCTGCTTTAGATCTGGTTTAGACTTTGTTTAGACCTGGTTTAGACCTTGTTTAGACCTGGTTTTGACCTGGTTTTGGTCTGGTTTTGGCCTGGTTTAGACCTGGTTAGGACCTTGTTTAGACCTGGCTTTGACCTGCTTTATGCCTGGTTTAGACCTTCTTTATACCTGATTACGACCTAGTTTAGTCCTGGTTTTGGCCTGGCTTAGACCTAGTTTGACCTGGTTTTGCCCTAGTTTTGACCTGGTTTATACCTGGTTTTGGCCTGGTTTAGACCGGGTTCAGACCAGGTTTAGACTTCTCATGTAGACTTCACTTTACAGTAGGGTCCTTCTGAGACCCGGGGCCATGTTTTCTGGCTCACATTTGGTTGTATGTCCCTTCTGATCCACGTTTGCACATGTTCTCAGCCTGTCCCCATCTCCACAAACCCAAATGCACTTATCAACATGTCCTTTTGTTTTACAATTCTTCAAAATAATATGGAAAATAAAACATTTGGATGTGAAAGGAGTATTAATAATACATAACTTACATTACATATTGACTGAACTTTGGACCCTGAAGTCGATCACCTTTTTAAAATCTCCGAAAATCCAGTTTTTATATAAATCTCAGATGTACCTGATTTTTTTCCCCATGTACATATTGTATAAGCAGCTCTGGGGGTCAAAATAAGTCCACTGCAGATTGCTAGCTCACTGTGTTTCAAAGCTAACAGTCATAACATAGTGTAGTAATAATAATATTTGGTCACATTTTTACACAGCGCTTTTCCACCTTCAAGGCACTCAAAGGAACCACTCACCCATTCACACACACATTCATTCACCAGTGTACGCAGACACTAGGGGCGAGTAAGGTTAAGTGACAATATTCATCTGTGGGAGCTAGAATTGCACAACCAACCTGTGGGTCAGTGGATTTGACTGCTCAACCAATGATGTTTTTAATCCTGGTTTAGTTTTGCTTTAGACCTGGTTTAGATCTGGTTTAGTCCCAATTTTGCCCTGGTTTAGACCTGGTTTAGTCCCAGTTTTGGCCTGGTTTAGACCTACTTTTAGACCTGGCCCAATGCTTGTTTGAATACAGTGTTCTGGTTTAGACCTGTCTCAAAACTCACATTAAATATTAAAACTTTTTTGTAAAACTATTAAAATTCAAATTAATTAAAACTATTTTTGTAAGTAGAATACAGTTTGGGCCTCAAAATTAGCATTAGTACTGAGACACAAACAACTTCCCCATGTTCACTGCCCGATCTTTAAATATGTATTCATTTATTCATTCATTTTTATTCACAGCTCAGCTCTTAGAGATAAAACTGGACAGGAAGTAGTGACTCTAACAGTTAGGGTGTCGGATAAACAGTGCACATTAACATGCTAGTTGTTGTTAGCTTGTTACCGTCACTCCAGATAGTGAATAGTGCTTATTAACTCATTGCAGTGAATAATTAGGATGCTCTGAATCCAAAAGGCAAGAGAGGAATAACTGCAAACTGTTTCAAATGAACTAGTTCTGGTTCTAGTTACATTTCCATATTGGCCAGAGTGTATTTTGAACTAATTAAATCCTCCTCTCCATAAGTTATTTATCAAAAACAGATGCAGACGGTAAAATGTTGGCTGTGATCTTATTAGACTCTATGTGTTTTGAATAATGGGAGTTTCAATGGGCCGTAAGCCGAGCAATTTGCACTTTTTTATTCGTGAGTCTTTTTTTATTTTAAAACATTGCACCTCATTGCTTTGTCCACAGCAGCTTTAAACCAAATTTTTGTATGTGTTACTGCAGCCAACACGTCAGACCACACTTTCCATGTTCAACTGTCCTGGATTAAATGCTATTTCATTTCCCCATATAGTGCATGTGCAAAGGTGAACTGTGTAACGTCTCTGATGGAATGTCTCCGTGCAGATGTTATTGCTTCTCCTGGAACGTTCACAGCTACAGCCTTAAACATATTTATCTTAACATTTATTCAGTTGCAGGTGTTTTTATTGCTCAAAAAAAAAAAAAAAAGCCTATTCCTCCTGTAATCTACATTACTTTTCCACATATTTAACCTGTAACTAATCTAATCTTTTCTACATGGAGATAGATAAGTTTAATACCATACTGAGGCACATTCCAGGCACAAGAACAGCAATTCCATGGGGACAAATGAAGACAGACCCTCCTCCAGAAAAGTTATACAGTATTTTTTATGTATATATTCTGTGTTAATCATCGTCTATATAATTATACAACTAAATAATATATATTTCATTTTAAAATTTGAGCAACATCAGTATTTTTTTTTTCATATTTATTTCAACACATCAGGGATATCAAGAGTATTTGGTGAATTGATCATTTTGAACCATGGTTATTAGGGATGGGCATGGTTAGTCAATTAATCGATAATTGATCATTAAGAATTTCGTCGATCATGTTCATTTTAATCGACAAACTGAATGTAGGTGTCTGTGCGTAACGTAGCTTAAGGAGTCGAGGTTGCGTCTCACAGCACAAACACTGGAGTTGCGGCCTCACAGTCCCACGTCTCGGCTCTGGCTCCTTGGAGATCACTATATCCCTCAGAGGGCGTTTACCTGCACATCAGTATCCGGTTATGATCTTTTTATTTATTTATTTATTGAGTATCCCGGTTTCGCATGTATACGCAGTATCTCCAACGCGACATACGCACAGAACAGACTCACCAGCCTCATCACATCCTCTGTCACAGAAATACTCCACTGTTTAGTCCAACCGAAGCTGACCACATCAGCACACAAGGAAAGAGCTGCTTTTTTTCGCTTTCTGTTTATACAAATGAGCCATGCGGTTTTAAGTTTTGTTTCTGTAATACGTAAACAAATGTGTGCAAAACTGCATTAAACACATTCTAATCTCACATGGGCTGATGTGGCTCTATCCTTCCCGGCCCATTCATCTGTGTCCTAGTGGACATTGAGTTAACCAGTCGTTCTTTTCAGTGTTTTGAGCTAGACTCTTAATAGGGGGACTAGGTTCCTAAATAGGGCTGGGAATTATAAGGTACTATCCTGTCCAGGAAAAAACTCAATAGGAGGTAATTTGTGGCAACACTATGATAAAAAAAACAAAAAGAAATAAATTAAAAAGGGAGTCTAAAAACGTTTCAAGGCAATAGTAGAAGATTGTCGGAGATGCTGGTCATCAGAAAAGTTTTTGTTTGTTTGTGTCTTTTTTTTTTTTTTTTTACTTTTCTTCTTCTTGTATAGGTGTATTTTATTGCCTTTTTATATCATGGCCAGGGGACTACAGATGAAAACTAGCCTTCTGGCTAATTTTGGCTTTTTTAACCATGTGTAATCATGTGTTTTATGAAATTGTCCCCTTTAAACTAAACTTAAACTTAACTTCACATGGATTTAACACCAAAATGTCCCTGGCGTCCATTACAGGGGACATGTTACACAATTTAAATTATATAAAAATAAAATGAACTAAATCTAAATGCTAAGGTGTTCATTTACCTCAAAAATGGATAGAAAATCACAAAAAATATATATTGCAATACATTTTTTTCTTCGGGTCCCAGGAGGCTATAGTGGATATGGTTTATATGTTGTAAAGTTGAATTTATTTATGCAGATTAGTAATAGTAATAATTATGATCATTTTAATATAAAATGTTAATGATTTATCAAAAATCGATCGTTAATTCTCCCGACGACTGATTAAGACAATTTAATCGGATGCCCATTCCTAGTGGTTATAAAAGTTGCAATATAACTGTAAGAACTGAACTGAATAACTGTGATAGTTTTAGACACAAAAGTTTGATCTGATTTCAGTTAAATCTTTTCTCAAATAAGTAACTTCTTTATCCATAACCTTTACTTTTTCAGTCAAAAAGTGACGGGTGTGCAATGAATCAAACTTTTCTTCAAGTTCATTTTGACAGCATACAATTATTAGTTTGAAATCATTTGATTTAAATTCTGAGCTATCATGATTGCATTCCTCCATAACTGCAGCCCTAAGAGGCATAGCGAATATTACACAATGCAAATTAAACTCATTTGCACAACGCTTACATTTTGCTATACTTTAACTTCTCTTTCATACCACAGATAGTTTCATCAGTCCCCAGCCCTGGTCCTGGGAGGATGAGAATGCTCTGTGAATATGTGAGTGTGTGTGCAGGCTGCTGAGTGGAGGTGTTTATTTGCTTTACTGTCTCCAACACTCTGCACGACGAAGAGGACAAACAGAGAAGGAGAGAGAGGTGAAATAATGTTTACCTTATGTCAGAAGATTTACACAAAGGAGGACACAAAGGACGGAGAGGAGAAAGGGACGCGTGCAAATCTACTCTGGCCAAAACTTAAGTGTAAGAATGAACCAAATCCTTTAGGTGTTAAATTAAAGGGCTGATATGATGCCTTTTTTTGTCTATGTTGTTTCCTGCATATCTGGATTTCTGTTTTGTTTCATTCACACATGTTTAACACACAAACCCTGCATATTTGGGATGATTTCTTCTCCAAATCAGAAAACGTTCCAACTTGTAATGTACAGGAAGTGCTCCACTGTGTTTTTAAACTCCATACACCTTCATTAAAATAATTTTGATCATTTCAGTCCTTCCAATCTCTGCTGAACTACAGGTTAAAGGTCGTTGTTAACTTGAAAACTATCACTACATGACATCACAACATGGAATCGAGCATTTTGAGCTTTGGAGATGTAGAGAGACAAACAGGGTTACTGAAACATGTGAATGAAACAAAACTTAACTTCAGGTATTATGACACAGTAGCGTGGTATCTGTTAGGCTGTGTTCACATTTGATTGTTTCTGGTTTGATCTTGGTTTAGTTCTGCTTTGGTCCTTTTCTAATCCAGTTTTAGTCCAGGTCTTATTCCAGATTTAGTCCCTGTTTTGATGTGATCTCTATGGAAGCCTATTTCCGCCAGTAAAAGAAAAAAAAAGATGGTTATGTTAAGTCACAATTATAAGATAAGAAAGTCATAATTATGAGATAGAAAGTCAAAATTATGAGATAAAAAGTTATAATTATGAGATAGAAAGTCATAATTATGAGATAAAAAGTCTAAATTATGAGATAAGAAAGTCATAATTATGAGATTAAAAGGCTGCCCTGAAAGGATATGGTTGGATATGGGGACAGAAAATGTTCGTCTGACTGACATGTAGAAGTTTCTCCACTTCTCAGAAGTTCAAGTTACCGACCATGTTACGTTTGGTCCAAGCACTGATAACCAGCGCATTGAACGGTGGTGGTTAACTCTCCGCAGCTAGTGTGCCCAGCTTTATCTCATAATTATGACTTTTTTATCTCATAATTATGACTTTCTTATCTCATCATTTTTACTTTTTATCTCATAATTATGACTTTTTATCTTGTAATTTTGACTTTTTATCTCATAATTTTGACTTTTTATCTTGTAATTTTGACTTTTTATCTCATAATTTTGACTTTTTATCTCATAATTGTGACTTTTTATCTCATAATTGTGACTTTCTATCTCATAATTTTGACTTTGTTACCTCAAAATTTTGACTTCACGTAACCATATTTTTTCTTTTAGCTGGTGGAAATAGGCTTCCATCGATCTCAATGCAGCCTTAGTATTGTGTGCAATTAGTGAAGCAACTGAACATTTGTACTTAAAGATGCCCTATGGAGCTTTCCTGGTTAGAGGTGGACTATCCACATGTGATCCATCCATCCATCTTCTCCCGCTTAATCCGGCTGGGTCGCGGGGGCAGCTTGCTGCCCAATACTCATAGCACCTTATCCACATGTGATGTTATTGCTTTATATATAGCTTGATGATATTGTTTTATGTTTTATTAATACAACTTGCCAAATTTGGTCATAATTTGCCATATGAGGCTTTTTAGTAATTTTGAACATTGTGGGTGCCTCTGTTTTTGTGTGTGTTTTTTTTTTACTTGTACACTGCAAAAAAGCTTGGCCAAAAGTTAAGATATAAACACTTAAATCTATCAGAAAATGACTTAAAAGGTGTGAAATTATCAGTCCATGCAGCAAGATCATTTTACTTGACAAATTATCTTAAAATAAACTACCTCTAGACTAGAATTAAGCCGTCTCAGAACTAGTAAGTAGATAGTAAATCTGAAAACTAGATGAATAACCTGAGTGTATTTTTTCCTGCGACAAATCTGTAAATATTGTAAACTAAAGGTGAAAATGGTTCTCATATTTATAAGCTCAAAATGAAATGAAAGTGTGCAGTAGGCGGCCGTAATGTTGTGCTTGTCGGCTGCTCTTGTGCAGACTAAATGTTGCACTAATTGTATTCTGACACAGCCTCTTGTCTCGTCTCTGAAAGCCCCACTCAGCCGGGGAATAATCAGACAGCTTACAGCTCACTACAGAGTCTGCTGCTGTCAGCCACTGTCCTGCACCGAGAGGCGGAGAGGAGGACGAGGAGAGGGGTGACAGAGGGGAGAGGAAGAGGAGAGAGGAGCAAGAGAAGAGAGGATGAGGGAAGGTAGAGTTAAAGAGGAGATAGGGAGGAAGGGGAGAGGAGAGCGATGAGGATGAGGAGATGGAGAGGAGGGGAGAGACTGATGATAGATAGAGGAGAGGAGAGAAGAGGGAGAAAGATGGAGAGGAAGAGGAGGGAAAAGGAGAGAAATGAGGACTGGGAGATGGAGGAGCGAGAGAGGAAGAAAAGATGAAGCGAAGAGGGGAAAAAACAGTATCGGAAAAGGAGAAAAGAGAGGGACAGATGAGAAAAAAGGCCAGAACACCTGCGCAGTATTGTTGAAAAATGACAGCGTTTGCATGTGAATGTACTGTGCTCCATTATGCCCCCTCTCTGTATGAAAGTGTGTGGGTGTCTGTGTTTGTAGATGTTTGTGTTTGTGTCCAGGTCTGGAAAGTACGGCCTTCATCTTCTCTTCCTGTATGAAAAATCTGTTTTTATCGTATGCACAGTTTTGTTTTTTAAGATTCGATTTAGTGTTTGTGAACTAGAGGTTCACAGCCAATCCTCTGTCTGTTCATTTGGAGGTCAAAATTCAAAGGAAAATACATTTTTGACTATTTTAAAGTCTTTCTTTATGTTATTGAAAGGCATATTTACTTGTTTTACACAAGGAAAAATACACCAAAAATATTAATCATTACGAGACAAAAGCTTTTATTTTGCCATATTACCAAGCTGTATTTACTTATTATGTATTTTATATTTAGGTACTAATTACTTTATTCTCGTAGTTTATATATCATGTCTTTTTTTTTCCTTTTTTTCACCATCTTATATGATCAAAAAAAGGTCCTTGGAGATATTTATGAAAAATAGACTTTATATAAAATAGACTTACAATGTACAAGACTTTATAATACAGTGCGCATATATAATACAGTCTACATATATAATGCATTTTACATATATAATACAGTGTACATATAACATTTGCTGATACTGACAGTTTATAAATAAAAGTGAAACTACTTTGTGCTCTGACTAATGTGCAGATGTTGTAGCTACAGGGCAGCTAAATCACTCAGGTCAATGTAGTAAACAGGAAAATCATTGATTTCACTTTAGTTTGTGATTTTATTTTCTTCAATCCACATATCTAAGCAGTCATTTAAATATGCTAAGAGTGTTAAGCAAAAAACACTTGGGATTGTTTCTTTTCCGTCTACTGTCTGCCTCATTAATCAGTGTCCAAACCTGATACGGCCGTCCAACATGGCTTCAGTTTGGGCTGCCATGGTATCCAACACTTTAGCTTTTGCTTTCATTTTCCTGTTGTGGATGGAAATGTACAAACACATACTTTTAAGTGTCAACACGTACTGTACATATTTTGCACTTTAAACAACTACAACACATACATGACTGTTTTACGGTGTTTTAATAGCACTGTCAACACTCTGTCTTTTGAATACACCAGATTTTGTGCATTTTCTTATATTTTATCACTCCAAACTACAATTTGCAAATCAGTTATTGTGTCCAGACAGTTACTCTATAATTACTTTTACTTGAGAAGTAGTTTCCACAAGTACATTTTACTCTTCTTTACTCAATTTACCCACATATATACACTTTCACATCATGGGGACCTGTCTCACATACGTCAAAAATCAGTAGTGGATCTGAAATCTTTTTCTTTCAAATCTTTCTCCATTTTTACACTGCTTAACACTGAAGCAGCACAGAGGCAGAACACAAATGAGAGCTTTAGCACAAAAAATGCATTTGGCATCATAACAACAGTATGTTTTTAATGATGAATGCTATAGTGCAATGTTTTATATCGATTATGCATAAGGGGAAACAGTCCCACGCTCAGTTTGAACCCTTTTAAATAAATCTGAACCTTGGCTATTTCTCTCTGTGATTAGATTGTAGATAACATGAGTTTTCACATCGGTTTCTGTCATATCAGTTGTGAAAGAGCCAGTCTTGAAATGAACCAATACAAATGATTCTGATGCCGTAAACGAATCGATAGGCCCATCACCAAAATCAGTAAAACCTCTACTTTTACATCAACATGATTTCAAGTTAAAGGTGCATGTAAGTTTTCTGGTAGGGAATCCGTATCCGAATCGGTGTGACATGGTTTGGGAAGGGCCAGCTTTGGTTTAGATGGGGCCCTCATTTTCATACATTTCATGCACCAAAATCTGCCCTCTGGTTTACAAAAGTGGCATTCATTTCGAGTTGTTTTTACACTATTTTAATCTTTTTTACATGTTGCATTATCAGGCTTCGGTAAGTATATGTTAAAGGCCAGGATGTGTGTCTAGGAAGTGAATGAGTCCATGTAATGTCCCGGTGAAACCTGTAAATCCGACGTGTGCGTATGTGCCTGTCATTAGCGTTAGCGTTGGCATTAGCATGAGCAGAGAGCAGCTCCTGTGTCTCAATGAGAGGATTATGAGGCTGCTCATTAGGAGGGTGGAGAGGGAGAGCTGCTGGTGCATGAAGAGGCCGGGCGGACACGGAGGAGGAGGAAACAAAATGTCCTCCCTCTCTCCCTCTGGCTCTCTCCTCCCAGTCTCTCTTTCTTTTTTCTCCCTCTCTCCTCCATCCCTTTTTATCTTCCTTTCTCTTTAGCTCCCTCCCCTATGTATCTCTCTCTCCTGCTCCACCTTTCACTATCTCTCTCTGTCCACCTCCCTTTCTTCTCTGTCTCTTTTTTTCCTCTTTTCTCCTCCACCCCTTTTTATCTTCCTTTCTCTTTCCCTCCCTCACCTATCTATCTGTCGCTCTCCATTTTTCTCTCTCTCTTCCCACCTCCCTTTCTTCTCTCTGTCTCTTCTCTCTCTCTTCCCCTCTCTCCCTCTTTCATCCTCTCTCACCTCTCTCTTTCTTCTCTCTCTTTTTTCCTCTTGTTCTTTACTCTTTCTATCTTTTCTCACCACGACACCCCATCTCTCTCTCTTCGCTCTCTCTTTCACCTCTCTTTCTCCTCTCTGTTTCTTCCTTCTCACTTTTTCTTTTCCCTGCTCTCTTTATCTCCCTTCCTCTCTCTCTCTCACACTCTGTCTCTCTTTCCACTTCTCTCTTTCCACTCTCTTTCTTTTCCCGATCTCTCTCTTTTCCCTCTCTCTTTCCACTTCGCGCACCTTTCTGTCTCTTTCTTCTCGCTCTCTTTTCCTCTTTCTCTCCTCTCTCTGTCTCTCCTCCCTCCCACATCCCCATGTCTCTCTCCTCTCTCTCTCCACCATGCCACCTCTTCCCCTTTACCGCTCTCTTTCCCTCTCTCCCTCTTTCTTCCTCTCTCACCTCTGTCTCTTCTCTCTTTTTCCCTCTCTTTCTCTCCTCTCTCTGTCTTTTCTCACCACCACACCCCATCTCTCTCTCTTTGCTCTCTCTTTCACCTCTCTTTCTCCTCTCTCTTTCTTCCTTCTCACTTTCTCTTTCCCCTGCTCTCTTTATCTCCCTTCCTCTCTCCCTCTCTCTCTCACCCTCGCCTCTGTCTCCCTCTCTGTCTCCTATCTGTTTCTTCTCTCTCTCTCTTCCTCTTTCTCACTCTGTCTGTCTCTCTCCTCCCTGCCACACCCCTATCTCTCTCTTTTCTCTCTCACACTCTCTGTCTCTCTTTCCACTTCTCTTTTTCCTCTCTGTCTCTGTCTTCTCTCTCTTTCTTCCCCAATCTCTCTCTTTCCCCTCTCTCTTTCCACTTCGCTCACCTTTCTGTCTCTTTCTTCTCGCTCTCTTTTCCTCTTTCTCTCTTCTCTGCCTCTCCTCCCTCCCACATCCCCATGTCTGTCTCCTCTCTCTCTCCACCATGCCACCTCTTCCCCTTCACCGCTCTCTTTCCCTCTCTCCCTCTTTCTTCCTCTCTCACCTCTGTCTATTTCTTCTCTCTTTTTTCCCTCTCTTTCTCTCCTCTCTTTCTGTCTTTTCTCACCACCACACCCCATCTCTCTCTCTTCACCCTCTCTTTCACCTCTCTTTCTCCTCTCTGTTTTTTCCTTCTAACATTCTCTTTCCCCTGCTCTCTTTATCTCCCTTCCTCTCTCCCTCTCTCTCACCCTCACCTCTCTGTCTCTTTCTTCTTTCTCTCTTTTCCTCTTTCTCACTCTCTCTGTCTCTCTTTCCACATCTCTTTTTCCTCTATGTCTCTTTCTTCTCTCTCTTTCTTTCTTTCCCCGATCTCTCTCTTTCACCTCTCTCTTTACACTTCGCTCACCTTTCTGTCTCTTTCTTCTCGCTCTCTTTTCCTCTTTCTCTCCTCTCTCTGTCTCTCCTCCCTGCCACATCCCCATGTCTCTCTCTTCTCTCTCCTTCTCCATGCCACCTCTTCCCCTTCACCTCTCTCTTTCCCTCTCTCCCTCTTCCTCTCTCACCTCTGTCTCTTCTTCTCTCTCTTTTTTCCCTCTCTTTCTCTCCTCTGTCTTTTCTCACCACCACACCCCATCTCTCTCTCTTTGCTCTCTCTATCTCCTCTCTCTTTCTTCCTTCTCACTTTCTCTTTCCCCTGCTCTCTTTATCTCCCTTCCTCTCTCCCTCTCTCTCTCACCCTCGCCTCTCTGTCTCCCTCTCTGTCTCCCTCTCTGTCTCCTATCTGTTTCTTCTCTCTCTCTCTTCCTCTTTCTCACTCTCTGTCTTCGCTCTCTCTTTCACCTCTCTTTCTTCTCTCTGTTTCTTCCTTCTCACTTTCTCCTCTCTTTATCTCCCTTCCTATCTCTCTCTCACCCTCACCTCTCTGTCTCTTTCTTCTCTTCTTTCTTCTCTTTTCCTCTTTCTCTCCTGTCTCTCTCCTCCCTGCCACACCCCTATCTCTCTCTTTTCTCTCTCTCTCTCACACTCTGTCTCTCTTTCCACTTCTCTTTTTCCTCTCTGTCTCTTTTTCCCCCGATCTCTCTCTTTTCCCTCTCTCTTTCCACTTCGCTCACCCATCTGTCTTTTTCTTCTTGCTCTCTTTTCCTCTTTCTCTCCTCTCTCTGTCTCTCCTCCCTGCCACATCCCCATGTCTCTCTCTCCTCCATGCCACCTATTCCCCTTCACCTCTCGCTCTTTCTCCTTTCTCTTCTCTCTCTCCTCCATGCCACATCTTCCCCTTCACCTCTCTCTTCTCTTGTCTTCTCTCCCCTCTCTCCTCCATGTCACCTTTTCCCCCTCACCTCTGTCTTTCTCTTTTCTCTCCTCTCCCCTCCCTGCCACCTCTCTCTCCTCTCTCTCTCTTCCCTACCACCTCTTCCCCTCACCTCTCCCTCTTTCCTTTTCTCTCTCCGCCCTGTCTCGTCTGCGTCTTTGCGGTCTTTTCCAAATGAAGCTGTCAGAAACAATGAGAGTGAGTTTTATCAAAGTCGAGCAGAGACACTCCAGAGGAAATCACCACAATTAGGCTGAATTACCATTTAAATACATTACACCGTCAAAATACACCAACCGGGCACAGCACTACAAACTCCTGACAGGTGAAGTAAATAATACATACCGGAGTACAACAGGCAGACGGTGGGCATTTTGGACATGTTTGAAGCAGTAACCCAGAGATTGTTGGTTCAATTCTTGCTCCAACCAGTGTGGATACTGTTGTTGTGTCCTTGGGCATGACACTACTCCACTTTGACTGTGTGAATGAATGAATGTGCTAGGTAGTGGTCATATATAGGCGTGATTGGCATGCTTCCACCGTTCTATTGGCGTATATGACGAGTGATGCGTTATAAGACTCATAATAATGTTTTATTTATTATAGTCAAAGTCTGTTTTACTGTCTTACTTTAGACTTTAATATTTAATTGTGTGTGTTTGACCCTTTCTTCAGTATCTGTCAGTAGGAACCAGAGTACAGTGCCCAGGGACCCATCTCTAGATCCTGAGATAGACTAAGGCTATGTTCAGACTGCAGGGTTTAACTCTCGATTCAGATTTTTTTGTGAAATCTGGTTTTTTGGCGAGGTCGTTCACTTTTCCAATTAAATGCGACTTGTATGTGATTGTGAGTGTGAACTTTAAACGCCCCTAAAGTGTCCTACATGAGCATTGGAGGACACGATGACGTCACAGCAGTGCGCTCAATCTTTACAGAAGTCGCCAAACATGGATGATGCATCGTGCCCCTGGAGATTTTAAAGTTGTTGTCGTACCACAGGAGGAGGAAACACGTCCTCGGCCTATTTCAGTGAGCAAACTTGTTGGTTTTAGGCTATATTGGCTCACAACAGGTTCTTGTTACCGCGCACTAGCCAAAACTCTCGCTTATTGATGACGTGTAGGTCCGATGTAGGTCGGATTAATGCGATGTGGCCGTTCAGACTGAAGTTGCGTGTCTAAAGATCAGATCTGTATCGGTTTTAAGACCACATGTCCATTTGGCCTGGGTCGCATTTGAAAAAATCGAATCTGTGTTGTTCAGACTGACATTAAAAGATCAGATACAGGTTACATAGGGGTGAAAAAAATCTGATTTGGGTCACTTCAGGCTGCAGTCTGAACGTAGCTTTAGTCAGGGCAGAGCTATGGCCTGGAGACCAAATGAGGCCCACAGACACATGTGGATGGCCTTAATTGGCTCAGATGATCATGGGCAGTACTTTTTACATCACATTTGAATCAATTGAAATTTCTTTAACAAACACTGTATTGTGATACGGACAAATGGGCAAAGGTCCTGCTATAGTTGCATGCAAGATGAAAGGGCCTGTATTCCCTGTAAAAGACGGCATCTGTGTGAGGGAGAAAATGCTCAGATTATGTCTGCTGTGATGTAGAGGTGCGAAAAATATCGAAATATCATTACTTCATGATATTAAATTTGGTGATACTTTATCGTTATTCTGGACTGCTGTATCGATAACATAGCTTTTTTGTAATGACTGCACTACAATTTTGTTGCTTATGTAGTGGAATTAAACTTATCTATGTGACACACTTGACACATTCATTGTTTTGATGATTAAAATGGATGTATTTTAACTTAATTTACTTTGCACAATTGGTGGTTTAACAAAGAAATACTGTATTTGTTTCTTAAAAGCAATATGACAGCAATATATCAACTATCATCTGTATTGCCATATCGTGATAATATCGAATTGTGAGCCATGTATCGTATTAGGGACCTTGTGCTTCCCAACTTTACTGTGATGTGGTGCATTTCAGAGCACTGCCCTCCTTTAGTATAGACTGTATTTTCCCTTCACCATCACTAAAAGTTCACTCATTGAACACAGGAGCTCACAGCATAGGCCAAGTAAAGCAGAGATATGTTTGTGTATACAATAATGCAGTAGTCTAGACAGTATTGTAGTACTCTGAGGGAGGGAGAGAGGCCCGTTTAGATAGTAACTTTTCACTGTCACCAGACTTTATTAATCTTCAAGTGAAATTACTATTATAAGAGCAAATTGCAAAAAAATAATACAATTCAAAATAATTAAAGTTAATAATACATTTACATTTATTTTAATACGTTTAAAATCATCCAATATCAGTGGTTTAAGCGATCGTCCACCCAAATTGTACCCTTGGGCAAGACACTTCAGTCACCTTGCCAGCGTAAAGGGATTGACAGTTGTTGGATAGACAGCTGAGTATTTCAAATAGCTTTGTTCCTTTCCTATTCCATATTTGTGTATATTTATTGACTATACCTAATAATTTGGTCATGTGTGTATACATATATCTAGACAGTTCTACTCCAATGAATTCATCTCAAAATATAAAACTAATAAAACTTCCCAGACATTGTTGTAATAGAAGATACATTGGAGAATATTAGATTACCGCCCAGTGAATTACAGGGGGACCAATCCTTCAGTTTTTCCAAATGATCTTCTCCAGCGCAGATCCTCAGTACTGTGATTCATCTGTACAGCCTGTGACGCTTTTTGTGAATAATTAATAAAGTAATTGAATATGACTTCATCGCGAGACAAAACAAGGCGTCAGAGTTGATGTCTCCCTCGGCGTGACAAACCTGATTATGTGTTTACTCACAGGAACACTGGCTGTGACTGGAGCCATTTTGTGTTGTTGAAATAATGACTCTAATAGTGTTGTATACAGATTCTGTTTTCCCCATACAGCCGTTGCTATGACAAATATCCCCGCTGTTGTCGCTTGCATAAATCTATTTAAGCTTGTTTGGACTTTTCTCCGTGTAGTAGCTTATTCTGCTATGGAATATAAGGAAAACATTAAAGCTCCTAATGTGGATCCTTGTGACTTTGCTGTGTTATAATGCTGTTCAAAAATATACCTGGAACTTGAATAAATCAGATTTGGACTGAGATATCAAAAAATCCTCCAGTAAATTTCGTCCAAATCATGTTAAGGACAAGATTGTAAAGGTTGGTGTGCGTAGATGCTACTAAGGGATTTGCATTTCCAAGTTTGACGTTACAATGAGTCGTATTCTCTTTCCTCGCTTCCTTCTCTTTGATTCCTCTCCTCGATTCCTTGCGGCAGGAATTTGTGAGAAAGTCCCACCCGCAAAGAAGAGGATATACACTCCTCAGTAATAAAGTTTGCTTCTTTTATCTGACGTCTGCCTCCTGAAGCCTCCATGTTTACTCCTTCTTTCCACGGTTTTCTTTGGGACACCACTTAATATGACACATTTGATTGACAGCTGAAAAATGGAGAATCGAGGAGAGGAATCAAGGAAAAGGAAGCAATGAAAGAGAATTGAGATGCCACCAATGACATATTTAACTAAGGAAGCTAAGTTGATTAAATTACATATTAAAACATCTTGTTGTTTCCACATGAAAACCTCACTGGAAAAAAACAATATCTAGGTAAGTTAAAATGACTTAAATTAAGAACATTTAAATTTATTTGAGTAGATTCATCTTAACAGTTGAAATTATCTACCAGTGGAAGGGTTTGTTTTCTTAATTCAAGCAACATTTGATTTTATTTCTTTTTTTAAGTGCAAAAGTTGTTGTTTTTCTTATTTTAAGTGTAGCAAGATGTATTTACATATTTTAAGTACAAAAATCTTATTGAAATGTACTCAAATCATAGGAAAACTTTCTTAATCCAAGTCATTTTAGCTTGACTAGATTTAGTTTTTTGCAGTGTTGCCTAAAAAACTAAAAATTGTTTTTTTTTTTTTACATTTTTTTCTCAAACTGCCACTTGACTGATTCATATTTACCACAGGTACGATCCCACCAAACCAAGTCATAGTTAGAGAAACAAACTCATCCAGAAAAAAAACGTTTTCACAGACAGACCGATATGCAGTCCGTTATTGTCAACATGAGTAAGCTGTCGAATAAAACACAAGCTTTAGATACAAAACATGCTTTCCTCCTGGTTATAAATCTGCACGGTGTCATATTAGCCTAATGAAAAGTCCTAGAGCTGTGTGAATGATCTACACTGGAGTGGCCCCAGTCTGTGTGAGGTACAGGACCACGAACCTGAGTTATAGGAAGCGTCAGGGCAGAGGACTATTAGAATATACACGCATCTATCTCATATGTATTTCCAAACAGACAGGGAGACACAGAGGGGACATAAAACTGCATATAAAATCATAATAAACAATAGGGAGAGCTAGGGTATTGTATATTCAATTGTACGCTGTTGTTAGAAGCTGCATAAAGCCTCTGTGAGCGACGATTTCGACAAAGGTTTAAGAATAGGAACGTGCTTTTGTAGATCAATTACGTATAATGAAATGGACGTATTCAGAATGGGGAATGTAAGGGTGTGGAAAAATGAAAATATCAATACATCCTGATACTAAATTTCGTGATACAGTACAGTAGTTTTTGGTATCGTTTAGCCTATTTTTTTATGACCATAGTGTAATTACAAAGCCACGAAGCTCTTCACAATCTTTCACCTTACTTCCAACCATCTTCTGCCAACTTGTCCGTCCCTGCAGTCGCTGTGCACCTCAACTCCGGAACACCCTCCCGTCATCCATCAGTGACACAGACTCCCTGTCATCATTCAAAACCCATTAAAAAACCCCAAAACCTCTTCAGACTGACACTACCTAGATCTATCCACTCATTATGGAGCCGTTGTCCTTGTTCCTCCTGTGTCCTCTGTTTCTTTTATTGTTTTTACTTCAAATCTCTGTGATTTTATTGCTTTTTTTAACTTGGAAGGTGACCGTGAGAGTCCTGAAAGGCACTATTGAATAAAATGCATTATTATTATTATTATTTGGTTGCTTATTTAGTGGAAGGAGACTTGTTTATGCGATTACACTTGACATATTCACTGTTTTGATGATTAAAATAGATGGATTTAATATGAACTCTGGACAGGTAGTGGTTTACCAAAGAAATATTGTTGCTAAAATGTTTTTGCTTCTTAAAACATAGCAACATCACAGAGTATCATATCGTCACGTCATTATAATATAAGCAATAACATCTCCAATACAAACACAAAGTCCCACAAAGGTTACATAGTGCAACTTTCACTAAACCTAGATCAAACCAGGGCTGAACTAAACACAAACCATCGAGTGAAATACATTAACTGAGTTAGGGATTATTAGTCAAATAATTGATAATTGATCATTAAGAATTTTGTCGATCAGGTTCATTTTAATCGACAAACCGAATGTAGGTTGCTGTGCGTAACATTGTGTAAAGAGTCGAGGCTGCGTCTCAGCACAAACACTGCGGCCCCACAGTCCCACATCTCGGCTATGGCTCCTTCTGTACTATCACTATATCCCTCAGAGTGCGTTTATCTGCACATCAGTATCCCGGTCGTTTTTTTTTTTTTTTGAGTATCCCGGTTTCGCATGTTTACGTAGAACAGAACAGACTCACCAGCCTCATCACATCCTCTGTCACAGAAAGAATCACTCATATTCCACTGAGTCGTGTTCTTTAGTCCAACCGAAGCTGAAGCACAAGGAAAGAGCTCTTTTTTCGCTTTCTGTTTATGCAAATGAGCCGTGCGGTTTTAAGTTTTGTTTCTGTAAGACGTAAACAAACATGCCAAAGTTGCATTAAACACATTCTAATCTCACACGGGCTGATGTGGCTCTATAGTGGTGATGGTTTATATGTTGTAAAGTTGAGTTTATTTATGCACATTAGTAATAGTAATAATGATAATTTTAATATAAAATGTTAAAGATCAATTGAAAATCGATCATTAATTTTCCTGGTGATCGATTAAGAAAATTTAATCGAATGCCCATCCCTAAACTGAATAGATAGTATTTGATGCTATGATGATGAATAATGGTGAATAAGATATTAGCATTGTAAGTATATTAAAGAAAATCCTCCAAATAGACACAGATGGAGAGGAGGCGGGTCTGTGGTGGCTGTTGGTTCTTCTTCTGTGCTGTGGCAGAGACATGAACTTCATAAACACAACCTTTATACTTACATTGCAGTATAGTTGCTGGACTTTCATGTGATTTTTAATTTACCTCTGTTAGTAGCAGTAGTCTTTATTTGTTAGTAATTAAGTTTGTTAGTTAAGTTTTAAATGGTTTCTAATTTGCAAAACCATTTAAGTTAATCCAAAGTCTTTAAATCTGGAGAGCATCTTGATCCTCTGTAACGATAAGTGTACAGACTGATTTGTCACAGCAGCAGACTGAGAGAGGACAAATCCAATATGACTCAATGGTGACATTTGGCAAAGCTGTCAATAATGTCTCTGTTATTAATGTACCACACACCCACACTGTTTACTACTCTGTCTGATTAGAGCTTTATCTCTAGATGTAACTCGTGGTTCTGTAGTCTTTAACTTCTTTCTAAGTTGTTCTGTTAGATCACTCACCAGTCTTAAAGGGCACATGTTACACTATCTATGCTATAATGTTGTTTCCTCGTCAAAAACATACCTGCAGTTGTGTTTTGTTTCACTTAGCCATGTTTAACACACAAATCCTGCATATTTAGGATGAGTTCTTCTCTCAAACGGAAAACACTGTTCCTCCTTGTGATGTCAAGTGATAAAACAGGATGTAAAAGGAGAAAATCAATATGACCCCACATGCAGTGCAAGGTCAATAGGTCCAGCTAGCAGAAACTGTACGCAAGTAGGGTATTAGTTTCAGAGTAATTTCATAGTAGCTAGCTCCTCCCTTTACAGGCAGATATAAGGCAGTGTCCTCCAGCATTTTGACCAGAGCTGGTGAAGCAGCCTGGATGAGCTGCAAAACGTATTCGACGTATTCGAAGTAAACTTTTGTCCAGAAAAAACAAGAATGTGGCTGTTTGCTGCAGGTATTTCAATCAGTGACAGCAAGTAGAGGGTGCTCATGGAAAAAAGGGGCAAATCAAGCAAAATCCAGGCACTCCAGAAAAGTAAGAATCGCACAAGGAAAAGTATAGTTAAAAGGCCTTTATGTGGCTTATGTGACCAGTCATAGTTGAAACACGTTGGCTTTGGTCATCCTAATAAAGGCCTTTTAACTATACTCTTCCTCGTGTGATTTTTACTTTTTGTGGAGTGTCTGGATTTTGCTTGTGTTTAAAAACTTTTGTCCAGGTGACAATTTGAATTTCTTTTTTTTTTGACCATGGATTCTACCTGGTTGACTGAGGGATTTAACACTAGTGCAGGAAGTGCCCCACTGTGTTTTTAACCTCCACACACCTTCACTAGAATCACTTGGATGATTTCAGTCCTGGAATTACCCATCTCTACTGAATTCTACTGAATGAAAACTACTGCTTTGTACCATTACAAATTGGAACAGAGCATTCTGAGCTTTAGAGATGTAGACAGACTAATACTAAAGGATTAGTCAAACAAGACACAACTCCAGTTATGTTTTTATATGGAAACACCATTCTAACATGTCTTTAACCCCACAAGAGTCAATTTTGTGTAATATAGGACCTTAGGAATCAGGTAATCACCACAATTATATACATTATTAGTATATCTACAACTACAATAAAAATATGTCATGTACTGTGCCAGGGGAAGGCAGAACAGTTATTGCTTGTCTCCATGGAGATATTATAGTTTTGCCGGCATGTTCCATACGGCCTTAAACGTATATTCAAGAAGACAAGCACATAACACCAAATCTATCTTATCTATCTTAGAGTAAGACTACGTGTTTTTAAGGTGTTTTTGAGTGAGGTACTGTAGTTTAATGCTATACTATGAAACATTCCAGGTGAAGCGATTACATCTCCATGACGACAGACCACATCGCTACAAAAACTACAAACATATTAGATTGAAATAATAGTCAAATTGATGTAGTTTTTTATTAGTCAAAAGAAATAATCCTGATTGACTGCGACTGGAACATGGCAATAAACAGGACACCATTGTTAACTAGGATATAGTCATGTTTTATTATAGAATTATCCAACATCTTCTGCAAACCTAAATCCACAGACCACAGTTTATGATTCTAGGCAGTAGCTTAGGTTCAAATGGTGGAGCTCTGTTCGCTGAGTCCTACTGATCCTCTAAATCTTCTTTACACCTTTTCCTTCATCGCTCTTCACTCATCACTGCATCGCTCCTCCAGCCAGGTCCATAAATGCCCCCGTACACCGCAGAAGAGCCCACACAGGCTTGGAGCACGCTCATATGGGGCAAATGAGGCAAAAGAGGGAAATGGATCTTGATTAAAAGTTGTTCAAAATGGAATAACTTTTTTAATCCAAGACAGAAAACATAGCTGGAGTTACGTGTGTTTTGTTTTATTCACACACGTTTAACACACAGTTCTTCTCTCAAACTGAAAACGCGTCGTTCCACCTTATGATGTCATCTGATAACGCAGGAAGTACTTCACCGTCTTTTTAAACTCTATACGCCTTCACTAAAAGCATTTGGATCATTTAAACTCTGGAATTGTCAATCTTTACTGAACAAAAGGTAAAATGTAGCTGTTAACTTGAAAAGTGACTGACAGAAATGACCACGGCTAAGATTTAATTTACGTTTCAAACTTTAAGGTCCACTATAACTTTTTGGTTGGGGGTCCATCGCCTTGCTTGTTTCTATGGATATGTCATTGCTCTGCGAGGAATGTTACACAGTATGACATTAAACAGCTCTACCTTGCCTTTAATTAATGACTTTACAGATGGTTTTATAGCTCACAAATATTTAGAAGAATGAGCGGGGTTGTACCACCACAGATCTGTCCCGTAACTTGGTCTGGTTTGGTCTCCATGAAGATAGAAAGGTTTAATACCAAACTGTGAAATATTTCAGATAAAGCAATAACATCTTGCTTGGAATGTTCCACAATAACACATTTTACATGCATATTGCCATGTTGTGACACTCTAATGTAATATTGTTGTGATTTTATATGATGATCCCAATAAAACAACTGAATTGAATTTAATCATATTGAATGAAGACCAGGCCAGGTTACATGTCAGATGTGTGGCGATGGAATCCTGCTGACCGTTCCGAATTCATGTTTTTTGCTGAATGAAATCAACAAATCAAGCCAGATATGTTTAATGATACTGTGGAACATTTCAAGTAGAGCCACAAAATCTCTAAAGTAACAAGCAAATGGTGGAACGTTAAATTAAAGGTGCACTGTGGAGGGTCCATCAAATATGTTTCTCCATGGAGATGTTTTTTCTGGAATGTTACAGTATTTTATTAAACCATTCCACTTTCATGGAGCCCAAACAGCTCCCTTTAACCTTTACGTCAGCATATATTGGCAATTCCAGGTCTGAAATTATCCAAAAGATTGTAGTGAAAGTGTATGGACTTTAAAAACACAGCAAGTTTTCAGGTTGAGAGAGAAACTGAGCCTAAATATGCAGGGTTTGTGTGTTAAACCTGTGCGAATGAAACAAAACGCAACTTTACGTATGTTTGTGAAGAGGAAACATGACTCATATAACATAGATCTGTAAATAGCGTAATACGGGCCCTTTAAGAAAAAATAAAAATCCGTTCTTTTCAAATCTAAACTCATCGGTTCGCATTAAAGCAGCCATCTTTATCATGGACATCACTGAAGCCCCTCCCCTCTGAAGAATGAGAGGCATGTGCTGAGTAACTAATGGAGCAGAGAGTAGCCGGCTCGGGTTCTGGCAGGGCCTCAGTGATATGAAATACGGCCCCTCTTAATAGACTGGCTCCCTCACAAATATGCAGCCGGGCCAATGGAATAGTCCTCCCAGACGCACACACACACATACACACACACACACACAATTGAAAACCAATTTAATCAACCCCTGCCTCCTTCTGTCGTTTATTCTGTCTGCTCATTTCGAAAGATAACCTGGATATGTGGCTTTGACAAGTACATAACCAAAGATATTGCGCTATCAATGTGATGAATGAATAGCTAAAATATAAAAGCAACTTATAAGCTTGAAGACTACTACTACTACTACATGTCAAAAGTTTAGACACCCCATCTTATTTGATTATTGTTCTTTAAAGGGTTCATATTACACTATTTTCTGATCTATGTTCGAATGTTTCTTTATCACAAACATACCTGGAGTTGTGTTTTGCATATTTAGGCTGAGTTTTGGGCTGAGTTTTTTCTCAAACTGAAAATGATTGATTCTACCTTGTGATGTCACCTGATAATACAGGAAATACTACACTGTGTTTTTAAACTCCATACACCGTCACTAGAATCATTTGGATAATTTCAGCTTTGGAATTGACCTGCGTGAAGTTGGGCCCCCATCAAACGCAAACCTACACAAAAACTATGTCAATCGTTTGTGCTTCATTTGTGCTGTTTTGTGCTGCAAAAAGTTTTGTTTGTGCTGCTTTAGTTTTTGAGAAATTAACAATTCTTTTATAGGTCAAACTGGGGTCAGTCAGCCCCGCAGGAAGCTTCAAACTGCTCTAAAACAGTCCAAAATGGAGTCAATTGTTTGTGCTTCGTTTGTGCTGCAAAAAGTTTTGTTTGTGCAAATATTCTCGCACAAATGAAAATTGTCACAGCACAAAACAGCACAAAACAGCACAAAACAGCGCAAACGAAATATGTTTTCTATAATTTTCTGCATGTTTTGAGGTTATTTCACATTTTGAGGGACTGGACGAGGTCATCAAATAAAACTGAAAATATCTTACAAACCATAATCACACAAACGGAACTTTTTGCAGCACAAAACAGCACAAAGGAAGCACAAACGATTGACATAGTTTTTGTGTAGGTTTGAGTTTGATGGGGGGCCAACTTCACAGAGGTTTGGAATTGCCAATAAACCTTTTTAGGGTGGAAGTGATAAAAAAGGCTGTGCGCGCATTTCGGGAACAGAAGTGGCATTGTTCCCTTTTCATTCAGATTAATTCTGACTGAACACGGACAGAAGAAGACAGATAAAGACAGATAAGAGAGATAAAAACATTTCCAGCACCAAAATGTGTTTTTATGTGTGTGGTTGGCAGAATCGATATTCTACCGGGAGACTTAAAGTTTGAAAGTTTTACTCACAAGTATCTGGCAGTTGGACACCATTTGTCAGCTTGTTGAGGAAATATTCACAATCTTTAGACGATAATTCTTTCACAGAACTCGTCAAGATGCTGAGTTCTGCCAGACTTCTGTTTCCAAAATGCATGCACAACTGAGCCTACGTCATCACTAACCCTAAAAGAGTTTATCTCTACTGAACTAAAGGTAAAAAGCAGCTGTTAACTTGAAAACTACCACTCCATGACAACGCAAGGTGGAAAAGAGCATTTTGAGCTTTAGAGATATAGACTAATAATAAAGGATTACTCAAATGTGTGAATGAAACAAAACAGTGTATGTTTTTGATGAGGTTACAGCATTCTAACATCGCTTAAAGCTCACAAGAGTAGATTGTACATAATATAGGACCTTTAAGTTGACTAATTTCTTCATTTGTAGACATCAGATAGGCTTATGAAGCAAGATATGTAGAATTATGTGGCAAAGAAACTGTTATTTTTTATATTTTCTATTAACATTTCTCAAAGTATCCACCATTTGCTTTGTGGACAGCTCTCAAATCCTTGGACCTCTCTTTGATCTTCATGGTGAAGTCTCCTAAAACGGTTTTCACTTCACAGCTGTGCCTTGTCACGGTTCAGTAGAGGAATGCCAAAAGTGTACAAAGCAGCGATCAACAATACATGAAAAAGTAGATCCGACCTTTTGACCGGTAGTATAATTACTAAGATATTGCTCTTTGCTAATCTTTTGGAGGAAGAGAGAGAAACATGGGCCGGAATCATAAAACCAAATCAACTCATTTCATTTAGACTTTCTGGAAATCCTCGGCCATGATCATTTGTTAAAGATTAAAACTGGACTATGACGGATGTGAAGAGTAAATCCTGTCTCCTCCAGAGTTTACACAGATCCCGTTTGGAGCGCTCCCAAACCCTGCGCTCCTCCTGATCCGATGGAGCAGGGCCCACTCCCGTGCGACCCGCTGATTAGAAGAACGTTGTTGATTTATGGATTTCTCTTCGTCTTTCACTGATATGAATGTGTTCCAGGAGGTTGGATATTTGGAGGCTGATCACGTATTTTGGAGCAGGATAAAGAAAATCCAATCTGGGCCCAGCGAGGAACTCAACTTCTCCCAATTAATGCTGATATACGTCTTATTGAAAACTATGAGAGGGGATTTAGGAGGTATTTGCACTGATTTTGCACCAGTGGAATAGCGAGATAATAGTTATAATGGATTAGATGACTGCTGCTGGAATCCAGAGATGGAGAAAGATAAACCTACATTTGCTCAAGTATGATTAAAGCACATTGTGTAACTTTTTAGGTGGCCAAATGGTTCTCTCTAGAGTGATGTTATTGCTTTGTCTGGAATTTCACAGTATGGTATTAAACCTTTCTGTCTTCATGGAGACCAAACCAGACCAAATTACAGGTCAGATCTGTGGAGAGGCGACGCCGCTCAGAGTCAGGATGCATGTTTTTCTAGGTATTTTTGAGCTGTAAAAACCACCTATAATTGAATAAATTACAGAGCGATTTAATGTCATACTGTGGAACATTCCATTCAGAGCAATGATATATCCATAGAAATGAGCGTGATGAACTCCAACCAAAAAGTTACATATTGCAACATTAAATAACACGACTGAAAGGCCCACCACATAACTTTTAGTCCAAAAAACTAGACTAAAATAAATGCTATTCCACAAAAACCTTGCAGTGCATCCTTACTGTGCGCTTGCATTTCCATAGATCTGACTCGGACATGGCCAGGAGAAGGGCTTCCTTCTGCTTGTCACTATGGCAACTGTACAATATTGCTTCGAATAAAATGTTGTGCAGTATGGCAAAAAGTGTACCTTATTTTTCGGACTATAAGTTGCACTTTTTTTCAAGGTTTGGGTGGTCCTGCGACTTATACATACTTATTACAGACTTATACTACTTACTTATACAGACTTATACGACTTATATATTACATTTTTCACCCTGACAGCCCATAGACCAAATATATGAATGGACAGAGCTAACGCACTTAGGATCTTGTCACTCCTCTTTCTGTAAATGCTGCTGTGGCCTTGTCATTTGGGTCTTAAAATGTTCGTATGAACCCGCTCTTCACGGTCCTGAATTTATTATTTTTTTTGCTGTTTTGTCCGGCCAAAAAATCCTCTTCATAACATAGAGCCTGACTCCAGATTCGCTCCTGTAACCATGAGCATCGGGAGCTTCATTTGAGCGGAGCTGAACATTTTATTACTATAACTTACCTTTCAAGATGACATGTCAATTCTTGGTCTCTGATCTTATAACATAAATTTCCCTCAAAAAGTGTGACTTATATATGTTTTTTTCTTCTTCATTACACATTTTTTGGCTGGTGAGACTTATACTCCGGAGTGACTTATAGTCCAAAAAATACAGTATTTTTGTCTATTGCTGGGTATCGTATGACATCATAGCATTCTATAGGCCAGTTCTATTTATATACACTTGAGGGGAAGCTAAAATAAATGCTGTTGAAAATCAGATTTTTGTTGTGAAAAAGCAAGTACTTGAGTTTATTCAGTAGAAATCATCAGGTTCAGCATCTGTGATCTTACCTTTTGGATCTTTCATGGTAAAGTACAATGTAATCAATAAGAAAAACTGCCTCTTAGCCCCGTAGAATCTGAAAACCACCAGTAGAAACGTTCTGAAGTATGGTTTCAACTGTCCGTTTCCATAGCGTCAAGTAGGGGATGTGTTGCATCCAAAAAATTCCACGGTGCTGCTTTATCTGCTGGATATAAGTCAAGAATATTAAACCAGAACTACGGCTATGTCCTTGTCTTTTTTTATACTCAAGTAAAAAGTCAATTTCATGGCGTAAACTGCAGGCATGAGTCATAATAATAGTTTGAAGATTGCTGCTCTACTCCATATATCTTGTTTTATGGGCAAACAGCAATGTTATAATCAGGGACAATGGGCCTGATCTCCCAGTTTTCCAATATTTATTTCTCTTTTTGTACATTTATTGATAGCCAAATGCACTATGGGAGGTATAGAGACTTTAATTTTAGCATTCTGTGTGAGCCCAGCAGCAGAAATCCTCACATTTATATTTAGATCCTTTTTCTATTCATTCACTACCCATCATGCCCTTTAATATCTTTAGTGGATTGACATAAGCCGTTAGCCTAGCATCCCGTGCAGTAACCTCATGTCGAACACGGCCCCGTAGCTGTCATTACACCGTCTCTGCCTGCCTTCCATCTGCTGCCCCGCCCCCCTCCTCTCCAGCTCTCCAGGGGGCTTCTGGGATTTCGTCCCGGTGACCCGAGCAGGGATGAGCGGCTTAGCGTCGCCCCCCGATGGTCACGTTCGGCACAGGGAAAAATCTGCTTGTACCTGAAGGACATCCGTGCATCGCCGCTCTGTTTGGCCATTATAGGCACACATTATACAGGTTACATTTACAACATACATTTTAAAAGGATATGATGGGCAAACGGCATACACAAGATGCTCTGGTTTAGGATTAAAGGACGATATGTAAATTGACCTTATTTGGATTTATCAGTGTGTATTAAAAAGGAGATACTAACACATAACATATTTAAATAATCATGTCACCTATTAGAATTTTACACATTCAGAGTGCTTTCAACACATACCACTAATGAAACTATTGCACATCGCATCAGGTTTGTGAAGTTGTAGTGTTTTGTGTCATGCTTTTGTATCCTGCTTGTGGGCAGAGATCGTGATGGCTCCTTATACTGAAGTAATAACAAAGTAGTTACTACTACAGTTTTGGTAATCGTACTTTAAGCTTTGGATGAAGTTCATGCAAGACATAACATTAAGGTACACTGGTGAACACAACGAATTAATATACAGTATAAAGAATATAGTCTTTTATGTGTAAGATTTTTGGGGGGATTTTTAACTTGGGATACAGAATGATTTCAGTCTTTACAAGGACAACAAAAGGTTAACATCTCTGCCACAGTGGACCTCTAGTACAAATGTAACGTACCTTACACGTTTCAGTGTTTGGACACAATCTAACCACTATACAATGATATCCCATAAATATTAGAGATGCAACAATATCAAAATCAACTTTTCAATATTTATTGCTATATTTTGTGGAGGCTTACAAATTGTGAATATGCAACTTTTTCTTTTTAAAAGCCTTGGAAAAGCCTTGGAAAGCCTTTGATACGGTTATAAGAAGAAGAATTAAAATGCAACATTGATGAGTTATTTCTTCATGTAGTCTGCACTGACAGCACCAGAGGATCATGGTCTATGTAGTATGTTTTTTGGCTATTGCTGCACCATAGCAAGGCAAGTGTATTTGTATAGGACAATTTGTACACAGTCATTCAAAGTGTAGTGCTGCCACTAACGACTAATTTTCTAACGATTAATCTCTCGACTAATTTTTCGATTAGTCGACTAATCTAAACGACTAATTAAAAAAAACAAAACAAGCGGTTCTAACACACACAAGTGTGTGTGTTAGATTTTCCCGGGAGGTTACCTTGTGTGTGCGAGTTGCAAAGGTTATTGCTGTTATGTCTGTTGTGTGTGCTCATTCGACAATGTTGAACAACGATATGCACACACAATAGCCAAATAAGTCTTACAGAGTGTACAAACCACTCTATCACCATCTGTCCGAAAGTATTCCCAGACTTTCGAGGCTTTAGGTCTTGGTCTAGAAGTCGCCGCCACTGTTCTTGGATCCGACTCTGACCCGCCGGCCGCTGGCATTTTCTCAAATGCTCAAATCGGGGGAAGGGGGAAGAGAGAAAGAGAGAGACCAGCCAGCAGAGTGCGCACGGCAAATACTTCCTCAAGTTTGTTTTCTTTGGCGGTGCCATTATATACCACTGCTGTTAGCCTTTGGTGAAGCTGAGGCGTCAACCCCGGATGTAGCCGCTGTCAGCAGCACCGGTGTCCGCCTCGAGTGTAGTACTACTAGTGGTGTGGAGGGGAAATACCTGTGTTAACTTTTTCCTGTTCTAGCCCCCTAACCGTGGTTGGGGAGCACAGGGGAGATCGTCTTCTCCTAGGGCTGGAGTTAACTCCCTTTGAGGACCTCGTGCGCTTGCGGTGTATATAAAAAAAAATGTAAATAAAGGGAGGCAGTTTCGCTGTCGAGTCGGCTTTATTCGCTCACTACACTGTAGGCATGGCATCCTTACTTTTCCTCTACTCGCCCGGTCGCCGTCTCCCTCTCTCCCAGAGCACATGCGGACACACACCCAGAGCGAGACCCGGCTCCCTTGGTCCGCGCAGACATACCACCCGCGCGCCCCCGGCGCGCGCACACAACCACCCACTCTCTCTCTCTCACTGAGCCACAGACACAACACAGACACATCTCACAACACCTGTCTCTGGACGAGCCGTTTGAGACCAAAAATAAATAAAGGCGAATATTCGACCAAAAAAATTGTAGTCGACTCATTTTCATATTCGATTACGTCGACAACGTCGAATAATCGCGGCAGCACTATCAAAGTGCTTTACAAAATAAGAAAGACATTAAAATCACTATTAATTTAAGCAAAGATACTAGTAATTTGATATATTGTGATGCTCCATGATATTATTGTGAGACCCTTGACGATACGATATCACGGTATTTTGGTTATTGTTGCATCCATAATAAGTACATTCTAGTATCCTTGTTTACTTTTCACGGCAGCTAAAGTACCTGATACTTGAACATGGTCTCAGTACAGAGGTGTGCCTACGTTTTCGAACATTGTCAGAAGAAAACCAAAGCTTTGGGAAGAGAGAAGAGAAGGAGACAGGATCTGACAGGAGCAGGAAGTGAGAAGAAGAGTGGAATTTCCCAAATGACATCGGAGTTTTTGAAGAGAGGAAGAGGAACGAGGCTGATACTAAACTAACTGTAAACATGGTAGAGCCTTTAGAAAAGTCTGGAAGATAAAATCTGTCTCCTGTTCCACACTAGAGCATTAAGTCTACTCCATTCTGCATAGAGATAAGCAAGTGACAGCACCGGGCCAAGTTACAGCTCAGATCTGTGGAGAGGCGAACCCACTCAGTTAGCATTAGTCAAACAGATCATTGAATAAATGCAAAACTGAGGTCTTTTACTTTTTTTCTTTCCCTCACACCCCCTCTCACTCTTCCTTTTGCCTTTCCATCTGTTCCTCTCTCTCTTCCTCATCCCTCTCTCCCCACTCTCCTTCATTCTCTTCCCCTCTCTCACTCTGCCTTCACTCTCTTCTTTCTTCTTCTCCTTGACTCTCTCCCTTCTCTTTCCCTCCCTCTCTTCTTCTCCCTCCCTCACTCTTTCTTTCTCCTTCCTCTCTCTCTCCCTCCTTTTGTCTCCACCCTCTTTCTTTTTCCTTCCTCTCTCTCCCTCCCTTCCTCCCTCTCTCTCACCCTCCCTTTGCCCCCTCCCTCCCTCTATTTTCCCCTTTTTCTTTTTCTTCCCTCTCTCTCCCATCCTTTCTACCATCCCTCCCTCTTTCTTTCTCCCCTCCCTCTTTCTTTCTCCTCCCTCTCTCTCCCTTACTTTCTAATATCTTTCCCTCTTTCTTTCTCCCTTTCTACCATCCCTCCCACTTTCCTTCTCCTCCCTCTCTCTGTCCTTTTTTATGCTCCCTCCATCTTTCTTTCTCCCCATCCTCCCTCTTTCTCCTCCCTCTTTCTCTCCCTCCTTCTTTCTTTCCCCTCCCCTCTCTCCCTCCTTTTTTCCCTCACTCTTTCTTCCTCCTCCCTCTCTCTCCCCCTTCCTTTCTTCCCACCCTCTTTCTTTCTCCTCCATCTCTCTCTCCCTCCCTTTCTTCCTGCCCTCTTTCTTTCTCCCCTCCCTCTCTCCCTCCCTGTTTCTTTTTCCTTCTCTCTCTCTTTCTCTCTGTCTGTCTGTCACCACGTTCCCGTCCCCAGCGGAGTTAAAATGGCCGCCTGCGACAGAGACGAGGCTTCTCAGAGGAGCAGTCTGTCTCTGGACCATAGAGTGGTGCGGGCTGATAGAGGCGTACAGCACCCAAGGGAGACACGCTCACAGCACCCATGGGACACAGCTCATCTGACCTCAAGGAAGTGGAGGAACTGGAGATTTATTAAGACACAAATAAGACTGCTATGGATTGGAAAGATAGATGCTTGTTCTGTTGGTAGAATTCACGTTCTATAACTACTACACTGCTGCTGTGAAGTGTTACAAATAATACTACTATACTGACTACTAATACTTGCTGTTTGTACTGCTATTCCTACTACTAGGTCTGTCTTGTACTTCCTATTACTAGGCCACTAGAACAAATTTTAAAGTACAATGCACTAATATTTAAACTATGCCACTGATATGATAAACCAAAGCAGGATCCCCCAAAACAATGTTATCTGTACAGTATTGTGATTTTATTTTTTTCCCCATTTTTAAACATGAGTTGCTATAAATACATTTTAAATTTAATGAGCCATAGAAGTTCTGTTAACCTTCTGTATCTGGTCATTAACAGATTGAGAAAAATAACACTATGTTCCTCATTTGTACAAAGAAAAAGTCCCCCCAAAATAATTGTTACATCTATTGAATTATAAATTCATAGTAGTAATTATCATGACAGGCTATTACTACTATCCCAGCTACTACTACAACTACTACAACTTCTGCTACTACCACTACTAGTACTACGGTGGCACTAGCTCAGTTGGTAAGAGCGTTTGTCCACTGATCCGAAGGTTGGAGGCTCAAATCCTGCTCTAGACATAAAAACATCATCAGCTGAGCGGTCAAATCCACTGAGCCACAGTTTGGCTGGTGCGATTCCTGCTCCCACAGATGAATGCTGTTGTTGTGTCCTTGGGCAAGACACTTAACCCACCTCGCCCCCAGTGTCTGCGTACATTGGTGTATGAGTGGGTAAGTGGTTCCTTGTTGTAAAGCGTTTTGAATGCCTTGAAGGTGGAAAAGTGTTATATAAAAATGTGACCATGACCATTTACTACTACTACTACACTACTAATGCTGCTGCCTACTACTACTTTTATTGCTGCTACTACTACTGCTACGGATGCTAATATTTACAATAGAAAAATAAATGTGTCCTCTGCATTAGACTTCAATGGTGCTGAGGCAAACTGTCAGAATCTCACCTTGAGATCTTGAGCCAAGCTTGGTCAGCCAGATTACTATTACTGAAACTACTACTTCACTATTCACTATGCTCTATTCAGGCTTACATCATAAAACTAGAAGATGTTTGGAAACATGCAGATTTTAGTAGTAAATCTGGAAAAACTGAGAAAAATGGCCCATTTTTCTTCATCTAGATGTCATTGTATTCTTTTTTCCTTTTATAAATTGTCTATTAATTTGTGTATTATAATTTGTCTGACTTAAAAAAAGTTGTCATTGTAGCGTTCCGTTATGTTTGGCAACACTTAGAACCAGCTGTCTGTAAGTGACCGATCCGATTAGAGTTCTGTCCCACAGGGAAAGCTTGGGCAGGTTGTGAAGACGCTCCTGCTAAATCCATGGCTTTATCAAAGTTGCCCGGTGTCTGTAACTACACCGGAAGTCGTTATCCGCATGTTTCCAGACGTCTTCAGGTAAGCGTGACTAGAGCCTATTACTCCTACTACTGCTACTACAGATATGACTTAATTACACAAGAGAAATCTGATACAGCGGCATTAAAATATATTTAAAATCCCCAGTATATTCCCAAACCTCTGATAAAGTACACTCTGACCTTATTAGCTGCAGTGCCAGACAGCTCCTCGACCCACTCTGGTCCTGCCCTGATTTTTTTCCCATGATCCTTTGCTCTGTGTGGAGTGGATGTCCGTGCTGAGTGAAGTGAGTCCTCAGTGTAAATGAATGAGGCTGTGACAGACTGTAGGGCAGATACAGAGAGGAGAGGCCGGTACAGAAGAGCAACGATTCTCAAGTGAAACTTTTGGGTTTGGAGGAGATACAAGTGTTGTTCAAATGATTAAAATAAATGGCAAGATAAGAAGAGTGGGAATATGAGGACATTTCAACAATACTTTATATTTTTGGTAGTTGGCGTCTACAAAACATGAACCAATGTGTGAGGGTTTGGTATTTGTTGTTCCCCTTCTCTTCTGTGTGAGTCTGCACCTCACCCGGGTCATGGCTGGAGCTCCCCCTACAGAGTGGCTCAATTCCGGCTCATTGCCACTCAGCCCCACTATACCCCTCTCCCTGTGTGCCCCTCTGCACCACCACTGGACACTGTTCTCTATCTAGGGTGGCAGATTCCCTTTGTGCGCCGCCACTGGACACTGTTCTCTGTCTGGGGTAGTAGATTCCCTTCGTTCGCCTCCGCTGGACACTGTTCTCCATCCAGGGTGGCAGAATCCCTTTGTGCACTGACACTGGACACTGTTCTCTGTCCAGGGTGGCAGATTCCCTTTGTGCGTCGCCGCTGAACACTGTTATTTTATTTTATTTATTTATTTATGTATGGGACAGTGCACATTAATCAACATTTACATGTAAATATGCCAGAATTAGCCAGACGGCTATTTTTCATCTGTAGTCCCAGGACAGATGTTGGGTGTCCAACATGTTTTAGGTTGATGGGGGAAACCGGAGTACCCGGAGGAAACCCATCCATCCGGCGTGGCCATATCCCTTTCTAGACCACCGCTGGATGCTGTTCTCCGTCCGGGGTGGTCGTATCCCTTCATGGACCGCCGCTGGACGCTGTTCTCCATCCAGGGTGGTCGTATCCCTTCATGGACCGCCGCTGGACACTGTTCTCCGTCCGGGGTGGTCGTATCCCTTCCTGGGCCGCCGCTGGACGCTGTTCTCCGTCCGGGGTGGCCATGTCTCTTCTTGGACTGCTGCTGAACACTCATCTCTGGCCGGGGTTGCAGTTTCCCTTTCTGGGCTGCTGCTTGGCGCTCCTCTCTGTCCAGGGTGGCCGTTTCCATGTGTCCTTAACAAATAATAATTCAGGTTCAGCATTTGTGGATCATAAAAAACCTGAATTTCCCCATAGAGTTATAATGGCCTCTGTCTGAAATGTTCAAATCATTCTAGAAATTTGTAAACAATGCCTCTTGTAATGATACTAGAATCTCAAACTCAATTTCAATACTGAGGAATAGACTCAATAATCAATATCGATTCCAGTTCCCACGATGATAATAAAAAACACTCTTTATTTAGGAAGTCATTTTCAACTTTAAATCATACACTGTAAAAATGACAACTTGAATTTGTTCAGTTTACTAGGAGTTTTGCATCCACAAACAATAAAATTACCAATTGCATCTTACACTGTCTCAAGTGAGTCATTTCAACTCACTTTTGGAAGTTTCTGATCAAAAGTTGACCTTAATTAAGATTTTGAGTTGGCATAATATACAAATCACAGTAGACGCTTATTTAGGACCAGGTTAACTAATCTGCGCATGCTCACTTGAAATCTCGTAGCAATCTGCTGATTTTCTCTGATTTTGCAGTGAACGAGAGTTTTATTTTGACTTGCACAAAAGTCTGTGATGTTTGTTCAGAAACATGGTGATGTTCAGAAGAGAAATTTAACAGTACAGTTTTGTACCGTACAGTTATTTTAAAGGCTGTTAGTTTTTGCTACTGTTGAAAAAAAGGTACAAATTTGCTTTGTCAGCTGTGTATTAATACTCAGTGAAAATTTTAAAAAGTTGAAAATTAGTTGAATGACATGTTAAGGTGTTTGCCCATATTTCAGATGGATGATGCTGAAGTATATTTTTATATGCTTTTATACATTTGTTAATTGTATGCTGAAAGACTTTATTTTTCCTTTGGGCTTTAAATTACTTATGCTGGCAAACATTTTGGTGTTCAGTTCAAAAGCTGGCAGCACGGTGGCTGAGTGGCAACACTCAGGCCTCACAGCAAGAAGGTTGCGGGTTCGATCCCCGGGTCACCCGGGCCTTTCTGTGTGGAGTTTGCATGTTCCTCCCCGTGTCTGGATGGGTTTTCTCCGGGTACTCCAGTTTCCCCCATCAACCTAAAACATGCCCGCACCCCTATGAACTAACATCAAGGACCATGTTGTCCACCTTCCTGTGGGCTCACCACCTGCAGAGGGGTTCATAGGGGGGGTCAGGTGCTATGAGTATTGGGCAGCAAGCTGCCCCCGCGACCCAGCCGGATTAAGCGGGAGAAGATGGATGGATGGATGGATGGATGGAGTTCAAAAGCTGTACCAATGTAGTTGAAAGTAAAAAATAAAAAAATAAATATTTATTGTGGGTGTAGTAATTTCAACTCAATATAGTAAGTTTTCACAGGGGATAATATGAACTACAAATAAGTTGATAAAATAGAAACAAACTTAAAATGCTTAGTTGGCATAACTTCAAAAGCTTAGTTGACCCAACTTAATAATAGCAGTACTTCAAAACTTAAAAGTTTAAGTTGATACGTACAACTTAAAAACTCTGTGCAGTAAGTTGCCTTGAAAATTTGAGTTGAACTAACTTTTTCTTTTTTACAGTGTAGTACTTTCTTTCATATCAACTTGTGGTCTTATCTCTGTGTAATCCCTCAGTCGTCGATGTGGTCTTATTCTGATACAGCTCAAGATCATTCAAAGTTATTCAGGAAAACTTTATTTCTGTGACTTAATATGACTTTTTCAGTACTGATAAATTCCCAAATGAGTATCTAGTTTCAGTACTAGTTTTATCTTAGATTAGTATCTGATTTTTCATACTTTTCACAACCCTCACTTCTTGGTATCTCTTCTTCTGCATGTAACAGTTGTTTGTCTGGCTGTCACTTTTCAATTTCTTCCTGTTTTCCTACAATCTTGTCTAACTGCTCTGTGGGGTCAGTTTGTGCTAATTGAGGTCAATACAGAATCCATTATGGCTTCATACTGGTTCATTTGTACGTCTATTTCAGTTGGCAGGAGAGTGGGTAGGATTTTGACTGGGCTAATCCGTCTTTGGATTTGTGTACTGCTAATATAGTTTGAACTGTCAGGTTTAAGCCTTGCAAAAACCAATGTAACAGATTATGACAAAGAGAATTACCACGTTTAGACAGTTTCTCGTGTTTCAACCACTGGAATACGACTTTCTTTCTGGGTCACTGCCTCTCAGTGACCTTGTCTTTTTATGTATTTGGAGCTGCTATCAGAATGAGTAGCCAAATTGTGTTGCAGTAAAAGTACAATAAAAGTTTAACGATTTCAAGTAAATGTAACCTGACACGCAAAACATCAGCCAAACTAATATACAAATTCTGCCATTAAAGCTGACCTACCTGATTTTGTAACAGTAATAGGAGGACGCAGATATATAAACTTGTCTCCATGGTCATGTTTTTTGATTTGTCTGTAATGTTTCACAGTATTGCATTATTGCATTTATTCAATTACAGGCATTTTATTGATAAAACGTGCATTCTTACAGGGAGAGGGGTCACCTTTTCACAGATCTGACCGTTCACGTCAGCACCACATTTGTACTCTTCACTTTACTTTTACAAACAAATACTTCGTCTTTCACTTTTTTACTGTTGTTGATTTCTGACTACTGTATTTTTCAGACTATAAGTCACACTTTTTTTCAGGGTTTGGGTGGTCATGTGACTTATACTCAGGTGCGACTTATATATTACATTTTTCACACTGACAGTCCATAGACCAAATATATGAATCCTATGTATGAATCAAAAATGAAAAAATCAAGTCGTTGTCCGCTTTTTCAAATAATAAAGAAAAGAGTTGTTTTTTTGTTTTCTTATTTCTGGTTCTATATTGAAAAACGGACAAACGAATGATACACGGATTCTTCTCTATTGGGTTGTTTTTATTGCTATAACTTCTATAACTTGCCTTTCAAGATGAAATGTTGTTTCTTGGTCTCTGATTTTATAAAATAAATTTCCCCCAAAAAGTGCGACTTATACATGTTTTTTTCTTCTTCATTATGCACTTTTTGGCTGGTGCAACTTATACTCCAGAGCAACAAATACAATACCTTCCAGAGTCTAAGCAGTTTATAAAGTCATTCAATATGTACTATAATGTGGATAGTAATTTCAACACATTTAATTTGTTATGCAAAAATCAACTATTTGTGCAACCTTTTTATAGTGCCCTCTTATCAAGAATGAACAACAATATCATATTATTGGGTTTCTGCTTCCTGTTTATATATGACATTTTTAGCACTTTTCACCATTCAAAATGTAGTTTGTTTTGTACTTTTAATTCCCATGTTAGCAATGCTTGTTTTTCCCCAATCTGAAAGCCACAGTCTAATCTTATAAATGATCCTGTGTAGTCCGGGGGTAAATTGAGCTGTTGTTTGGCCAGTGCAGGTATAATTGAATGTAGCCGGGCTGAAGGACTCGGTAAGGACCTTGGTGAAATGGGAGGAAGTTAACATTCTTGTGCAAATTTCCCAAATCCCAGTGGCGTTTTGAGCAGCTGGTCCAGATGTCCAGAGCCCACCTGGCCGGGCCCTTCTCTGCCTCTTCTGCGTGTGTGTGTGTGTGTGTGTGTGTGAAGGGGAGGAATGAGGGGGTATATAGAGGAGCTGGGGGGTATTGGGTATCTGAGAGTTTGCACTGTGTGGGCGTCCTGGGACACTCAGTCAGTGTTAAAGACGACTTTGAGGTTTCTCTTATTGATTTAGCTGTGTGGGGCAGTTTTGTCTCCATCTGCCACACATGTGTGAATGAGTTTACAATGAGCAGGTAGATAAAGGTGCACTGTGTTCCTTCTGTTTAGCCTGGAATGATTCACAATATGGCATTAAACGATTCTGCCTCCATGGAGACAAACATACGAACATCTTGTGGAGGATCCGTCAAATGCTTTTCTTCAGATGTTATTGCTTTGTCTGGAATATTGTCTGGAGTAAACCTTTCTACCGTCGTGGAGACCAAATCAGGCCAAGTTACAGGTCAGATCTGTGGAGAAGCAACCCCACTCATAGTCAGAATTTTTTTAGGTATTTTTGAGCCATAAAACCACCTGTAATTGAAAAAATAAGGTAAAGCTGTTTAATGTCATACTGTGGAACATTCAAGGCAGAGCAGTGACGTATCCATAGAAACAAGCAGGTGATGGACCCCTAACCAAAAAGGTACATTTGTGCACATTTAAAGGTGCAGGCTTGTGGAAAAATATAATTTTTTAAAGAAAATATGTGCCATTTTTTGCCCAAACACATATTAACAAATGGACAATATTTGGATGATTTCAGCCCTGGAATTGCCCATCTTTAATGAACAAAAAGTAAAAAGCTTAACTTAAAAACTACCACTTCATGACATCACAAGGTGGAACAGATCATTCTGAGCTCTGAAGTGTAGGCAGAGTAATAATAAGGGAACAAAACACAACTCCAGGTCTGTTTTTCAGGAGATAACAACATTATAACATAGCTTAAAGTTCATAAGAGTCAATTTTGTGTAATTATAGGACCTTTAAACTGCAAATTTCACCACAGAATTCTGACCCGTCCTCCAGCTCCATGTTAAACTGTAGGGATTCTATTATGTTATGATGTCATATGAACCCGACCTCCTGGGCTGGGAAAATATATCACTGACACTGCTGTAGGTGTGATGTTTATGAGTCTCTCTTTAGATCCACATCTGACCCGTGTTCCTCTGAATGGGCCCATTGTCTGATCAGAGCATCTCCAGAGCCCAGCCCATGTTTGGACAGATACCGCCTCTTCAGACATGATGAAAATTCCTTCAGCGCTCCGTCACACCTTCCTCTCTCTCCCCCCTCTCTCCTCTGCCTCTCCTCCTCACCCTCTCCTCTTCATAGGCGCTGTTTAATTTTCCCCTCGGCTCAGCTTACTCTGCACCTGCCAGACATCCACTTCAGAACAGGAGAGTCCAGGCACCAACACTGACTATTGTTAGCTGCACAGACTGCAGAATGATATAGGGTGAAATGAAAATCAAAATAGAGAAGTGACTTTACAACATCTTTACTTCCACACTAAGTACATATGTTTTTTTTACTATTATTTATTTATTTTTATCAAGCATGTAAGCGTTAAACATCGATATGGCTCACCAGCGCATATGAAAAGCCCACCACTGCCTGTACATGTCTCAGATATCAGTTATTTCAGTCTTTTACATGAAGCTAATCCCTACATTCAAACAGTTGAGGGTTTGTTTACACATTGCTGTGGTGCTGTGGTGTGGTGCAGCAGAGCAGTGATAAACTGTATATAATATATGGATTTGTCTTTGTGAAATGAGTGACGAAAAATATTGAATTTTTTCATGCTATTCTGATCAATTGAAATAGACTTTAGGCTACTCGAATGTGATTTAGCTCTTTCAGATGCTAAATTAATTGGAATTTTCTCTGACTTCATATAAATTCATATGGGAATGTGAATTTATTGATGTTTGGGGATTATTTCTATGACTGTGTTCAGTGGAGCGGCCCGGGTGGCACTATATAAGTTCTATTTACTGTATGATAGTTAACTGGATCTGTCTGTGTTTAATTTAATTTATTTGTTTATTTGATTGGGACAATGCATGTTGATGAACAGAAATGCATGAATGTAAACATGTCAGATTGTAGCCACATGCTTAATTTCCATCCGTAGTCCCACAGGTCAGGGTCACAGGTGTCAAAAATACATCAGAAACATTTAGTAAAACAGTAAAATTTACATTCAACAATAATCAGACCCTATAAACAATTTTCCAGACTCACCAACCACACAATTCATAGTCACTTTTACACAAAACTCCATTAAACTCATCTCAGTGTCCACACTCCACAGGCAACTAAAAAATTCCAGTCAGTCTTAAAAGGACATACATAAGAGACACACAGTATGAACAAACACAGCCTGGACTCTAGTGTGGAGGTTTGGTTTGACCAGAGCCAGTTTTTCAGTTGAGCTTTAAGGAATTATATGTTTGCATTCCTGCTTGTCATTCACCCATGAGAGAGGCCATCAGCTGACCAAACAAGTGATCTCCATGATGACAGACTTCAAGCAAATAGTCACATGGACATTGTGTAGTCCATGATCATATATAGTACAGGTCATCCCCAAACCACCTGTTTAATGCCGGGCGTAAACTGTGCAATATTTTCGATTGTTTCTCTCAGCCCCAGCTCAAACTGTACGACCAAATCGCAGTGTTTAAAACTTCACAGCTCATAATTCATTTTCTCGCACTATACGAATGACTTCAACAGTGCGAAACCCTCACGAGAGGCGGCTGGATTTCAGGTTTGATAACAGGTTTGATATTCTTGCAATGTACGAATGCCGATTGGGAGCAGTTCCTGAGGTATTAATTGGTTCTCATTACCCCATGTATTCTACATGGAGCTCGACACGCAGTTAAGAAAAATTCGATCCTAAAAACAATTGGACGAGTGAAAACTCAGCTCAAAAAGGACCAAAAGTCACACAGTGTACGCCCAATTTAAAGCAATAGTTTGGCTGTCACGTTCACGCTGGCCAAGCTCACCTCTCTCAGAACGAAATCTCTTTTACGCTGACCAAACCAGAGGCAGTGGGAAAACAGTTGACATTTACTCCCCAAAACTCCTTCTAAAAGACCCTCATGTCCGCCTGCCCACAGCTTGAGAACCCCCCTGGTGCTGAAAAGGAGTGGTCAGTGATTTATGCCCTACACTCTCAGATGGTGCTGCTCCTGTCAGGTCTGCTCTTAAGGCCTATAGTCCTCTCTGTGTATGTATATGGTGTGTGTACATTTTGGCCTCTCTGCACCGCACCCGTACAGCTGTGGAGAGATGGCTTCCAGATGTGAGCGCATTTGTCTTCAGGTAGCCCAAACTGACAGGTGAACTCGGCCCTGTCTACAAACCACCGCCCGCCATCACTCATTCTCAGGGATTAAATTCTCTAAATGACCACACACCCATACACAACATGCAAAATAACACTTTTTAATAACTGCCCTTTTACTAGCCTTAAAGGTACACTGCGTAACTTTTCTGGTGGAGGGTATGCCAATTTAAATGGAGATGTAATTGGCAAGAATGTTTCACAGTGCGGGATTTAGCTTATCTGTCACCATGGAGACAAGCAGACACCATGACAAATGAGGGCAATGAACAGTAAGAAGTTTTTCAGGGTATTTTTGAGCAATAAAAACACTTGTAATTCGTGCTGTCAAACGATTAAGTTTTTAAATGTGATTAATCACACTTTAGAATTTTTGATTAATCACGATTAAATGCAGTTAATTATTCTTCAAAAAAAGACCAACATTTTTTGACAAAAATGCAAACGTTTGTCGTTCTCGGCTTGTTGTTGCTGCCGCTGAATCAAACACGTGTTTTGCTTTAAGATGGTATTTTAAACTTGTTATGCTTCTGTGGAAAGAGAGTTCATCACTGCAATATCTGCAAACTACCTTAGTTTTATCCAAAGTCACGTATGGACAGACCTGATCACTCACCTAATAACCAGCACCACCTCTCAGGTCTCCATCGTGATTTCGATAGAGGAGCGTGTGCGTTCAAAATAAATTGTGTGATTAATGTGCATAAAAAAAACAAAAAAAAACTGTGATTTTTTTTTGTGATTAATCACATGCATTAACATCCTATTTGTAATTTAATGCCTTTATAAGAGCTCATTTTACTGACATGGTGTGAATCATTCCAGACAAAGCTATAAAATCTCCATGCTAACAAGCAGGTCCCAGAATAGACTTGTTTAGACAATAGAATGTCATTTTCAGCATTAAATCATATTATTTTCTGTTATATTCCTATGTGTGGTCTTATATCTGTGTAATCTCTCAGTCATCCAGGTAGGTTCCATAGTGGTCCATGGGTGTGTTTACTATTCTATGTGCCCTGATACTTGTTCTTATACAGCTAAAGATCATTCTAAAGATATTCAGGAAACATTCATTTCTGCCCTGTGAATGTGACTTTTTTAGTATCGATACCTGCTCAAATGTATATCTAATTTCACTTTTAGTTTTAGTATCAATTAGTTCTGAGAACTGTAGTCTAATGTGATTAGTTACATAATAATTACATGTTTAACAGACACATGACATTACACATATCTTTCTTACATTTGTTAAAGGTGCACTATGTAACTTTTTGATTAGGGTTCTGTTACCTTCTTTTTTCAGATTTTTCTGATCTCATTGCTTTGGCTGGAATGTATGACACAACTCTATCTTACATTTATTCAGTTACAGGTGGTTTTATAGCTCAAAAATACCTAGGAAAACTGCCATTCTGATTGTGAGTGTGGTTGCCTCTCCATAGATCTGACCTGTAATTTGGTCTCCATGAAGATAGAAAGGTTTACAGGTGTTATACTGATACAGAAATACTATGAGCAGACTTGTGTTTTATGAAGCTGTATTGAGTCCATGTGTATATTTGTGTGTGTCGATAAAAGTGTCTCCTAATGGAATTTCAAACAATGCAGCAGAGACATAACTCAACTTTAGCACTTTGAGTTTGTTTCCAAATTGTTTCCAAAAGTGACGGAAAAGTGTCAGAGAATCGGTCCAGCTGCACTAAAATCGTGTGTGAGGAAGTGGTCTCCATTGGCTCTCACTTTTTCTCACATAAAGAGACTTCACGCTTCAGGGGAAAAGAGAAGGAAGGAGGGAGGAGGCAGAAAGAAAAGAGGGAGAAGGAGGGAGGAGAGAGATGGAGACAGAAGGAAGGAGGAGAGATAGAGAAGCAACATTGCAAGATGGAGGGAAGGAGAGAGAAAGAAAAGAGACCCTGGTTGCCAACATTTGCAAAATCAATGATGTCACAAGAAATCATGCAGGACATAAAGTCATAAAAGCCTTCAAAAGTGTTTAGTGTGTGACATGTGAAACATGACATAACAATGACAACTTTTGTTCACATATAGTGTTGAATCATAAATATTTTATGAGCTGTGTCAAAACAGCTGGCAAAAAAAGAAGACAGACACTATAGGTAACATCATTTTATTGATGATTTGTCTAAAAATCTTGCCCAGTTGTCTAGTTTAATCATTTTGGTCAAGTTTATCATTTTCCTTCCTGGTTGAACACAAACTGTCAAAGACCATGTTTATTCGTATACATTAAATATTCTGCAGTCCATTTTGCATTCAATGTATTTAATGATGAATACATATTTTATGTCAATTATTTAAGTGATACTGATCATCTTTTTTATATAGCATCTTTTATAAGAGTGCTTTACAAAGTGCTTCAAAAGACAACAGACAAAAAGAAAGAAGTACACACACAAAAAAAAAAAAATAATAATAATAATAATAATAATAATAATAATAATAATAATAATAAAATATGTTATAAATTGGTCAAAGTTAATTTGACTTAAACAATGGATTCATTCACCTTTATCAGCTGGAATCTTAAAATCAATTTTTAAACACACAGATACCAGTGAAGGGAAGCTAAAGGTGATATGATGTCATCTACTGTTTCCTAGTTGCTGAGTTCTGAACCAGATTTAGGGATAAGAGGTATTTACTGCTGAGGCCCGCCGGAGAGGAGAGAACTGCAATAAGCCAATAAATAGGAAATAAAATGGGACATAAAATAGAACTTTGTGGTGCACCACAGGTAATTGGGGCAGAAGAGGAGATAAAATTAGCTTATGGTGACTGCAAATGTTCAAGGTTCAAAGTTTCAAGGCTCTAATAAAATATTGTGGTCAACAGCATTAAATGTGGCACTTAGTAATGGCAGTTGCACTGCAGTGTAAAGTGCAGTGAGCTATGGTCCTGAGATGTTGTTCAGTGTGTGGGTTTGTCCACTCCTGCTCCTGTTTCTGAACCCTCTGGAGCACAGACAAATGGCTGACTCTTTGTGAAGCTGAAGCTCTTTAGTTTTACCCTCTGCTTTCTTCTTTAGTGTAGCACAATGTGAAGAAACCCTTCATCTTGGCGACCACTCGAGTCAGGCAGGGACAGCGGGTTAAGCAGACCCTCCAGACTCATGTGTGATGGAGGGGACCATGACGGAGGCTCAGGCTCTTCTCCAGCAGAGATGTGGATCTAAGTCTGCTGCTGCTGGGGGATCTTTCCTCTGTCTTTTTGCTGTGAGGAGTTTAGCTGACTGGGAGCTGAGCTGGCTTCTCGTTTGTGAGCTGGGGTCTTGGTGTGGTTTGGCGGGTACTGGACATTCTGAAGAACAGCCTCAAATCCTCTCAAGAGCTCTCTGGGCCGGCTTGATCTGATTGGGCAGCTGTTTCTGCCTGCGCACCCAGTGAGATACTTGTGCACAGGCCAAGATGGTGTCTTTTGTTTTCACTGGTCTGTGCTCATTGGCCAAGTGCCAGAAATGTTTTTCTTCCGCATTACTTCCTGAATTCTGGCAACGTGTGATGTCACAAAAGTGCAGCTCTGACCAGTCAGAGGACTAGCTGCTTGAGTGGAGCAAGCCCGGGCTCAGAGCAGGGCTGGGCTAAATCTAAGGGAACAAAGGGTGTTTGATGATTTAAAAATTCTAAAAAAGTTCATATTGTAAAAATACAGAAAGTTGTCAGTACATTGTGCTTCTATAAGAGATTTTTTTCTGGGCCGGAGCTCCAGGAAGCTGCAGTACCTGGAGCAGACACTTGTCAATCTCGCTCGGGGACAGAGGGGGAGTGTCTTATCTCGTTCTTATTATAGATCCATGCAACGGGCAGAAATAGAGAATATCATGTCTATGAATGTCTACGTGGACAGTTCATATGACATGTGTAAAGGTAATTTAAGAACTGTCACCTAGCAACTGTTCTGTAAATAAGAGCCAAAATGTGTTAAATGAAAGTTTAAATTGTCAGAAAAAATGTCTTCCTTATAAATAAATTGTCTGTGCATTTTGGATGGAATTTTCAATGTTGATAACAAAGGTAGAGGTATGCATTTTTAACTCAACATTATTTCCTGTATTTTGTAAACTTTGCCAAAATTATGAAATAGAAAAACAAGATTTTTTACAATCTTAAATATAATCATGTGAACAATATTTTAATGAAATGAGTACTCTGACCTGTAATCAGAATGCTCCCTATTCCTCCGTCGCTCACATGTGGCTGTGTTATTTCCCCATATGTGCTAACAGTGTCTAGTCTGTGTATATTTGACCGCTGTTATAGTTTGTGCCATGTATATCCCACAGTGGCAGATGCCTCTAGGCCCCAGCCAACTGATGGAGACGATAGCTAATTGCTCAATCAGGCAATCTAATCTGGCCAATCTCATTTTCACTTTCTCTCCCTCTCTTCCTCCCTTTTCCTCCTCCTCCTCTACCCCCTCGTCTGCAGCCTCCGCATGCATAGATTTCCTCCACAATCTGTCCGGCAGCTGCCCGAAAGAGGGAAAAAAAAATGAAATCCTTGTAAAAACAGTAGGGAGAGGGGAAAGCCGAGGGAGCAGAGGCAGTGCATATAATTGGGAATAGCATAACTCAAACCAGACTAAAGTGACACAAATCTGATGCTTTGGGATAATTCCAGACTTAATTCTGCTCTGGGAGACGTGTGAACAGAGCTAAACACATCTGGCTCCTGTGCTTGCTGAATAAAGATTAAATGACAGTTACATACACATGGAAAGACTAGTGACCTTTATAAAGCTTAGTTAAAGGTATGCTGTGTACCTTTTGGTTGGAAATCTGCTTGTTACCATGGAGATGTTCTTGCTTTGGGGTTAGTTATTTGCTTGTCGCTATGGATGTAAGTGCTTTGTCCGGATCTATTTATTGATCTACTATTGCTACTGTTAAGCCTACTACTACTGCTATTACTGCTACTACTACTACTACTACTACTACTACTACTACTACTTCTGTCTGTAAAAGTACTTTGAAACTCTTGCCCCTTATGAACCTCCGCACACTGCCAAACTCGACTCTAGCGTAATTACAAAAACAAAAGATGTGGTAAGAATGGCATTCCCAGAAGAACAACATTGGACTTTTTACATACTTTTTACTGCTTCCCGACTAAATTATATGGCAGCCCACTTAGGCTCTTCAAAGCGCTCGCACTTTTACGACAGAGTTTAAAATTGTGTAAAAAAAAAAAGAAAAAAAGTCCCACTCATTTGAAGGGGAAAACAAAAACAGATGCCAGAGAAGTGCATGGTATAGAGAACATACGAGTAGAGCATTATAGTGATTTGGGACCCATGGAGGGCTCAGTGATTTGAAGAGCAGTTTTAGAACATTCTGGAAAATAAGTTGGTTTGTGGATTTTATTCGGGTTTTTTTTTTATGGCTTCTGGTCATACTTATAGGGTTGGCGTCACAACAGTCTATAGGTGAATGATATTTAATACAGATGAGGGGCAGCTAAAATAAATGTGCTAATGCAGATTGTTGTTGAGTTCTTCAGTCTAGTCACTAAAAGAAAGGATCAGGGTCAACATTTGTGAATTTACCTTTTGGATATTTCATCGCAAAGTATACCATGTAATCAATATGGAAAACTGTCTCTTTCTTGCCCCATCTGGGAGTACGACATTACCACATTCTAAAATCTGAAAACCACCAATAGCCATTTTTCATCAGCAAAAAAGGCAAATGTAATGTTTTCTTTCTTTACATTTCAGACTCAAGGTTATCCACACATGTTTGAAAAGGCTGCAGCCAATTTTCAACATAAAAACAGATACAAATGTGCAGATTGTTATGGTTAAATGTCACTATGAAGAGTCAGGCCAGTTCTGCACTTTAGAAGTCAATAGACCCATTTCTGTTATTAATATGTTTCAAGCCATTGCAATTCCAAATGTTTCCCCCATTAGACAACATGAAAAACAATATATGCACTGACCAAGGGCCCATTGGGAGAAGGGCCACAGTGGATGACAATAGCTTTATGTCGTCCTTCTAAAATGTTTAAATTGTAAATTTTAAATGACTTTATTTAAGGCCCTGTTTACACGTACACGGATATTTTTAAAAATGGAGAAATTTCCCTTCGTTTGTATCCATCTTTTACGCGCAAACGGAGAATTCGCCTACTGAAAACAAATCTTTCTAAAAACTCCGGCTTAAGTGGAGATTTAGGAAAACTACGATGCTGTGTGCACGATCCTATTTCGGAAAACAGAGCGAGGGAAATATTTGTTTAAAAAATATCCGTGTTCCTGTAAACGGGGCCTAAGATTTTGTCCAGTTTGTTTGGATTTATCTTTTAATTTAAAAATAGACTATGTAACTTTTCTGGGTGAAGTCCAGTACCTGCTTTTCCCATGGAGATGTTAAGCTTAGCCTGGCATGTTTGAAAGAATAATCCACTGTAGAGCATTAAACATATCTAACTTGGTCTAACTTGAAAACCCTAGATTCTTACTGTGAGTCGACTGGCCTCTCTGCAGATCTGACCTGTAACCTGCCCTGATAACATCATAAGTTTAATGCCATACTGTGGAACATTCAGGCAATCAATTACATCTCCATGGAGACAAACAGGTTGTTAAAACGTTACATAGTGCACCTTTAACCGTATGTCTTCATTTTAACCTTATCTGTGTCAGTATTGTCATTATATTGCCAAAAAACTGCCAAAAAGCTGTTACATTTCTCGACACTGTAAAACATCTTGCAGATTCGAGTCAAACTTTTTCAGAATCTCTGTTGTACTTTTTGTTCTTTTGTGAAAAAATGATGTCCAACTTTTCACCGTCCATCTTGGAGAGAATAATGCCTGACCTTTGCTTGGATATTTTCTGCTAAGTTGAACATTTTTCACTCGGCCATGTCCAAAAAGCTGGTGGGTTTTAAAGAGCACCTCTCTCCCCTCTCTCCCTGTCAAGCTTACATCTGCCTCTCAGCTCTGAACCAAAACACCAGGGGAATGTGTATGAGCCAGTGATTGACAGCCCCTCTCTCCTTTGTTTTAAAGGGCTTACGGAGGACAAGCTGCTTGGATGGAGATAGTATTTTCAGGTAAAGAGCTGCTTAAAGTGTGGATTAGCATGTCAAGTGTAATGCTAAGGGCAATATGACAGGCTTAATATGGTTTAATATGTGACGAACAATGGACTGTGTAACATCCAAGACCACAGGCGATGTGGGTAAAATGGACAATGCAAAAAGTACACTGGATTTTTACATGCGCTGGTGGGAAATTGTGGAATTATAAATTAAAGAGCACATATTATGCAAATGTGACTTTGTTGAGCTTTTAACCATAGTATATTGTTGTCCCCTCATCAGAAACAGAGAGAAACATTTGGAGATGTATTTTTTGTTTTGTTTTCGTTTGTTTTATTTTGGTTTCATTAATACAGTAATCCAAGTATAATATTTTTAAAGAGTGTTTCCCAAATGTAGACTTTATTTTAATTTAGAAATGGTAAAATACTAATCTTAAAGTAGTCCCATGATACTAAAATTTCAAACTTGATTTCGATGCCAAGGCGTAGAGTAGGGTTGAGCGATTTATAAATTTTGATACCATTAAACCATCTCAGCATTTTACCGGGGTATACGGTATTACTGTGACTAATTAAGAATTATTTTGTAGCATTCAGAAACAGAAGAAGAGCTTTATATTTGAAGATGAGGCACAAGTTCTGATCAAACCAAACTTTGCCAGCGTGTTCGATTGCGTCAGCATCAGCACACAGCTGTGTTTATCAGCGCTTATACTATATGACAATTAGCCATGTGGTTTTAAGTTTTGTTTCTGTAAAATGTAAACAAATGTGCCCAAAGCTGCATTAAACACATTATTACTCAAAGTCTATAATGGGCGGAGTACCGGAAATGTAGAGCGGTGGTTGAGAGGACCAACCACAGCCCTTAATGTCTGTGTAGCTTCCACTCGCTGTCTGTGTCCTTTTGATGGGTAGTTAGAAAGTTTGGTGGTGCACGGACGCTATGCGTAGGGGGCGCACGTCGACACAAACATGTTTTGATGCAGGATCATAAATTGGGCTTTACAGTCTCCTTCATGAAAGTCTGACTTCACCCTCAAGCGGGAACTTTCTCCTCTTCAGCGCGTCCCCTCTTGACTCTCGGCTTTCAATAAAACGTCTCCATCATAAACTTTTCAGCTCAGCATCACACACAAAGCATCAGTCGTGTTTTTTTCTTCTTCCTCGCTGCGCGTAGATGGAAATCTCCGTGCGTAACGACGTTTGAAGAGGAGAGAGAGCGGAGGGGAGAAAGCCCATGCTCTGGTTTTAGGTCCTTATGCAGATTTTTTTAAATGGCGGTAATGAAACTGATACCTTTGCTACTTTTTGATACCGCAGGATACCGTATTACCATCCAGCCCTAGCATAGAGTTGATGTTAAGTACCAGTCCTGATACAATTGACATTTAAAATCACTCTTGCTTTAGACAATAAAATGGCATTGTCAATATTAAAATAATGCTCAAATCCAGTCTTGAAACATCTCTGTGCATATTCTTAAAAAGTTCTGTGTGTGCAAGTGTGTGCAGGGGCTGAGGCTGTGTATGTTCTCTTTGGCATCTTTACTGATAGTCGCATTTAGAAATATGAGTAGCTAAAGGTCCAGGTCCAGAAAGCACAATTCACCTCTCCCTAAATCCTATATTCAGGAGTTTTTATTGCATGGTCAAATATATCTTGAAAAACATGTATTCTTGCATCGCCTCTCCGCAGATCTGACCTGTAACATGGCCTAGTGACATCACCTGCTTGTCTCCATGGTGATAAATCAGTTTAAATGAAAATAAGTGTATATTCTTAAGCTTGACAGCAGGACCACATTTCAAACTCGCCTGGGACAGTTTACTCCTAAGTGGTTTGAGTAAGAGCCTAACAGACTGTCACCTGCTCTTTAAAGCTAAGTTTGGGGGCCCTTCTCAAATCTCCACGTCCCAGGGGTGAATCAGTGACCCATTAAGAGGCTATTAATTACCCCCTCCTTCAAGTGCCTTTGTAAAGTCCATATGCGCTGTGGGGATGGAGCGTGACCCAAAACATATCACTGTATCACCAATAGTACTGTTTCTCTCTGAGGTTTGAGACAGTCATGCATTTCACACCACTGACAACAGATGTGAACAAAAGTGACAGACAATATGTACAGAACCCAGACTGTGCTTTAAAAGTCTGTCACAATAACAAATTTTGAAGTTCAGTGTTTCCCATGAATAGAGAAGATTATGGTGACCCCCATAGTCTAAAAACAACCTGGACTATACATTGGCATCACAAAATAACAATTTGCTGCCAGTTATCTTAACATAAACATGTAAAAATAACTATACTGGGCAAATTAAGAATAAATAGATAATACATGTCATTTATTCTTCACCAATTATATCAAATGAAATGATTGAAATTGTTTGTGCCACCATAGTCTCCCCAGAATCTATAGGAAAGTGCGTAAATATAGATGATAAATGATACTGTTCAAACCAAACCATAAAACAGAATCATCCCTTATAAAAATGATTCTTAGTGCACAGCATGAGCTAAATAAATAAACAGAATACAAAACTTAAGTCATTTGTTTGCATCTATAATGGGGCCCGACCGATAAGGATTTTGTTGCGGCTGATATGATACCAATAAAATGTGAGTTGAAGCTGCCGATAACCAATTTAATCGCCGATAAATTTATTACGTAAAAATTCACTGTAAATCTTCAGTTGTTTAGAACACTCAGGTTGGGCTCTATTGGATTTTCAGTTGGGTTTATTTAGGTGACATTTATTGTTATTCTGTCTCTTTACGTCATATTTAAAGACAGTAGGTCGGCCTAATGGAATTTTTGGATGACTTTCTAGCCAGTAAAGAAAGTACTTTAAGTTACTATTACTAAGAACTATTACTATTAGCTTTTAGCGGTAAATGCATGTGTGCTGCATTAAATAATGATATGCTAAATGCTGATACTTCCATTCACAGCTCATTTACATATCAGTGTGTGCCCAGTAACATATATACGGCCACTATAGTCACTTTACAGTCGCTAATAGAAGAGAAAACAGCCTGTTTATGTGTGGGAGCTACAGCAGCTAATCGCTAACCAATGAGAAAGAACCAAAACAAGCTTCAAACCAACACATTTCCAACACTCTCAGATCACAAGTCTGCACTAAGAACAGTCCTTTTAATCCAGACTCAAACTGACCGTCCGTAAAAAGAATATAATCTCAGTGTTGTGCACATGGATCTATGGCTGCGGCTGTAAACAAATGCACGTGGCAATGCGTTCAGGGGCAATACGACGTCACAGACACAGAGAAATGACTCCCCAGATAAACACTGACGTGGCGCCACATATTAGGACATTTCTGTCTGTACATTGGATTAAATGGGCAGAATATAGAGAGTTTGAGCTTTATAACAAAGTAAAACATGTCCACATGGACTATTAGCCCATATCGGCAAAAAGCCGATATGTTACCAAGTGCCAATATCGGCCGATAATATCTGTTGGCTCTAATCTATAATGGGTCATAGATCTAATCATAGTACAGAAAAATAACCAATCTGTTACCACTAGTACAAATAAAAAGCACCCACGATAAATATTAATCCCCCAAATTATTGTCCCATCTGTCATGTATAGTCTGCTACCTTCTGTCTCCATGGAGGTGTTATTACTTTGCCCGGAATGTTCCACAGTATATGGCATTAACTTATTACATAAGCATATTTAATCATAGGTGCAAAAATACCTTGCAAAACATCCTGACACAGATAAGATCAATAACTTAAACCTAGTGACATCACCTGTTTGAATCCATGGACATAGGTTCAAATTCTAAACATATTTGCTATTTTCTTTCTCTAAAATTGCACTGAAAGATGTAAATGTCATTTCTTTTACTTTCTAATTTATATGTTCTCCCTCTGCAACATCAAGCCCAGCCAGTGTGTATATTCTATTCTACATTGACTTACAAATACATTAACTTTGAATGCTGATGCTGTAATATGGACACAGACAGGGCAGGGCCGAGCTAACAAGGCTGCGGGGAGGCATCAGTCACTGCTATAGCGCCCCCTGGACACCCAAACAGCAGTGTGAATCTGGAGTCATTTCATCACAGGGACACTGCTTCTTATGGGGCCAATACACCGGTCCAAACACTCTGAATTATTAAAATCCTCACATAAAAGTGGTTCTACAAGCAAAGGTGCAATATTTTCTCACTTAGACCATGGTGAGGGGCTGTGGGAGGCAGCACAAGACTTAACAGTGCAGCAGGACCGACACAACTGGGAAAGAAGAATGTGCTGTTGGCGTTTACCTGCAGGGGTCAACACAGAAAATGTGCTGAGTTATAGTGGGGCGTGGATGGTATGCAGATTTGAGGAAAATACACAAAACAAATATTACTGACTCTAAACAGATATATTATGTCCCCTTTTTACATTTAATGGTGCACTGTGTAACTTTTCTGGTGGAGGGTCCACCACCTGCTTCTCTCCATGGAGATGTTGCCTGGAATGTTCCGTAGTATGGCATTACATTTACTTATTGCTATAGAGACAGCAAGAGACACCACATGGCCAAGTTACATGTCAGATCTGGTTTTTGGTTGTTAAAAATCCATGTTATTGAGTAAATGCAGGATGGAGATATGAAATGCCATACTGGGACATTGCAGACAAAGCAATATCATCTCCATGGAGACAAGCAATTGGCGGATGCTCCACTAGAAAAGTTACACAGTGCATCTTTTATGTATTGTGTGTTGGCTGTAGACATATGAATTGGAAGCAGAGTTCCATTTTAGCAATATGCAGTTATTTACGGACAAAATAGTGAAATAAAAACAGCAGGATCACGTAGAGGGAGTTAATACAAATATTTTAAGACCAAAATAATGAAGCCCACAGAAGTTATAGAGAGAGGGAAGGACAATTTTTCTATGTAAAGTCCATTGGGCTGGAAGTGTCCCCATGGTCACTTCCTGTTTGAAACACTATTAGCTCTGTCCATTTATATACAGTCTATGGCAGGGGTACTCAATTACAAACTCAAAAGGTCCACTTACCAAATTTACCGTGTTTCCAGGGTTCGGAAAAGTGACAGTGCATTTCCAAACTTAGAGCTTCTAACAAATAATGTAGTAAATCCACATGGAACATTTGAACTATGTACAAAGTATTTTGTGTTCTGTCCGAATCAGTGTGAAAAGCCAAAGGCCGAATTAAGGCCAATTTTTAGTTCTGCGTCAAAACATTTGTGTTGACATGCACCTCTGACATTTTCTAACTACGGAAGCGAACGCAGACAATTAGGGCTGTGATTGGTCCTCACTACCCCCGCTCTACATACATTCCCTACAGTCTGCTCAACATATACATTGAGTAATAATGTGTTTAATGCAACTTTGCGCACATTTGTTTACATTTTACAGAAACTAACCTTAAAACTGCATGGCTAATTTGCATAAGTCAGGAGAGGGTGCTCGAGGCTTGTGTCAGAATCTGCTGCTTCCATTCCTCCTGTACCACTGTCACTTGGCGCTGTACTGCGCATGTCTCTTGCAGAAAGAGCCGCTGTTCTGTCTGTATCAGTCGATCGCACCAATACTTCTGTACCACTGAAAAAAGCGATAATCGAGCAGCAGAAAGAATGTCTGAAACTTGTGAGAGACTGGCGAAGGGCGGGGATGGAGAACACAGCTTCACGGCAAAGCACATGCCAGTGAAACATTGCGTGGATCCGGAACTCTATGAAAGAAAGACTAGAGAGAGATTTTTGTCTCGGTCCGGATGTCACTGCGTTTTTATCCGGATCTGGACCGGAGTCAGCCAGTTGAGTACCTCTGGTCTATGGTGTTGACCCAAAGCAAATAAGTGAGCTGAACTGAAGAACTGAAGAAGGAGGACCTGCTCACCTGTTTGTCTTCATGGAGATATTATTGCTTTGCCTAGAAAGTTCTGCACTATAGCATTAAGCATCTCCATTTCAAGACGAGCAGGGGACACCAGCATCAGACCAAGTTGCTGCTCAGGTTTATGGAGAGGCGAGCTCACTTATAAAAGAGCATAGATTTTTGTAACTGTTTGTACATTAAGTGCGAGATCAAGTTGAAAACTGCAGAACATTCAAGGTGAAGCAATAACATTTCCGTGGAGACCTGCTGGCAGAACTTCCATCGGAAAAGTTGCATCTTTAGAACAGGAACAAATGGCTCACCTGTCAAAATGATTTAAGGAGATTTGGCTTCAGATTACACTGTTTTATAGAGACATCTTTCAGCGCACAAACTGAATATTCCCTTAAAACAACGTGCCCTTGAGCAAAGCACTCGTCTCTGCATTGCCTCCAGTCTGAGAGACAGAGGAGAATAGAATATAAAGTAATAAGATGGAGGAAGAAAGTGATGTCTGTATTTCACCACAGCAGCTGCACTGTAAGCGTTTGAATATTAGTTTTATTTTGGGATGTAACTACAGACAGATTTTGTATTATTTTTTAGGGGGAAATTGAAAACAGAATTGAAAACTAGTTGCTCGGGGTTTAAAATGAAGACATGTGCTGGATGTTATTACTAGTTTATATGCTTTTTATGCTAATCCAACATGCTAATCACGGCATTAAACAAGCTGTTATGCTAATGTTTTTGAACCGGGTCATGACATTTCTCACTTGTAGTCAATATTTTTATTTTTTATTTATTTATATAATCCTGAATATGCTAATAACTAGTTTCATAGAACGTGTATTGTGTTCTTTTGCAGTTGTTTCTAGCACCTTTTTAACCACATAACTTTACTTTTTTGTGCATTTTTCATATTGGTACATGTTTCTACTGTATGTAGATACATGTACCTGCTCGGTACACTTGTCTGGAGATATTATTGCTTTGCCTGGAAAGTTCCACAGTTTGGCATTAACTATATTTGAAGATAAGTAGGTGACACCACTACGCCAAGTTACAGGTCAGATCTGCTGAAAGGCGACCCTGTTTACATTTAGAATGCATGCAAGATACATAGGTTTAATATCACACTGAGAGGAGAGAAAGAGAAAGAGGGAGAGAAAAAGGAGAGGAAGATAGAAGAAAGAGAAAGCAGGAGACAGAAATAGAGGAGAGATGAAAGAGTTGGCAGGAAGTTCTTGATGCGATGCATATGTCGATGCAAGTCCACGATACGATAGACATCTTGATACACTTTGCACTTTTGATTCGATACGATATATTTCAAATCGATTTGATATGGTTCAGTAAAAATAAAGGCTGAATAGTGGCTGTGATTCTAAAAGTCTTTGCTAAACCACTTTGTGCAAAGTCAATATGAAACACACCGATTTTAATCATCAGAACTGTGAAAATGTCAAATGTGTTTCATAAATGAGTTTCCTTCTTATAATCAAGTAACAAAACTGTAGCTCTGTAACAAAATAATTTAGTAAAATATACCAAAAATATTCTTGGCAATATATTGATACAGCAGCACACTATATTAATACTGTATCATCACATTAAATTATCTGATATAGCAATATTTTGATATTTTTGCACATTATTTTTGACGACTGTGTGAGAAACGAACAGTGATGGAAGCAAGACTAGACCAGGACTAAACCAAGACTTAGAAGGACAGTTTGGAATTTTTGACACAGGGCCTCATCTCCTCGTGAGCCAGAGTGTTGGAGACGTGTGGAGACACTTTGTTAAATAAATATTCCATCCAGTCCTTGTATTTGCAGAGGTTGCTGGTGCTAGGCTAGTGCATGTCAATGGCCATAGTTGTCCTGCCACTAAAAACAGTCTTAACCACTCCACAGAGCACCCGAGGCAGAACAATTATAACTCCAGACTGTCCATGTGAATGTCTGTGTCGATAGAATAATTTTAGTAGTAAAACCAGCCTTGCATTTGAAGGATTTATGTCTGAGCAGCAGCAGTGAGTTGTACTTCCTGATAGAAAGCTTGGCAGCGGCGGACTGATATGTGAGAAAATAGTCCCTCAAAATGCGACGATTCATGCGATGCAAGGTTAGTTTTATTTCAAACATTATTCTATCAGCACAGACATTCACATGGACAGTCTGGAGTTATAATAGTTTTGCCTCAGGTGCACTGTGGAGTGGGTAAGACTGTTTTTAGTGACTGTTTTTATGGCCATTAACATGCACTAGCCTAGCACCAGCAACCTCTCCAAATACAAGGACTGGATGGAATATTTTAAAAAGTGTCTCCACATGTCTCCAACACTCTGGCTCCCTATAAAATGAGGCCCTATGTCCAAAATTCCGAACTGTCCTTTTAAACCAAGCCCAAAGCAGGACCAAACCAGGACAAGTATGAAGTATATATTCTTTAATAACTCCGGTCTGCATGCTTTACTCCATTCTGAAACCTCATTGACTTTTGGTACATGTGTAAAATAATCCCTCCCCGATGACACATAGAATAATATTTTTTAAAGCACTGTGAGCTTTACTTTTGAAAAACAAACTCTGGTGTTGTATTTCCCTTGACAGCCCATTCAAATGCATCTTGACGCAGCTATTACCCAGTCCAAATCTCTCATTCCATGTCAGCCATTTTGAACCTCCTCATGGGCCGGATCAAATTCCAAATACAAATCTGACCCTATCTCTATTCTTGTTATTGTTTTCAGCGAAACTAAAATAACTTTGCACTTTTTATCTGAAGTGTTAAATCAACAAGAGTGAACTGGGCGCTACTGTACACATGCTGGTGTTTGCTAAAGGAAACAGAGGTGAAAGAGACGACAAATGTACGCTTGGAAAGGTGCTGGAGTTCTTGGAGCATACATGTGGTTCAGTAAGTTTTGTACTTCAAAATAACAGAATTAAAATACAGTGTTTTCAATATAAAAAAAATTTTTTTTTGAAATTAGCCAAATTAAAGAGGCCGTGTGTATCTTTTTGGCGAAAGGTCTGTCTGCTCATCATGGCAGAGTTTTTATTGAGTCTTTGTCTGGAATGGGTTTGACAACTCAATGGACACCGATGGAGACCAGCCTCTTCTAGGGCAAATTACAGGTCTGATCTGTAGAGAGGCGAGCCTGCTAACAGCAAAAATGCAATTGAGAATAATAAAAAACTAAATAGATAAATTTAATGCCATACTGTGGAACATTTCAGGCGAAGCAATAATACTCCATTGTAATAAGCTGTGGGTTGGGGTGTACTAGGGGTGTTCATTGCCGATACGATACATACCACACATGCCACGATATGATATATCCCGATATATCCCAATACTAAAACAAAGGGCAATATACTGCGATTTATCAATAATTATGTCTAATAATATAGTCATGTACACCTTCACAAGAACAAAATTGTACTGCATTAATTCATTCATTCATTTTTAAATCATGAGAACAGTAAATGCAACTGCGGAACGATTGTGAAAAATATGATTTAAAAAAATTGATTTAGACAAATTTTGAATCGATTCAATTTTTTTCTTACACTCCTAGTGCTGACACCAGAAAAATGGCAGTTACAGCACTTTATTTATTTTTTTCTTTTTGAACATTTTAATACTAAGAGTATGACTAATGTCTATAACAGGGGTCGGGAACCTATGGCTCGCGAGCCATATATGGCTCTTTTGATGATTGCATATGGCTCTCGGATAAAACTAAATATTCTCACTTGTTTTAATCCATCCATTGATTTTTCACTGCTCATGTCCTGTTTAGCGCTGTAGGAGCAATTGATACTGGCCTACGTTGGCCGTTTGCTTGGTAAAATAGGTAAACGCCCCCCTTTTGAATCAGTCTGCTCGGTCATTAACTCAAAGCTAACCCTTCGACGAAGATGGCGAAAAGAAAAAAAGATGATGAGTATCGTACATTTATGGACGAATGGACCGAAGAATTTGCCTTTGTGGAGAGAGCAGGTTCTGCGGTGTGTCTAATTTGCAATGACAAAATTACATCGATGAAACGGTCGAATGTAAAGCGGCACTTTGACACACGCCATGCTACCTTTGCATCAAAATACCCCGCGGGAGACAGCAGAAAGAAAGTGTGCCAAGAGCTACTGAGCAGGGTGCAAGCTAGCCAGCAGCAACTCCGCGTATGGACCCGGCAAGGTGACTATAATTCCGCTAGCTTTGCTGGATCTTTAGCAATAGTGCGGAACGGAAAACCATTCACAGATGGCGAGTATGCTAAAACGTTCATGCTGGATGTAGCCAATGAACTTTTTGATGATTTTCCGAACAAAGACAAGATAATCAAACGGATACAAGACATGCCTCTGTCGGCAAGAACTGTTCATGATCGTACCATCGTGATGGCAAACAAAGTGGAGGAAACGCAAGTGAAGGACATAAATGCAGCGCCGTTCTTTTCCCTGGCTTTGGATGAGTCAACAGACACGAGCCATTTGTCGCAGTTCAGCGTGATTGCAAGATATGCTGTTGGTGACACACTGCGCGAAGAAAGTCTTGCTGTTCTGCCATTAAAAGGGTCCACAAGAGGTGAGGATTTATTCAAGTCTTTCATGGAGTTTGCTCACGAAAAAAAATTACCTATGGATAAACTTCTCTCAGTGTGTACTGATGGTGCTCCGTGTATGGTGGGGAAAAACAAAGGATTTGTGGCGCTTCTCCGTGAACATGAAAATAGACCCATCCTAAGTTTCCATTGCATTCTACACCAGGAGGCACTTTGTGCTCAGATGTGTGACAGGCAGTTTGGCGAAGTGATGTCGCTGGTCATTCGTGTGATCAACTTTATTGTTGCCCGAGCCTTAAATGATCGCCAGTTTAAAACACTGCTGGATGAAGTTGGAAATAACTATCCTGGTCTGCTTTTGCACAGCAATGTGCGTTGGTTGTCAAGAGGGAAGGTGCTTAGCCGTTTTGCGGCTTGCCTGAACGAAATCCGGACTTTCCTTGAAATGAAAGGCATCGAGCATCCTGAGCTAGCCGAAACTGAGTGGCTCCTCAAGTTTTACTATCTTGTAGATCTGACTGAACATCTAAACCAGCTCAACGTGAAAATGCAAGGCATTGGAAATACAGTGTTATCCCTTCAACAAGCTGTGTTTGCTTTTGAAAACAAGCTGGAGCTTTTCATCATGGATCTTGAAACAGGTCGTTTACTACATTTTGAAAAACTGAGACAATTTAAAGATGCATGCACAGCAAGTGAGCCCATTCAAAACGTTGATCTCCACCAGCTAGCTGACTGCACATCCAGTCTCCTACAGTCCTTCAAAGCACGCTTTGGAGAATTTCGTGAACACACTCGTCTTTTTAAGTTCATCACCCATCCAAACGAGTGTTCAGTGAACACATCCGACCTGAGTTACATTCCTGGTGTCTCCGTCAGAGATTTTGAAGCAGAAATGGCTGACCTGAAGGCCTCAGACATGTGGGTGAATAAGTTTAAGTCACTGAATGAAAATTTGGAAAGAATCACACGACAGAAAGCGGAGTTGGCGAGCAAGCACGTGGACAGAATTGAAAAAAATTCACCCCGAAGACCAGTTGATTCTCAAAACTTGGAACGCGCTTCCTGTCACATACCACACACTGCAGCGTGTGAGTATTGCTGTATTGACCATGTTTGGATCTACGTATGCATGTGAGCAGTCATTCTCACATCTTAAAAACATCAAGTCCAACCTACGATCACGTTTAACGGATGAAAGCCTCAACGCTTGCATGAAGCTTAACCTCACCAAGTACCAACCAGACTACAAAGACATCAGCAAATCCATGCAGCACCAGAAGTCACATTAATGGTGAGTATTATAACAACATTATTTAAAATAATAAATTCAGAGGCTTATTATACTGACATTTAGTTGAATTCACTTTTAAAATATATTATATGGCTCTCACTGAAATAAATTTCCAAATTTTTTGCTTACATGGCTCTCTTGGTCAAAAAGGTTCCCGACCCCTGGTCTATAATGTGATCACTTTGAGTCTAAAGCACATAAAACATAAAATTCTGCTAAACATTTGTGGTTTATAAAATTGCAGGACTATGTTCTAACTTGAACTGTGCCTTATGGTCACTGTTATTTCCTTTTGGATCTGGATATGTTATTTAGAGAATCTGAAGGCTGGTTAGGTTGTGCAGTGCTCTAAACATGTATTTCATATAAAACATATTCCCTATGTGCATCAATCACCAAACATCAAAGCTTTCTCTCGTGTTCAGTTGAAGGAACAGGTCCAAAAGTGTGTGTGCATTTTGTATTCTCCTCAGTGAGCCACTGTCACTATCCACTCTGCAAGAAAAAAAACAGATCCAAACCAGGTCTAAAACAGGTCTAAATCAGGTCTAAACCAAGTCTAAAGCAGGACTTTTTCTCGTGTTCAGTTGAAGGAACAGGTCCAAAAGTGTGTGTGCATTTTGTATTCTCCTCAGTGAGCCACTGTCACTATCCACTCTGCAAGAAAAAAAACAGATCCAAACCAGGTCTAAAACAGGTCTAAATCAGGTCTAAACCAAGTCTAAAGCAGGACTTTTTCTTGTGTTCAGTTGTAGGAGCAGGTCCAAAAGTGTGTGTGCATTTATATTCTCCTCAGTGAGCCGCTGTCACTCTCTCTCTGCTCTGTGTAAACCCTCAGAGTGTGATTGATGATGGCGTAGCATTTACCACACATCAGGTTTGGTTTGTGAAAGAGTTCAAAACAAGAGACACGACGCGTCTGTACTCTCCTCTGAATGTTTATGTTTAGACCAGGGGACAGTTCAGAGGCGGGGGCAATAATGATCTGATTAAAAACAGTTCTGCATTTCATTTGTCAAAGAGCAGCTGACTGGCAAAGAGCTTTCGTATTTGACGTGATTTAAAGGTTGTCCCTGCAAAGATGTAACATGAAATAACTGAGAAGGAAAGCAATTTCTCATCTTGCCCAAGGACACAACAGCACTTTGCACCTTTGTATTGTAGGGAAACCGATTTGAATGAACTCTTACGCCATTGGAAGTGAAAAATTGTCTTTTTTATACAAACATGTCTAATAATATCTAAACAATAATGAATTCAACTTAGTAGCTCCAGTATTTACTTAAAACTAGTCAAATGATTAATTTTTTAAATCTTGATTAAGATCAGAAATTCCATAGTTAATCGCAATTAATCGAATGTTTAAAATTGTGTTATTTTGCATTTCAAGACCGTTTTAAAACTATAATGTAAACCAATTCGTACCCATCCATCCATTTTCTTCCGCTTATCCGGGGCCGTGTTGCGGGGGCATCAGTCTAAGCAGGGACTCCCAGACTTCCCTCACCCCAGCCACTTCCTCCAGCTCCTCCGGACTGACCCTGAGGTATTCCCAGGCCCAGAGACATAGTCCCTCCAGCATGTCCTGGGTCTTCCCCGGGGCCTCCTTCTGGTGGAAAAGCCCAGAACACATCCCAAGGGAGGTGTCCAGGAGGCATCCGGACCAGATGCCCGAGCCACCTCAGCTGCACCTCTCGACGTGGAGGAGCAGCGACTCTACTCTGAGCTCCTCCCATGTGACCGAGCTCCTCACCCTATCTCTAAGGGAGCGCCCGGCCACTCTGCGGAGGAAACTCATTTCGGCCGCTTGTATCTGCGACCTCGTCCTTTCAGCTCATGACCAATTTGTACCCATTTAAGAAATCTCTGTAGTTATTTTCTTTGCCGTGTGATTATCCACAGGTCTGTGGCAACTCTGAGGCTCACTTGGCTGGGACCCGGGGGTTTAGCTTGGAGGTTCTAACCTAGACTAGACATACTTCGCTGGTACTGAAACTCTGCTTGACACAGGCTGCATTTAACTCTTGACTTGTAATATTAAAGTCAAATAAACAGTTCAAAAGTCCAGAAGCCCGTTTGAAAGTGAAACCGCCACAGGAGCTGCTTACGGATGTGTAGAAGGGATGAAAAGTCGGCAAACTCTAACTATATTAAAAAACTCTAACGATATAAAAAAAAAAAAAGTATTATGGATTGCATTAATCTAGTCGCGATTAAAGTGTTAACGCTGACAGCCCTACTTAAAACAGAACTTTTCACCATCTCTTTTATTCTCTTGAAGTTGTATTTGGACTAATTCATGCATGTTTGAGGAATCTTGTGGCTCGTGTATTCGTCATTGCTCCGATCAACTCCTGTTTTCACTGCTACCTGTACTTACTTCATTCTCCATTTTATTGTCTTAATCTGTCACACTCTTAGAATTCGGCAGCATTACGTAGCCATTTTTGCACAAATGAAGTGAGATCTGCAGCTTTCCAACGGTGGTGCCGACAGCTACTCGGCTTTTGTGAAGGCGCGAGACATCAGGTCCCATTGGTGATCAGTTTTCTAACATGGAATCAGCATGCTTGATTCTTTTCTTAAATCGTATATTGCAATTTAAACCAAATTATAACAACAGACGTATATAATAATCCACGGGGGTCATAGATTATAACTATATAGTAGACACAAGCACAGTATGTCTTCTTGAACACTTTGGACTTGTGTTTGGTTCTATATTTGCCGCTCCCCTCAGACTTTCTCAGCCCCATCAGTCTGCTCCTGTCATGTTCTTTCGTCTCTCTCCTCTGTGTTTATCTGTCCACTTTAGCGACAGCATCACTCCTCCACTTCCTGCTCCACCTTTGACCCCAGACAGATTTGGCGCTGACAGAATCCAGGCGAAGTTGTCATCCACATCCCCTCTCTCACTCTCTCCTTTTCTCTCTCTCTTCTTCTCTCCTTCTCTCTTTCTTTTATGTTTATCAAATCTCCTTGGATTTCCTGTGTTGTTATTAGGACTCTTATCGCTAACGCACACATTTAGGTCACATAAACTATATTCTTACTTCTTTCCTCCCTGTAAAACTAAACAGCCGTATACTGTCTGTTGTATGAAAAAGACTGTATTGTCTGATAATTAGGAAGTGCAAGTTAGCATGCTAGTTGTTATGAGCTTTACCTTTACATCAAAACTTCACTCCGGTCTCTAAAAGTTGTGAAAAGTGCTTTTTAACTCATTGTTGTGAATAATTAGGATACTCTGAATGCTTTTAGGATAAGTGAGGAATAACTGTGGACTATTACAACTTTTAAAAATGATCTAGTTCTGTTTTGTCACATTTTAAAACAGAACAAATTAAGTGCAAACATTTTCAAACTTCTAAAATGCAGTGTTATTTAAATCCAGAAACTCCATTGAGCCACTTTTTAAATGTACATTGTGTCCTAAAAAATTTGACCTCATTTTAAAAGCAATCATCTTGAAAACTACTTAGTCTGGCTTCATGAAATTGAACAGTTTAGGTGCTGAACATAAGTTTATTATGAAACACTGTGTGCCAGTTGGTGAGGTTTTTCCAAATTTTGCACTGAATGCTGCACAGTTTTGGGTGAGTGTGTGCTTGCAGATTCCAAAACGCAAAATCACTTTTCTTTGAGAGTGAACGACTCAACCTGAAAACAGAACAAAAATAAAACATTAAATATAAACTCTTGATCTATTTCTGTACATTCTGTGAAAATCTGAGGTTATTTCAACAAGAATTACCAAATTATTGGCCTGCGAAATGATGTCAAAATTTTGGGACACCCTGTATTTTTACTACCATCTATAGAGTTCATGTAACTTATACGATACTATTACTTATTACTAATGAATCTGACCACAGCAAATATCAGAGCAAATATGTTTAACCCCATAGTTTATTTTATTTTATTATATTTTTGCACTGCAGCGCTCCTCATTTTTCCTTCTTTTCAACAGACCACTTCCCCGGTCCCATGGAGAGAGATGTCCGCAGTGAGTGAGCGATCTGTTCCAGTCAAAGAAAAGCAAACTCCCTCCTCGGGTTTAAAATGGCCGCCGCCTGGTGTTGAAATGTAATGAGGCTGAACAGTGGCTTCCTGCTCTAACCTCAGCCCTGGGACTGTTAATGCCACAGTCAGTTTGGAGCTGTCATTTCAGAAGTCCAGAGCTGAGACACTCAAAGCAAAATAGTTATTAATGTTTGGAGAAATGCGCATTTTATCGAGTGTTGTGTTTAGAATGAAATCTAAACTTTTTTTTCTCCATTTTTGAAATTTAACATAAGAAAAACAAAAACAGACAAAAACAACAACAAAAAAAACACTCCCATGCCCCATCTGTCTCTTTACACTCAAAAACACAAAAATAGACTAAAATAAAAGCATTTTTTAAATTTCACTGATGAATATATAGAGACATGCACACTTACTGTGAGCAGGTTTGCATCTCCACAAACTTGACTCTTATTTGGCCACAGGGGTATTCCAGCAAGCCCAACTTATTCCATCCAGCTTATTCCATTCCATTCCATCAAGCCAAACTTTGATAAGAGCCGCCAGTTTTAACGAGAATTCGGTTCCATGACTCTCACTAACATGAATCTCCGAGTCTGAGTTACTGGGGTAAAAGATGCTTCTGAACTACCCCGCTCCAGGGCAGGTGAACTCGCGCTTAAATCAAATGTGTTACAAAGAATATGTACCTGCAGTAAACAGAGCGTCAAACAAGCAGTTTTACACACTTCCCTGATTATCTGTGTTGTCCGCAAACAAGGGTGACAATGTCAGCAAGAAATAATTTATCTTACGTTCGTCGTCAATTCTGATGAAGTTCCAATAATTAAAAACATATCTTAACAATTTGATGCTTATTTCTGACGACATTGATGATTTATTTACTTATTTTACAACTAGGGATGTAACTGCAAATCTATCAGTACGATGTTTTCACAATAACCATCTCACGATACGATAGTTATTGCGATACTTTCTGGAGGTATCAAAACTGTGAATACGCTACATTTTCCTCTTAAAATGCCTTGGCAAGACTTACTAAAGAATGAAGATTTAAAAGTGCTTAGAACAGTTATTTCTTCATGTAGTCTGCAGTGAAACGGAGCAAAGGATCATGGTCTATGTCAGGGGTGAGCAAACTTTTTGACTCATGGGCCACCAAGGGTTCTAAAATTTGATGGAGGAGCTGGACCAGGAGCAGATGGATGAAGTGTTTTGGTAATCCACCTCGTAAGAGAAAAAAATAACATGGGATATGTAGAAAACATGTGCTTGAATTTCAACTGAAAATCATTACGACGTATTTACTATTTACTGAAATGGCTCTTAAAACACTGAAAATAAAATTACCAAAATACAGCTTTTTTATTACTAACAGTTACTAGTTTTGAAGCACTGAAAGTTCTGTTATCCTTCAGGATATCATCATCATCATTCTGCTCCTGACTGTCTTTATTTCAAAAACGGTGATGCAGATCTGACATGAAGATGTTTATTGCCATACATTACAGACACATTTTCACTAAGCAACAACCATGGAGACGAGCAGATGGTGAACAGACTGTGCCTTTTAAAAATCTTTAAATCAATTTAGATGATTTTAATTGCCTGAACCTGAACTTTTTGAAAACTATTCATTATGTTTTAAGTCTTTTTGTTCATGCTTTATTAGGGCTTATTAAGATGTAGTTATGATAAAGAGTAACCAAAAGAATTACATTTCAGTGCAGCCCTGAAAAAACACATTACGATTATTTAAGTCAGCAACATTTTCCCCACCATCACTTATCACTATCACTTTTACTCAGACAATGGCCCAACCAGAAACTAGACACAACGGAAATCCACAAATCTCATCACGTACATTAGCCAGTATTTTAAACGTCTCCACAGACTAAATAATGCGCTCTGTAAGTAAGCCCGGTCAGTTGTTACTAATGGTATCAGGAAGTACGGCACCTGCTCCAATCTGCCCTGTGATTGCACAAAGGAAGGGCCAAATACACTGCTCCTGTCACCACTGCAGCACTAAGCTCTGGGAAAAATAAAATCTAAAATCTAACCACAAACTGGCACAGGAAACCCCCCCAAATCCTGCCTGTGTGTGATCCAAGTCTATGTGATAATGATCTGAATTGGCAGAGGAGCAGAATAAGGAATGCGCCAGCAAAATGGAGTCTAGTGTGCTAGTTTTAGAGAGATCTCCGTTACACTTTTGGCTTTCTATTATTACAACTTAATTAGCCTTCGTAAAAAGTGAACAACTCCTTAATTTATAAGAAACTAATTTCCATAGTTAGTTAGAAACTTAGAAACTATAATTAAGAAGTTAGGATATTAATTAAGTACTTTATAAGCCAGAATCTTAGCCAGGTCTTATATTATACAATTGACTCATGTTAAGATGTTGGTTCCTCGTCATACCTGGAGTATTGTTGTTGTGTTGTTTTCATTCACACATGTTTGAGTGTTTTCTGCTTGAGAGAAGAACTCGGCCTAAATAGATTTGTGTGTTAAGCATGTGTGAATGAAACAAAACACAACTCCAGGCATTAGGGTTGGACGGTATTCAAATTGTGATACCGTTAAACTGTGTCAGCATTTTACCGAGTATACGGTATTACCGTGATTAAGTAAGAATTATTTTGTAGCATTCAGAAACAGAAGAGCAGCATTATATTTGAAGATGAGGCACAAGTTCTAGTCAAACCAAACTTTGCAGCATGTTCGATTGCATCAGCATCAGGGCAGAGCTACTTATACTGTATGCAAATGAGCCATGTGGTTTCAAGTTTGGTTTCTGTAAAACGTAAACAAATGTGCACAAAGCTGCATTAAACACATTATTACTCAAAGTCTATAATGAGCGGAGTACCAGAAATGTAGAGCGGTGGAGAGGACCAATCACAGCCCTTATTATCTGTGTCACTTCCCCTCGCTGTCTGTGCCGTTCTGACGCGTAGTTAGAAAATTTCAGAGGTTCACGGTGGTCACGGACACTGTGCACGTCGATGCAAACACGCTTTGATGCCGAACCACAAATTGGTCTTTACCGTCTCCTCCGTGAAAGTTTGACTTCGCCCTCAATCAGGAACTTTCTCCTCTTCAGTGCGTCCCCTCTTGACTCTCGGCGTTCAATAAAACATCTCCATCCAAACTTTTCGGCTCAACATCACACACGAAGTGTCAGTCATGTTTTTTTTTCTTCTTCTTCGCTGCATGTGGATGAATATCTCCGAGCATAACAACATTGGAAGAGGAGACAGAGCGGAGGGGAGAAAGTCCACGCTGTGGTTTTAGGTACAGATTTTTTAAAATGACGGAAATCACACTGATACCGTTTCTACTTTTTGATACCGCGGGATACCGTATTACTGTATTACTGCCTAACCCTAACAGGTATGTTTGTGATGAGGAAACACCATTACAGCAAAGATCAGGAAACAGCCTCCTTTAATAAACTATTAGTTCATTATGAGTTAAGTCTTTGTTCATGCTTTATTAAGGCCAATGTAGGTGTTATTAAAGTGTTACCTAAAATGCACTATATAGGGGCAAAAGCTGTAATTAAATCAGTGCATAAGTTTTATCATCCTGTTTTAATACTGTCAGTCTTATGTTCCTTATTTGAAGGTGTACTACTTGTAACATTCCAGAGTATTGCTTTAAATTATTAGTTATTAGTCTCATCTCCAAAGCTCTGCACCACCTGGTGATGTAGTTTTCAAGTTAACAGCTCCTTTTACCTTTCGTCCAGTAGAGATCGGCAATACCGGGGTTGAAATCATCCAGTTGATTCTAGATAAAGTGTATGTTTTTGTGTATGAGTTTAAAGACACACTGGAGCACTTCCTGTACGAAAACACAGAGTATTTTCCGTTAGTTACATGGCGTTTCTTCAAAAAATACTACTCCAATCTAATAGTATTTTGTGTACTTGAACGGCCACTTGAAAACAGTATATTTATTTAAACATGGTTATATTTATCTTCACATTTGGCTGAGAATCTCAATTGGCAGAGAAGTGGCTCAAAAACTGCTCTTAAGAATTGGACGTTTCGAAAAGGCGTGAAGTGAATCTCATTTCCATCTTTTTGTCTTCCACTTTTCAAACTTGTCATACTTTGTGGTATTTTTTCCAGCATATTTGCGGCTACACTTTGCACAGTGACACTTGTAAATGTGCTGTGCAGATTGGAGTACCTAAGACTGCACTTGTCTGAAAGAGATAGCAGCATTACACTGATCCGGATCCATGGGTTTGTGAGGGGAACAGGAGCTGCCAGGGAGCTCATTTGGACAGACATAAAGTATAAACGACTCCAGACGACACAGTATCGCTCCATCACCATCTGCTTTGCCCAAACTGAAGGAGAAAAGAGCAGTTTGGTATTTTTAAAACTACTTCCTAGTTTGGTATCGAGCTGCTGTCTGCGCTTATACAAATAAAATGAGGTGAAATTACTTGAATTTGAAAAGATTGAAGTGCTTATGACTGGCTACCCATTTTACACAGTTAAGATAATTATATTTAAGATTTTTGTAAAAAATATTCACACTCTTTTTTCCAAGTTTGGTCATTTTTTTAGGTTTAAAATTGAAGTTCCTGGCTGGAAATCATGATATCACACTAGGGAATTCAGTACAAATATATTTTAAAAGCAGCTCTTGAGGTCAACATAAATCTGCTGTTTGCTGTTTGTGTCTAATTATAAAGCACTTTATTTGGCGATAATCAGGAAGTGCACATTAGCATCGCTAGTTATTCTCCACTCTGGTCTCTGAGAGTTGTGAAAAGCACTCAACTTTAACAATAAAATCATAACATCAGGAATGCTAAACTAGTCAAACACCATTAAATTGTGTAAAACTTGAGGATATTTAATGAATATTAACGGAACTCATTTAAATTTTTTTGATATTCAGATACAGGCCACAGTCTGTTATTGCTCACAGCGTTCAAAACATGTCAAGGTGTAATTCACTAACAAAGTTGTGGGCCTATTTAAAATTCAATGTAATCTAAATAATATCCTGTTTATATTTGTATAACTCAACAAATATTGTGTTTGTATAGTGTTGTTACGATAGCAACATTTCAAATTTATTTTTGATACTAAGGAATAGACTCAATACTCAATGCAGACTTTTTAGTATCGATACCTGTTCAAGTGAGTATCTAGTTTTGTTACTAGCTTTAGTATCGATTAGTATCTGATTTTTGATACTTTTCAGAACCTTAGTTTGCAAGAATGTAACAATAACCAAAATATTGCGTGGCCATACCGGCTCGTCAAAGCCTGATCCCATCAGATCTCAGAAGCTAAGCAGGGCCGGGACTGGTTAGTACTTGGATGGGAGACCACTGGGAATTCCAGGTGCCACAGTGGGGCCAGTGGCAAAAACTGTTGTTGTGTCCTTAGGCAAGGCACATCACCCACATTGCCTAGTAAGAAAGTGGTGTGTGCGTGAATGGTGGTGGTGGTCGGAGGGGCCGATGGCGCAGATTGGCAGCCTCGCTTCCGTCAGTCTGCCCTAGGGCAGCTGTGGCTACAATAGTAGTTTACCACCACCGGGTCTGGAGTGAATGAATAATGCTCTGTAAAGCATCTTTGAGTGTCCAGAAAAGCGCTATATAAAACTGATGCATTAATAGTTATGGTGCAGCAGTAACTAAAAAACAGAGGGAACTACATAGCCCATGATCCTTTGCTCTGTTTCAGTGCAGACTACATGAAGAAATAACTGTTCTAAGCACTCTTAAATCTTAGTTCTTTGGGTTAAGTCTTGTTAGCCTCCACCCAGTAGCTCAATCAGTATCGTACTGTGGTATATCGTGAAAATATCGTTACATCCCTCTTAGTTCGTATGCTGTCCTTTGCTTCGTTAACACTCATATCATTTATCATATCATGTTGAATGACTTTGTGTCTTCCTGCTCATAAAAGCTCGGTGATGTCATAGTGACACTTGTTTCCAATGAATCAATGTAAACAACAAACAGTGAAGGACAAACTTCTCAAATCCAGGATTATTTACAGTTTTTACTCCATTAATCTGATGCCGCCAATTCTTCAAATTTATGAAATACAAGACACAAGAGGCTGACATGTCTGTAACGTCCTTTGGAGAGAAAACTGTTTATTTCCTTTTCCAGAATTAAAGAAAACTGTTTAGAACCTTCACTGAGATTTGTGTGGAGAAGGGAGAAAGGTTGTGCATGACATTTATCAAAGAATTATGACAATCAATACAAACATCAATACATGTACTTTTTGTCACTGGGAACTCAAAGCTCTAAAGACACAAGATTTCTGCTTTGTTGTATAAATGTGACAAACATATGACATCACTTTAAATGGTTTGCAGTGGTCCAGAGTTATTTCACACTTGTCTAACACGTCCCTAGCATCGTAATTATGCATTGCTCTTAGTTTGTTTTCACAGCTTTCAGAGGCTGGAGCGAAGTTTTGCTGTCATAGTAATGTTAACAGTAATGCTGCATTAAAATGTAACTCATTGTCTCATATTGCCTTTTCAGCCAAAATCACATGATTTCCTACAAAAAACATGTACTGTAGCAATGCCAGTGTCTCTGTCGCCTAAAACCAGCAAAGTCTGTAGTTTAAAGTGATTCTTAAGCGTAGAACCAAAGAAGACCACCTTGTTAAGGGCCAAAACAATCACTAGAACATTTAATAAAGGGCCCGGGGTTAATTTCTGTTAAGATTGTCAAAAGTATAAAATATCAGATGCTAATCATTACTAAAGGTAGTACCAAACACAATCAACATAAACATGCGCAATGTCCATGTGCTAAATGAGGTTTTAAGTCAATCCATCCATCTTCTCTTATCCGGGGCCGGGTTGGAGGGCAGCAGTCTAAGCAGGGACTCCCAGACTTCCTTCACCCCTGCAGCTCCTCTGGGGGGACCCCGAGGCGTTCCCAGGCCAGCCAAGCGGCGTAGTCCCTCCAGCGTGTCCTGGGTCTTCCCCGGGGCTCCTTCCGGTGGGACATGTCCGGAACACCTCCCGAGGGAGGCGTCAGAACAGCCCGAGCCACCTCAGCTGCTCCTCTCGACGTGGAGGAGCAGTGATTCTACTCCGAGCCCCTCCCGTGTGACAGAGCTCCTCATTCTATCTCTAAGGGAGTGCCCGGCCACTCTGCGAAGGAAACTCATTTCGGCCGCTTGTATCCGCGATCTCGTCCTTTCGGTCATTACCCAGAGCTCATGACCATAGGTGAGGGGAGGAACGTAGATTGACCGATAAATCAAGAGCTTCCTTCGAGGTCTTAAGTTTCATTTGTAAACGGTGAGAAAATAGTCGTTTACTTTCCATAACTTGGATTATAAAGATGAGAAGCACCAGACAAGAGAAAGAGAAAAGTTGAAACGCTGCATGAGGGAGTGTTTTTTATCATCATTGTGGTATCGGAATCTTTATCAATTCTAGTCCTTAGCATCAAAATTAATTTCAAAACACTACTTTGTACAGAAGAAGTTGAAAATGTTAAGAACCGCTACAAACATGTTTCAGTTTAGCAGTTACTTTTTCATTTCAAATATAGATGTCCCTGGAGAATGTGTTAAATGTGCTTTGTGAATTTTTGTTCTCAAATATTTCACTAATTTAGCAGTTAAAATTTGCCAGAAAAAATGCAATTAGAAGTTCTCCCAGAATAGTTGAGCCATCCTCTGATGGATGAGACGCAGATTGAGAAGTTTCTGGCATAATGTTGCTGCTAATGATTTGAAATGGGGAGAAACACATGGACAGAACTTGGCTTTAATATTTGGATAGAGGAATGTCTCCTGTCTGCACCTCGCGGTCTGCTCGTCCATCTGTCCATCAGGCGGCCAATCAGCGACGAGATCCAAATGAAGCTTTAGCCAATCAGAGCAGCCGAAACATTTGGGTCTGTTCCATAAGGTTAAAAAAAAAAAAAACTTACAGTAAAAAGGCAGTAGGATGGTGACATGGTAAGTGAAGTTATTCGGCCATTTACAGTTGGTATTTGTGGGCACGTCCAGTAAAGCTATTTCGGACACATCCATGGGAGTAAACAAAACATTTCATTTTAATAGACAAGAGCTGCTCTACCCTCCACTGTTCAGCACCTAGGAGAGCAAACTTAAGGATATACATTGTGCCAAATACAGAAAAGAAGACACAATGGCCACGTTTATATGATGTTATTTAATTCCATATTAATTGTTCTGAATTGAATAGTTCAAATGAAAATATTCTCCTTGGAGTTTACATGGAAATAATAATTCTGAATTGAGGTTTACATGGAAAACACATTAAATCGCCTTTATTTAATTTTGCTCAACGTCTGGGGGTCGGGAAGGGTTCTGATTGGACAGAGACACGAGCGTATTTACGTCGACCGGAAGAAAACACACACAATTCAGCTTTTTTGTCATCTCCTTTTGTTGTCACACCACGGACACAAACATGATCCAAACTTTTCCACAGTCGTTCCGATGATCATGAAGCAGCAGCTGGAGAGTTCTATCCTCACGTTTTACATCTGTGATCTGAGGAGGAGAAGAGAAAGAGTGTCGGAGAAGGGAAGAAGAAGACAAACTGCTCTACATCAGCCCACTCCTGCATCCCGCTCACAAATCCAAAGAGCAGTGGAGGAAAGTCCAGAGAGGACTGGATCGTCCGGATCATGTCAGAAGGACGACCCAACGAGCCTGCGCTGAACCACCAGAATTATTTTTAAGAAGAATAACCGTTTACATGGTAGAGGAATAAATTAATTAATCTTTAAAATCAGTATAAACCACTGACTTCGGAATTAAGTTTATTTCTAAATAATCATTTTCATCAGGAATGACGTGTTTACATGGTCTTTTTAAAGCGGAATAAAAAAATGTTGTCAGAAAGCTCTCATGTTAATGTGGAAAATGAAGTATTAATAACAGCTAGAGAGTGTGTTGCCATGGTAGCCTTTAGTAATCAACATACAGTTCTAGCAGCCATGTTGTGGATGGATATAGGTTCCATCCATAACATAATAAATATGTCATTAGAAAATGGCTTTGTTCCTCAGTCCTTTAAATATGCTGTAATTAAACCGCTTTTGAAAAAACCTAGCTTAAATCCTGATGAACTAGCCAACTACAGACCTATCTCGAATCTTCCATTTCTCTCAAAGATTCTGGAACGAGTTGTGGTGAAACAGCTTTGTCACCATCTGCAGGGCAATAATTTATATGAAAAATTTCAGTCTGGTTTCAGAGCTCACCACAGCACAGAAACTGCTCTGCTTAAAGTGACAAATGATTTGCTACTAGCTGCTGATAACGGGCTGGCTTCAGTCCTGGTCCTACTGGACCTCAGTGCAGCGTTTGACACCATTGATCACAACATTCTACTGCAGAGGTTAGAATGTGACATAGGTGTCAGAGGGACCGCCCTCAAATGGTTTAAATCCTATCTATCAGATAGGTACCAGTTTGTTAGTGTAAACCAGTGCACCTCTCCCTGCTCTAAAGTAGCTTGTGGTGTTCCACAAGGATCTGTGCTTGGTCCAATCCTGTTTACTCTGTATATGTTGCCATTAGGTAACATTATCAGAAAACATGGCATTAATTTCCACTGCTATGCTGATGACACTCAGCTGTACTTATCAATGAAACCTAATCAGACCAATCAAATCGATAAGCTCAGTGCCTGTGTGAAGGACATCAAAACCTGGATGACCCTGAATTACCTCCTTTTAATCCCTGATAAAACAGAGGTCATTGTTGTCGGTCCTAATGGTCAGAGAGATTCTCTGTCAGACGTGATAATCTCACTTGTCAATGTGAGTATAGCCTCTAGCTCTACTGTTAAAAACCTTGGAGTAAATATTTGACCAAAATCTCTCATTCACAGCTCATATAAACCAAGCCTGTAAAACTGCATATTTTCACCTGCGAAACATAACTAAAATCAGAAAAATTTTGCCTAAAAATGATGCTGAAAAACTTATCCATGCATTTGTTACATCCAGACTAGATTACTGTAATTCTCTGCTCACCGTCTGCACTAAAGGTACTTTAAGAAGCTTCCAGTTGGTCCAAAATGCAGCGGCCAGAGTCTAACAGGAACTACAAGACGTGATCACATCAGTCCTGTGTTAAAATCACTTCACTGGCTTCCTGTCGAGTTTAGAATTAGATTCAAAGTTCTCCTCCTGACATACAAAGCCTTAAACAATATATGGCCCCATCATATCTTCAGGATGCCATTGTCCCCTATCAGCCAAATAGAGCACTTCGCTCTCAGAATGCAGGATTATTAGTGGTTCCTAGAGTGTCTAAAAAGTACAGTGGGGAGAGCCTTCAGTTACCAAGCTCCTGTGTTATGGAATCAACTCCCTGTTGATGTTAAACAGGCACCCACAGTCTCTTTATTTAAGACCAGGCTTAAAACCTTCCTCTTCGGAATAGCTTATGACCAGGTTACTTAGTTGATGTCACTAAGATAAGCTGCCGCAGGAGATAACAAGCTGGGGGAAGTGTGGCAACCTGAGCTCTGTCCTCTGTTTCCTCCTTTTTCTCATCAGCATCTCTCACTATGTTCTCTTCTGTAGTTTGTTCATTGCTATTCACATGTTGTCCCCTGTCCCACTCCCCTGTGGAGTGGAACTCTTTCAGACGCCTGATGGCAGCTGGACCTCGCTCCTCCCCTCTTCGCCTGGCTCCTCCTCCTCGCCTGGCTCCTCCTCCTTGCCCGGCTCCTCCTCCTCGCCCTCTTCTCCTCCTCCTCCCCGGCTCCTTCCCCACCTGGGTAGCTGTGGTCATACTGAACTGGCCCACGGGCCTGGACATCTATAGCCTGTCCGTCCATGGGAGTGGATCCCTCCTTCACTGTAGTTCTCCCTGAGGTTTCTTCTTTTTCCCAGGACCCTGGGTTTTTTGGAGTTTTTCCTTGCTGAGAAGGAGGGTCTAAGGACAGGGGATGACTGGACAATGTTTCATTTGCTGCTTTACATGAATGTTGTTTATTCCTGTTTTGATATGTCTGTGTGTATGTTTTACTCATCCATATCTTGGAACGCCCTTAGAGGCTGCTGTTGTTGCGATTTTGGGCGCTACAAAATAAATTGAATTGAATTGAATTGAATGTAAAACGCTACTGTTATGAACATGGAACTGGGCATTTTAAGTATTTTACCTTTAATACTTTTTTACACTTTTTAATATTTGTACTTTATCTAATGCCCATCTTCTACCAGACTAATGTGAAAATGACTCTACCTGTAACTGTTCTCCACCAGTGAACTGGAGATATACTTAATACCCTCGAGACAAGGCAATACAGACCCCCACCAGAAAAGTGCACCTTTAATGAAAAAAAAAAGACAACAAAAAACATATGAGATCTTTACTTTGCATAAAATAAGTTAGGAAGTCTTGCTCCTCTGTCATGAAAACACAACTGTCTTACAAAAAAACATTCAAACTCCCAGTGATTGTCCAGAAAGAATGAAAAATGCTCTGGTCTCTCCTCTCAGCAGTCTGCACCGTTTTACAGCGACATTACTGTGTTATTGGGGCTTTTGTTGTGGGAGCGGTGCTTTACACAGCCCTCACAATTCAGCTTGAAAAATTCTGTTTTATCTGCCCCTGTTCTGAAGAGGTTTTTATTGATCAAACCCACTGCAGTGAAGTCTTTATGCTCTTGTGATATTTTTAAAGCTGTGTTGACAACTCCAATGAAAACATGGCACCAATAGAAAGCATTTGGATGTCTTGTTTCAAACCCTGTTGCAGTTTTGTAAAGAAGACCTGTTGTGCTTTTGTCTGCTATATGGTTAGAATTTGACACTCATGGATCATTGTGTTAGAATTTGTACATTTTAAAGCCAATATTCCTCTAAAATGAAGAAAAAAGCTCACTGACTTTTGCGTTCAGAAACTGCGGTGCCCAATAGGAGCTGACGTCATCTGTCTGTCGGCACTTCCTAAATTGCTGCACATCACGTTGGCAAAGGCAGATTTTTTTCATTTGTACCAAAATGGCTACTTAGACTTAGACTTAAACAAACTTTATTGATCCACAAGGGAATCTACTGGGACACAGTAGCTCACTCATCACAATATAATATAATAACAGACAGTAAAAATGTGATGTTGCGGAATCCTACGTGCTTGCCTGATTAAAGAAATCAAATTGGAGAATGAAATGCAGAAGTACAGCACAGTGGGTGTGTACTGGTAGTGGTGGAAACGGGAGTGGATCGGAGCAATGATCAAATGATCTTGAGTACAGGAGTATAAAGATTACTCAAGCAAAGAGCATAAATGAGAAGGCAAAACAACTGTAACATGGCTCAAGGCTCTAGATTGCATAGGTCCCCTTTTATTTTAAAACAGGAACCTCTTGTACTCTCAAAGACTTGAATGTGAACTGAATGTGCCATATTAAACAGTGTTATCAATTATGGATCAAAGATATTTGGCATAAAAAAGTTCCTGACAATACAGATTTATTTATCTAAATGTTCCACAGTATGACATTAAAGGGGAACTCCAGCACGTTTGAAGCTAAAGTCCATTGCTAGAGGTGGTCAAATACTGTCAGAAGCCAAAAAACAGCACAGATCAGTGTTGCCTCGGCGGAGATATCGCTGTGGCAGTGAGTCTGTCAAAGCAACAAACTAGCGTACTGAATTGGGCAAGTTCTTAACTTTCACGTAAAACGCAAATTTGTTTCACACTGAAGAAGCTTAACACCAAAAATAAAAGGGGACCTATCAATAAAGTTTGTTTAAGTCTAAGTCTAAGTAGCCATTTTGGTACAAATGAAAAAAATCTGCCTTTGCCAACGTGATGTGCAGTGATCTAGGAAGTGCCAATGGGTTTTGAACATAAAAGTTGCTGGGCTTTTTTGTTGGCGTTTTACATGGAAGCTAAGAACTTGCCCAAATCACTATGTCAGCTTGTTGCCTTGACAGACTCACTGCCACAGCGAGATCTCCACCTGATCTGTGCAGTTTTTCTGACAGTATTCGACCACCTCTAGCAATGGACTTTAGCTTCAAATTTGCCGGAGTTCCCCTTTAAACCTATGTATTGTGCATTGATTCAATTACTGGTATTTTTAATGCTATGACACCAAGTAAAACATGAATTCTTAGTGTGAGCGGGCTTGTCTCTGCATAGATCTGACTTGTAACTTGACCTGGTAGCTCCATTTGCTTATCTTTGTGTGGACATATTTGTTTATTAATGTCATACTGTGGAACATTGAGGGTAAAGCCACCTTGATCGTTTTTGTTTTGGACCCTCCACGAGTAATGTTACATAGTGCACTTTTAATTTACCGTAGGTGTAAATGGTAATGAATTTGGTTTGCCTGGAACGTCTCAAGAGCAATTCTCAAAATGAATTACGTTAAAGTTTACTGAAGTAACATTTTAATGGTTTCTTTCCTTTCCAAGACATGATTCAAACACACTTTCCACTATTATTTTTGAGAACAGCGCTTTCTTGACCTTGTTCCTGTGACCCGTACCTCACACTTAATGAAAGGAGCACTGGTTACACTGTTACCTGAGTCTCCATGGTAACCCACAGTCCTACTTTACGGCACGTTGCAAACCTCCTTTTAACGAGCGTGCGGTGCTGAGGTGAGAAGTGTGTGGGAGCCGGTGCATGTTTGAGGAAATCTGCTGTTGGCTCGAGTGAGGAGAGGCAGTTTCTGTTCGGGCCAGGGCCAAGTCCAGCTCATTAAAAACGCCAGGACTATATTTGTGTTGGTTTTATAGGATTTGCTGGGCTCTGGTAAATGATTTGCTTAATAATGTGAAGTGCTTATAATAAAATATGAGCAAATATTTCAGATGAGATAGAAGAAACCAGATACATGTGTTTCTACATATTATCTAAATTTGACCTTTGTTTTTAGCTCTTTGACTAAATACAAACAAGTCAACTTTTGGTGCATCCAATTATCCATCCAACTCGGAGGTCTGAGGACGTTGCCTAGTGGCACACACTGACACGGCCTTTTTCCTCGAAAGGCAAAACTCTGTACTCAGAAGAGCTCAGAAGAGATCGAGCAAGATTTCCAAAATAAAATCCAAGATTGCTGCGCACAATGTCACTTTTAAGTATGAACTATTTTCATTGTGTCTGGACGCTTTGGTGGTTTAAATGGCAAATTCAGTCACTTGTATTACTGCAGCAAGGTGGCTCAGTGGCTAAAGGTCATGCCTCACAGCAAGAAGTTTGCATGTTCTCCCCGTGTCTGGATGGGTTTCCTCCGAGCACTCCGGTTTCCCCCATCAAAATGCAGCACTCATATGAACTAACATCAAGGACCATGACGTCCACCAGAGGGGTTCATGGGGAAAGTCAGGTGCGCAGCGGATTGGGCAGCAAGCTGCCCCCGCAACCCAGCCGGGCAAAGCGGAAGATGGATGGTATTATTGCAGTACCTTACTTCGTCCGTGTCATGGCCTGTGGGTATGGTAGTATTACTGCAGTACCTTACTGCGTCCATATCACTGCCTATGGGTATAGTAGTATTACTGCATCATTTTACTGTGTCCGTACCACTGCCTATGGCTGTGGTAGTATTACTGCATTACTTTACTGCATCTGTATCACTGCCTATGGGTTTGGTAGTATTACTGTATTACTTTACTGCATCTGTATCACTGCCTATGGGTTTGGTAGTATTACTGTATTACATTACTGCATCTGTATCACTGCCTATGGCTGTGGTAGTATTACTGCAGTACCTTACTGTGTCCGTATCACTGCCTATGGGTTTGGCAGTCGGCGTCACCCATGTTTTTAGCCAATTTCCTGCTAGCTAACGTGCCAAAATGCTCTACTATCACGCGACACTAACACTTTCACTTCACTAATACACTGGATTATACTATTTATACTGAATTCTTCCTCGAGGTTGTGTAGTTGAAGCACAGACTTATTCTGGAGCGCCTGGTACTCGGCCAATGCTAAAGCAACAACAGCTTTGCGGTTAGCATCTATGTTTTTCTCCAAGTCGGACACACAAAACATAATAAAATGGTTGAAGCGCAGACGTGATGTAATAGCCGAGATCCAAGTGGCAGACGGATGGATAAACAAATGCAGCGTAACTGTATCTTGGAAACCCGAGCACCTGAAGACCAATGCAGCATCTATGAGACTCAAAATTATGAAAAATTAGGTCAGTTACCATAGTGATTAACAATTTAAAACAAAATATTATATCCTTTGAAAGGGGGAAAAAATCCTCAAAACTGTGCATATAACAGGAAGTTAAAGCTCATGAAAAGAGATTCAAGAGATATCAGGATTCACACAGTCACACTAATCAGAAATAAAATAATTGCATTGGTTCTTCTTAAAGGTGCACTGCGTAACATTTCTAATGGAGGGTCCGCCACCTACCTGTCTCCACGGAAATGTCATTGCTTTGTCTAGAATGTTCCACAGTATAGATTAAACTTATCTATCACGAGAGAGACAAGCAGGTTACAGCACTATGCTACGTTACAGTTCAGATCTGTGGAGAGTCGTTCCTAGTTACAGAGGGAATTATTGTAGTTTGTGCAATAGAAACACCTGAATAAATGCTAGATGGGTATGTTTATTGTCCTACCATTGAATATTCCAGGCCAAGCAATAACATCTCCATGGAGTCGAGTAGATAATGGGCCTTCCACCAGAAAAGTTGCCCCTTTAATGTACAAATGGGAGGAGGAAATGAAGGATTTAAGAAAGCAGGCAAAACTCCACATAGATAGTGCAGTTGTAAAGGATGACATGACTCACATTTGAACTGTTCTAAGAGCTAACAAAGCTGATCACCGACCAAAGACTTTACACTGTTCATATTAAATTATCTGAGGTCTGCTCCAGGTTTTTAATAGCCCTCATGTCGTCTGTGAATGAACTTTATGAGACAAGACACACTTGTCCAGTATCAGGGTTTCAGTGTCTGTCAAAGTAATAAACCCAATACGCACTCCCTCATTCTTTTACATGGACAGTACTTTAGGAGACAAGTTTCAACTGGCTCTGCTTCTCTGGCCCACTAATTTGGATCGTTTGGCACAGTTTGGGTCAACGGTGGAGTATTTCTTTGCTCTGGGCACAGCTCCCGGTCCAGGGGCAAAGGTCTGCAGCAATAGCAACTGACGTCATCCAAACATAACTAATGATTTCTAAAAGGCCCGCTGTGTAACTTTTCAGGAGGAGGGTCCGCCAATTGCTCGTTTCCAAGGAGATGTCTCTTTTGCCTTGAATTTTCTACAGGATCATTTACAGGTCTGTGGAGATGGATACGCTGACAATGAGAAGTTATTTTTGAGCATTAAAACACCTGTAATTTACTTAAAGGGGAATTCCAGCACGTTTGAAGCTAAAGTCCATGGCTTGAGGTGGTCGAATACTGTCAGAAGCCAAAAAACAGCACAGATCAATGTTGCCTCGGCGGAGATCTCGCTGTGGTAGAGAGTCTGTCAGGGTCACAAGCTAGCATAGAGATGGGGCAAGCTCTTAGCTTCCACGTAAAGCACCAATTTTGCACAGAAGAGGCTTAATACCACTTTCTAACCTATCTTACAACAGCCACTGCCTGGTTCACTCATTAGTGGTCTGTAAACGTTATAAAATACCTTTATAAGCAGTATTAGCATTAGCTTGTTGATTTCCCACTGTGCATGTGAAAGCCCAAAAGACTCGATCGTCGATGTCGTTTCTAATTTAGTTTATTTATGAGAGTATTATATTTTTTGAAAATGCAAATAAAAAAAAAAACCCAAACCATTTTCTTTCAACAACTTTCAGTTTCTATTGCTCTTCGCAAGTAGTCGATCCTCGCTTGTTGCTTCTGGCGGCTCTCGCCTCTCGCTGCCGCTGGAGTCCGTAGTCGAGTGTTTTGGGCTTTCACATGCGCAGTGGGAAATCAACAAGCTAATTCTAAGGCTGCTTATGAAGTTGTTTTATAACATTTCCAGACACTAATGAGTGAGCCAGACATAGCGTTTTGTTTGACTCGTGGCTGTTGTAAGATGGGTTAGACAGTGGTGTTAAGCCTTGACAGACTCACTACCATGATGAGATCTCCGCTGAGGCAACACTGATCTGTGCCGTTTTTTGGCTTTTGACAGTATTCGACCACCTCTAGCAACGGACTTTAGCTTCAAACATGCTGGAGTTCCCCTTTAACATAACATAGATATTTGTTTTATGGCACACTGTGGAACATTCTAGGCAAAGCAGGAACATCTCCATGTAAACAGGTAGCAGACATCTATGTGAAAAGCTGCATTTTGCACCTTTAATGCGTGATAGACGTAGCTCAGTTAATTGACTCAAATGGTGGAGGTTGCATCCAGACATATCTCAACATGAACATTGTTGATAGAGCGATTAGACTCACTGACCCACAGCTCCCACAGATGAATGGTGTTGTGTCCTTGAGCAAAAAAGAATTGAACCTGCCTCGCCTGCCCCCAGTGTCTGCATACTCAGATGTATGAATGTGCGTGTGAATGGGTGGATGGTTATTGGATATAAAGAGCTTTGAGTGCACTGAACTTAGAAAAGCACTATATAAATGTGACCCTTTAGCATTTAATAAATAACATCTCAATCGTACTTGAATTATGTGGTTTTGAATGTAAGACCGATTCACATGTGCAGTGAAAGTTTGTGGAACTGTGAGTCAAACGCTTTTCTCCATGGAGATGTTCTTGCTTTTATTTGCTTTTCTATCTTCATGGAGACCAAAGCAGACTAAGTTGCAGGTCAGGTCAAGTTACAGAGGAGAGGCAGCCCCGCTCATAGACAGAATGCCCGTTTTTCTAGGTATTTTTGAGCTATAAAACTATATTAAATGTAAGGTAAGGTAGAGCTATTACAGTATTTTTCGGACTATAAGTTGCGCATGTTTTCATGGTTTGCTTAGCGACTTATATATAAAGTATATAATTTCACATATTGGTTATTTTCACACTGACGGCCACGAGAGGGCGCTCTAGGCTTGGGTGCCAGTATCTGCTACGCCTATCATGCTATTACTCCTGTACCACTGTCACTTCCCGCTCTGCTGCGCATGTCTCCTGCAGAAAGAGCCGCTGTCCTGCTGCAAGTCATGAAATATGCAGGTGAAAACTGTAACCGAGCAGCAGAAAGAAAGTTTGGAGTGAGTGAGAAACTTGGGTTTGACTGGAGAAAAGTGGAGGATACTCGAACTGCAATGAAGAAAGCAAAAAAGCTAATCATGGGCTAACTAGATTTAACTAGAGTTCAGAAGTGACACCAAGAATGAAGAATTCAACGGATTTAGTGATTTGGAGTGAGATGGAGAGTTTGGTAAAATATGTTTAATCTCATACCATGGAATATTCCAGGCCAAGCAATAACATATCTATGGAGTTGAGTAGATAGTGGACCTTCCACCAGAAAAGATGCCCCTTTAATGTACAAATGTGAGGACCAAATGAAGGATTTAAGAAGCAGGAAAAACTCCACATAGATAATGTAGTTGTAAAGGATGACATGACTCACGTTTGAAGAGCTAACAAAGCTGATCACCAACCAAAGATTTTACACTGTTCATATTAAATTAGATTTAGATTGGATTAGATTTAGCTAGAGTTGCTCAGAAGTGACACCGAGAATGAAGAATTCAATGGATTTAGTGATTTGGAGTGAGATGGAGAGTTTGGTAAACTTGTTCTGTTCTGTTGTTTATGGTCTAGTTTTCTGTATAACTGTTCATATGTGATGTGAACACACTAGACTCATGTTCAGCCTGTTCTCTATTATTATTACTATAACTTGCCTTTCTTGATGAAATGTTTGTTCCTGATGTCTGATTTTGTCAAGTAAATTTCCACCAAAAAAGTGGCTTATATATGTTTTTTTCTTCTTTATTGTGCATTTTTTGGCTGGTGCGACTTATACTCCAGAGCGACTTATAGTCCGGACAAAGAGGGTAAATGTCATACTGTGAAAAATTCTAAGTACATGGAAACAAGCAGGTGATGTCTCTACCAGAAAAGTTACACAATGCATCTTTGATTTCTCTAACTTTTCTATGCCATGTTTTAACCTCTCTTAACGTCATTTTTTAACCTGTCTTAATGTAATGTTAGAAGCACTATCCACTGGAAATCTTTCTATTTTTGTGAGTATCATCCATCACTAAGCTGGAAATATAGAAATATGGACCCTACCACCACTAGAAAGCTTACACCGTACACCTTTATTACATTTTATTATTTTCTTCATGTGAACATATCCGTTTCCTTTACATTTCAGTGCACCGATGGTATATTGAAAACCTTTTGTGAGACCTACCGAGCAAGAGCTGATTTCTGTTCCTTTGCCAATTTTCAGGAAACAGCACCAAGATAAAACAAGTAAACTGAGAATCTCACTAACACAAATATTTAGTCTGGTCTTGATCTTTAATTACGGACTTTTTCCCTTTATTTGATTTGGCCACAAACGTTGAAACCAAGTGCATTTTACAGGCCTACTTTATCTGATTTGAAAAGATTGGATTCTGCGTGGCTCAAGTTTCAATCACAAACTTCTTGTTGGTCTAAACATCCTCAAACATCCTCAAACAACCCCAGAATTTATTGCGAGTAAACTTACCTTATTTTTCTGCTGTCACACCATAGCTTAAAGGCCCTGTAGTTGATTTTTTTTCTTCTTTCGAGCTAATTTTTCTTGCTCTAGTCTGTATATAGTGTTGAAGCAGCTCTTGAGGACAAAATAAGTCAGCTGTGTACAGTCTGCATCGATTATGAAGCGTTTCATTGTACAAGCATCAGGAATGACACTGTTGGCATGCTGTTGTTATGCAAAACTCCACTCTGGTGTCTGAAAGTTGTGAAAAGCACTTAGAAAATCATTGTGGTGAATAAATAAGATGCACAAAATGCATAAAGTAAATGAGGAAGAGACATTAAATATCAAGTAGGCTACAATACAAAAGCAAAACCAACTTATCTGATATGCAGTGAAATTTCAGTTTTTCTTCGCAGATTCTCAGAAAAAAAAAAAAAAAGCTCAAACTATACACTGACAAAGTTTTTGTTTTTCACCACATCAAGTGACATCTTTAATTTGAGAGTCAAACTTTAAACACGTTGTACAAATTATCTGGCACTTTTCAAATTTGTCCTCATGTAAAATTGTTCAAAGCCAAACAGTGATTACAGTTAGGAAAAACTGTGGAGAACATTCGGAAACGTTTTTGAATGAAGCTTAGGTGAACAGAGCTACGTGATTGGGCCAAGACAACAAAGTACATAATGCTAGCAGATGGAAGCACTCCTGCTTGTCCTTCATTCACCTCCTCACAAAATGTCCCTGTACTGTGTTATCAGTTTAGTCTGGTTTTATAAATCCTGAAAAGTCTTGTTTCATTTCCAACGATGAGGCAGATCACTTTCACTTTTCACTGCACGTTTGAACTAAAAAGGTTTAAAAAAGGACACGGCAGGAGAATTTCCAATCTTTGTTTGATTTGACTGCACATATTCAATCATGTATGAGGGCAAAGAGCTCGTGCCCTCACTGATATGATTTGGGCCCACTTCTCACTTCTGTATTCTGTAGCATTTAAAAATAAATGTATTTCTCTTTGGTGAAATTAAAATATTAAAATAAAAAAAATAATTCATTTTGATTAACATGTACGTTTGCCTATAGACCCTTTAAAAATGTCTAAAAAAACAAAAAAAATCTAAATTCTGGAATATCTGGAGGCAAAAGTGAAGTGATTTTAATGGGGAAACCAGGATTAACCGTAGAGTTTCTGAAAGTATGAAAATTTTGGCAAATGAAAACCACTCAACACGTGTAAGTGATATCAGAGCCGGTTTAAATGGTGTTTTACGGTATTTGTAAATTTAAGAAGAGATTATGATGAAGACATTAGACATGAAGCATTCTGAAAAAGGAAAATCTAGATTTTTAGGTTTTACTGGACTGACCCTTACAGACAAGTTGAGCCCACTACAGTTTGCCATTTCATCTACAGATATTTTACACAATTCATCATAAATTGTACTTTTTGTGAAGGTGAAATACAATTTTGAGTTTGGAAATTTGTGTGTTTACATCCTTTTTTAACAGAGAAGCAAATTAACCAATATGTGTACCTTGGAAATTCAAAATAGTTGCTTATTTTCTGTTATAATGTCATAAAACCATTTGCATTTAGATCTGTTTGTCAGTTAATCATCGCCAATATATTGTATCTGCTTCATTTTGCCACCAGTTCCCTCCATTCCAGAAATGTCAACATTCCGATTTTATAGGGTCTATACCAGGGGTGCCCAATACGTCGATCGCGATCAACCAGTCGATCGCCAAGGCAGTGTCGATAGATCGCCAAGGTAGATCGTAGTGTAGTATTCGAGATCGTTTCTTTACGGTCTTGGACGGCGTTTGGACTCGGTCTTGGTCTGACTCTGGTCCAGTGTGATCATATTTCATTAAGGCCGCTGCTACTGGCAATAAACTCATACCGACCGATGTGGAGGAGCATCTCTCTACAGCCGATGCGCTCGTCTGGAGTCCGTAGACACAGCGCGGCGCGTCACAACACACACCCCGAGCGCTCGCAGCTTGTCCACAACACCCTCGCGTAACAGTGTGTCACACTGCAGGTTAAACTTCTTAAAACATTCTACCTGTCCATCTGCCTCACTTTAGTGCACCGCCTTTTCGCGCTCTCCTTCCTCCCTGTGTGCAGCGCATACAGGCTCCGTCCTCAATGCGCGCTGAGTAGCCTAGAAGGGAAAGACGAAATACGATGCAAAAACTAATCTAAATTTATGTTACAGTGTTGCCACAAAGCGGTATTACAGCACAGAGCAGACTTACTGCAACATGCATCTGTATTTGTCACGACGCGCATTTGGTAAATGTGCAGAGGCTGGTAAATACCACTGCAAAACCAATAAGATATTGTAACTCCAGTGGAACTTGAAAAGAAAAAGAAAAAAACAACAGGTTTAAAAATCCTACACTATTTCTTCAGTTTTGTGTAAAGTGCCAGTGGAAGTTCTCTAAATGAATGAGCAAACTGTGGGTGAGGGTCTAAAAAGGGGCACAGAGTGCTTCCGTGCAGTACAGTTTGTTTGGCTTAAATAAACATTTATCAGATAAAATGGAGATAGATCTATAAAAACTTATTTATGTGAGTCAGCCTTTTACCACATGAAGTCATTAAGTCCAAGTACCGTTCCACCAAGACTGATTCTAAATATATTTATGAATAAATAAATAAATAATTTGTATTTTTGTAGTAGGTAGATCATTTTGACTTCGTCATTTTAAAGTAGCTCGCATGCTGAAAAAGTGTGGGCACCCCTGGTCTATACAAACTGTGCTGCCTCTGTTCTGTTCATAATCTCCAAAGCAACAACATAGCAACGGTAATAGTAGCAGAGGCCTGGAGTGAGCAGTAGAACTCCTGATGAAGTATGAAATGTCTGAGCCCATAAGAAGTTTGCTCTTGTTCTTAAAGCTCGAGGTGTAAGAACAAACTTCTTGCTTCTTATGAAGTGTGAATTGGCCTTAAATGTCAGGCTCACTTTAGTTTCCGTTTTTACTCTGTTAAAAATATATATAATTTCTTGAACACTCTTCTTCAGTAATGTACCCACCTCGACTCTTTTGTCATTCAGCCATTCCAAACTTTACTGTCAATTATGCAGTGCAGAGCACTAGTCAGTTTCCATAAAGTAATAGAGACCTTTAAGCCTTATTTGATCCGAAACACATCCCTCTCTCCTAAAGTACTTTCCAGGCCTGTTCATACCAGACGCAGCGGGAGCAGACGAGTCCCCACTGTTAGCTCTGGTTCAGGTGAGAGGTTAGCTTAGCCAGAGAAATGACCAACGCAGCAAGCATACAGGAAGCACACAGCCACTCTATTATTGGACCTGTGGTTTGAGCTGTCCACCGTTTTATGGCAAAACGATTTCTTTTCAAAACATCTCAACAAGTGTTTTAACTTAAAGAGAATTCTAGATGAGTGAGCTCAGCTTGTGTCAAAAGTTAGTGCCAATTCTATCGAGGAATCACTGAGTAGTGATTTGGGTTTTTATGGCTATTCCTTTTTAAATCCTAACCACATTTGCATGCAACTAATTGTTAATCACTATGGCAACGGTCCTAATTTCTCATAAACCCACGGATAAGCAGGAATGAATCCCGAACAGTCGCACTAATTATGATGAAAGTGTCTACGTGATCAGTACATATTGAAGTGGGTTACATAGGATTAAATGAAATAAAGTCTTAAAGATGCATTAGGTTACATTTTGAGGGAAGTTACGCAGCCTGTTTATCTTCAAGAGGACGATGCTTTGCCTATAAATGTCACAATATGGTAGTAATGTCGTAATAATCTTGCATTTTCAATTACAGGTTTTATTGATCAAAAATGTGTAGAATTGTTATTGTGAATTGGGCGCCTTTCTGCAAATCTGGGCTCTCAATTGTAAAACTTTCCGTGGAAATCTTACTGAAAGGTGTTTGTACAGACAGAAGACAAACTTTCACAAACTAAGTCACTTCTTGTTTCTCTGAGTTCAGATCTCATCTCGCCCAAGTTTGGAGTTTGTGAATCAAAACCAAATCTGTAGCGCATGGAATTTGTGTTTTTTGAACCATTTTATTTCTTTTTACTTTACCCTTGTTTCTTTCCTTGCTTCCTTGTATTCTTTTAGTCTTGGCTCCTTGCATCCCTGCATCCTTCCTTGTGTCCTTATGTCCTTCCTTCTTTGTGTCCTTGCTTCCTTCCTTCCTTGTGTCTTTACTTCTCTGCCCATTTACATCCTTGTGTCCTTCTTTCCTTCCTTGTGTCCTTGCTTCCTTCCTTCTTTGTGTCCTTCCTTGCTTCTTTGTGTCCTTCCTTCCTTCCTTCCTTCCTTCCTTGTGTCTTTACTTCCCTGCCCATTTACATCCTTGTGTCCTTCCTTCCTTGTTTCCTTGTGTCCTTCCTTCCTTGCGTTTTTGCCACCTTGTGTCCTTCCTAGGGTCCCTGCCTCCTTCCTTTATGTCTTTAATTCCTTACATTCTTGTGTTCTTTTATCCTTACCTATTTGCGTACTTGCCTCCTTCCTTGCTTCCTTGCCTCCTTGTGTACTTGTGTCCTTGCCTCTTTGCATACTTGCTTCCTTGTGTCCTTGCATCCTTTCTTATTTGCTTCCTTGCGTCCTTCTTTGTGTCCTTCCTTGCTTCCTTGTGTTCTTTCAGCTTTGGCTCCTTGCGTCCCTGCTTCCTTCCTGTAGCGCATGGAATTTGTATTTATTTGTACCGTTTTATTTATTAGTTTTTACTTTACTACAGTCTTTGTTTATGAAATGTGCTACAGAATTAAAGTGGATTGGATAATGTGATATAATGTAAAGCTGTCTTTTTATAGATCACAAACTTAACGTGGAAAGTAACGTACGTAGCATTTTTTGTCCATTTTTGTTCTTCATAAATGAGACCCCTGGAGTATAACTTGCTTAGTGTCATCAGCTCGACTGGTTTATTTGTTTAATGCCATGCTGTGGATTATTCCAAGCAAAGCAATAACATGGAGACAAGCAGGTGCCAGACATTCCATCATGAACCAGAACTCAAGCGGGTCCAAATCAGGACTAGGCTGGGTTGGTACATCATCTGAACCCAGTAAGTACTAGTACGATGGCCATACCGGCTTGTCAAAAGCCTGAACCCGTCAGATCTCAGAAGCTAAGCAGGGCCGGGCCTGGTTAGTACTTGGATGGGAGACCACAAGGAATTCCAGGTGCCACAGTGGGGCGCCAGTTGCAAAAACTGTCGTTGTGTCCTTAGGCAAGGCACATCACCCACATTGCCTAGTATGAAAGTGGTGTGTGCGTGAGTGTTGGTGGTGGTCGGAGGGGCCGATGGCGCAGATTGGCAGCCTCGCTTCCGTCAGTCTGCCCCAGGGCAGCTGTAGCTACAATAGTAGCTTACCACCACCGGGTATGGAGTGAATGAATAATGCTCTGTAAAGCGTCTTTGAGTGTCCAGAAAAGCGCTATATAAAACTGATGCATTATTATTACTATTTCACCCATGGCAACACTACAGTATATATTCCCTGAAAACATATCTGCATTCAAAGCAAGGATTTACACTGGAAATTCATCTTGTTCTCTTGTTGTTTTCTTCTATTTAAAATGGTGACTAAACATGGCATGACTTCCAGTGAGTCTCATCAGCTCCTGTTTTCCGAGTTTAAGAGCGACCATGCACAGATGGTTCACCAAATCACTTCCCCTCAAACAGCTGCAGCGCTGATGGATGGGTGTATGCAAAGACGGCTGAAAAATGTTATTTAAATATGCATAAGATGTTTGATTTGAAAATGATGTAATGCAATAATCTCTGACATTAGAAGTGCTAAATAACAGATAAGTTGCTAAAAGTTGTGCAGTTGGCATGTAAACTTCGCCATAGCTCCACAAACTTATGACGAACAACTATTATATCTTCAGGGTTGAATAATAGCACCACTTTCTGAAGCTATTATGAAAAAAAAGCTTAATTTTTGTTTGTTTGGTGACAGAAAAGACTTTGAACGTTTTGTTTTGTGTGGATAGGCCCAGTAATTTTAAAGATATGACCCATAAATCAGATCGACAAATCTGAAATCTGACAGTTAAACAGCAGATTTCACCGTAGAAAACATAATCTGACTTGTCGTCGAGCTCACACTATCGGTTTCAGAATGATGAAAAATGATGACTGTTGCTATAGTGCTTAGCAATTCAAAAGTATTCTATCTTTTGAATCAGAAAAGGTCCTTAAAATGTCATCGGGAATGTTTCTGGAATGTTACTTATTATACATGTTTTAGGTTGATGGAGGGAACTGGAGTGCTTGAAGAAAACCTACCCAGACACAGAGAGAACAAGCAAACAGCGCACAGAAATACCCCATCATGGACTTCATCAAATAGGACCTTCTTGCTGTGAGGTGAGGCTATATCTTCCTCTGTCGTTTCCCCTGGTTTAATAGGTTCTGTGCACAATATTAGGCTCGATTCACATTCATGTCACAAACCAGAAAGACGTTTGGAAACATGCAATGACATCTTTTGTGGTAGCAAGTCTGACAAAATCTAGGAAAAATGAGAAAATGTCCCAGTTTTCTTCATCTCCATGTCATTGTAGTGTTCCGTTATGTTCGGCTCATCAACAATTCCAACCATACCTCAATTTTCATCATTTCCCCCCTGACGTACAACTCCGAGCGCACTGGGTACATGCGAGTAGAAGAGACGAGGACGCCAAATTCAAGACGATTCCAAACAGCACATATGCCTGCAGTCTTCAGTTTATCAACGATTACATTTACTTCAGGGTTTTATCACAGTCGGTCGGCGAGCCCAGAGTCGGTAACTACACCGGAAGTCGTCATCGTATGTTTCCAAACGTCTTCCTGGTTTGTGACTATCAGGGACCAAACAGAGAAAACAAGGGACAAGGTAAAAAAGAAGTTTAAATTTAATAAAGTCCAAAGTAATTTAACACAAGCAAATCATCAACAAAAACTGGGCCCAAACTCAACTGAAGTGCAGTGAAGTCAACTGAACACACACACACAAAAAAAAACCCAGACAGGAGCAACACAAAAACAAATCATTATACTACAGAAAATGAACGCTAATTAAGTAACATTAACTAAACTAAAAAAACTAACTAAATAGTGCTCCCCCCTTGGCTCAGTGATGGTCTGTGATTCAAACTGAAAAAAAAAGAAAAAAAACACAAGTGTAAGTAAATGAAACTTTGGGGTATTAATGAAAATGTAACTATAAACTTAATAAAATACTGACGCTGGAGTGGTTGCAGAGGCATCCACTGATGTAAGTGTGAATAGAGCCTATAGCGCCTGGCAACCTCTCTGATAGCGTCACTACTTCCAGTTTAATTTTATCTCTATGGGGTTTTTGCGAAGTCAAGCTAAAACTAATAAATATTTAAAGATAAGGCAGTGAACATGGAGCTGCAGGTTCAAGTTTCCGACATGTTAAAAAGTAGATGAAATGAATACTTCAGCGGGGGCCACCTTAGAAAGAGAGATGCTTGTGTCTCAGTGCTAATGCTAATTCTAATTTCGAGGCATAATACATAATAAAACAACACCACAAACTGAAGTAGTCTGCATAAAAAATAAGTGGGTAGGCATTATTTTATTATTATTATTATATGTGACTGTTAGCTTTGAGACTGTCGTGCACAGAGCCTATTGTTGTCAAGAGACAAGTATTTAGCATTTGCAATTAACTAGCAGCGTAATGTCTTTTAGCTTCGTTAAACTTTACAGACAAGGCGACAGTTGCACAGACGTTTTATGAACCTTCTTTTCCCCAGTGTTATTTTAGGTACAGTTCCCATTCTTTCCATGCCACTGAGCTCTTTGTCACTGGCTCTGTACCTCCACAGCGCTCCGTGGACTGGAGCAGAGAAGGTCTTGGCTCAGCACTATCTTATTGCTGTAAAGGAGATGCACAGACAGCACAAAGCCGCAGTCAGCTCCACACACCGAATGAGGTATGTGTCCTCACACAATCCCTCCTTTCCCTTCCTACACACCTTCACTTTTCTCCTTGTTGCCATGAGAATAGAAACATGCAGCAACATACAGCCTAAGAGCTAAAGTACTAAAGCCAATGATAGGATATTTGTAGTAATTGCAGTAATCTGAGGTGTAGTGTTGTGTAGTGTAGTTATAGAATAGTTATAGTGCAGTTATGGTGTAGTGGGTGTGAGATTGTCAGATCTCTGTAGACAGGAAAACTTCTTCTAAGCCTTACCCTTACTTCACTCTATTGTTTTTGGTGATGTTGAGATGGAACAGAGTAGTAGTAGTAATGGTAGTGGTGGTAGTGATAGTGGTAGTAGTGGTAGTGGTAGTAGCAGTAGTAGTAGTGGTAGTAGTAGTAATAGTAGCAGTAGTAGTGATAGTAATAGTAACAGTAGTAATAGTAGTAGTAGTAGTAGTAGTAGCAGTATTTGTAATAGTAGCAGTAGTAATATTAGAAGTAGTAGTAGTAGTAGTAATAGTAACAGTAGTAATAGTAGTAGTAGTAGTAGTAGTAGTAGTAATAGTAGTGATGGTAATGGTAACAGTGATGATAATGGTAGTGGTAATGGTAGTGGTGGTAGTAGTGGTGGTAGTGGTGGTGGTGGTAGTAATGAGTGGTAGTAATGGTAACAGTAGTAATGGTGGTAGTGGTAGTAGTATTAGTGGTAGTAATAGTAACAGTGGTAATAGTAGTAGTAGTGGTAGTGGCAGTGGTAGTAGTGGTGGTAGTAGTGGTAGTGGTAGTAGTGGTAGTGAGTGGTAATTAATTAGTAGTGGTAGTAGTAATGGTAACAGTGATGGTAATAGTAGTGGTAATAGTAGTAGTAGTAGTAGTAGTAGTGGTGATGGTGGTAGTAGTATTAGTAACAGTAGTAGTGGTAGTAGTAGTAGTAATAGTAGTGGTAGTAGTAGTAATAGTAACAGTGGTAATAGTGGTGGTAGTGGTTTGGTGGTAGTGGTAGTATGATGGTAGTAGTAGTAGTGGTGGTGGTAGTGGTAGTAGTGGTAGTAGTGGTGGTAGTAATGTGGTAGTAGTAGTAGTAATAGTAGTAGTAGTAATAGTAGTAGTAGTAGTAGTCGTAGTAGTAGTAGTAGTAGTAGTAGTGGTAGTAGTAGCAGTAGTAGTAGTGGTAGTAGTAGTATTAGTAGTGGTAGTAGTAGCAGTAGTAGTAGTAGTAGTAGTAGTAGTAGTAGTAGTAGTGGTAGTAGTAGTAGTAGTAGTAGTAGTAGTAGTAGTAGTAGTAGTAGTAGTAGTAGTAATAGTAGTAGTAGTGGTAGTAGTAGTAGTAGTAGTAGTAGTAGTAGTAGTAGTAGTAGTAGTAGCAGTAGTAGTAGTAGTAGTAATAGTAGTAGTAGTAGTAGTGGTAGTAGTAGTATTAGTAGTTGTTGTTGTTTTGCATTTGACCCAGCCTTTGGGCAACCTTTTAGGAACAGTAAACTATTGCAGTACTGCAATTAGGGACACATTTTCATATCTTGAGCTAGTCTTGGTCAGAATTACCTGAAAATTTGGTTTGAACGTGGGGAGGAGGCTTAAGGGAAGACCAAGGAGGAGATTTCTGGAAATATTGTAACAGGACAAGAAGAGCTTGTAAAAGAAATGTGGCACTTCATTAAAAAAAATATATAGCGTCCTTCGTTTCTCTCTCTCCTCGCCTCCTCCTCTCCTCTCCTGGTTAGAGGCTGCAAGTAGACTGAGAGCAGTGGGAGGAGAGGCTTATTCGGGGAAGAGCTGTGGATCGATATCTCTGTAACAGGGCCGTGCATGTTGACATTTGTGCTCTGCTCCTCTGAGGCCGTTTAAGCGTTAGATGAATAAAGCTGTCACAGTCTATTCCAGCTCCCTCCTGTCTCCAGCCCCCACACACTGCCTCGCTATTGGCTCTGCTCCACTCAGACCAGCTCTCTGATTGGCCTGAACTATTTTGGGAAAATTTCTAATTGCTAATTTTCTGACAAGCATTAGAGTGAGATTAGATTTGCCATTTATATTTTAATAGTTCTGTTCAAAGTCCACATTTAAACATATCCAGGAGCATTGACCTTTCAGAGAAGACTGCAATAGGAAATGGACTTTGTAGAGGTCTAAACTACAGTGTGAGCTGCTTTTTGACATGATTAGAGATGATGAAAGTGTTCGAATAGACAAAGTTTGTTGCTTTGAACCTGGGTAGATGTCTCAGTGATGTGCACAATTGGGAGTGTAAATTGTTGGGAAAATGTCTGACAATGGAGCTTGGACCTTTGAGGTGGTGAAGAAGAGGGAGGAGAACGGTTCTGCTGCGGTAGTAAATATTTAGAGCAATGTAAGGAAAAAAGTCTTCTGATTAAAGTGGTTTAACTCCATTGTACAAGATGATAAACTTGGAAGTTAACATGTGTCAACCAGACTGTATAAAGAAGTGGACTAAGTGTGACATCACCCAAAGCGTTCAACTCCAGTCAAATAAAGCTCAAGATTCTAGCGGTTATAGGGGTGAATTTGGAGCCAGTCTCCATATTAGGAATAGGAATTTCTTAATGGACAAAATGGTGAACACCAGATCATGTAGAGCAGGTTAATGCCAACATTTTAGGACAATGACAAAGCTCATTGTAACAGGTTCAGAGAGCGCGGTGGCAATTTCTCAATGTAATGCCAATGGGAGCCAAAGCTGATGAAGCTAGAAATGCGCCCATGCTCAAGTTCTATTTGGAATGCAGCAGCTAGTGGAATAGCTATGCCCGTTTATAATATACCGTATTTTTCAGACTCTGGAGTATAAGTCGCACTAGCCAAAAAATGCACAATGAAGAAGAAAAAAACATTTATAAGTTGCACTTTTTGGGGGAGATTTGTTTTCTAAAATCAGAGATCAAGAACCAATATTTCAACTTGAAAGGCAAGTGATAGAAGTTATAGTTATAAAAACAACTCAATAGAACAATCCATGTATCATTCGTTTGTTCATTTTTCAATATAGAACCAAAACTAAGAAAAGGAAAAAACAACTCTTCTTTATTATGTGTCTCTAAAACCAAAATGAAAAAAAAAACAGATAATGATTTGGTTTTTCATTTTTGATTCACATATAGAATTCATATATTTGGTCTATGGGCTGTCCACCCAAACCCTGAAAAAAAAAGTGCGACTTATAGTCCGAAAAATACGGTATACAGTCTATGGTGTCAACACACATCAGCTACTTCTCTCTTATTAGAATATATGAAGACAGGAAGTGCATCTGATGAAAATGTTCAGATGTATAAGAAGTGTTTGAATATGTTAAATGTTATGTTATATCCCTGTACGTAAAAAATAGGTATGTATTACAATACCAGATAATAATTTCCAAAAAACTAACTGTTTTGAAACATTATTATAGATCTGTAACATATGCAGAATGTGATTGTGTGAATGGCTGTGCTGTACATTACTATGGGAGCACAGGGTAGCTGAAAAACTTTGAAAGTACTGAAAGTACTTTTAAAATACACAGAATATTGTGTTTACTGCTTATTCCTCTTGTGTATCACTTTCCTACCAATGCTGCCACTACTACAGCCCGGTTGCTACTTCGTGCCATCGGCCCTGCCCTTGCACATGCACCCGTACTGCTCTGCGATTGGCCAAAACAAACACCGCTGATTGATGCCCTCTGCTGATTGGCCACGGTTAAACGCAGACCTTCAGCGACAGGAAGATGGATGGTTTGGCTCCGCCCCCTTGGATCTGTGCTCCTCTAAGTGATTTGTCTCCCGGTGTTTGCTGTGTGTGTTCGTCGCTAATTAAAAGTACCTAATCAGATAATCAGCACTGGCATGTCGGAGTAGGATTAGCGGCGCTGTCTCTCTCCTCCTCTGGCTCTTAAGTGCCCAAACAGCAGCTAACTTTAATTGGATGAATCTTAAGCGGTGTAGCGCGCTGGCCTCTGCATGGCCTCTCTGCGGTTTCTCCCATTGACAGACAAATACATCAATGACCTTGAAATATTACACACTTTATGGGTGGCCATGTGGCTATTAGCATAATGATGGCTGCTCAAATTGTGCGCCGCTAAAAATCTGTGGCCGAATTGTGTGCTTTGGAACTGGAACATTTTTTTGTAATATCTTTGTCTCTGTAAAGATGCTTCGCCTGGAATGTTTCACAGTATTGCATTGAAATAGACAAACTTTATTGATCCACAGGGGGAATTATCACAATAAATTATAATAAACAAAGAGCAAAAATATAAATGGTTATAATACAGTCAAAATAAGTAGCAAAAATAGCAAGAGACTCGTGTCAAATAAGGCAGAATTTTATGCATGTATATAATAAAAATAAAGTATAGAAATATGGTAATATAAGATTTAAAAATTATTTAAATATAATTAAAAAATATATAAAATAAAATAATAATATAAACATATATAAAATAAAATCATAATATAAAAAAACTATATAAAATAAAATAATAAAATAATAAAATAAAAAATTATCAAAAACAAGAGATACAAGAAAAGTAAAAACAGGCATTCTTATGGTGAGTGGGCGCCACCTATACTTCCCAATGGAGATAAATTTAAATGAAGAAAGTTTAATGCTGTTTAATACTGTGGAACATTCCAAGGATATGATCCAAGCAATATGGCCGACCGTCCACCAGAAAAGTTACATAGTCCATCTTTAAATGGGGAAAAAATGAATAACAATCAGAAAACCCAATAACTAGATCTGATTGTTGGTGTCTGTTTATGTGTATTAAAAAAAATCTCAACAGAGGAAATGCCTGGTGACATGTGACAGTAACTTGTATTAGGAAACAAAGTACATTTCTTTGTCCTTTTTGACCAATTTTTTCTTGTCGTGTGCATCTTATTACTCACATCAACTGTTTACATTCAATAATAACTTAATATACCAAAAGAAAGTGGTATGTTGATATATCCAGTGTAGAATTTACAATAACATGTATCACGTATTAAAATCAAAAGTTAAAGCAAAGGGGTTATCTCATTCACTCATTCCCACCCAGTTTATTGTAACCTAGAACCAATTTCGTTCATGCATTCCTTTTTAGTTTGTGATGTTTAGATCTGGTTCACTTTTTGCCTAGTCCTTCCTGGGCTGCACCTCAATTCTGTTTCCTTGGCTCCTTGACACCTCGATTCCTCTGTTGCTGCTCCCACCCAGACGAGAGGGCAGAGGAGAAATTGTTTCCCCTCTGTATAAAAATGTGATTGACAGCAAAGGAGGCAAGAGCGCAAAGAAACAGAATTGAGGTGCAGCCCTGATATGTAAATAGCCTCCTTGCGTGTGACGATACCTATCTAGATTGGACATAGGTTTTATATTGGATGCCCTTATGCAATCGTGGCTTAGTACATTTTATATGACCAAATCCGACTACCAGCAGTAAGTCTTATTTTTTAACTGGTCACACTATACCCAGTATTTCTCATTTAATTGTTATAAAGCTTGGATTAGATCAGAGGTGTTTTTTTTTCTTTCTTGGGGCCACATGAGAAACAGAAACTATTGTGGAGGGCCGGGCCAAAATGTTTAAAGGGGAACTCCGGCACATTTGAAGCTAAAGTCCATTGCTAGAGGTGGTCGAATACTGTCAGAAGCCAAAAAAATGGCAGTTAGCATAGTGATGGGGGCAAGTCCTTATCTTCCACGTAAAACACCAATTTGCACACTAAAGAAGCTTTTTGTAAGAGCTTAGCATTAGCTTGTTGATTTCTCACTGCGCATGTGAAAGCCCAAAAGACTCGATCGCCGATGTTGTTTCAAATCTCATTTATTTACGAATGAATTATTTTTTTTAAAAAACGCTAAAAAGCACATTCCAGAACCATTTTCTTTAAACAACTTTCAGTTTCTATTCTTCTTCACCGTCAGTAGTCGATCCTCACTTGTTGCTTCTGGCGCCGCCGCTGGGGTCGGCAGTCGAGTCTTTTGGCCTTTCGCAATGTGCAGTAGGAAATCAACAAAGCTAAGGCTAAGGCTGCTTATCAAGTTGTTTTATAATGTTTCCAGACACTAATGAGTGAACCAGGCAGAGCGTTTTGTTTGTTAGACTCGTGGCTGTTGTAAGATGGGTTAGAAAGTGGTGTTAAGCTTCTTCAGTGTGAAGCAAATTGGTGTTTTATGTGGAAGTTAAGAACTTGTCCCCATCACTACACTAGTTTGTTGCCTTGACAGGCTCATTACTACAGTGAGATCTCAGCACTGATCTGTGCTGTTTTTTGGCTTCTGACAGTATTCAACCACCTCTAGTAATGGACTTTAGCTTCAAATGTGCCGGAGTTCCCCTTTAACTCAAGTATGCATAATAAATATTAAATAGCATTGTTTTGACGCACTAGTAAGAGTGGTAAGAGTTTAGGTTATGACTAAGCAATGAACAAGTGAGGTTGCCTCATAAAAAATGTCATTTAAAAACACCTCTAAAATAAAACCAATGCAGCTTTAGTCTATGCATGAGGGAAAACTATAAAATATGTTTATTTTGGTGGCACGGTGGCTGAGTGGCAACACTCAGGCCTCACAGCAAGAAGGTTGCGGGTTCGATCCCCGGGTCACCCGGGCCTTTCTGTGTGGAGTTTGCATGTTCTCCCCATGTCTGGATGGGTTTCCTCCGGGTACTCCGGTTTCCCCCATCAACTCAAAAAACATGCCCGTAGGGGTATGAACTAACATCAAGGACCATGTTGTCCACCCTCCTGTGGGCTCACCACCTGCAGAGGGGTTCATAGGGGGGGTCAGGTGCTATGAGGATTGGGCAGTAAACTGCCCCCGCGACCCAGCCGGATTAAGCGGGAGAAGATGGATGGATGTTTATTTTGGAGTTCCAAATTGGCTTAAACCGGCCGGTCAGAGTCAACCAAATGTAGCCCGGGAGCTGTACAATGCTCAGGTCTGGATTAGGTAAACAACATTTTTTTTGGCATTTTTAAAATCAACTTCTCTCCTCTATTTCATACTTTTGTCCCCACTCCCTATTCTTCTTTCCCTCTCTCTCTTTCTCTTTCACTCTCTCCTCTGTTTCTCAATTTTTCCTCCCCACTCCTCAGTCTCCTTCCCCTCTCTTTTTTCTCCCTCTCTTTCCCACGCTCACCCTCTCTCTTCTTTTTTTTCCCCCTGACCACACTCCGTATACCAACTTCATTTCATACCTTTACCTAAAATGCACCCAGATACTCAATATTTCTCCTTTAACTTAAACTTGGATTAGCTCAACAGGCTGAGGACGGCAATATTCTATATATAAGTTGGTGTGAACAGTCCGGGCCCAGGCGCTGTCAATCAGCCTGTTCACCTTCTTAGCGTCTGATATCTTAAAAGTCAAACAGCTTTTACAGCCTCTGATTGAAACCAGAATGTTTTTCCTTGCAACAATTTGGTTATTAGCAGATCATAAAGAAGCAGTGAGATGATGTGGTTGGACTAGGGGTTTTCTCTCTCTCTCATCCTCTCTCTGCCTCTCTTCTCTTTTTCTCTCTCTCTATTGCCCTCTCCTTCTCCTCTCTTGCACTATCATTCTCTCTCTCCTTCTATCCCTCTCTTCTCTCTCCTTCTCTTTCACTTCTCCCTCTCTCTTTCTCTCACCTTCCCTCTCCTTCTATCCCTTCTCTCGTTCCCTCTCTATTGTTCTCTTTCTTTCTCTATTCTCTCGCTTTCTCCCTCTACTTCTATCTTGTTGCTCTCTTTCTCTCTCCCCCTGATGCTTCTCTCTCTCCCTCCCCTGTCGCTCTTTTTCCTTCCCTCTTCTCTCTCTCCTTCCCTTTTCTCTCTCTCCTTCCATCTCTTTCCTCACCTCTTTCTACTTTTCTCTTTCTCTTCTACCTCTCTCCCTCTCTATCTCTCTCCTTCCCTGCCACCCCCTTCTCTTTCCCTCTCTCTCTTTCTCTCTCTCGCTCTCTGTCACTCTCTTTCTCTCTCTCCCTCCCTGTCACACCACCTTCTCTTTCCCTCCCTCCTCACTTTCTCTGATCCTCTTGCTCTGTCTTTCATGTTTTCCCTTTCATTCTCTCTTTCTCTCTCTCTACTTTTCTCTTTATCTCTCTGTTGCTCTCGTTCTATCTCTCCCTCCCTGACGCTCTCTCTCTGTCACACCTCTTCTCTTTCCCTCTCTCCTCACTTTCCCTGATTCTCTCTCTCTCTGTCTCTCATGTTTTCCCTTTCATTCTCTCTACCTCTTTCTCTCTCTCCTTCTCTCTGTGGCTCTCTTTCTATGTCTCCCTCCCTAACACTCTCTCTCCCTGTCACCCTGCCTTCTCTTTCCCTCTCTCCTCACTTTCTCTGATTCTCTCTCTCTGTCTCTCATGTTTTCCCTTTCATTCTCTCTCTCTTTCTCTCTCTTCTTCTCTCTGTCGCTCTCTTTCTCTCTCCCTCCCTGACACTCTCTCCCTCCATGTCACCCCTCCTTCTCTTTCCCTCTCTCCTCACTCTCTCTGTTTTTCTCTCTTTCTCTCCTCCCTCCCTGTCACCCCGCCTTCTCTTTCCCTCTCTCCTCACTCTCTCTGTTTTTCTCTCTTTCTCTCCTCCGTCCCTGTCACCCCGCCTTCTCTTTCCCTCTCTCCTCTCCTTCTCTGATCTCTCTCACTGTCTTTCATGTTTTCCCTTTCATTCTCTCTATTTCTTTCTCTCTCTTCTTCTCTCTGTCGCTCTCTTTCTCTCTCCCTGCCTGTCTCTTTCTCTTTCCTTCTCTCCTCACTTTCTCTGTTTCTCTCTCTTTCTCTCCTCCCTCCCTGTCACCCCGCCTTCTCTTTCCCTCTCTCCTCTCCTTCTCTGATCTCTCTCTGTCTCTCATGTTTTCCCTTTCATTCTCTCTACTTCTTTCTCTCTTTACTTCTCTCTGTTTCTCTCTTTCTCTCCTTCCCTCCCTGTCACCCCGCCTTCTCTTTCCCTCTCTCCTCTCCTTCTCTGATCTCTCTCTCTGTGTTTCATGTTTTCCCTTTCACTCTTTCTACTTCTTTCTCTCCCTACTTCTCTCTGTCGCTCTTTTTCTCTCTCTCCCTCCCCGTCACACCGCCTTCTCTTCCCCTCTCTCCTCACTCTCTCTGTTTCTCTCTTTCTCTCCTCTCCCTTCGGTCAGAGCAGTGAGTAGTTGGCATTCCTTGGCTGCCCGTTGCAATAATAGCCTGGCGCTTTAAGCTAACTTTCCTAACCACAAACTCCCTCCTACGCTTCTGTCTCCTTTCTCAAACGCTCATTCCATCATCTACCCCGATCGGACCTGATTTCGGACCAATTTTATTCCGACGTGCTCGTAAAAAAATCGCCAGCGTTGGCCCATCTCCAAACGCTAATGCCGTATTTCCGAGACTCCGATTATAAAGATAAGTTGGACTGCTGCAATTATTTTCTTTTTCCTCTTGTAGTTTTCCTCTCCCATACCGCCCGAGCCCGCAAGACCTGCCCCACCCAAGCTTCTCCAACTCAAAGAAAAAAAAAAACAACACCACGAGAGAGGGGGTCGCTTAGTACCCACATTTTGAAAGCCTGTGGAGTATTAAGTCCAATTGTGCTCCTGGTGTCCCGGGTTACCCAAAATCTGTTTCTTATAGACGTTTCAAGCCTACCACTCAGATCCGCAATATAGTTATTTTTCAGCTTTAGTTTGAATCTCGAACTCAACCTCAACGTCACATGTGTTTACATAAAGTACAGCTCAATTTTATAGACCCCGTACCGTGGAACGTTCCGGGCGAAGCAATAACAGCTCTATTCCGCGCTGCACATTGAATCGTAATGGGTTTGTGAATTAGAAGGAAGAACGTTGTAGTAATTATGTCTTCAGTTCCTACATTTCTCTTTCTCTCTCTTTTCCCACCTCACTTTTTTCTTCACTTGGTATCTCTTTCTCGCTTTCTCTTTCATGACAAATTTGCACAATATAAACGATAGATTTTTTTGGTCAATATTTATTGTGGATACTTTTTCTTTGCACTACTGGGAACTGTGTTTGCTTGTTTTTTTTGGTTATACAATACAGTTTCAGCTGTAAAAGGTTGATTTAATAGCTTGAAAACTAACGACTAAAGTATTTGATTCTGCTGTTTATTTATTGTAGTTTGTGCTTTTTAACCATATTGTAGATTTAGAATAGTTTTGTGGTTTAAATCTGCTTTAGGGCTGTTGTGTCAGTGATATATATTAGTTGCAGTATGATTGTTTATTGTTTGTCACTTTCTTTCTCTCTCTATCCCCCTCTCCTCTTTTTCCCTATCACTCTCTCCTTCTCTCTCTCTATTGTATGTAATAAAAATGTAAATGCTTTTTATGTAAATAGCACAGGGGGTCAAAATGTTTTTGACAGACACAAGAAAAGTCTGTTAAAAATCAAATCTCTCTCCTTCTATTCTCTCTTTCCTTCTATCTCTCTCCTCCCTCCTTCTCTATTTTGCTTCTCCCTCTTTTTCTTTCTGTCCCTCTCCTTCTCTCTCTTTATCTGCCCTCTCCTTCCTTCCCTCTCCTCTTTTTCGATCTCTCTCCCTCTCTCCTTGATGCGATTTCTCTCCTCTTTCTCTGCTTCTGTCCCTTCCTTCTATCTCTCTTCTCTCTCTGCTTCTCTCTCCTTCTATCCTTCTCTTTCTCTCCTTCTAGCCCTCTCCTCCCTCCTTCTCTCTCCCCTCTCTGTCCTTCTCCTTCTCTCTTGCTGACGCATCATCTTCTTCTCCTATTTCTCTCTTTCTACCCCTTTCCTCCTCTCTCTCTTTCTCGTTATCTCCCTGTCCTTCCTTCCCTCTTCTCTTTTTCACTCTCTCTCTCCCTGATGCAGTTTCTCCTACTTCTGTCTCTCTTCTCTCTCTATCACTCTCTGCTTCTCTCTCTCCTTCTATCCTTCTCTCTCTTTCCTTTTATCCCTCTCCTTTTTTGCTTCTCCCTCTTTTTCTCTTTGTCCCTCTCCTTCTATCCCTCTCCTTCTCTCTCTCCTCTCTGTCACTCTCTCTGATGCGTTGTTTGCCTCTCCTCTTTCTCTCCTTCTACCCCTTTCCTTCTCTCTCTCTTTATCTCCCTCTCCTTCCCTTCTTCTCTTCAGCTCTTTCTCTCCTCTTTCTCTGCTTCCATCCCCTCCTTCTGTCTCTCTTCTCTCTCTCTCTTGCTCTATGCTTCTCTCCCTCTAGCCTTCTCTCTTTCCTTCTATCCCTCTCCTCCCTCTCTCTCTCTTTTTCTCTTTGTCTCTCTCCTTCTCTCTCCTTCTATTCCTCTCCTTCTCTCTCCCCTCTCTCTCTGAAACACTCTGTCTTCCTTCTCTCTCTCTTTCACATTTTTTTCACATTCTCTCTCTCCTTGATGCATTTTCTCTCATCTTACTCTGCTTCTATCCCTTCCTTCTGTCTCTCTTCTCTCTCTCTCTGCTTCTTTCCCTCTCCTTCTATCCTTCTCTTTCCTTTGATCCCTCTCGTCCCTCCTTCTTTCTTTTGGCTCTCTCTCTTTATATCTCTGTCTCTCTCCTTCTATTCCTCTCCTCTCTCCCCTGTTTCTCTCTCTCGCTCTCTCTCCTTGACGCACTTTCTCTCCTCTTTCTCTGCTTCTCTCTCACTCTCTGCTTCTCTCTCTCTCCTTCTATTCTTCTCTCTCACCCCTCTCTGCCTCTCTCTCTCTGGCACGCTTCCTTTTTCTCCTTCTATCCCTTTCTTTCTGTCTCTTTCTCTACTTCTTCCCCATTCTCTCTCTTGCTTTTCCCTCTTTTTTCTCTCTGTCCCTCTCTCTCTGCTTCAATTCCTCTCTTTCTCTCTCCCCCAGCCACTTTCTCTTTTTCTCCTCTTTCTCTCCTACCCCTCTCTTTCTCTCTTTACTGTCTCTCTCTTTCTTTCTCTCTCTCCCTTTTATCCCCCACTTCATTAGGTCATCCAGTGGCTATAATGACAGTTCATGTTGTGGTGCAAAAATATCGAAATATCGGTATATTGTATTGTTTTATTTAATGCTACAATATCAATACCATGGGCTACCGTATCGATATATCGCCAAGAGTATTTTTCTATATATTTCACTAAATTATTTTGTTACAGAGCTGCAAATTTGCTGCTTGTTTAGTAGAAGGAAGCTCCATTTGAAATATATCGTACTGATTCGAATCGTGCACCGTATCGAGTATGTATCGTATCGTGGCCTATGTATCGTATCGTGGCCTATGTATCGTATCGTGGCCTATGTATCGTATTGTGGCCTATGTATCGTATCGTGGCCTATGTATCGTGGCCTATGTATCGTATCGTGGCCTATGTATTGTATCGTGGCCTATGTATCATGGCCTATGTATCGTATCGTGGCCTATGTATCGTATCGTGGCCTATGTATCGTATCGTGGCCTATGTATCGTATCGTGGCCTATGTATCGTGTCATGGCCTATGTATCGTATGGTGGCCTATGTATCGTATCGTGGTCTATGTATCGTATCGGGGCCTATGTATCGTATCATGGCCTATGTATCGTATCGGGGCCTATGTATCATATCGTGGCCTGTGTATCGTATCGGCAGTAAGATAAACAGAGTGAGCAGTTGGAGGAGTGAGTAAAAGTCGGCGTTATGGAGCTCCAGACTCTCGCGTGTGGCCGTGGAGGGGCTGTGGATCTCTTCAAAGACCCCTGCAGTTTTCCCAGCATGCTTCACTGCCATGTCTAACCCACTCCAGACCCTCTTTCTCTCTCTCTTTCTCTCTGCGTCTCCTCATTCCTCTTTCTCTCGCAGTCTCCTCCCTCTCTCTTTCGCACTAATAAATATCCAGTAAACGTCTCGGTAACGTCAAAGTCTTTGCTCTCCTCTTTTCTTCCACTTTCTCTCTCCATTCCACCCGCTCAATCCCTTGTTCGGTTTCCTTTCTTCCTCTCTCCCCTCTTTCATTTCTATCTTTTCTCACCTCTCTCTTTTCTCTCCTCTATTTCACACTTCTTCCCCACTTTCTTCCCACTTACCGATCAAACCCCCTCTCTTATCTCATCTCTATCGCCGTCACACTCTCACTCTTCTCTGTTTGTTACTTTTTCTCCCCGCTATCTGTTCTTCTTTCCCTCTTTCTCACCTCTCTCTCCCTCTCTTTCACATTCTCTCTCCTTCTTTTCTCTCTATTTCTTACTTTTTCTCCCCACTACCCATTCTTTTTAGCTTCTTTCTCTCTGTCTCACCTCTCTCCCTTCTCTCTATCACTTTCTGTCTCACATCCCTCTTTCTCTTTCACTCTCTCCTTCTTCCCTCTTCTTTATTTCTCACTTTTACATCCCCACTCCCTCTCTTCTTTTTCTCCTTCTATCCCTTTCCTTCTGTCTCTTCCCTCTTTCTCTCTCTCTACTTCTTTCTCTCCTTCTCCCATTCTGTCACCCCTTCTCTCTCTTGCTTCATCCTCTTTTTTCTCTCTGTTCCTCTCTTTCTCTCTCCCCTCTCCCTCTCTTGCCCCTCTCTTTCTCTCTCTCCCACTCTCCAAGACGCTCCCTTTTTCTTTTCTTTCTCTCCTTCTACCCCTTTCCTTCTCTCTCTCTTTTGCTCTGTTTCCCTCTCCTTCCTTCCCTCTCTTCTTTTCCCCTATCTCTCTTTCTTCTCTCTTTCTCTCCTTCTATCTTTCTCTCTCTCCTTCTATCTCTCTCCTCTCTTTTTCTCTCTCCCCCTGATGCTCTCTTTCTCCTCTTTCCGTGGTTTTATCCCTTTCCTTCTGTTTTTCTTGTCTCTTTCTCTCTCTGTGTACTTCTTTCTCCCCTTCTCTCTCTCTCCCCCTGATGTGCTTTCTTTCCTCTTTCTCTGCTTCTTTCCCTTCCTTCTGTTTCTCTTCTCTCTCTCTTTCTCGCTCTGTCCTTTTATCCTCTCTCTCTTTCCTTCTATCCCTCTCCTCCCTCCTTCTCTCTCTTGCTTCTCCCCGTTTCCCTCTCCCTCCCTGGCGCTCTCTCTCTCCCTCTCTTTCACCTCCCTCTTTCTCTTTCACTCTCTCCTTCTCTCTCTCCCTGACTTTCTCCTCTTTCCTTCATTCTATCCCTTTCCTTCTGTCTTTCTTTTCTCTTTCTCTCTCTGTGTACTTCTTTCTCTCCTTCTGTTTGTTTCTTCTCTCTCTCTCTCCCTCTTCCTCTTTCACTCTGTCCTTCTCCTTTATTTCTCAGTTTTACATCCTCACTCCCTCTTTTCTTTCACCTTTTCGCTCTCTTTCTCCCTTTCACTCTCTTTCTCACACCCTATCTCCTTTATTCTCCTTCTCTCTCTTTTCCTCTCTCTTTCTTTTATATCCCGCATTCCTCCCTTCTTCCCCTCTTTCTCTTTTTCTTTTATATCCTACATTCCTCCCTTCTTCCCTCTTTCTCTCTTTGTGCTGATGTTTGTGTGCGCTCTCTTGGATGGTGTGATTAAGCCTCTGAAATGGAGGACAAATTGCTCTCAGGTGCAGATCCTTACTTTGGGATGAGATGATGTTTTCTCTCTGTCTCCATCTGCCCCTCGTCACGGACCACTCGCCTTCTTTTTCCCCCAGATGCCCTCCCCCCATTCGCTGCGCTGGGAAAACAGTAGGAAGAGACGGAAGCAAAAGAGGTAAAGAATTAAGGTTGTCAAAAGTATCAAATCACATACTAAACTATTCAAAAGCTACGACGGAAACTAGATACTCATTTGAGCAAGTATCCATACTAAAAATAATAAATAAATAAATAAATAAATAAATAAATAAATAAATAAATAAATAATAATAATAATAATAATAATAATAATAATAATAATAATAATAATAATAATAATAATAATAATAATAATAATCACAACTGGATTAAATGTGATCTTCCCTAAACAACAAGATAATTAACACATACTTTTAAATACTATATTTATTTTGTGCTGTAAATTACAATATATAAAAAGAGCTTTTAAAATGATTGATGAATGATTTCTGTGTCAAAATCAGTATCGAAATCGAGTTTGAAATAAAAAATCAGGATGACCAGATTTCCATAATTAAAAACTGGGACATACGGGGTTGGGGTGATATAAATAAAATTGTGAAAATCATACGTCATTGTCCATTCTCGACTCGTGTGGGTCAGTGGATAATCTGAGACAAAATACAAAGTCTTCTTTATTTTTGGCTAAACAAATGCAATTTATGCTCCTGTGGTTTTGGCCTAGTTTAGAACTGATATAGTCCTGGTTTAGTTCTACTTTAGTCCTGGTTTAGACCTGGTTTAGACCTGATATGGTCCTGTTTAGTCCTACTTTAGTCTTGGTTTAGACCTGAAATAGACCTGATATAGTTCTGGTTTAGTCCTAGTTTAGTTCTGGTTTAGACCTGGTTAGAACCGAAATAGACCTGATATAGTCCTGGTTTAGTCCTACTTTAGTTCTGGTTTAGACCTAGTTTAGAGCTGAAATAGACCTGATATAGTCTTGGTTTAGTCCCACTTTAGTCCTGTTTAGACCTGGTTTAGACCTGAAATAGACCTGATATAGACCTGGTTTCAGGGCTCTACAGTGCGCCCATTTCACTCGCATTTGCTAGTAAATATTTCGTCGTGCGAACGTGGAAAACAAAACAGGCGCATCTGTGCGAGTGCTTCTGCAGCCACAATACGTAACTGACGAGTTAAACGTTCTACATGTGTCAAACATTAGGGGCAAACTCACACTAGGACTTTAGAACCGCGCCCAAGCCTGGATCTCCCCTAAAGCGCAGCACGCACGCCCAGCGCGAGCGCAACCGAACCGAGCCCGGGCACTACACCTCCGACCGCGCATGACCCCAACATACGCGGTCGGAGGCGTGTGGCCGATATCACTCATACGAACAAACTCCGCTTCAAAACACACCCACGCCCCCTTAACCGAGGAGCGGCACCGCAGCAGGACCCACACCTGACCCACCGCTCACAGACACCCCCGTGCCGCTGGACTTCCTTCTCCGCTAAAGCGATGGTTTTGTCTTGGTCTCGTCTCGGACTCGAGCGTATTTGGACTCGGTCTCGTCACGGACTCGAGGTCTGAATACTGAGTGCGATCGTGTTTCATTACGGTCGCTGCTGTCGGCAATAAACTTGTACCAGTGTGCGGGGCCTGTGCGCTGGAGCCCGCAGACACCGCAGCACCGCCAGCACGCGGCTTGTCACACAGCGCCACCCTCAGCCTGCATCACAGGGCAGGTTAAACATCCCACCGTCTCAAATACGCCAATACTAATTTTATGTCCGTGTCCGCACAGAGCAGAGCTACAGCACAGAGCAGGCGATATGTGGGCTGAAGTTTGCCTAAGAAAATGCCAAATAAATCTGTTTGTCACAATGTGTGTTTGGTTTGGTAAATGTGCAGAGGCTAAATATTATTTTAAAACCAGTAAGAGAATGTAACTCCAGTTAGGAATTTGAAAAAACAGGTTTAAAAATCCTACCTACATTTTTCACTTTGAAGCAGTTTTGTGTAAAGTGCCAGTGGAAGTTCTCTTAAAGAAGAGGTTCTTAAACTGTGGGTGAGGGTCCAAAAAGGGCCACAGAGTGTTTCAGTGCAGTACAGTTTGTTTGGCTTATTGAAGATATATTTATAAAAACATTGCGATCATGCAGGAAAAGTACAGTCATAATTATTTTCTGTATTAAATTTATTCAGTGTTGGTGTTGGTATGTGCAAGTTCTGCACTGTAATAATCGTTCAAAACAAAAACCTATTTGTGCCCCCATATTTTTTTCTGTGCTCTTAAAATTTTTGACTTAGGGGCACATGTGCTCCTGAAAAAAAAAGTTAGTGTAGAGCCCTGCCTGGTTTAGACCTAGTTTAGACCTGAAATAGACCTGATATAATCCTGATATAGTCCTGGTTTAGTCCTAATTTAGTCCTAGTTTAGACCTGATATAGTCCTGGTTTAGTCCTAGTTTAGACCTGATATAGTCCTGGTTTAGTCCTAGTTTAGTCCTGGTTTAGAACTGGTTTAGCCCTGATATAGTCCTGGTTTAGTCCTAGTTTAGTCCTGGTTTAGTCCTAGTTTAGTCCTGGTTTAGCCCTGATATAGTCCTGGTTTAGTCCTAGTTTAGACCTGATATAGTCCTGGTTTAGTCCTAGTTTAGACTTGATATAGTCCTGGTTTAGTCCTAGTTTAGTCCTGGTTTAGACCTGGTTTAGCCCTGATATAGTCTTGGTTTAGTCCTAGTTTAGTCCTGGTTTAGACCTGGTTTAGCCCTGATTTAGTCCTAGTTTAGTCCTGGTTTAGTCCTAGTTTAGACCTGATATAGTCTTGGTTTAGTCCTAGTTTAGTCCTGGTTTAGACCTGGTTTAGCCCTGATATAGTCCTGGTTTAGTCCTAGTTTAGTCCTGGTTTAGTCCTAGTTTAGTCCTGGTTTAGTCCTAGTTTAGCCCTGATATAGTCCTGGTTTAGTCCTAGTTTAGACCTGATATAGTCTTGGTTTAGTCCTAGTTTAGTCCTGGTTTAGACCTGGTTTAGCCCTGATATAGTCTTGGTTTAGTCCTAGTTTAGTCCTGGTTTAGACCTGGTTTAGCCCTGATATAGTCCTGGTTTAGTCCTAGTTTAGACCTGATATAGTCCTGGTTTAGTCCTAGTTTAGTCCTGGTTTAGTCCTAGTTTAGCCCTGATATAGTCCTGGTTTAGTCCTAGTTTAGACCTGATATAGTCCTGGTTTAGTCCTAGTTTAGCCCTGATATAGTCCTGGTTTAGTCCTAGTTTAGACCTGATATAGTCCTGGTTTAGTCCTAGTTTAGACCTGATATAGTCCTGGTTTAGTCCTAGTTTAGTCTTGGTTTAGTCCTAGTTTAGCCCTGATATAGTCCTGGTTTAGTCCTAGTTTAGACCTGATATAGTCCTGGTTTAGTCCTAGTTTAGCCCTGATATAGTCCTGGTTTAGTCCTAGTTTAGACCTGATATAGTCCTGGTTTAGTCCTAGTTTAGTCCTGGTTTAGTCCTAGTTTAGCCCTGATATAGTCCTGGTTTAGTCCTAGTTTAGACCTGATATAGTCCTGGTTTAGTCCTAGTTTAGACCTGATATAGTCCTGGTTTAGTCCTAGTTTAGTCCTAGTTTAGCCCTGATATAGTCCTGGTTTAGTCCTAGTTTAGACCTGATATAGTCCTGGTTTAGTCCTAGTTTAGTCTTGGTTTAGTCCTAGTTTAGCCCTGATATAGTCCTGGTTTAGTACTAGTTTAGTACTTTAGGATGGGTCAACCTGATTTCAAAGCTTAAAGATGCAGCATGGAACTTTTCTGGTGGAGGGTCTGTCACCTGTTTGTGTCATGAGTACGTTAATGGTTTATCTGGAATGTTCCACAGTGTGACTTTAAACCTCTATACACTGCAACTTTCTCTGATTTGGCCAAGATTTTCAAACTTCTATCAAGTTATTGATTTTGTTTTCAGATTTATGATCGACTTACTTGTTCTAAGACGGCTAGTTTATTTAAGAGAACTTGTCAAGTAACATGATCTGTCCATGCAGCAAGAGAATTTCACTACTTTTAAGCCATTTCTAGATAGATGTAAGTGTTTATATCTTAAGCTTACTTTTTTCAGTGCAAACACAAGCAGATGGTGCCACCAAGTTATAGACCAGATCTGCGGAGAAGCGACCCCACAGTAAAAATGCATGTTTTTCCGAGATACCTGTAGCAATAGAAATGTGGAACAATCCAGGCAAAGCAATAACATTTTCTCTGAACAGTTTTACCTCTTTGTGTTTTATTAAAATGAATCAATATTTAAAGATAAGGCAGCGAATATGAAGCTGCAGGTTTGAGTTTGGGACAGAATGTTAAAAAGAACACGTCAGGGGAGGACACTCTAGAAAGAGATGTTTGTTTCGCAATGCTAACGCTAACCCTAATTTTGCATTAAAATATGAAAAGAATGCTGCAAATTGAAGTATACTACATATTCAAATAATTGGGTGCTCTTTATTGAAATGTATTTGAGTTTTAATCCAGTTTATGTTATATTTTATGATGTGAATAGCTTCTCCGCCCTGAATTGTAGGAGGCGTAGTGACGTAAAACTCAACAAAGACCTGAGTCGTTGCCCTGTGGCAGACACGGCCCTTTAATGGCTGACAGACTCTGATCGAGGATAATTTGAAATAAATTGCAGTCGTCTCATTTCCTTGTTGTACCCGGTGCCCCGTTACATACCATCACGTCCTCCTTTTAACCCACAGACACTTCCCTGCAGCCTGGAGGGGGGCTGAGAGCTGTCACCCCTCTCTCTTTCTTTCTCTTTCTCCCCCTTTTCTCCCCTTTCACCTTCTCTCTCTTTCGTTCTCTCTCATCTCTGCGCTTTCTCCTTTTGTACCCTCCATTTTCTCTCCTCTTATCCCCTCCTCTCTCCCTCTTTTAAGACCCTTCAGATGATGTAGTATGGGGCTAAGAAGAAGTGCCGCCCTTCCTCTCTTTCTCTCTTCCCTCTCTTTTTTCTCCTCCCTCTTTCAGGCTCTTCACCGCAGACTGTATAATGAGACTAAGAAGTGTCTGTCTTTCTCTCTTTCTTTTGTTCTTCTCCACCCTATTTTACGCACCTTTACTCTTATTTTATCTCCTTTATTCTCCCTCTATCCTCTCTTTTCTTCCTCCTTTTCTCTCTCTCTCCTCCCTTTTTTTGCTCCATTGCAGAATATAAACTAAGAATGAGAATGATCACCCCTCCTCTCTGTCTTTCTGCCTCGTTCTCTCTTTCTCTCCCTCTTTTACCTCCTCATTCTAGATGGCATGTAAGACTCTCTCTCTTTCTCTCTTTCTTCTCCGTCTTTCAGCTCCTTCGTTACAGACTCTATAATAAGGCTGAGAACTGTCACTCCGTCTGCCCTCTCTCTCTTATCCCTCTTTCATCCCCTTCATTGCAGACTGTAAAGTGAGTCTGAGAAGTATTACCCGCCCCTCGCCCTCCTCTATCTCTCTCTCTCCTTTCTCCCTTCCCTCTGTCTCTCTCCTTCTTCTCTTTACCCTCCCCATCTCTCTCTCCTTCCCTCTTTCATTCCTTCATTGCAGATTTTAAAGTAAGGCTGAGGTATTTCTCTCTCTCTCCCTCTCTCTCCTCTCTCTCTGTCTTACGTTCTTTCTTCTCTTTACCCCTCTCTTCTTTCTCTCTCTCTCTTTACCCCTCTCTCTCCTCCTCTCCCTCCTCTCATTACCCTGCCTTTCTCCTCTCCCTATTTCTTTCTCTCTCTCGTTTTCAAACCCTTCACTGCAGACTGTAGTAAGGCTGAGAAGTGTCACTCCTCTTTCTTTCGCTCTCTCTCTCTCTTTCACTTCATTGCAGACTTTATAAGAAGGCTAAGTGTCTCTCTCTCTCTCTCTCCTTTTCTCTCTTCCTCTCTTTTATCTTCCCCCCTCTCTCCTTTCCCTCTTTCTCTCTCTTTCCTCCTTCTTTCAAACCCTTCATTGCAAACCTTACAGTGAGGCTGAGTAGTATCACCTCTTTTTCTTCTCTCTTTCCTCTCTTTCTCTCTCTCTTTCTCTCTCTCCTGCTTTCAAACCCTTCACTGCAAACTGTAGCAAGGCTGAAAAGTGTCACCCCTCCTCTTTCTCTTTCTCTCTCTCTCTTACACTTCATTGCAGTAAGTAAGGCTGAATCTCTCCCTCTTTCTCTCTCTTATCTTTACCCCTCTCTCCTCTCCCTCTGTCTTTCTCTTCTCTTTTCTGTTTACCCACTCTCTCTTCCCTCTCCTCTCTTCTCTTTCTTGCTCTCTTGTCTTTACCCCCCACCTTCTCCTCTTTCTTTCCTCCCTCTTTCAAACCCTTCATGGCAAACATTACAGTGAGGCTGAGTAGTGTCGCCCACTCTTTCTCCTCTCTTTTACCTCTCCTTCTCTCTCTCCCTCTTTCAAACCCTTCACTGCAGACATTATAGTCAGGCTGAGTATTGTCACCCCCTCTTTCTCCTCTCCTTTTTCCCTTTCTCTCTCTCCTTCTTTTAAACCCTACATTGCAGACATTATAGTGAGGCTGACAAGTGTCTCTCTCTCTTGTCCTCTCTTATATTTACCCCTCTCTCCTCTTTCTCTTCTCTTTTCTCTTTACTCACTCTCTCTTTTCCCACTCTCTCTTCTCTTCCCTTTCTCGCTCCCTTCTCTTTACCCCCCACCCTTTTCTCTCTATCTTTTTCTCTCTCTTACACTTTCTCTCCCTCTTTCAAATCCTTCATTGCAGACTTTATAGTGAGGCTGAGTAGTGTCACCTCCTCTTTTTCCTCTCTCTTTCCACTCTTTCTCTCTCCTGTTTTCAAACCCTTCACTGCAGACTGTAGTAAGTCTGAAAAGTGTCACCTCTCCTCTTTCTCTCTTTCTTTCACTTCATTGCAGACTTTATAATCAGGCTGAGAAGTCTCTCCCTCTTTCTCTCTCTTATCTTTTACCCCTCTTCCTCTCTGAGCTTCCTCTCTTTTTTCTCTTTGCCCACTCTCTCTCTTCCCCTCTCTCTCTTTCCTTTCTCGCTCTCTTCTCTTTACCCCCCACCCTCTCCTCTCTCTCTTTTTCTCTCTCTTACACTTTCCTTCTTTCAACCCCTTCATTGCAGACGTTACAGTGAGGCTGAGTAGTGTCACCTCCTCTTTTTCCTCTCTCTTTCCTCTCTTTCTCTCTCTCCCGCTTTCAAACCCTTCACTGCAGACTGTAGTAAGTCTGAAAAGTGTCACCCCTCCTCTTTCTCTCTCTCTTTTTCTCTTTCACTTCATTGCAGACGTTATAGTCAGATTGAAAAGCGTCTCTCCTCTCCCTCTGTCTTTCTCTCTCTTCTCTTCATTCGCTCTATCCTCTTTTCCCTTTCTCACTCTTTTCTCTTTACCCCCTACCTTCTCCTCTCTCTTTCCTCCCAGTTTCAACCCCTTCACGGCAGACGTTATAGCGAGGCCGAGCGGTGTCACCCACTCTTTCTCCTCCCTTTCTCCTCTCTCTCTCTCCCTCTTTCAAACCCTTCACTGCAGACTTTATAGTAAGGCTGAGAAGTGGCTCGCTGCTTCTGTGTAAAGAATAGATTACTTCCAACTGAGCTCCGCGGAGGGAACTCTCTCTGCCCCATCAAAGCGTTTTGTGTCGCCACGGTAACTTCCACTCTCTCCGTACCACAAGAGCTCCTTTACCGCAGCTTTGAATGTGAAATAAAGTTTAAAGTGGTGCTTAGGAGTCCTCAAACGCGTCTGTGCAAAGTAATTAACACAACATAATGATACGGTATAGCTGTGGAAATCAGTTGATGGATTAGCACGGCCCCTTTATGGGAGCGAGTTGTTTGTTTAAGATAATTGTAGCGTGCATGCATTTGAAACTGGAGATTAAATTCACAGTTATGTTTGTATGTAACATGGATTGTGGAGAAGTAAAGACATGAGGTCATTTCTGGTTTGCAGCATTTGGAAATCATTAGAAAGATTCTTTGGTAATGTTTGAAACGGCCAAATAGGTGTTAGAACTGAGACAGAAATGGTTCCATCTTATTTTACACGCTTTACCACTTAGTTGATAACTTAATAATTACGTTTAGTTTCTCATGGTACGCATGTTAAAGATCCTAGATTACACAAAATTGACTCTTGTGAGCTTGAAGCCGTGTTAGAATGTTATTACCTCCTCAAAAACATCCCTGCAGAGGTGTTTTGTTTCATTTCTCATGCATTTCAGAACATGTTAGCAGAGGTCTAAACTACAGGTACAAAAATTCCGTAACTTCTGGCCCAGTTACCCTGAGGCTGCACCCGAAACGAACGCTAACGGTGTTTACATGTACACAATAGCTCCCGTTCACTCTGTCCTCTGCCTTGGCTTCTTCCTGTTGCTGTTTTGTCAGTGCGCGACCTTCGACCCCGGTGATCATTTCCAGCAGAGAGGTGGATTACGGGTATCGACTGAAGTGCAGTGGGTGGTCTGTAACTGGGCAGATTACCTGTAAATTCTCCTCTCTGTTCACTGCAGAACCACTGATGGGTACAAAAGGCAATGCACTGTGATTAGGCCTGTAACGGTAACAACTTTTGCTGGACGATGAATTAACCAGGAAATTATAGCGATAAACGATAATAGTGACATTTTGAGACCATTTTCAACTAATATAATGACAATGGAATAAAAATGCAAATACTCCCTTTCAAAGGTAAGCAGCCTTACACTTACCTTTGTTGATTTCCCACTGCGCATGCGAAAGCCCAAAAGACTTGATTGCTGACTCCAGCGGCGGCGAGCAGCTAAAGCAGCCAGAAGCAACAAGTGAGAATCTACTACTGAAGGTGAAGAACAATAGAAACTGAAAGTTGTTGAAAGAAAATGGTTCGGGAATGTATTTTTTTGTGTTTTTCAAAAAATATAATTCACTTGTAAATAACTGGGATTAGAAACAACATCGGCAATTGAGTAATTTTGGGATTTCGCATGCGAAGTGGGAAATCAACAAAGCTAATGCTAAGGCTGCTTATATAGTTGTTTTATAACATTGCCAGACACTAATGAGTGAACCAGGCAGAGCGTTTTGTTTGTTAGACTAGTGGCTGTTGTAAGATGGGTTAGAAAGTGGTGTTAAGCTTCTTCAGTGTGAAGCAAATTGGCGTTTTACGTGGAAGTTAAGAACTCCATCACTACCACAGTGAGATCTCTGTCTAGACAACTCTGATCTGTGCCGTTTTTTGGCTTCTGACAGTATTCGACCACCTCTAGCAATGGACTTTAGCTTCAGATGTGCTGGAGTTCCCCTTTAAGCCATCGATCAGTGTTGATACTCTGGTCTTTTGATACAGTAGTTGTCCAGTGGCTCGTGGTGGCACAGGCCTACGTTACGCCATTGGGTTTCCTGTAGATCAGGGTCACGCCCAAACCGGCCTGAGCTCATTGTTATGGAAATGCTTCTCGGGTGGGGAAGGCCCTCACCACAGTAGCCTCACACAAACTATGCCAGTGGACATGACGCTTATGTAATTTTTCAGGTGGTTGCTCTGCTTCGAATGTTTCACGATACGATAATATATATAAAGATTTACGTTACATTTATTCAATTACAGGTGGCTTTATTGCTCAAAAATACCTAGAAAAACATGACACGTTTCTCTCTGTTTTTAGGAGCAATAAAAACAACCAAAGAAAACCCCAGACATTCTTTTATTTTAGTCTCTTTTTAGGCTAAAAGTGTCATACTGTAGCTTTACCTAATCAGTCAGCAATATTCAGCAATTTGCCAGATTGCCAAACAGATTCTGCAAACACTGATCAAACAACTTGCAAAGCAGCAAAGTGGACACAAAGTGATTACGGAGTTCTTTGAAAATGTGCTGCAAACTTGAGTTCATCCATCTCAGGTTCATTGCTTTTTGGGGCCGGGGCCAACCACAGTGTGAGGAGCAGGGACCTCACTCCACCATCTCCTCACCCCCTCTCCTCCTCTCCTCCTCCTCTCCTCCCTCGGTTCACCATAATTGAGTTTGAATGGATTGGAGATCGATGGCGAGGAGGGCTTGGATCTCTCGGCAGTAAGAGGGATTAAAATTTGAAATCAATTAGTTTTGTGTCTGCTAAGCCTTACCTCGGCAAGAACCAGCAGATCAATTAGGGAAATTAAAAGTTGAAGCGGTGACATGAAGAAAGTCATATTAGTCTTTTTTGTGATTGGGAAGAGCATTGGGAAGAGGGCTTAGGTGGTGCAGGTTTGTAAAATGGTATTCGCCCCCAGGTATGTGACCTTTAAACTCTTTGAACCCTCCATGCACCTGGGACACACAGGGAGAGGTGGAAATAGATCTATGAAAAATTTGTGATATTCTGGAGAAATATCATACATACTTTTTAATTTCAGTATTAAAGGGTGTGTATCTTAGCTGTATTAATTGTAGTTCAGATTCTCTATAGAGTGAATGGCAAAAGTAGCTGTTTGTGAAATAAAATGTCTTATATTTTCATATTTTAGGAGACATTTTTTCAGTGAGAACCATGAGGAACCAAGGGACAGACAAATTGTTGGAAAGATAATGGCAGTTTTTTCCATGTGTTTCTCATCCAGCAGTGTCATGGTTCAACATCAGAGTGAGAGAAGGAAGTGGTTTTAGTTGTCATTAAACTGGATGATGGACGGGCCAAACTCTCGTACACGCCCCCCACCACAGGGACCAGCTCCACAAGAGGAGGAGAGGCCTTCTCCATCACCTCCTCTGGGGACACTCCAGGGCGAATGCCAGGGCAGGTGCAGAGGCGACTCACTGCATCGTGGAGGGCAGATTTGGTATAGCACAAGGTGAAGAAACCCTTGAGCTTTTGGGCTACTCTTGCCAGACAGGGACAACGCTTTAAGCAGAAGCCACCCTGCTCTACAATGAGGGAGACCCTCCAGATTCAGTCTCCATGTGGCTGAGCTCCTCTATGAGGGAGGTGACAATGGAGGTGGCTGCCCAGAGGCTCTCGTCGCTCAGGCTCCTCTGCTCTTCTCTGCTCAGCTCCACGGCCTCGGCCAGCAGGATCTCCCTCACCTCTGCTGTGGCCTCTTGGGTGCTGGGGCTGGAGAGTCTTGGCAGTACAATCGAGCTGCCTGAAGACGAGGCAGGACAGAGGCTTTTAGAGGCAGAGGCTGGACTGGAGGTTTTCAGGACCTCTCCAGAGCAGCTCATGGGACACAGTCTGGATGTCAGTCTTCTCTTCACTCTCTGCTCCATCAGAGTGTTCCTGCTGCACAGGAAGCTGGGCCAGCAGGATCTCCCATCACCATGGTGACACAATGCACACATTAGCAAACAGGTTAAAAGAGTTTGAGCATAGTTTAAGGGGCACTATGGAGGATTTAGGAATTTATAACAATTTCTAACCACAACACTTAAGTAACATGCTATTGTGTATTGTAAACGTTATAAAGATAAATTGATTTCTGAAATGACAGTGTTTCTCCAGATGTATTATAGGATTATCAGTATATTACAAGGGGAAGTAGGTCAGAAATGTTTGTGAATTCTATACTTTTTTGTAATTTAAGTTTAAGTTACTTGTACATGCACCAGCTTTTCAAGAGTTTGGCGCCTGTTCGTTTCCATGGAGCTGGAATGTCACGCAGTATGGCATATGTATCTTGTTTCATTATAGATGTTTATCATTGCTATTGCTTTTATGGCTTTTTGCAGACAAAGCATTAGCATCTCCATAGACGAGCAGGTGGACCATCTCTCCCTCAGAAGAACTGCACACAGCATCTTTAAACTTACCCAAGAATGATTGTAAAGTGAAATATATTTCCTCAAAACTATATAAGTATCCAGTTCCTGTGCAGTTCCACCTGCTGTGTTGTATCCTCACAGACTCAACATAAAGACATCAGTGCAGCTTCAGCTTTGATGAATGTTTAGAAACGCAACTCTCTCCTGTTGGGCTCTTGTTTCACTTTGTTCATGTAGAAAGTATTTGACCAGGCCTCTGCGTCACCCCCTTTTTCATCGTGTAGTTATTTTAGTGGTGCTTAATTTTAACGGCTGTCTGAGGGTCCACTCGCAGTTTGGCAGTCCTCGAGTAAAATGAACCCAAAATGCAACCACTCCTTGGACTTCAAAGACCCAACGCCTGGTCCTGAAAAGTACTGAGGGAACGGTATAAAATATAGTTTTTGTAATCACGATGACGATAATCAGACTGTAATGCAGAGACAGTGAATTACTTTGTGTATTACTTGTAACTAGGGCTGTCAAACAATTCATCTCGATTAAGATCAGAAATTCCATAGTTAATCGTGATTAATCGCATATTGAATTGCATGTTTAAAATTGTGTTATTTTGCATTTCAAGACAGTTTTAAAGCCATAATGTAAAGCAATTTGTACCCATTTAGCAATCACTGTAGTTATTTTCTTTGCCATGTGATTATCCACAGGTCTGTGACGTTTGTCTGATCTGAGGCTCTTGGCTGTGACGCTCCGGTTGCTGCACCCGGGTGTTTAGCTCGGAGGTGCTAACTTAAACTAGACGTACTTTGCTGGTACTGAAACTCTGCTTGACACTGGCTGCATTTAACTCTTGACTTGTTAATTGTAGCGTCTGGAAGATTTTTAAAGACAAATAAACAGTTCAGAAGTCAGTTCAGAAGTAAGTTTACTGAAACACGACGCTCTGAAGTTTGAAAGTGAAACAGCCAGAGGAGCTGCCTACAGATGCGTGGAAGGGACGAAAAGTCGGCGAATTCTAACCGCGAGTAAAAAAAATAAATAAAAATCAGTGCATTTTTAGAAGGGACAAAAAAAAAAAAGCGTTATGGATTGCATTAATCTAGTCGTGATTAACGCTGACAGCCCTACTTGTAACCTTTAAGCCATGTTATAATTGTTTAAAGCTCACAAGTAATATGCAGTAATACTCAAAAATAATAAGTAAATAAGTGTCCACCTTTTACCCTTTTGTTTCGTCGAGATAGGAAATTATCCAAATGATTCTAGTGAAGGTGTATGGCGTTTAAAAACACAGTGGAGCACTTTCTATATTACCACATGACATCACAAATTAGAACAGTGATTGTTTTCAGTTTGAGAGAAGAACTCACAAACACAGGATTTGTGTATTAAACGTCCGTGGATTAAAAAAACATAGCTCCAGATAAATTTGGTATTTTTCTAGTTCTGAGCTATATATTTTTTTATTTTTCCACTTATCTGTGCATTTTTTCCAGTTCTTTCAAGCTTTCTTCCAGCTCTCCTTTCCTCCTGATCAGCCATGTTGTATAACTATAACCTCTCCATATGATTTTTATTGGTTTTGCCTCGTCTTTGGAAACTCACCTGCTTTTTTCTTCAGTCCAGTATCAATGTTCTGCTCTCTTTCCTACAGTCTGTGTGGTTAGTGTTTTCCTCCAGTCACATTAATTTAATAACCTTCAAGAAGCATACGTTCCCAGTGTATTATTTTTCACTACTTTTCCAATTGGCCTTTTACTTATGTCCTCCTTTCTTAGACATATACCGTTAAAAAGACCTTATTTCTGTTGTAGTCTTTCGGCCAGTGCACCGGTGTTCTAAATGATTTGTGCTCCCTGCCAAGTTGGTGATTGCCATCCTTCCTCCTCTCTCTGGTTACTTCAGGGCTGATGGATTTGACTCAGGATTGGGGAGGACAGGGGCATTTTAGCTCCCCGTAAAAGAGCTGTCTGCGTAACTATCCCCGTCCTGAATACTGAAACTGCACATGACAGAACAGCGGTGATATCAAATGGAGACTGGCATGGATTCCGAGAATACAAGGACACAGTGTGAATGTGGAGTGTGTAATGTTATTCATATATTTTCTGTGTGGCTAGGTGCTCTGGTTTTCACAGGCAACTTAAATATAGCAAACATAGGCACATCTTCCAGCTAGGTACTCCTGACGGGAACATAGAAGTGAGTGAATAAGGAGTGCTTCAGACTCCAATTGACTTTATATTGTAAAATTCTCACCACTCTCTCATGATCATATTTTTTTATTTAGCTATTTTGTCTGTAAATAAATTGTATTCCCTATTTTTATTTCATTCCTGTCGTGGAACTAGCTCCAAATTCGCCCCTGTAACTGCTAGCATGGTGAGGTTCATTTGACTGGAGCCAAATGCTATAAGTGACGTCACATTGCCTTAAACCGGGCGTACACTGTGCGATATTTTCGATCGTGTTACTCAGCCCCAGCTCAAACTGTACGACCAAATCACAGGGTTTAAAAGTTCACAGCTCACATTCATGTTCTCCCACTATACGAACGATTTCAACAGTGCGAAACCCTCATGAGAGGCGACTGGATTTGATATTCTTGCGACCTACGACTGCTGATCGTGAGCTGGTTGTGAGATATTAACTGTTTTTTGTTACCCCATGTATACGACATGAAGCACGACACGTGATTAAGCCAAAACTCGGTGTACGAGTGAAAAATCGACTCAAAAAAAATCGATTCAGTGATCTATCGTGATACTTCATTGCACAATTCTCGAATCGATTCAAAATGCATCTGAATCATTAGTTACATTCACTGTTCTTATGATTTAAGAAAGGTAATAAATTATATTTCATACAATTTGTTCTTGTGAATATATAGTTGACAATATTAGAAGGAGTAATTATTGATAAATTGCAATATATCATCCATTGTTTTAGTATCGTGATATATTGAATCGTGACATGCATATGATGATATGTATCGTATCGTCAGACTCAAGGCAATGCACACGCCTAGTGTACGCCTGGCATTAGTCCACTTCTTTATGCAGTCTATGCTCAGGCCTTTCTGTGCATGTTGAGTTTGCATATTCTCCCTGTGTCTGGGTGGGTGTCATCCAGGTACTTTAGTTCCCCTATTAGTCCAAAACAAGTACAGTTGGTAAAATCCTCCAGTTAAGGTAGTCCTGATCAGTACTAGCTCCAGGTATGGGTACCGGGCACTGCTCCTGAGAGGTTGGCCCAGCACCACTGGCTGATGGGTCAAATGCAGAGAATGAATTTCCCTCATGAAGGATCAATAACTAATACCTTAAAGGAATATGAAGTATGCGGCACGGTGGCTGAGTGGCAACACTCATGCCTCACAGCAAGAAGGTTCGATCCCCGGGCCTTTCTGTGTGGAGTTTGCATGTTCTCCCCGTGTCTGGATGGGTTTCCCCCATCAACTCAAAACATGCAGCACCTATGAACTAACTTCAAGGACCATGATGTCCACCCTCAGTTTAATCAGTGTAATGCTGATTTATTCTTAACTGCAAATAAAAAGACATATACGACACCTCATGAAAGCAGCATGGATTCTGGAGGCTCTGAGCTTCACATCACTGTATATAATGAAAACAAAACACATTTTTGTTTCCTGCCTGTAAAAGCACTATTTACTATTTCTTATTAGTGTTGCCTTTGTACACTGAGTATAGTAATTGGAGATGTTACACATACTGACAGGATGTGACTTAAGTAACTATATAAGCTTTCTGTTTTGATAGCACTGAATGCCCTCATATGGAAGCTATCAGCTCATACATGTATGACCATATCTGCAAGAATCAGCCAACTCTGAATCCAAGATTGATCTATCAAACTTCTATGTCAAATTCCCTGCTCTGAAACATCTTTTTGTTTTTCCTGGCAGGTTTTCTGTGCAGGGCTCTCAGTGTACTGGGTGTAACTTAAGCTATGGCCACAGAAATGCTAACACTGCACATGGGGAATGCTGAGAGCGGATGCCCCGTTGAGAGAGGAGCTGGGAGCCCACAGAACAGCACTGTGGACAAACCTGACCAGAGAGGTGATGGATGGACACTAAATGATGCTATGACAGACACAGGAGGACCACTTTAAAGGAGAGCGGGATAATCCACATGTTTTACAATTCCTGTGTGTTTTTGGCAGTGGTGGGAAGTAACCAGATACTTTTGCCTTTGTTATTAAAAGGGATTTTGGTGGCACTGTACTTCACTTGCCTTCAGACTTTTGCAGGATAATTTTAGGAAGTATCCATGGGGTTTCAGAATGGTGAAAAAATTGGCTTGATGCCAGAGGCATTAACAATTTCTGAATGGGAGATAGTTTGAAAATATTGCATACAACAGGAAACTCAAAGCCATGAATGAAGATAAAATAAAACTAACAACTTAAAACTTAAAAAAAAAAAAAAAAAAAAAAAAAAACTTAGAGAAGACACTAATTTATTAATTTAAAACAAGTTAAAGGTTCACTATGTAACTTTTTGGTTGGGGGTTTGTCATTTTCTATGGATATGTCATTGCTCTGCTTAGAATGTTCCACAGTATGATATTAAACAGCCCTACCTTACACTTATTCAATTACAGGTGTTTTTATAGCTTAAAAAATACCTAGAAAAACACATATTCTGACTGTGAGCGGGGTTGCCTCTCCACAGAGCTGACCTGTAACTTAGTCTGGTTTGGTGTCCATGAAGATAGAAAGGTTTAATGCCAAATGTGGAACTTTCCAGACAAAGCAATAGCATCTCCATTGAGAAAAGCATTTGACAGACCCTCCACCAGAAAATGTACACAACCACCTTTAAAAAAAAGAATCATGTGGCTGACTTACTTAAAAACTATGGTGCCCAGTGGGAGCTGACGCCGCCATCAACATCATCACAACAAAGACCCACATTTATTCCAAAATTGCCCCCTACTGTAGCAGTGGTGTGGTTTGTTTGACTGAAAATCATATTATCCTTACCCACCTTGATGGACAGATGGATTACATTCCTTGCACAAGGGCACCACATCAGTTTCCACTGGTCGAGATGAGCGATCAAAGAGCTGATATTGTGGTTTGAGAGCAAGTGCGCTGTGTCTATCATCCCATTAATCAACATTTTGTGGAGATATGACATTTACATTTGATACTTTTCTGCTTTTGTGCTACTATTTACTACTCTGATAGAATTCCTTTATAAGGTCAGTAGTTATAATTAGATTGAGGTTAGCAGAGACAGATTATTTATCAGTGAAGACATTTTAGATGCTGAATACATTGGGTAAAAAAATATAGTGACATTACCCAAGTAAGGTCACTGAGGGACGACGTTATAATGACATTATACAGCAAAATACAGTACAAGAGCACACTGCAGTTCTCTTCATTTGGACATATATTTTAACAGTCCTAGATTACGTAAAATGGACTCTTGTGAGCTTTAAGTCATGTTATAATGCTGTTACCTCCTCAAAAACATGTTTCACACACAAACTCTGCATATTTAGCTCACTTAGTGTAATCTAGGCCCTTTAGTATAACTTATTGTAACATATATGGAAACAGCTGCACAGAGAACACTGAGAGCTGATTGAAACACAGCTATTGACAATATAATATTATAGATACTCTGGACCAAGTCTAAGGATAAGCAGGAGCACTTTTTGGCCCTTCCTTTAAAAGTACTATCTGTTGTATTGGATTATGCTGGGATAGTTTAATGGAAAGCTTTTAGTGTTACAAGTTGAATTTGTCCTTCAAAGAACGGACAGAAGCAAAATATTGATCCGTTGTGGTCACTCATTTAAAAGTTTCGGTTTAAAAATTTCCCCATCTCAGTTTGTTTTCCAAACTCCAAACCAGCGAAATGGAAAATCAGATCTGTTATGGGGTAAATGGTCTAGACTGACTTTCTATTTAAGTACGAGCCGGGTTTTTTCGATTCATCAAAATGTTTCTTCTGGGCCTTTAGTTCACCAAAACAGAGCCATTCTTCTGTCCTCATTATCCATTCAAGATCCACAAACCAACAGAAAATAAACCTTTACCAAATTGGATGTGGTAGCACTTTAAAAAATAACATTAAAGGTGCACTGTGTAACATTTCTAATAGAGGATCTGTCACCTGTCACCTTAAACCATCTATCACAAAGGAGAAAAGCAGGTTACAGCACTACGCTACATTACAGTTCAGATCTGCGGAGAGGCGCCCCTATTCACACAAGGAATCATTGTACATTTGGGCAATAGAAACACCCGTAATGAATAAATGGAGTAATTGCTTTGCTTCGAATGTTCCACAGAATGACTTTAACCATATCTATTTCCAGGGAGACGAGCTGGTGACGACGCCCCCTCCAAGTTACCGCTCAGATCTGCGGAGAGGCAACGCCACTCGCAGAAAGAACGCATGGTTTTGAAGGTATTTTTGAGCAACAAAACATAAATGACTTCATAAATGCAAAATATTTACCGTAGATTTCAGACACCAGAGCAGAGTTTTGCCATGCCATGCTAACCACACACTTCCTGATTATTGGAGACACACAACAGACTTATTTTGACCTCAAGAGTTGCTTATACATTATATCAGCACTGGGGCAACATAAACTTTACTCAAATACATCGAAGAAAACCACAGTCCCTTGAGTTTTAAGCCATTTTAGTAACCCTTTATTCTTAGTTTGTCTACATCTCCAAAGCTCAGGTCTGTGCCACTTTGTGATGTCATGAAGAGGTATTAGTCAAGTTAACAGCTACATTTTATTTTTAGTTCAGTAGAAATTGGCAGTTCCAGGGCTGGAATTATCCAAATGATTCTATTGAAGGTGAATGCAGTTTAAAAACACAGTGGAGCACTTCCTGTTACCACATGACATCACAAGGTGGAATCAAGTGTTTTCAGTTTGAGAGAGGAAGTCTAAATATCCAGGGTTTGTGTGTTAAACATGTGTGAATGAAACAAAACACAACTCTGGGAACTCTTTTTTTGATGAGGAAAAGATCAGAAACTAGTGTAATATAGACTCTTTAATGCTGTACTGAGGGACATATAGGCAAAGCAATCACATCTCCATGGACACAAAGGGAAAAAAGCCCGTAGCGAACATCTCTTCACGCATCACCAGAAAAGTTAGTGCACCTTTAAGCAACCTGAGCACGTTTCAGAGCATAACGTTTTGTCCCATCTTCTGTGGTGTCACCTCCAAGTGCCCTGACATGGTCCATCTATGACAGAGCATCAGACGACAACAAGGAAGAAAAAACACTAAAACATGAGATGACCTTACGAAGAAAGCACTATTTACCCAATGACGTGTTGTCTGATCCAGGCCAGGGCTGGACGCGGGGGACGGTGATAGAAATGCACATGCACGCTTGCCAGGTTTGATTCTTTACAGCAACTTTGGGCTTATTTTTAGACTTAAGATGCATTTTATCAAGCCACAAGGGAAATTATTTGGACCCAGTAGCTCACACATCACAGTATATTATAATTACAAAAAGAAAAAAATATAAATGGTAATACATTCAAAAATAGAAAGAGACTGGTGTCCAATAAGGCATCATTTTTGATTTAATTTTTATGTTTGTTTGTTTTTTTTCAAATTTCCTGAATATCTTGAGAGTGACAGATAGTGTTTTTTTTTTTTGTCCTCCTGAGGGTGCTTGTCTTAAAAGAGGTGATTTCACAATAACAGACCTTGTAATTACTGAAACCTGTTGGTTAATTAACATTTTAAATCTGTTAATGATTCTGTTAATGAAGAGCCTTTGTCTGTCAATTTATTTCTAAAAGTGTTTTGCCCCGGTACAGATATATTGTATGAGCAGCTCTTGAGGTCAAAATACATTTGTTGCGTACTGCCTGCATCTAATTATGAAGCATTTATTCTCTGATACACGGCACAACTTATTTATGAGGTTAATACTTCTGAAATTTGTATTTTTATGTGTAAAATTCTTTATAATTCAACTACGATCCCCAAACATTTCACATTTTACTTTAAAACCAATGCAGAGATTCATAGATATAACACTCCTCGAAATTGTAGTTTTCATGTTCCAAAATGTGTCACGTTACGAAATAGAGGCTGTAAATTGTGGAGCCAGTTTTCACATCTGGTTAGTGAAGGCAGATCAGAAACGTTTAAAAAGAGTTTGAGGAAATGTTTGATATTCATGATACTGTTTCACAATCATTCAATCCATGTTTGAATCAAATGTATTTAAGAAGTGTAAATGCAATTTTTATATTAATGCACAGCTATAATGTTCCATTTTTAATATATATTCATAAAGTGGAGGCTTTAATATGAGCCATTTTGGGTTTTTTGCTTCTTCTGGCACCTACTTTTTTATCTAGTGTGTTTTTTTTTATTGTTATGGTTAAAAACGGCACTAGTCTGAGCTGATGGTTGTGAAAAGCGCTTATAATCTCATCTGGGTGAATAATTAAGATATTCAGAATCTGGAATATGGTAAGTGAGGAATAACTTTGGACCATTGCAAACTGTTTAAAATGTTTCGCTGCTTTTGTTCTACTTTCCATGTTTTTAAGACAGTAAAAATCAGATACACCATCTTTTAATACGCTAGTAAAAGTGCATTTCATTGGCACTAGTTCTTTGCAAATTTTTAAAACATATTTTGTGCCATTTTTATTGCTCTTTTTTTTTTTTTTTTCAAGTTCTTGGCCGCTTGTTGCTCTCTGAAAATCTGGCAACCCCGACTATGGGAGAAAATATGGAAGCCATCAGCACCCACCTCATTGTTAAAACAAGACTGTGATGAAAACCTAGAGGAGATGACCTGACAGAAGAGAAGAGGTTAAGATGACACGGGAGCAGATCTGAGGAGAAGAGAAAAGAGGAGAGGAGGAGGAGGAGGGGACAGCTGGTGGGTGACAGGACACAGGGAGACAGAGAGAGACATATGTCCTCTCCACCTGGGATTAAGTAAAGGCACCGGGGGACATGACAGCGAGCAGATAAAATGTGTTTGGAAGAAAAGGCAGACGGAGGAGCTGATAGTGCGAGTACAGGATTTACTGTGGGGTTTAAAGGTGCGTTGTGTAACTTTCCTGGTGGGGCGTCCGTCACTTGCTCCCTCCCCCTCACCTAGACCCTTTCAAATCTCACGTCATCAGAATGTTCAAAATTCTGGAATGGAGGCAAAATGAAGCTAACATAATGTATTTACAATGATAAGCAGATGTAAATGCTGATGGTTTTATGACATTATAGCAAAAAATAAGCAACAATTTTCTTATTTGCTTTGCTTCTCTTCTTAAGAAAGATGGAAAAAATACAGTTTCCTAACCTTAAAATAGTATTTGGGCTTCACAAAAAGTATAATTTATGATGAAGTGGGTATTATATCTAGAGATGAGGTGAAAAACTGTTGTGGGCTCAACATTTCTGTAAGGATTTGTCCAGTAAAACCTTTGTAAAAAATAGTAAGTGTCAATGATAATCTTTAAACAAATAATGTAAAACACAGTTGTACAGTAAGTGTGTTTAAACCTGGCTGTGATATCATTCGCATGTATCTGAGTGGTTTTTGTTTTCCAAATTGTCCTTGATTTTTCATAATTTGTGTTTCCACTTCCCTTTTGCCTCTACCGGCCTCCATTCTAGCATTTAGAATGTTTTTGTTTACAATTTTAACATCTCTACCTTACATTTATTAAGTTACAGGTCGTTTTACAGCTCAAAAATACCTAGAAAAACAGGGATTCTCAGACAGGTTTTCAGAAATCATTCAGTTAATAGAAGAACTGTAACACAAATCAAACAACATGTGTATTTTCCAAACGTAGACCTCATTTACAGTTCTAAAACATGAACTAGACCTGCCAAAATCCTATATTATGCAAACCTGACTCCTGTGAGCTTTTAGTCATGTGTTAAATGGTGTTACTTCCTCAAAAACATACCTGGAGTTGTGTGTTGTTTCATTCACACGTTTGCGTAATCCTGCATTATTGACAGAAGAACTCAGCCTAAATATGCAGAATTTTTGTGTTCAACTTGTGTGAATGAAACAAAACACAACTCGCAGCATGTTTGTGATGAGGAAACAACATTATAACATCCAGTAGATCAGAAAACAGTGTAATATGAGCCCATTAAAACACAGAGAAGAGCACTTTTGTTTGCAGACAGCTGTTTTCAGAGCAGGTCGAATGTGTGCCCACTCAGCCTCATGTTCATGCTCAACGTGGGATCACCCTGATGATTATTATTCTTCACCTCTCATTTCGTGCACATTTCATTTCTCATTCTCTGGCACTTTTCTAAACAAATATATCCATTTCCATTGCGTTTTGCTTACACCTGTGTAATTGCTTCTCAGTGGTGGACAGATTAACCAAAATTTGCACTGTAATTTATACTCCAGTAAGAGTGACATACAATATTACTGAAGTACAGAGTAGTGGTCCAGGACATTACTCAAGTAAGAGTTAAAAAGTACTTGGGGAAACTTCAAATAATAGTAATAGGGTGTTACATCTGATTTTTAATGGTTGATGTAATTTGAAAACTTTAAAACTAAACTTTAAATAATTCACAGAGGATAGACGCAAATCAGAAAAACTAAATCAGAGTTTTTACTCACGTACAAGCAAAAATATTCAGTCCAAAAACTACCCCAAGAAGTACCGTTTCTTTAAAAAGTTAGTAACTATGCAACTTTTTAATTGGGGGGTTCATCACCTGCTTGTTTCTATGGATACCATGTCATTTATTTGCCTGAAATGTTCCTCAGTATGACATTAAGCAGCTCTACCTTATATTTATTCAATTGCAGGTGCTTTTTATAGCTCAAAAATACCTAGAAAAACAGATTCTGACTATGAGCGGGGTCGCCTCTCCACAGATCTGACCTGTAACTTGGTCTAGTTTGGTCTCCAGGGTGATTGAAAGCTTTAATGCCATACTGTGAAGCATTACAGACAAAGCAAAAACATCTCAATAACATCCTTTGATTGGATTTAGATTTGATTGATGGACCCTCCACCAGAAAAGTTACACAATGCACCTTTAAATAATTGTAACTGAGCACCGCCCGCCTCTGCTGCGTTCATATTCTCGATGTTGAGCCTATGGTGTGGTATTCGATACGTAGGGAGGTTGCGGGGGGGTCTCACTAATCTTAATAAATAGCAGAGTCATGTCCACAAACAGTCACCTGACCCGCGGCGAGTTGCCATGGACGCGGCTCCGTTCTGTTTGGACATAATGAATCATATTGACAGGCGGCTCCGGACACATGGGATCCTGGAATGGGGTGGAGACAAGGATTTCCAGAAAGTGAAGGGGGTGTGATAAGATGTAGTACTGGCTATAATAGTGGCTCTAAAACAATAAATACAATGAATAATAACAGATAAAATAATCAACATTAATTAAAGGTGCACTATGTAACTTTTCTGGAAGGGGGTTCACTACTTGCTTGTTCAGTGGAGATGTTATCACTCTATCTATCTTGTATTTATTCATTTGCAGTGTTCTTATTGCTCTTAATGGGAAGGGGCTCGCTTCTCAGAATATCTGACTGTTGCCTGGTGTCGTTACTTGCTTGTTTCTATGGAGACGGGTGAGTTTTTTTAAGGACATACTGTGGAACTTTCATCTCTTGGTGTTTCTGGATTGACGTGCTGTCTTTGCTTGGGACTGGCAAAAGTACTGTCTTATTGAATGCAATCCATACACCGTTTTCCACATTTTGTCTTTTTACATGGTACTAATCTACATGTGTTCATATAGTAAAGAGCAATGATGTTCTTGCTTTTACTTGGAATGTTCCACAGTATTAAATAAATAAATTTATATTGTATAGGCTCTATTCACATTTACCAGGAAGGCGTTTCGAAAGAGGCAATTACAACTTTCGGCGGGCTCTGTTCGCATTAGTAAGTTTGACAAAATCTAGGAAAAATTTGAAAATGCCCCAGTTTTCTTCATCTTCATGTCATTGTAGTGTTCATTGTAGTGATCATTTTCGCACTGACGCACAACTCCGAGCGCACGGGGTACATGCGATTAGAAGAGATGAGGATGCCAAATTCCAGATGATTCCAAACATCACATACGTCTGCAGTCTTCATTTCACCAACCATCACATTTACTTCAGCGGGTTTGATCACAGTCGGTTGGCGAGTGCTCCAGTGTCGGTAACTCAACGGGAAGTTGTCATTGTGTCTTTCCAAAGGTCTTCCTGGTTTGCGACATAAGCGTGAATAGAGCCTGTGTCTATAGAATTTGTTTTGGACTTGAATGTTCCAGAGAGAGCATTAAAGAAGATATTGCGCTTGTATTGTTGTTACATGTTTCCAAACGTCTTCCTGGTTTGCGACGTTACATGAATAGAGCCTATTATGTGTTAAATTACACATGTTTCTCTTGCTCAGCAACTTTCAGAAACATGAATTCTTACTGTAAGGGTCACCTCTCCACAGATCTGACCTGATGGTGTCGCCGTAGAGATGGATGAGCTGACATAATCTAGGTTATAATAGAAACATACAGTAGCTGGAGTTGTGTTGTTTCATTCATGTTTGACACAAATTCTTTTCTCAAACACTCGGTTCCACCTTGTGATGTCATGTTGTAATACAAATGCTCCACTGTGTTTTTGAACTCCATACACTTTCACTAGCAGCATTTGGATAATTTCAGACCTGGAATTCCTCATCTCTGCTGAACAAAAGCTCAAATGTAACCGATAACTCTAAAACTTCCGCTTCATGACATCACAAGGTGGAACAGAGCATTTTGAGCTTTGGAGATGTAAACAGGCAATGCAGGGTTACTCTTAAACTTAACTCTAGGTATGTTTTTTCATGCGGTAACAACATTATAAGCTCACAAGAGTAAATTTTTCGTAATACAAGACCTTTTAATCCATCCCGTGCAATTTTGACATGTACTAATCTACACATATCCATATATAGTAACGGGCAATGAGCCATAATTGTAACTGCATAATGTATTGACTTCCCACTATCTGTTTAATTACATTTTTAACATTGGGCGGCAGAAGTGTTTGAATGGATATACACGGACGGTAATAAAACCCTTGATTAAACTTCACTTTCCCATTTTAATGTCTTCTAGATTCACCGGAGTTTGAGAGAAGCTAATGAAGTGTCTGGCCCGACTCCCCTCACCGCTAATGCCTTCAGAGGGGATCCAAGGGTGAACGCTGAGGTTGTGTTGACAGAGACCCAGACAGACCCCGAACACAAGGCTGAACTTTGACCTTTCAACCCCCGTGACCCTGGAGACGCAGGAAGTAAAGCCAGGTCGCCCAGATGAGAGGCTCTGTCAGCGCGTGGAAGGAATTGCCGAAGAGAGAGACCAAGGTGAGTGAAAAAAATGTAAGGGAAGAAAGCAGCCAAGCGATAACTGGAGTGTTGACGTTTGTGTGGAACCTGAGTGATTTATGATTTGAAGGAGCAAGCGTAAGAATTTGGGTCTGCTAAAACCTAAAACAAGACTGAACTAGGACTCAAACGACGCTATGTTTTCTACCATTTCTTTAAGACCCCATAATAGGCTCTGTTCACAGTTACGTCACAAACCAGGAAGACGTTTGGAAACATGCAAGGACAACTTCCGGCGGGCTCTGTTAGCGGTAGTAAGTCTGATAAAATGTAGGAAAAGTGAGAAAATGGCCCAGTTTTCTTCATCTCCATGTCATTGTAGTGTTCCGTTATGTTCGGCGAATCAACAATTCCAACCATATCTCAGTTTTCATCATTTTCACACTGACGCATAACTCCGGGCGCACTGGGTACATGCGATTAGAAGAAACAAGGTGGCCAAATTCAAGATGTTTCCAAACAGCACATGTGTATCATTTTACCAATGATCACATATACTTCAGTGGGTTTTTCCGAGCCCAGTTTTGGGAACTACACCGGAAGTTGTCAGTGCATGTTTCCAAATGTCTTCCTGGTTTGTGATGTAAGTGTGAACAAAGCCTAGAATCTATAGAATTTGTTTTGGGCTTTGAATGTTCCAGAGAGAGCATTAAAGAAGAAATTGTGCTTGTGTCAGCTATATAGTTATAATCTGTGACACCCGTGGATCATTGTATTATAATTTTCTTTTTTGCACTAATCTGTCCTGGAGCTACTGTGACTGTTGAATTTCTCCACTGCGAGATCAATAAAGTCCCATCTTATCTTATCTTATCTTATCTTAATTTGCGCATTTCTAATTGCAATATTGAAGAAAAATGACTTACCATATTTTTACCATATTTTTTGCTACTATATAGTATACCGTCATATGTCAAAGCCTGATCCCGTCAGATCTCAGAAGCTCAGCAGGGCCGGGCCTGGTTAGTACTTGGATGGGAGACCACTGGGAATTCGAGGTGCCACAGGGGGGCGCCATTGGTAAAAAAAACTGTTGTTGTGTCCTTAGGCAAGACACTTCACCCACATTGCCTAGTATGAAAGTGATGTTTGCGTGCCAGGACTCCCTTGAAAAAGAGATTAGTAATCTCAATGGGACTTTCCTGGTTAAATAAAGGTTAAATAAAAAACATTTAAAAATCCATGAATGGGTCTATTTTCATACATAAAGCGCACCGGATTTTAAGGCGCAATTGACTCTGTTTTGGTCAATGTGTGTTCACGCTCACACGCAGCTGCAATTTAACTTTGAACGACTTGTTGACACCAATATCTAGCGGTTGGAGTTCTTTGGTTAATGCACCCAGAACAATGGCAGCAACAAATTAGTTTGCTTCACTTGGGCGTGTGAGTCAGCATGTCTCTGAACAGGTGCCATTTTGGGCTCCATAATATCACATTGAAGCACAGTACGTATTACCTAGCGAGGCTTCTGACTGCGGTAGCTGCAATTTTCCGACAATCCACCAAGCGATGCAGCTTCGTATCTTAACAAAGTCATACTAAAACATTTTGACAGATATTTGAGCACCGTGGACAACATAAAATCAGTTCAAGGTCAGTAAGCACAATCTGAATACATAAGGTGCACCGGATTATAAGGTGCACTGTCAGTTTTTGTGAAAATTAAAGGATTTTAAGTGCACTTTATAGTCCGAACAATACAGTAATAGAAGAAACAAGTCAGCAGACCCCGTGAGCTAACATTGCCTCACAACAAAGCCCCATCCTACACGGATCACAGATTAAGAAAATAAAATTGTAGAATGAAGTAAGTTCAGAGCAGTGGGCGTGTGCTGGTGAAGGTGAAAATGGGTAGATCAGAGCAATAACGTCTTGACTACAGAATAAAGATGACTCAAGCATCCGTGAATCACACTAAATACAACTTCAACAGAGTAAATGAAAAGGGAAACAACTATAACATGAGTACAAGCTCTAAAAGGCTGATTTTGCTTTAAACATATCCATCTCCATGGTGATTGTTAATAAAAAAAACAGAAAGAGAGAGGAGAGAAAAGAAGATAGAGGATGAGAAGAGATGAGAACAAGGACAAAGAGAGGTGAAGAAGGAAGGGGGGCAAAAGAAAGGAAGAAAAAAAGGAGAATAAAAGGATAGATAGAGATAAGTAGAAAGAAAGAGAGAAGGGAAACAGAACAAGTAACAAGTAAAGAGATAGTGGGCAAAAGAGGGAGAGAGCTAGGAGAGAATGAGCGAGAGAAAGTGAAAGAGATGTAGAGGGATAGAAGAAAGAGAAGGAGAAAGAAAAAAGGAAGGAAAAAGCGAAGAATGACTGGGAGAAGAGAGAGAAGAGGAGAGTGCAAGATGAGATGTAGCGAGATAGTAGGCGAAAAAGGGAAAGAGAGTAGAGAGAGAAAAAATGGAAAGAAAGAGATATAGATTGATAGCAGGTGAGAGAGAGAAAAAGGAGAGATAGAGAGGGAAATATTGAGTTAAAGAGGGAAAGAATTGAAGGCAAAAGAGAAAGGGGAGATAGAGAGTATAGTGAGGGAAATATTGTGTGAAAAAGGGGAAAATTGAAGGCGAGAGTGAGAGAAAGGAAGAGAGAGAAGGTGAGAGAGCAAAAAAGGAGAGAAATGGAAGGAGAGACATTTGCGGTCCATCTGGTTGGCTTCGCTCTGATGTTGCTTCTGCACACATGACACAAAGATGAGGAGGAGTCTCAGATCTGGGTCTAATTCTCTCCACACTGAGTCCTGGCTCCTGTCAGGGACTCACTGTGTAATGGGGACTTCAGCACTGTCTGCTTATTTCGGGTGGCTCTGTCCATCCACAGCTTCTCATGTTTACTAGTGTCGCTACTTTTTTTCCCTAGCGCTTGTCAGTTTGGGAATATGAGATTTTAAAGATGCTCTGTGAGTTTGAAATGTAAAAAACAGAGCTAGGTTATTTAAAACTATTCCTCACTTAGTATTCTGACTATTCACCACAATTTTATATGCTCTATTTTTACAAAGGCCAGAGCGGACTTAGGGATCATGCCACTGCACCAACAACTAGCATGCAAACAGCACACTAACATTACTTCAGATTACTTTCAATGTATTTGAGCAAATCTTGACCATAAAAGTACAAATATATTCTCTAAGAAGCTCTTGAGGCCAGAATAAGTAAACTGTTACTGTCTGCATCTAATTCTGAAGTGTTTATTGTCCGATAACCAGGAAGTGTGCAGCTGCATGTTAGTTGTTGTTCACATTATTCACTCTGGTCTCTGAAAGTTGAGAAAAAACATCGTGGTGAATAATTAAAACTAGTGCTGTCAAACGATTAATTTTTAAAATCAGATTAGTCACACTTTTGATTAATCACGATTAATTGCAGGTAATTCTTCAAAAAATGACCAAAATATTTGAACAAAAATGCAATTTATTATCAAAAAGTTATATTATTGACTTTTTTTTACATGCTGTGGCTATTCATTTTGTAAAGGCGTTGGTCAGCTTATCGCTGGTACTTTTGTTGACAACATTCCCGCGGGTGTAGCATCCTTGCTGCCTCTGAATCAAACACGTGTTTCGCTTTAAGATGGTATTTTAAACTTGTGCTTCTGTGGAAAGAGAGTTCATCACTGCAATATCTGCAAACTACCTTAGTTTTATCTAAAGCCCCGTCGGGCAGTTTTTTGAAGATATATTTGCCGCTGAGCACCAGTCACAGTCTCATCTGTTATCTTCACATCCGCGTATGGACAGACCTGATCACTGACCTAATAACCTGCAACGCCTTTCAGGTCACCATCCGCGTTTTCAATAGAGGAGCGTGAGCGTTCAAAATAAATTGTGTGATTAATCTGCTTTTTTAAAAAAACACTGTGATTTTCTTTTTGCGATAGCCGTAATTAAAACGCTTATGGTAAGTGAGGAGTAACTTTGGACCAAACTGTTTAAAATGACTACTTCTGTTTTTCACATTTTAAGACAGTAAAAATCTGGTATTTTAGGGTTAATTTTGTTGCCTCACTATGCTAGACCCTTTGTTGCTGTGTTCTATTATTTGTACACCTCAAATTTAGCTTTCCAAGGCCAACAGAGTCACTACCGCTTATGTTTTCCTTACCTGAGACAAGGCACATGGTCTGGGAATAGAGTTCTATCAAACGCATGTGTTTCTAGTAGCCCACTGATGCAGAGCAGACCTCACTCAGAAGGAATGCTTCAGTTGTCTCTTATCCTCCTATATGCCTCCCCTTTATACGCACTGTTCCATAGAAGTCTGTTTACAGTGTGGGTCTTTGCGATGCCGTGTGCTGTGATTAGATTTCCTGTTTATGAAATGCATTATGGGAAGAACGCGGGCCGCTTCGATTTCATGCCTGTGACAGAAGGAGACGCCAGTGGGGCTTAGGAAGAAAAACAAACTCAGACGAGAAAGTGGATGCAGCCGACGGCAAAGCACAAACTGTTCATATACAAGAGTCAGGGTTAGGACGGGAGCACGGGGAGCGGGTTTTACATTATTCACTTTTTCTGGATCGATGAGAGTTATGGGGAAGCAACCGCCAGGGGAACAGGCAATCTAAGCCCATCAGAGATATTGTTTAATCAGAACCATCACCACTGCCTGTTTAAAGTGTATATGACAGGTTTCTCTTTTTTCTAATTGTTACTTGGTTTGGCGATAAATATGTATTCAAGTTTTACATGAGTTAAGCTGCAGTTTGTGGGGAAAATGAGAAGAAAAGTACAAAAATACAAGAAGTAGTTATAAAATGGAATACCTCTCTTTCGCTAGAATAACGGGGATCATTTCAGTCCTGGAATCTACTGAACAAAAGGTAAAAGGAGCTGTTGACTTGAAAACTACACCTTCATGACATCACAAGGTGGAACAGAGCATTTTGAGCTTTGGAGATGTAGACAGACTAATAAAGGTTTACTCAAACATGGGTAAATGAAAAAAACAAAACACAACTCCAGGTATGTATGTTAAGGCTTAAAGCTCACAAGAGTCAGTTTTACGTAATATAAGACCTTTACGATTTTATTAAAAATCTTGCCTAATTTCTTTCCAGTTTTGTATTATTTTGGTGAAATTTCATGTTTTACTTACTGGTTTCACACAAACAGCAGATATATGTAGCCAATTCCATAACTACATTACACAATAGTTATTTTACTAATAAAATAAGTGAATTGCTTTGCTAAATTTTAATGGATTTTTTGTGTTGACTAAGGTACAAGCATTCCCTTTTATCACTACTACTTGTATTTTTCTACTTTTCTTCTCATTTTCCCCACAAACTGCAACTTAAGTGATGTAAAACTTCACTACATATTTACCACCAAACCAAGTAACAATTAAAACAAAGAGAAACCTGTCATATATGCACTTTAAACAGGCAGTTTCACGTTGCAAAAGAGCACAAAGGCAGCACCGACAGAGGAGGTGAGCTGGGGTTTAGCCTCTAGTGTACCTCAGACTGCTGCATCCGTATTAGGTGTAGGAGGGTTGTAGGTTAAAACCACGAGGAGCACAGATCAGGTGGAGATTTGGACTTGAAATGCTCTGGACTGAGCTGAAGGATTAAAGAGTTACTGTCAAGGAAAGTTTGGTACAAAGAGGGACGTTTTGAAGGATGGATAAAGTTTTACATTCAAACTCAAAGGTGTATTGTGTAACTTTTCTGGTGGCGGGTGGCTCAAATGCTTTCCTCTGTGTTATTGTATATTATTGTATTGTCTGGAATGTTCCACAGTATGGTATTAAACCTTTCTATCTTCATGTAGACCAAATCAGGTCAAGTTACAGGTCAGATCTGTGGAGAGGCAACCCCGCTCACAGTCAGAATGCCTTTTTTCCTAGGTATTTTTGAGCTATAAAACCACCTGTAATTGACTAAATGTAAAGTAGAGCTGTTTAATGGCACACTGTGGAACATTCCAGGCAGAGCACTTAATCCACAAAAACAAGCAGGTGATGGAGCCTCAACCGAAAAGGTACATAGTGCACCTTTAAAGCTGCACTAAGTAAGTTTTGGTAGGGATAGATATGTTACTGCTTTGCCTGGAATGCTCCACGGTATGGGATTTAACTCAGGTATAAGGCTAAGTTACAGGTCAGATCTGTGGAAAGGCAAACCCTGTCACAGTAAGAATGCAAGTGAAGGTGGAGCAGAGTATATTCAGTTTTCATTTCATCCTAAACATCATCATCATTGCTAAAATAATCGCCTAATTTTATGCCAGAATTGACTTTTTTTCCTTAATCCCCCTAATTTCAAATTGTGGGTAAATTTTTTGTCTTTCCTGAAAAACTTGACTTATGAATGACTTATGCGACTATTTTAGGAAGGCGCTGATATGCAGGATTTGTGTGTTAAACGTGTGAATGAAACAAAACACAACTCCAGATATGTTTGTGACGACAAAACAACATACTGTATTTTTCGGATTATAAATCGCTCCGGAGTACAAGTCACACTTTTTGGGGGAAATTTATTTTATAAAATCAGAGACCAAGAACCAACATTTCATCTTGAAAGGCAAGTTATAGAAGTTATAGTAATAAAAACAACCCAATAGAGAACAATCCATGTATCATTTGTTTTTCAATATAGAACCAAAATTAAGAAAACGAAAAAACAACTCTTTTCTTTATTATTTGTCTCTGAAACCAAAATGAAAAAACAGATAATGATTTGTTTTTTCATTTTTGATTCATATATACGATTCATATATTTGGTCTATGGACTGTCAGTGTGTAATATATAAGTCGCACCTGAGTATAAGTCGCAGGACCACCCAAACCCTGAAACAAAGTGCAACTTATAGTCCGAAAAAAACGGTAGATCAGAAAATAGCGTAAAATGAGCCCTTTAAATATAATGGTGTTAACGGCTTTAGTGAAACGAGTCGTCTAACCTGTCATACTGTACACTTTAAAGTTTCACAGCCTTTGAACCAGAGGAGGAGAGGGGATAGAATATAGAAGGGAGGGAGCAAGAGAGACGGAAAGGGGGCGCTGAAGTTGGAGGTGGTGGGTGGGGGATGGTGCAGTAACATGTGGTCACCCTGTTTCAGTCGGAGCCAAACGATTTTGCTTTAATTGTCCGTGCGATGTCCCACAGCTGGGGTAGATTATAGCAGAGGTTTTCCTTGAGCGGGAGTGGGAGAGTGGCACACAGCGAAACAGACTGGAGAGGGACAGGAAGAAACATTTTATTGTGTGTCTGTTTTATGGCTAAAGTCTTAAAAAGTGCTGTATTTATATCCACGTTTCACTTTTCAATTTAAAGTGGGACTAAACGCTAAATCTGCCTTCACTAAATCTGCTAAAATGTGTTTTAAAGATGCAACTTTTCTGGTGGAGGGTCCGTCACTTGCTTGTCTCCATGGAGATGTTATTCCTTTACCTGGAATGTTCCATGGTATGACTATAAACATCTAACAAGCATTTATTTATAACGGGTGTTTCTTTTGCTCAAAAATACACTCATTCTCTCTGGGAATAGGGTTGCCTCTCCACAGATCTGACATGTACTGTTGATCATATAGTTGAGATAGATAGACAAAGCAATAACATCTCCATGGAGACAAGCAGGTAACAGATTCTCCACTAAAAATGTTGCACAAAGCACCTTTAATAGCATTGTCTACGGTTCCTATTTTTTATTTTTTATTTTTTTGTTTTTTAGACTTATGCAAACTTATTGATCCACAAGAGAATTTTTTTGGACACAGCAGCTCACACATCACAATATATTATAATACCAAAGAGCAAAAATATATAAATGTAATAAAAATGTCAAAATAAAAATCAGTCAATGTTTATATAATTTAACATCAAAATCTTACATGCAGTTCCATTAAATAAAATAAAAAATTGTTTAGAAAAAGTTTTGTTGACATAGATATCAAAAAAATCCAAACAGAATTTTGGATATTTAACTCTTGTAAGGTTTTTTTTTGTTACACAGGGAGTCCGTCTGGTGAACCCACTGCACTTAAACCTTTTTTTGTTAAAATTATCAGCAGATGTTTAATTCATCCCATTTGGAAGTAGGAACTTAAATTTGCTCCCTTTATCTTTGGTAAATTACATCTATGAATAACAAAGCCATTCGTTTTTGTTTATTTATTTTTTTAATAATTAGAACAAAATAAAGAAATGCATCCTTTAACATGACTGGATAATAATCAAACAATGTACAAATGAAAGAAGTTCTCACAACACCACAGTGAACTATTCATTTGAGTTTCATAAGAAATTGAATCTACTAAGAGACTGGTGTCAATAAGGCATAATTATACCGTATAAATGTATATGTACAAGTAAAAATAAAATATAGAATCACAGTAATACAAATATCTCAGTTCTTTTTGCCATTTTATTGTGAATTTTAAAAGAAAATGCTGCTTAGTGGTTTAAAACTACAATATGTGTGAACTCCAATGGTCACTACATTTCAAGGTATCTCCAGATCTTGGACTAACTTGGCTTTGGATCTGACCTATCGTGCATGAGGAGTCGAACCTGTAACCTTCTTGCTGTGAGGCCATCCACCATCATGCTGCTTCTAGTCACCCAGGTAGTCCCCAGTTTAACACATTGTGGTTTAAAGGTCCTATATTAAGAAACATGAGATATTTCAGAACCCTCCCCGACAAGGAAAGAATGGACACAGACAAAACAAGTTTATATCATGGAAGAGCTGACAGCCAAACTCCAGCTGAGAATGGACTTTCTCATTTTTAGAAAGATGGACCCTGGTGACTATGTGCTTGAATAATAACCCCATTGTCAAGGATTGTTCTAAATGCTTATTTGCACTTTTGATCTTAAGTGGCTGTCACACCTTGACGATTTAGCCAGCGTATTGCCGACGTATGCAAAAATGGGCAAATACGCTGTCGTACGTTGGATAAGTTATAGGTCAGTTTTGTATAAGTTATGACCATGCTGGAGCACGCTGAAACACGCTGGAACACACTGAAACACGCTGAAACACGCTGGCGTACGTCCACATACAGCAAGGTCGGTGAAAAATTTTCAGCATGCTTAAAATTTCTTGACGTATGTCAGCGTATGCTCATACGTCCTGCATACGTGCTTTGGACTTATGAGTAACTTACAATTAATGTATGTGAACGTGCGCCAACAATTGCATAACTTACCTACAACTTATGGCGCACGTTCACACATGTTAATTGTAAGTTACTCATAAGTCCAGATATGTTGAGATCATGTCTAGCGTACCCATAACTTATGAGTAACACGCTTTGAACCTGCGTGTAACTTATACCGAATTTATCTCCAATGTATGTGGACGTATGCAGACGTATTTGACATGTTCCAGGCGACCACAGAACTTACTGAACGTGTTTCTAACTTATAGCTGCCGTATAATGGCGTGTGGGCAGCGTTTAGGGCAGGGGTGCCCAATACGTCAATCGCGATCGACCAGTTGATCGTCAAGGCAGTGTCGGTAGATCGCCAAGGTAGATCGTAGTGTAGTATTTGAGACCGTTTCTTTACGGTCCTGGACGGCGTTTGGTCTCGGTCTTGGTCTGACTCTCGTCCATGTCATGCCCTGGCTGTGCCTCTCCTGTGCTCCCTCCTCCCTCTCCCTGAGTGTGTGTGTGTGGGTGTTTGTGGGCGGAGTCCTATCGGCAGCTGCTCACCTGTAGCCTGTCTTCAATCAAGATGGTGCCCATTTATCCTGTGATCTGGAGACAGCAGCTGCCAGATTGTTCCGTCGCACTAGATGGTGATTTCCGTCAGCTACCAGACCTGTTTTTCTAGAAACTTACCTTTTTGCTCCTACTTACCTCCGTCTCCTGTTTTCCAGTGTTTTGTCCGAAGACTCCGCTCCTTGCCTGTTTCCCAGCTCCTGATACTCGCCCTTGGAAACCTGTTCAAATAAAACTCCGTACTTTGTCCACAATCTCTGGTCTATTTTTTGGTTCCCTGTTGTTGAGCCACAACAGTCCAGTGTGATCATATTTCATTAAGGCCGCTGCTATTGGCAATAAACTCATACCGACCGTTGTGGAGGAGCACGCGGGGTGTCTCTCGTCTCGTCTGGAGTCCGTAGACACTGCGCGGCGCGTCACAACACACACCCCGAGCGCTCGCAGCTTGTCCACAACACCCTCGCGTAACAGTGTGTGTCACACTGCAGGTTAAACTTCTTAAAACATTCTACCTGTCCATCTGCCTCACTTTAGTGCACCGCCTTTTCGCGCTCTCCTTCCTCCCTGTGTGCAGCGCATACAGGCTCCGTCCTCAATGCGCGCTGAGTAGCCTAGAAGGGAAAGACGAAATACAATGCCAAATCTAATCTAAATTTATGTTACAGTGTTGCCACAAAGCGGTATTACAGCACAGAGCAGACCTACCGCAACATGCATCTGTATTTGTCACGACGCGCGTTTGGTAAATGTGCAGAGGCTGGTAAATACCACTGCAAAACCAATAAGATATTGTAACTCCAGTGGAACTTGAAGAGAAAAAAAAAAACAGGTTTAAAAATCCTACACTCTTTATTTACTTTCTTCAGTTTTGTGTAAAGTGCCAGTGGAAGTTCTCTAAATTAATGAGCTCGCAAACTGTGGGTGAGGGTCTAAAAAGGGGCACAGAGTGCTTCCGTGCAGTACGGTTTGTTTGGCTTAAATAAACATTTATCAGATACAATGGAGATAGATCTATAAAAACTTATTTATGTGAGTCAGCCTTTTACCACATGAAGTCATTAAGTCCAAGTACCGTTCCACCAAGACTGATTCTAAATATATTTATAAATAAATAAATAATTTGGATTTTTGTAGTAGGTAGATCATTTTGATTTTGTCATTTTAAAGTAGCTTGCATGCTGAAAAAGTGTGGGCACCCCTGGTTTAGGGGAATTGTAAATTGTATCTGCGGAGAACACCACAGTCTAAATAACCAATCAATTAATTGCGCCAGCTCAATGAAAAGACTTTATTACTCATCCTCATTAACCATAGAATTTATCCTCCGCAAATAATGACATCCAGTCCACAAAACCGCCATATTAATCCCATTTGAGGCGTTGTTTAAAAGTAAAAAAGCGAGAGTAGCACGTGTGTTTGTTTACGTCCAACCGCGTGTGAAGCAGCAGATCAGCAATACTGACTCTTCCTGTGGACTTTATCTCCAATCTTTTATGCTTTAAAAAACATGTATCTGAAGTACTGCACCACATTTCACAAATAATAATAACACAGTTTTGTCTTGTATCTAAACTAGAAATGCAGAGCTCTGATCTTTGAACACTTGAGAGTCTCAAATCGAGTAGTTTTACTGTAGACAGGAAACAGCTGAAGCCATCGCGCTCACATCTTTACAGCCTGTGGTCTGCAGACAGATCCTGCTGCTCTATACCAACCCACCAAATATGACGTGTCGGAATAGCAATCCCAAAAAGTGTCAGTATAAATTATCTTTAAGTTATCAAAATCAGAATCAGAATCAGAATTACTTTTATTCATCCCCGAGGGGAAATTTTCTTTGTTACAGATGCAACCGACCAAGAGCATGTACATCGAACAAGTTACAAAATAAGCTAAATACAATAGATAAAAGATAAAATAGCTCTCTCTGGGAAACTATTTACATCAGTGACATATTTATGACTATATACATGTGTGAGCAGGGAATAGGATGAAAAGGATTGAGTAGTTTGTGAGTTAAAGTGCAGCGTTCAACAGTTTGATGGCGACAGGCAGGAAAGATTTCCTGTGTCTCTCAGTGGAGCAGCGCGGCAGCCGCAGTCTATGGCTGAAAGAGCTCCTCTGATTGGCCAGCACCTTGTGGAGGGGGTGGGAGGGAGAGTCCAGAATAGTCCAGATTTTGTCCAGCATTCTCCTGTCCAACACCACCGCCAGAGAGTCCAGCTCCTCCCCCACAACATGTCCAGCCTTCCTAATGATCTTCTCGAGTCTATTAGTGTCCCTCACGCGCAGACTGCTGCCCCAGCAGACTACAGCGTACATGATGGCACTGGCCACCATAGACTCGTAGAACATCCTGAGCATTGTCCTGCAGATGTCAAAAACATTCTATATGTTACTAATACGTTTTGTATAGTCCATCTCGAATACTTATGAACCCCATAGTTCAGCGTATGCCGGCGTTTTAGGGAAATTCTGGTATGTTGGCATATGCTGGCTAAATCGTCAAGGTGTGACAGGGCCCTTAATAAACAAAAGTTTTAAAAAATAAAGGTCCTAGAGACACGCGATTCAAGGTCTAGAATCATCCAAAAGATTTTGACAGTGTTTGCTAATGTGTGCATTATGTCTCCATGGTAACTCCTGAATATTCCACCATAGAGATCCATGTAGAACGCCTCCAAAGTAAATCGAATCATGGCGCAGAATCCATCACATCGTAAACCGCATTGATTTTCAGCAATTTGTAGCTGTACAGTCTCCCCATTGTTCTAACATTACCAGATGCAAGATTGACAGTTGTGGATGCCCTCCCCGCCCCGGCACATCTTGTCTCCTTATGCATTCTTCAGGAAATCAGATCTGGAGGGAGGGTGATACAGCTACGGGAGCAGAGCCAAATTTAACTGCAGTTTTTCAGATGGGGGACTGGACTTGGTCAAATCCAGTGATAGTTTTACAAGGATTTCAAAGCCGGGTCTTTATTGCAGATTAGATCACCCTCAAGCTATGTTGTTTTCCCAAGATGTCTCTTTAATAAAATCAGAAAGTTAAAGCTGTACCATGTAACTTTTCTGGTGTGGCTGCTACCTTCATCTTGTCTCCTTGGAGATGTTCCTGTTTAGCATGTAATGTTCCACAGTATAGGATTACAAAAGTAGGGTCTGTATTGCAGATTATATCACCCTTGAGTTTTGTGTTCTCCCGAGATGTCTGTTTAGTTAAAGAGCATGTTGAAGATGTACTCTGTAACTTTTCTGGTGGGGTTTCTACCATCCCCTGTTTCCATGGAGATGTTCCTGTTTAGCCTATAATGTTCCACAGTATAGGATTACAAAACTAGGGTCTGTATTGTAGATTAGATCATCCTTGAGTTTTTTGTTTTCCTGAGATGTCTGTTTAGTTAAAGAGCAAGTTAAACATGTACTATGTAACTTTTCTGGTGGGGGTTGCAATCTTCATCTTGACTCCATGGAGATGTTCTTGTTTAGCCTGTAATATTCCACAGTATAGGATTACAAAACTAGGGTCTGTATTGCAGATTATATCACCCTTGATCTTTTTGTTTCCCGAGATGTCTGCTTAGTTAAAGAGCAAGTTAAAGATGTACTTCGTAACTTTTCTGGTGGGGTTGCTACCATTCTCTTGTCTCCATGGAGATGTTCCTGTTTAGCCTATAATATTCCACGGTACAGGATTACAAAACTAGGGTCTGTATTGTAGATTAGATCATCCTTGAGTTTTTTGCTTTCTCGAGATGTCTGTTTAGTTAAAGAGCAAGTTAAACATGTACTATGTCACTTTTCTGGTGGTGGTTGCAATCTTCATCCATAGCAATGTTCCTCTTTAGCCTGTAATGTTCCACAGTATAGGATTACAAAAATAGGGTCTTTATTGCAGATTAGATTAACCTTGAGGTATTTTTACCAAGATGTCTCCTTAATAAAATCTTAAAGATATACTATGTAACTTTTCTGGTGCAGGATCTCTGATTCATATCTCCATGGAATGTTCCACAGTATGGCATTACATGAATATATCTTGCATTTGATCAATTACAGGCATCAACAGAATTTTTTCCCCCTGTTTAAAGGCAGAATATGTAACTTTACTGGTTGAAGATACGGCACTGCTATGTTCCACACTATTGAAGTAGTTTTCTATCTCCATGGTTACAAACCAGGCAAAGTTACAGGTCAGGTCTGTGGAGAGGCTATCCCGCTCACTGTAAGAATCCATGTTTTCCAAGGGAGTCTCCGACCATAGAAACACCTGTAATAGAACAAATGCAAGACATATCAGTTTAATGTCATACTGTGGAACATTCCAGGAAAACCAAGAACATAAAAATGAGGCAGTAAACCCTCCACCAGAAAAAAAATTCCTTAATGCCTCTTTAAAATTCAATAAAGAGAAGACATTGAGTTCATGTCAACTTTACTATCTCTTTGAATGTGGTCATATAATACATTTTCATCACCTCCTCTCGTATAAATGCTAATCAAATGCAGCCACATCTTGTTGCCATTTTCAACAGGTCAGGGGCTAACTACACAGAGATACAGATGATGCAAGCAACAGTGGAGATATTAAGTGTTTCAGGGGAAATGGGTAACATATGAGCTGGCACTGCAAACACCCATACGGCCAGAGAAATAAAAACTATCGGACCAAAATGGGATTTGGGGAGTGTATTGAGGAAAATCAGCAGATGTGTCCAGAAAGACAAAACAGGAATGCGCTGGTCTGGGAGACGTCTTCATTGAGATGCACTCACACATATAGAGTGGGTTTGTGGGGACATTACACGGACTTACATTCAAATCGGAACTTTAAATTATGTTGTTGATGAAAAATAAAAGGATCTACGTCATGGTGACCTGGTTACTGTCTCCATAAAGACGGCAGGTTCCCATTATGTAAGTGTGTCTCTGCAATGTCCTAAAACCTGCCCAGCGTCCATGTTTTGTGGGAACATAATATAGACTTACATTGTTCTATAGAGATGGGCAATTCCAGGGCTGGGTTGTTTGGGTTCTTCTCTTAAACAACCCAGAACATGCAGGGTTTGTGTGTTAAAGGGGAACTCCAGCACGTTTGAGGCTAAAGTCCATTGCTAGAGGTGGTCGAATACTGTCAGAAGCCAAAAATCAGCACAGATCAGTGTTGCCTCGGCGGAGATCTCGCTGTGTTAGTGAGCCTGTCAAGGTAACAAGCTAGCGTAGTGAATTGGGCAAGTTCTTAACTTCCATGTAAAATGCCAATTTGCTTCACACTGAAGAAGCTTAACACCACTTTCTAACCCATCTTACAACATAGCCACACAAACAAACAAACAAAGCGCTCTGCCTGGCTCAGTCATTTGTGTCTGTCTCGATCGCAGATGTAGTTTCTAATTCCTTTTATTTATGAGTAAATTATATTTTTTGAAAACGCTAAAAAAAAACTTTCTCGAACCCTTTTATTTCATCAACTCTCAGTTTCTATTGTTCTTCACCGTCAGTAGTCGATCCTCACTTGTTACTTCTGGCGGCTCGAGCCTCTTGCTGCCACTGGAGTTGGCAGTCGAGTCTTTTGGGCTTTTGCAATGTGCAGTGGGAAATCAAATTGGTGTAAAGTTGTTTTTATAACGTTTCCAGACCACTAATGAGTGAGCCAGGCATAGTGTTTTGTTTGTTAGACTCGTGGCTATTGTAAGATGGGTTAGAAAGTGGTGTTAAGCTTCTTCTGTGCAAATTGGTGTTTTACGTGGAAGTTAAGAACTTGCCCAATTCACTACACTAGCTTGTTGCCTTGACAGACTCACTGCCACAGTGAGATCTCCATCTAGGCAGCACTGATCTGTGCAGTTTTTTGGCTTCTGACAGTATTCGACCACCTCTAGCAATGGACTTTAGCTTCAAACGTGCCGGAGATTCCCTTTAAAGTCAATAGGCTCTATTCACACTTACGTCACAAATCAGGAAGACATTTGGAAACATGTGACGAAAACTTCTGGCGTAGTTACCGACAATGGGCTCGCCGACCATCTGTTGTAAAACCCATTGAAATGTGATAAAACCATGGATTCAGCAAGTCTTTGTAACCTGCAAAAGCTTTCCATGGGGAATGTGACTCTATTCGCATCTTCAGTATCACTCACAGGAAGCTCAAAGCTAGTGAAATTGAGATGCAAATTGAGATGAATGCATTACATCTAGATGAAGAAAACTAGGCCGCATTTTTCCTAGATTTTGTCAGACTTTCTAATGCGTCCACCAGAGTCCACCAGAAGTTGTCATGGCATGTTTCCAAACGTCTTCCTGCTTTGTGACGCAAGGGTGTTTTCTTTGTTTCGGTTTAGGTCTGAGGTTGGAGTTGTAAACGGGTGACAGGTTGTACTTTAGACCACATTCTGTTCAGAGATGGATTGTCTTTCCTGACAGTTATCACCTTTTGACCCCTCACTCAAACCGTCTCTTCTCTCTGTATCTCACTGTCCTCCTTTGACAGAATTCCATTTTCTTTTGCGATGAAACCTAGCTGACAAAAACAGGTATTAGACGTGTAATAACGTCTTTTGATGCCTGGTGGGTCACAGAGGAAGTCAAAGGGCAGTGTCACCTCAGTAGAACAATAAAAAAAACCACTGTTCGCCAATGAAATATTTAGAGGACCCGTATTACGCTACTTTCTTGTTATATGTTATAATGTTTCCTTATCACAAATACCTGGAATTGCGTTTTATTTCATTCATATGTTTAACATACAAATCATACCCTACCTTGTGTTGGTTTAAAGCTCGCAAGAGCATAATATAGGACCTTTAAAAACATTACAGTTCTGTTTTGTCATTTTGTGTAATGATGTATACAGAAATAGGTGCTGAAAAAGGACCATTAAGGACCTCGTACATTGCAAAAACTTGGACAAATTTGAAGATCCAGTCCAGTCCATCTTCTCCCGCTTAATCCAGCTGGGTCGCGGGGGCAGTTTGCTGCCCAATACTCATAGCACCTGACCCCCCCTATGAACCCCTCTGCAGGTGGTGAGCCCACAGGAGGGTGGACAACATGGTCCTTGATGTTAGTTCATAGGGGTAAATTTGAAGATATAAACACTTAAATCTATCTTACTTGACAAGTTATCTTAAAATAAAAATACATTTAGACTAGAATTAAACTGTCTCCAGTTTAATAAGTGCATAATAAATCTGAAAACAAGATGAATAACCTGATATAGGTTTTAAAATCTTTACTAGATCAGAGAAATTTGCAGCGTACCAATAAAGCAGGCATCATTCAAGTACTTGTATCTGAGAAAAATCAAATGGTGCCCAGTTTAGAGGTACAGTCAGCTGGAATTATTCACTGTTGACTCTAACCTGTATGTGTTTATAGCTGCAGTTAATTCAAGCATATATAACTTATAATGTTTATACTATTTATACTCAGTGTTTCAGTCATTGGTGCAAAGTTATGGAATACATTAAGGTTTAAAACTGCATCAAAAGTACCATAGTTTATTTCTTTATTTTATGAAGGTAGTTCTTTTCTGATTACCACCACATGAGGTTTTTCCTTCCCAGCACGTACAGGTCTATACGCAAGTTTTAAATTTCCATTAGCCTTCTTACTCTTACCTCTGTCTGAAAGCTGTTTACCGCACGTCTAATTGAGTATTCAGGGAAGCAGGATCTTCAGTGAAGCGAGTGAGAATGAGCCGTGACAGGTGCAGTACTCTGCTCCTGACAGGTGCTGTGCTCTGCGTCTGACAGGTGCTGTGCTCTGCTCCTGACAGGCCTTTTCTCTATTAGCCTCTGATTAAAGGAGTCCTCAAGCCCCCACTTAGAGCCATCACCCCTGACACTGAGCACCGGGCTGTCTGCGAGAAATGTACAGCTGAAGAGAGACGCTCGGGCTGTGTGAGACCAGAGAAAATGGGATTGTGATGAATATAAGGATACAAATTTGCTACTCAATATTCTAGTACTTTAGTTCCTGTTCAATTTATATAAACATTTTCATAATTTAGAGAAGACCTATTGTGCTTGTGGTGCTATAGTTATAATCGATGAAACCCGTGCATCATTATGTTATAACATCGACATTTTAAACTGCAATATTCATCTAAAATTACTTAAAAGAAACAAGTCTGCTCATTTCCATGGTAGAAAACTGGCGTAAATGTGGGCAACAGTAGCTCAGTTTGTCCACTGATCTGAAGGTTGGCGGTTCGAATCCCCCTCTCGACATAAACATCATTGGCTGAGCTGTCAGATCCACTGACCAACATATTGGCTGGTGTGATTCCAGCTCCCACAGATGAATGCTGTCGTTGTGTCCTTGGGCAAGACACTTAACCCACCTCGCCCCCAGGGTCTGCGTACACTAGTGTATGAATGTGTGTGTGAATGGGTGAGTAGTTCCTTGCTGTAAAGTGCTTTAAGTGCCTTGAAGGTGGAAAAGCGTTGTATAAAGATGTGACCATTACCATTTACCATTTAAATGTCATCACAACAAAGAGCTGGGCAGTCAGTACCTCCTATGGATAACTGCAGATTCATAACTTCAGACCATTCAATGTTGCTGAATCCTTCATATGTCACAGATGAAGAAAATAAAATCGGAGAATAAAGTAAGACCAGTGTACCAGCAGGAGTGAAAATGGAAGTTGTTTGGAGCAACGACATCATGAATACAGGAGTATTTAGATCACTCAAACATGCATGAATCACACTAATACACCTTAGAGAAGGTAAATGAGAAGGAAAACAACTACAACAGCGTTAAAAGCTCTAAAAGGCAAATCTTTCATAATAGGTCTGCATTCAAGGAGAAGAGAAAATGGTAAACACTTTAACCTTGACTTAAACATATAGAGAAGCCTGCAATTGCCTTTTTTTTCTTCATTTTGACACAATATATGAAATGATCTAATTTGGTAATCCCTTTATTTGGTTTAAACATAACAAACAGTTCTTTTAATATTTACTAAAAGGCGCTTTACCTGATTTTGCAGTCTTAAAAATGTGAAAAACAGAACTACTCATCTCATCATACTAATTATTCAGTCAGGTTGTAGTGCATTTCACAAAAGCAGTGTTTATTGTTAAAGTAAAGCTAGCGAAAATAAGCACGCTACCACTGGAAGCAAGTAGCCACAGAACATTGGGCAGAGATAAGGGGTAGGTGAAAACTGAAATTTTCTAAGCAACCAGTCTGTATAATGATGAGAGAGAAGCATTAAAATGTGATTACCAGTTCTTTAAAGTTAATTGTCTTTCATTTTTTCATTTTAGATTTTAAGGTGCACTGTGTAACTTTTCTGGTGGAGGGTCTATCATATGCTTCTCTGATTTACCTCAAGTAAGCACAAGCAAGTAACACCACAGGGCCAAGTTACAGGATCAGATCTGTGGAGAGGCAAGCCCACTCACAATAATAATACATGGTTTTAACTCAATAAAAACACATGCAATGGAGTAAAGGCAAGATGGATAGTTTAATGCCCTTCTGTGGAAAAGTTACAACAATGCACTTTTCAAGAAATATGTCATCTTTATTGAGTGGAGCCCCTTGGCATGAATGCACTGTGATATAGCTTTGGGTTAGGCGATATTAGAATAACATACAGTATTTTCAGCTGTACTATACTCCAGATGGTAAAGTAGCAGAGATGAGTGAGGCTGGTACGTAGGCCTGGTACTCCTCTGTTACTTTAATAGGAGCTGTCACTGTCTAGACTTTCAGCAGTAAAACCAGTGCCATGGGAGTCACTTACAGCGGTGGCACAGATCACAAACACAGGATCAGCTTTCAGTGAAGTCAGAGGAATGTCAATAATCCTCTAAGCAGTTCTAGGACGCTGTCATTCTGAAATTTACAATGGAATTATCATACATTCAGTGTTGGGAAGTAACTGAATACCTGTACTGAAAATACATATTCTAATTATTTTTAAACTATTATTTTTCAGACTATAAGTTGCTCTGGAGTATAAGTCACACCAGCCAAAAAATGCGTAATGAAGAAAAAAAAAAACATGTATAAGTCGCACCTTTTGGGGGAAATTTATTTGACAAAATCAGAGATCAAGAACCGACATTTCATCTTGAAAGGCAAGTTATAGAAGTTATAGTAATAAAAACAACCCAATAGAGAACAATCCATGTATCATTCATTCATTCGTTTTTCAATATAGAACCAAAAATAAGAAACTGAAAAAACAACCCTTTTTTATTATTTGTCTCTAAAACCAAAATGAAAACACAGATAATGATTTGTTTTTTTTGTTTGTTTTTTTTCATTTTTGATTCATATATAGGATACATATATTTGGTCTGTGTGTGAAAAATATAATATTTAAGTCGCACCGGAGTTGCACCCAAACCCTGAAAAAAGTGCGAATTATAGTCAGAAAAATACGGTACTAATTTGGAGTATCTGTATTCTGGTATAGTTACTTTTGAATATGGTGATATTCAGAATACAGTTACGTTTTTTAAAATAAAAAAAATCCATGGCAGTAGTTGATCACAAACTGTAGGCTTCAAACTACACAGCATCAGTGAGAAAAATACAACTCTGCTCTTGTGGTATGTGCAAGTCCATAACAAACTGCGAAATTAATATAAAGCTGTTTACAGTATTAGTTAAATGCAACACTGTAAAAGTATTGCACCATCTATCAGAATAGGTTAGAGAATACATTTTATTGCAGGTTTTCAGTATTCTGTAACTAAATACATTTACATATTATATATCATGTATCAGTGCTGAGTAAAAAAACTAACTGCAAACTGCACTCAAACCTTGATCACAGCTCAAACCATTTTCATTTTGCACTTAAGGCAAAGCAAGTGTATTTGTATAACACAGTTTGTACAAAGTCATTCAAAGAGCTTTACAGAATAACAAACAACCAACCGCCCCTGGTTCTGAAAGTAAATTAACCATTTTTCTCATAGACCTTTAAAAAAAAATATATTTATATGATTTGTATATATATTTGCCTGAGCCGCATTATTTTGAACACTAAATTGAAGTAAACAACCCAGGCCTCACAATATTAATGTGTAATATAAAGTATAAAACAGTAATATGCTTTAGAATCTTTAGCTTTAATATTTTGTGCTTAATTGCTGAGGTTTTCAATTATAGCATAAAGATGTATGTCATTGTCTTATATTATTATTCAAGACCTCATAAACAATTCTTCCATCTTAGTCCAAGCCAAATCTTAGAATCGTTTGCAGATCTCAACAGTCCCACAAAACTCATTAAAACAGGTTGAAAAATACTTTCAATTCCATGAAATATTTCCTGGAATTCTTTGCCAGTTCCACTTGTCTATGTCATTCACGTACATTTCCCAAATATATTTTTACAAATCCAGCGTCTACAAAGTTCCCGTCTGATGGGGTAACTCTGCGTGAGGAAAAAAAGCGTCTAGGCGGCAAGGAAAATATTTCATTTGGGATTTGATTTCTCCTGGGCACTTATGGGCAAAAATAAGCACAGGATCCAGCCGTGAAGTTGTCCAAATAGTGAGGAGAGCGTGTGTGTTTTCAGAGTTAACATACAGTGAAGATTCTCCCTCTCGATGTTTATTTGGAGGACTGGGGCTGCACATTTGAGACAGAACTGAGAACAGACTGCAATACTGAGCCAATGTAAACCTGTTAGTGGCCGAGACCCATTGACCTCCATTATCATAGTCAATATTTTGGTGAGCTATAGAGTACGTTATATTTTAACAGACTGTAGACGTGGTCCTGGTTTAGTCCTGGTTTGGTTCTGGTTTAGACCTGGGGAAGATCTTATGTAGTACTTTTTTGCACACTGTACACCTGGTTTAGTTTCTGTTTAAATCTAATTTCGCCTCTGCTTAGTTCTCTATAGACTAACATATCCACGGAGATACTGTAGCTTTACGCAAAATACTCCACAGTATGGCATTAAACTTAACAATCTCCATGGACACACGTCGTTGACGCCACTAGGCCAGGTTATAGATCAGATCTGTGGAGCGCCAAGTCCGCTCAAAGTAAGAATGCCCATTTTTGTAGATATTTTTGAGCTATGAAACCACCTGTAGTTGTGATTTAATGCCAGGCTGTGGAACATTCCAGAAAAAACATCTCCATGGAGACAAGTTCTCTCCAGAAAAGTTACATATTTACATTTAAGTTCACCAGGATCAGAAAGGAGAAAAACCTGGAGAGCTATAAAGCACCTTCTTGAGGAAATAATATTGTTTTGTCTAGAATGTTCCACAGTAGGCATTATCTTTTAATATATATGTTCAATTACAGGTGTTTTTATTACTCAAAAGTACCTCGAAAGCCATGCATTCTTACTGAGAGTTTGGTCCCCTCTCCACAGATCTGACCTGTAACTTGACCTGATGTTATAATTTGCTTGTCTCCATGGAAACAGACTGAACCTGTCTGTTTCCACGCTATACTGAAGACCATTTAAGCAATATTATCTTCATGGAAGATGATATTGCTTAAATGGAAGCTAAGCAGTGCCGGGCCTGGTTAGTACTTGGATGGGAGACCACTAGGAATTCCAGGTGCCACAGTGGGGCACCAGTGTCAAAAGCTGTTGTTGTGTCCGTAGGCAAGACACTTCACCCACATTGCCTAGTATGAAAATGATGTGTGCGTGGCAGGACTCCCTTGAAAAAGTGATTAGTAATCTCAATGGGACTTTCCTGGGTAAATAAAGGTTAAAAAAAAAAAAATGGACACAAGCAGGTGGCGAACGCTGTCCACCAGGAAAAAAAAATACATATTGTATCTTTCAAGGTACAATGTTTAACTTTTCTGGTGGAGGGTCTGTCACCTGCTTGTCTCTATGGAGATGTGCCTAGAATGTTCCACAGCATGGCCATAAACTTAAGAATCTCCACTGAAACTTGCAAGTCAAATTACAGCTTAGATTTGTGGAGATGCGAACCCACTTGTATTTTTAAAGATATTTTTTACTCCTGTAGGTAAATGAATGCAAGACAGATTAGTTTAAAGAGGAACTCCGGCACGTTTGCTAAAGTCCATTGCTAGAGGTGGTCGAATACTGTCAGAAGCCAAAAAACGGCAGTGTTGATCAGTGTTGCCTCAGCGGAGATCTCACTGTGGTAATGAGTCGGTCAAGACAACAAACAGCGGTAATGACAACAAACAGCGGTAATGAGTCGGTCAAGACAACAAACAGCGTAGTGAATTGGGCAAGTTCTTAACTTCCATGTGAAACACCAGTTTGCTTCACAATGAAGAAGCTTAACACCACTTTCTAACCCATCTTACAACAGTCATAGTCCTAACAAACAAAACACTCTGCCTGGCTCACTCATTAGCGTCTGGAAACATTATAAAACAACTTCATAAGCAGCCTTAGCCTTACCTTTGTTGATTTCCTACTGCGCATGTGAAAGCCCAAAAGACTTGATTGTCGACTCCAGCGGCGGCGAGAGGCTCGAGCCACAAGAAGCAACAAGTGAGGACCGACTACTGACGGTGAAGAACAATAGAAACTGAAAATTGTTGAAAGAAAATGGTTCGGGAATGTATTTCTTAGCGTTTTCAAAAAATATAATACGCTCATAAATAAATGGGATTAGAAACGACATCGGCGATTGAGTCTTTTGGGCTTTCGCATGCGCAGTGGAAAATCAACAGAGGTAAGGCTAAGTTCTGCTTATAAAATTGTTTTAGAATGCTTCCAGACACTAATGATTGAACCAGGCAGAGCGTTTTGTTTGTTAGACTCGTGGCTGTTGTAAGATGGGTTAAAGTGGTGTGAAGCTTCTTCAGTGTGAAGCAAATTGGTGTTTTACGTGGAAGTTAAGAACTTGTCCCCATCACTACACTAGTTTGTTGCCTTGACAGACTCACTGCCACAGCGAGATGTCCACCGAGGCAACACTGATCTGTGCCATTTTTTGGCTTCTGACAGAATTCAACCACCTCTAGCAATGGACTTTAGCTTCAAACGTGCCAGAGTTCCCCTTTAATACCATACTCTGAACAACTTCGACCAAAGCATTAACATCTCCATGGACATAAACAGGTTCCAGAAAAGTTACACAGTGCACCTTTACACCCATTAAGCACAGAAAGAGATCTTTTCAGCTGTGGTAGTGTGAGATTTCCTGGCCTCTCTGCACATGCCCGTAGACAGTGCGTGCCTCCTGATAGTGGACTGCAGCATGATGGATCTGGTGTGTGCTTGTACAAATCAGGACTTTTGATTTATAGCAGGTTCACATCTGGACAGCAGACCATTCAAACATCACTGCACTTTGATCAATGGATTTGACACATTTTCCATATGACCATACCATTTGTCTTGGCTCTATAGCCCTCAGTGAGAGATATGTGATAGACAGAGTAGGAGACTTGAGTGGGTACTTTCACATACTCTTTTATCATTTGACTGTTCAAGAGAAATTTCCCTCGAGGATTCCAATATCTCTGCAAACCCAAACAAGAGCAAAGTAAGATTTGCTTGGATATTTTATAGTTTTAATAACAATAATGATAATAATACGTAACACTTGTATAGCGATTTTCTTGACACTGAAAGGCGCTTCAGTTCAAAACAGACAAAACACAAATTAAGAACAAGATAAAAATGAGATGCATTTATCTGAAGGCAGTTTGGAGCAGATGAGTTTTTTGTTGTTGTTTTTTTGAAGATGGGGAGTGTGGATGAGTCTCTGATGTGTTTGGGGAGGGAGTTTCAGAGGGTGGGACAGCAGCAGAGAAGGCCCTGTCCTCCCAGGTCTTATACTTAGTCCTGGTTGGGTCAGGTTATGGTGAGGATCTTAAATTGGATGCCCTGGGGGGTGGAGATCTCTGAGGACAATGGTGATATCCTCAATGTTTTAATAAAATTGTGGTTAGGTATTGCAAAAGTTCATCTTTAAGTTTAAGTTTTGAATGGCTCTTTGTCTAAGTCCACGTTTAGCTCTGATTTTAGTTCTGATTAACTTTGCTATGTATCTGAATATATGTCGTCCATGAGTGCAGTTGAAGGTGCACTTTTTGGTTGGGGGTCCATCACCTGCTTGTCTCTATGGATATGTCATTGTTTTGCTTTGAATGTCCCACGGTATGACATTAAACAGCTCTACCTTACATTTATTAAATTACAGGCAGTTTTAATGCTCAAAAGTACCAGAAAATCAGGTATTCTGACTGAGGGAGGTTGCCGCAGCACAGATCTGACCAGTCACTTGGCCTGGTTTGGCTCCATGAAGATAGAAACGTTTAATACCATGCTGTGAAACATTCCAGACAAAGCTATAGCACCTCCATAGAGAAAGGCATTTGATGGACATCCATCCATCCATCCATCTTCTCCCGCTTAATCCGGCTGGGTCGCGGGGGCAGCTTGCTGCCCAATACTCATAGCACCTGACCCCCCCTATGAACCCCTCTGCAGGTGGTGAGCCCACAGGAGGGTGGACAACATGGTCCTTGATGTTAGTCCATAGGGGTGCAGGCATGTTTTGGGTTGATGGGGGAAACCGGAGTACCCGGAGGAAACCCATCCAGACACGGGGAGGAACATGCAAACTCCACACAGAAAGGCCCGGGCGACCCGGGGATCGAACCCGCAACCTTCTTGCTGTGAGGCTTGAGTGTTGCCACTCAGCCACCGTGCCGCCATTTGATGGACAGTCCACCAGAAAAGTTACACAATGCACCTTAAGATACAAGAACATGGCTCAGTGGTTAGAGCGCTCATCCACCAAACAAAGGTTGGAGGATCAATTCTCTCAAGTTCTACCATTGTGCCATTAGACAAGATACTTCACCCACCCTACCTAGTATGACTGTGGAGTGTGAGTCAGCTTTGTTTGTGTAAGTCTAACCCAGGGCAGGTATGGCTGTTATAGGGCTTAAACTGGGTCCAAATGTTTAATTTATGAGGCTTTATGTGCCTAAAACAGAATGAAGTATGAAGGCAACTATCAGCAACCTTTTCTTTTGTATGCAGCCTTGGAGAACTTTTTGCATTTCTCTTGCAATCTAACCTTCACTAAAACCATCACTTTTTTCACACATTACTTTGCAAACTGTGGAAGATTCCAGGATTAACATCCCCATGGAGACAACCGGATGTTAGACCCTCTACCAGAAATGTTGCACAGTACACGTTTATATCTTTGGATAACTTTTTACACACATTTTGCACATTCTCTTATAATCTGGCCTTCACTAAAACCATCACTTTTTCACAGATACTTGGACTCAAAATGGCTGCAGTGTTCCAGTGCTTCAATTTGCCTAAGTTTGATCCGCGTGAGCCTCCAGATGTTGTTGACATCTTTTACACGTGTTTCAATAAAGCCTTTTGTTTTGAGCTGTTTCTGTTGTTCCTAATCCCGTCGCTCCCCTCACTTCCTCTGACATGCTGCAGTAGACGGGTGCTTTGTGTTAGCATTAGCGCCTGATTTGAACCGCATGTTTAGCGCACTGCTCATGTCAAACACGTTTCATTCATTTGAAGCTTATAGCGTTGGCCTGGTTTGTCTGCATTGGGTACTACTGACCCCAGACCCTCTCCAGCTCCTGTCATCCTCCCGATTTCTGATCTTTACAATGGATGAAAAAAAAACCCCTGCAAAACAACACGAAGAATTACAATTACTGACTGGTAAAGTTTATTCAAAGGGTTTTAATGAGGCTTGACAATTTGGCAGTGCTTGCCTACTGTCTCCACATTTCTTCTAAAACCACATCTAGACTTTATGTCCACATTTGGACTATTTATGAAAGCTAAACAGTCTTGCATGCTATCATCTGCATATTCCATTACAAGTACATTTACAAGCTTGCCTTATCAGTCAATCAATCAGACTTTATTTATAGAGCACTTTTTATACAAAAATGCAACACAAAATGCTTTACAGTGATTAAAAAAAATAAAGAACAGTCCCACATTTCCCACATTTCCCCTGCACCCCCCACAAAGCTAAGCTAAACAGACAGTCTGGAGATTACTATCTGTGACAATCCCACATAAAGCTAAACAAGTGAGTCTAACTGTGACATAACTATTTTTATTTACTACTAACAGAAACAGGAACCTATGAGATTACTACATCGTTTGCATGAGATATGATGTTTTAGCTGGATCCAATCAGGGTTGTCAAAAGTATCAAAATACTAAATAGGTAATGATACTAAAAAAGTCACATTTGCTGAACAGAAATGAACCTTTTCTGAATAGCTTTACAATGATCTTGAGCTGTATATGTATATAAGTAAGTATCAGTATAAGACCACATAGACTAGTATACGTCCATGGAACACTATGGAACCTACTTTGACGACCAATACAGGGCCACATGGTATTATAAAAGAAAGTACTTTAAAATAATATATCATGGTATTGGAATCAGTATTGAGTATCAAGTTTATTCCTTAGACTCAAAATCAACACTACACTACATTTTTTGGACACCCGTTTTACTTTTGGAGCCTGACATTAAAGTTTGGCCTTGACTGGTTCATAGCCGTCTAAAGTTACCCAAAGTAGCATTTCAAAATAATTAGAATTTCAACAGGATAATCTGTCTACTTACATAATTCCTCTTGTAAGTAGGTTTCACAGAGTTTGAAAAACACTTATGATGTCGGATCAGTAATTTGAGTGAAAACATGACAAAAGTGCCCTCCAAATCCGCAGTTTAATTTCCATGAGAGAGAAGCATATTCATTATCACGCACACACAGCGCTGTTTGCACTCGGGCTGCTGAGATTATTTATGAGCACCCTCCAAAAAGTACAGCCAACATCACTGCAGTATCGGGGGATAAAAAAGGAGTTTATGAAGTTGCAAAATGATCCTTATGTGCTTTAAAACCTGAGACCAGCCCAGGACCTGCTACAGACTTTAAGAGGTCTCTAAAAGAACTGCAGGCTGCATTAGAGTATAGTAAATCTGTCACAGTTATAAGGCATCAAAACCAATTTCAGCTAAACGTGTGCAAAAGAGCTGTTCAAAAGTGAATTCTAAAGAGCTGTAGTTGGCTAACGAAATTCTCTATTGACTAAAGACATGTCCTGCATATCACGCTATTTTCTGATCTAGGTTATAATGTTGTTTCCTCATCACAAACGTACCTGAAGTTGTGTTTTGTTTCATTCAGACAAGTTTAACACACAAACCCTGCATATTTAGGCTGAATTCTTCTCTCAGAAAACACTCGTTTCCACCTTGTGATGATGTGCTCCACTGGGTTTTTTAAACCCCGTACACCTTCACTAGAATCTTTTGCATGATTTCAGTCCTGGAGTTGCCCATCTCTACAGAACAAAAGGTAAAAAGCAGTTATCTTGAAAACTAGCACTACATGACATCATAAGGTGGAACAAAGCATTTGGAGCTTTGGAAATGTAGACAGACTAATAAAAAAGGATTGCTCAATGTGTGAATGAAATAAAAGATAACTCCAGGTATGTTTTTAATGTGATAATAACATTCTAACATGGCTTAAAGCTCAAAAAGAGTCAATTTTCAATTTAATATGTTTTTAAGCTGCCTTTTTTACAAATAAATCCCATAATACCAAATCTTCAGCTGACTCACTCACTATTGCTTCTCCTTTATGCAGTTGTCCCATGTAAAATCTTATCATTTAAATTAGCCCCACAAACCAATATAAGTGTGTGTTGCATGATTGTATGTTTGAACCTCTCTGACAGTGCACCATGTCTGGCACTCTTTTCATTCATACTCAAAGAAATGTATGTTCGTTGACCACAGCTCCAGTGATCGAAGATGTATAGACTGTTTCATTGGGCCCAGGGTTTGCTGTGGTAACAGCCCAGCTCGCCCCTCTCCTCTTTAGGCTGGAGTTCTGCTGACGAGGCTGGTTCTTGGCTCCCATAGAGATAATGTTATACAGACTGCTCTATGTGTTTCTCCACAAACCCCCAAGGACACAAGTGATAGGAGAGGACAGGGAGAGAGGGATGAGAGAGAGGGCGGAATGGAGAGAGAGGGAGGAGTGTGATGTATGGTTTGGTTAATTTTGCCAAGGGGGGCTACTGTGCATGATGTCTAACACCCCTTCTGTACCCATTTTTTTAAAGTAACACTTTCTCGATGTGGCATGTTGCCTGCATGATTTTATGAAGACAGAAAGTTAAAACCATACTTTGGAATATTCTCCATGGAGATAGAGTTTGATGTCATGTTGTGGAATATTCTAGCCAAAGGAACAACATTTACATGGAAACAAGCAGGAGGAACCTCTGCTTCAGGTCAAATAAGAGTCAGGTTTGTGGAGATGCAGGCCTGCTCACAGTAAAGACACTGGTTTATGTATTTCAGTGCAGTAAAAAAAAAACATATGAAAAAATAAAACATAACATGTTCTTTATGTTACTCTACATTTCACGTTTTTTTGCAGTATTTCTTAATGGTGCATTGTGGAACTTTTCTGGTGGACAATCTTCCTCCAGCTTTTCTCTGTGGAGATGTTATTCCTTTGTCTGAAATATTTCACAGTATGGCATTAAACCTTTCTATCTTCATGGAGACCAAACCAGGCCAAGTTACAGGTCAGATCTGTGGAGAGGCAACACCGCTCATAGTCAGAATGCCTGTTTTTGTAGGTAATTTTGAGCAATAAAACCACCCGTCATTGAACACATGTAAGGTAGACCCCCAACCGAAAAGTTACATAATGCACCTTTAAGTATATTTTACACTGTACACTGTAGATCTAAGAATATTTTTTAAGTGTTGTTTGTAGATTCATAATGGGTCTAAATATTTAGGGCTTGAAAATATGGCCAAAAATATGATGAGATGTTATTTTGCTCTAAAACACTTAAAACTTCACCTCTAACCTGACTTGGGTTCATCACCTGCTTGTCTCCATGGACATATACACATCACACTATGGAATATTCCAGTCAGACAGTAACTCCATCCTGTGAAGTCAAGCAGGTGGTGAATTCTGCACCAGAAAAGTTGCATCGTGCTATTTCAAAGGCCTTGAGTAAACTGCTTATAATTTCACACAGACTGCAGGCGTTCCTCACACTGTCCATGATACTAATACTGCTTTATTGTTCTGCTCTAAGTGCTGTGGGCTTGAATGGATCATGCAGAAATGGTCTTCACAGCATTCACTTGTTGACAGAATACCCTCTCCCATACCTGAAAAACTCTTCGTCAGCACAAGTTTGGCCTTATGTGTTATGTACTTCATATTTTATTAATGGTAAAGCGAAACTACTGTGGGCAAGTTTATATGAAAGAGGCTACTGCATTTTAAAACTCTGCCTTGCAACGCTGAAAATGATCATGCATCAATTTAGGGTGTGGCTTTAAAGGAGCATCGTATAACTTTTCTTTTGGATGGCCCGTCAAATGCTTTTCTTCTTGGAGATGCTACTGCTCTGTCTGGAATGTTTCACAGAAGAAAGCCGATCCCGCTCATAGTCAGTATACCTATTTTTCTAGGTATTTTTGAGTTATAAAACCACTTGTAATTTAATAAATGTAAGGTAGAGCTGTTTAATGTCATCCTGTGGAACATTCGACAGAGCAGTGACATCCATAGGAATAAGCAGGTAATGGACACCCAACCAAAAAGTTCAATAGTGCACCTTTATGGATAAGGTGTTTTGGTTTGATTTCTGCATTTACTTTGTGAAAAATAATGGAATACCAAAATACTAAATCTTCCTTCAGTCAGACTCAGTGTTGTGAAGCTACCTCTGTACTGGTGTAACTGACCTGGCAATCAGAGACCTATCACACTATCAACCCAAAACATGCACAAAAAGTAAAATCCCCCAGCTAAGATAGTTCTGGGTCTTCACTGACAGGTTTTTCCAGCGATATTGTAGGATGGGTCAAATGTAGAGGACAAATTTTCTTATAAGAGACGAAAACTTGTACTTTAACTTTAATTACTAACTTTTTGTTCATATTTGTACACTCACCACATTAAAACTATGACAATACAAGATCTAAACCTGGACTAGACTGAGATTAGAACAGGACGGGACCAATTTTTCTTCAGGATAGGGTTGTCTAATCAATACTAAAACTAGATACTCATTTGAGCAAGTATGGATACTAAAAAAGTCATATTCTCAGGACAGAAATGAACCTTTCGTGAACGGCTTTAGAATGATCTTGCGTTGTATCAGAAGTATCTATGGAACCTGGATGACTAAGGGATTACATAGACATAGGCCACATATAAAAGAAAGTATGTAGTAATAGTTTAATGTTGAAAATGTCTAAAGAAAGAGTGTTTTTTTTCATTATGGTATCGGAAATCAGTGCTGAGTATTGAGTCTGTCGCTTAGTATAATACTCAACTTTGAAATGTTAGCATTGTGAGACTACAGTACATCAGAACTAAACCAAGATCAAACCATGACCACGAAAGAGAACAGCCCAGTGTTTATGTCTAATTATGAAACCAGTTAAATCTGATAAACAGCGTATTTATCCTTCATCCAAAAAGTTTAAGCCTGTAGTTTTGACCATATAATCACATTTAGACCTAAAAGTTCCAAAAAAAACAACAATTTATACTGCTAAACAACACTTCGTCTTAATCAATTTGTGCCCAACTTGTGTAACAATTCTGCTTTGATTTATGTGTTTTATTGTGTCCAAGTGCCAGACTGAAAGAAACATGTTAAAAAAAAAGAAAGAAAGAAAAAAAAAACACCCTGCTCCTCATACATCACACAGACTGGGTGAATGTAGTGTGGCCCCTCCCTCCTCCTGCTCTGGCCCCGTGGTCGCTGTTACCGAGAGGAAAAGTCTAGTGAAAACAGCTCAGCGGGAGAGGAGAGGGAGGGGAGAGAGGACTGTAAAGAGTGTGGCTTTGTGTATACGACAAACTCTAAACTTCACCAGCTACAGCCTATTTCCACTTAAGGGCCCTGGATTACGCTGTTTTCTGGTTATTCTAATGTTGTTTCCTCATCACAAACATACCTGGAGTTGTGTTTTGTTTCATTCGCACACGTTTAACACACAAACTCTGCATATTTACGCTGAGTTCTTCTCTCAAACTGAAAACGCTATTCTAAACTCCACTGTGTTTTTAAACTCCGTACATCTTCACTAGAATCATTTGGATAATTTCAGTCCAGGAAATGTCAATCTCTACTGAAGTAAAGTGAAAAGATAGCTGATAACTTGAAAACTATAGCTTCATGACATCACGAGGTGGAACAGAGCATTTTGAGCTTATCGGACTGTGTGAATGAAACAAATGCAGGTATGTTTTTGAGGAAGTAACAGCATTCTAACATGGCTAAAAGCTCACAAGAGTCCATTTTTGAGTAATATAGGATAAATATAACCATGTAAATTGAGCTTTTAACCATTATAACGTTGTTCCCTTATCAGAAACATGCACAGAGTTGTATTTTGCTTTATTCACGCCTGTTTTTTAAAATTCTGTTTACAAGGTTATCTTGCTCTGACAACAAATCACTCTTAAATTTTCACAGATAGAAATTCTGAGGTGTCCTGCACATCGCTTAAATGGCTTGTTTTTTTAGTAGATAGTAGAAAAATGCCACCTCATGCAAAACGATGTGTGTTTTTTAACTATTTTAAATTCTCCGGTGGAGGGTTTCACAGCATGGTATTAAGCCTTTCTATCTTCATGGAGACCAAACCAGACTAAGTTACAGGTCAGATCTGTGGAGAGATGACCCTGCTCACAGTCAGAATACCTGTTTTTTAAAAATATTTTTGAGCTATAAAACCACCTGTAATTGACTAAATGTAAAGCAGAATCCTGCACCAGGTCGGGTACCTGCAAATAGTTGCTGAAACGGGCGGGTTTTAACGTTCTGGAATTTTGAGGGCGTAGTGATCACACACGAGCGGGTCAGGTGAATCAGTGCATGTGGTGTTGCTCTCAATCCTGCACCCAGCGCTGCAGTGAGAGACTTTTCCTCCGTTGGATTTGTGATCCAAGAACACAGCCAAAACCTGGAACGGAGAACGATCTACTGTTCCTGCACAGTGACCTTGGTTAGATAAAATTAAGGCTTTTATTTTGGGTTAAACTGACATTGGTTGTTTCTTTTGCTGTTCGTTTTGTTGTTATTGTGCTATTTAGGGCTCAGGTAGAGCAAAATGTTTAGCCCACAAGTTTAACCTACCAGTGATAAGGCTACAACGAAAAGTGGAAAGAAAAGAAAAAAAAGGGGCGTATTGTGTATTACTAGTTTAAGGCTTAGCGGTACCTACTATTGCTGTTCGTTCATTGTTGTTCATTGAGACCCGCATCGAAAAAAATAAAATGTGTCAGTTTAAATGCTTCTAATTTGTGTGTGATTTATCACGGGCACGGGCGGGTAACGGGTGGAATGTTAACGGGTCCGGGCGGGTGTGGATTTAACTTTGATATAATTACAGGTTTACGGGCGGGTGCAGGCCTCCAAAAATGGACCCAAGCAGGACTCTGATGTAAGGTAGAGCTGCTTAATGTCATATTGTGAAACATTCCAGACAGAGCAATGACCTCTCCATAAAAAAGCAGGTGATGGAGGTGGACCCCAAACCAAAAAGTTACACAGTCTATCTTTAACCGCATTGTTCTTTTGGCACGATTTTTAGCCTGACAGTGTGATACTTTGTTGTTGGAAATCAGTTCTGCAGTTTTGAACATGAAGTCATTAGACTGTTTCTTTAGTTAAGTCTTTTTGGATCAATATTGCAGTTTAAAATGAACAAAATGTAAAATAATAATCTATGGTTGTCAAATTTGATAACAATATTCTAGACAAAGGCCCTCATAATCTCACACACAAATCCTTTAAAAGCATTCCTACAAAATGAGAACTTTCAATAATGGGCTATCAATAATGAGAAAACCAATACCTCAAAATGACAGTCTGAATCTGCCTTAGTTTTTCTGTCTGTATCTCACGGTGAGCAGATGTCTGTAAGTGGGCGAAAACACAATGGAAATGTGAAGAAAAAAGGTGCAAAAACTAAACAATCACAGTTATTTTCATCACGCTCCCTCTCTGCCAAACTGCTCTGTTTAGTCAAATCTATCTCAGCTCCGAGTGTTTTAGCTGAGCGGCTGCCAGCGGCTTTGGCCGGGTTCACAATGGACTAGACCAGACCAAGTCCCAGCTCTGAACCAGGATCTGAGTCGGATTTCAGATCGTATTAACATCAGGAGAGGGGCTCATTGTAACCTGTGCTATAGACCCCCAGAACAGAGGGATAAGAAAGGAGGGCTTTGAGTAATGTTTGGCCCCGCATGCTAATGGACTGCTAAAATGTACAGCAAAACTAAGGAATGCTTTCAAATAACAATAAATACGCAAAAACTTTAAGGGCTCATATCACGCTATTTTCTGATCTAGGTTATAATGTTGTTTCCTCATCACAAACAGACCTGGAGTTGTGTTTTGTTTCATTCACACATGTTTAACACATACACCCTGCATATTTAGGCTGAGTTCTTCTCTCAAACAGAAAACACTCAGTTTCACCTTGTGATGTCATGTGGTTATACAGGAAGTGCACTGTGTCTTTAAACTAAACCTTCACGAAAATGATTTACATTACTGCCCTGGAATTGCTTCTCTCTATTTAACTAAGGGTAAAAGGAGCTGTTAACTTGAAAAGTACCGCGTCATGACATCACAAGGTGGAACAGAGCTTTTTGGGCTTTACAGATGTAGATAGACTAATAATAAAAGGTTACTTAAACATGTGTGAATGAAACAAAACACAAATCTAGTTATATTTTTGATTAGGTAACAATATTATATTTAATAATTAATATATTAATAATAAGCTTCACCACTATTCCAATGACTTCTTCTGTTTTTTTTTTGTTTTTTTTGCTTTCTTGCATTTATTCAATTACAGGTGTTTATGTAGACAGAGGTTATGAAAAAATATGAATGCTCTACTTTTGGAACAGTCCAGGCAATAACAACAAAAAAGAACAACCATATATCACTTTTGAGTGTTCAAGGCAGCACAGAATAGATTCAGGTACAATTTCACCATAAACAGTATACAAGCTGACCTCCCTGTCCATAAAGGCTTGTGAACTCTAACCAATCAGGCCACTTTACTGCCCACGAGACTCATGGGAAATGTAGTCAAACCAATAAAAGAAAATACAGCTGGACGTCTTTGTTTTCATTTCTTGGTCTTACAAACCCATGTAGACGGGTGCAACAACACAAGTGCGCCCATAAACCAAGACTAAACCACTTCTAACCCAGAATTTAACCTGGTCTAACCCCAGAATGAACCAGATCTAACCCTGGACTTAACCAGGTGAAAAGCAGGTCTAAACCAAAGCAAGCCCAGGATTTAGACAGGAGTAACCAAGAACTAAACCAGGTCTACAACGAAGTTTAAAGCAGGAATAAAACGGGTCTATACCAGGACTAAATAATGCCACTTGAAGTCAGGACTAACCCAAGTCTAACCTAAAAATAAACCAGATCTAACACAAGACTTAACCAGGTGAAAACTAAGTCTAAACCAAAACAACCCCGGATTTCGACAGGTGTAACCCAGGACTAAACCATGTTTAAACCAGGTAGGTCGAAGCCAGGACTAACCCATGGCTAACTCAGGATTAAAATGGGTCTAACCCAGAAGTAAACTAGGTCTAGACTAAAAATTAATCAAGTCCAACCCAGTTAGTAATAAACCAACTCCAACTCATGACAAAACTAGGTCTAACCCAGGAATAAACCAGGTCTAAAGTGGAACTTACTCAGGTTTAAATAGATACTGACTAGTGCTGGGATCTCCCCACATGGACCACCATTTTGAAGATTCTCTGAATAACTTTGAAGACGAAATGCTGCCCGAGCACCCACTGTCATTATTATATTTTCTTGGATTAGATTTAGTTTCAGATTGAATAACTGTCAGTAGAAATTCTACAGATTACAAATGACGCAGTATCGTGGTATCCTTTAGTGACCAGACATGAACAAAGCCAGTATTTCTCCATTGTTCTGCTTACAGTGCGACTGATGTCTTTATTATTGAGCGAATGGACTGAGAACAGACAAAATATGACAATCCACATAAAAGCCTCACTCTCCAGGGGCAGATGAAAGACTAGCTCTCCTCTCCTCTCTCGTCTCCTACCTCCTTTTGTTCTCTCCTATCCTCCTCCCTCCTCTGTCCTTCCTCCCTGTCGCATAATCGTACATTCAGCTTCAAACTGTGAATGCTAACAAGGCTTTTAGCCACACTGAATTAATGTATCCAGTGCATTTGGCTAATGTGCTACCTTTCAAATGTCACCTTTTATGTTGTGAATGCATCCCAGCTCCTGCATTCATTTTGCACCAAATTGCAGCGTTGGTTTCACAAAGTTCATTGGTAGAAGTGCGTTTACCGGCCTTTTTAGCGGCCTTCTCTTGTTGTGGATCGTGACTACACCTGACAGAGGGACATTATAAGGTTTAGGTTTCAAATTAACTCAAATCAGGTGTAAAAGAACTGCCACTTTAGGTTTAGAGTTTGGGGAAAATAGCAGAGGAAGAAGCAAAGAAACTGACATGAATGAGAAGGTTGTTTGTTGATTGTAATGGTTTCAAAGAGTGGTTAAAGCGGACGTACCTGATTTTCAAACGAATAAAGGAGCTCAAACAAACTCTTTGGCACATTGCAGGTATTGGATTACATTTGTGGATAAGATGCACAACTTAGAACAATACTACCTGAGTTAATGTATTAGTTCATCGTGATTCATCGAAGACTTCAACGTAACTTCAGCCAACGCATAGTTCACAAGGATTTCACAAGGATTCTCAAGGATTCACAAAATAATACACTATGAGTTAACGCTAGAGATACAATGAGCTCATTATTTAATAACTATAAACTGAACGACCAGCATGAAAATATAATCATGCCAACCTTTTGTAGTTAAAGTTCATATATTAGGCAAAACTGACTGCTGTGAGCTTTAAAAGGATCCCCGGCTGCTTTTACATGCTGGTCTTTGATTAATGTTGGAATCCGTTATAAATACGTAATACCAAAAAAGCTCAAATATGTTCGTTTGTACTATTTGTTTTGATAAAAAAGGCGAAAATACGCTCGCTAGTAGGTCACCATATTTGTTTTTGTCGCGAAGTATTCTGGGTTGATGACGTCACATGGTTGTTGTCGTTGGATTTAACTGGTGCAAAACTCAACGCCAACAGTTTATATAACGCCACACTGCGCTCAGGTTCAAACTGGAAAGGCTGAACAGAAGCCATGTTCATCTTGCCGACACCATCTTCATCAACAGAGACGGCGAATCCAAGCAACCACTTGACACTACCCAGAATGCGTTGCGACGAAAACAAATATTGCAACCTACTAGCGAGCGTATTTTCACCTTTTTTATAAAACCAAATACTACAAACAAACATATTTGAGCCTTTTGGTATTATGTATTTATAACGGACTCCAACGTTAATCATATAAAACCAGCATGTTAAAGTAGCCACGTTATAATGTTGTTACCTCCTCAAAATCATACCTGGAGTTGAGTTTTTTGAGTAATTAATTATTATTAGTCTGTTTAATAACGTGTGGAAGCAACATTATAAAATAGATAAGAAAATAATACAGGCGCTTTAGTATAATTTGATAACAGATATGATTGTGGTGATGAGTTAGCGACTTTTAAGGTGCAACAAATTTCTGCCTATGACATAACAATCCAGGGAAAATTTGAATCTAGTGATTTTTAAGGCTCTAAGCAAGCTAGCCATGTAAACAGGGTTAATTTAACAAGTTTGACTACAGCAAAATAAATTCCAGGTATGTTTTTGATGAGTGAATATAATATTGTAAGTCATGCGTGTTCTAAAGGGGCATTCACACTCTTTGCTCCTAGTTTTTTCCCAGTTAGAGTCCAAATATTGGCTCGGTTTGGTCCTATTCTTGCCCTGGTTTACTCCTAGTCTAGCCCATCATTAGTTTCGAAATTCATCCCAATCTAGTCCAGAATTAGTTCCAAATTAATCCGTCTTGTCCCAGTAAGAATGTGGTTTATGTAGAAGTGTTCTACAGAAGACAATGAGCCAAAACATAGCTATAATCTGTTACCGTGGAGTTAAAACTTCATGTTGTTATTTCATGACCTCTTACTTGTCTCCCTGACTTCTCCCTAAATAAGACAACTTCATCCCAGACAGTAGCAGCTCTAAATAATGCAGTGTAGAAGTGAAGTGAGTTGTTTCTCCCAGTTACATCATATGTGCTTATACACTGTCTATTATGGCTCACTCTGAGGTAAGGAGCTGCAATGTAAAGACTGAACTGTCAGTCGTCCGTCCTTTGTAATAAGTGAGTCTGTATTCAGTATTCAGGTAAATTATTTATAGGCAGGACAATAAGATTTATTCACTTTTGAAAATATACTGCTACACTACTGCTGAATATAGGAAATGAATTACATGGAAGTTAAGAACTTGCCCCCATCACTACACTAGTTTGTTGCCTTGACACACTCACTGCCACAGCGAGATATCCGCCAAGGCAACACTGATCTGTGCTGTTTTTTGGCTTCTGACAGTATTCGACCACCTCTAGCAATGGACTTTAGCTTCAAATGTGCCGGAGTTCCCCTTTAAACCACATGTTACTGCGCTCTCTGGACTGACCACAATGTGAACCAGATTAGTTAGTTCTGTTTACTTTACTTTTGGATTGCCTTTTAATATGAATCAGAATGCAGCAGAAGTCTGTCTCATCAATGACATTTCTGTTGGTTTCAGAGTGTTGAAAAAATAGCACTGTTGCCATAGTTATTAACAACTGGAAACAAAATTTTGAATCTTTTGAATGGTGAAAAGTGCTCAAAATGCCCCCTGTAAATAGGAGGTTGAAACCCACGAATAACCCTCGATATAATGTCCATTGCTGGATAAAATAACAGTATATGTCATTATTAAGTCCATTGAATTCACTAAACAGTCAACAGTTCAGTTTCTAGAGTGGACAGTGTTGTAAGTGCACCTGTTTCCAGTATTCATAATGTATTTAGAAGATTTAAAGGCGTTGTGCAAGATTAATTACACTCATAAAAGCTTTAATTGCCTGTACTTCTCACTTTTGATCACACACATGGCCTTAAAAGAGCCCGTCTGACCCCGTGGCACACCTGCTGTTACCTGACTCCACCTGTCGGGGCCGATTGTACCCAGCGGGGCTTCTCACACAGAGGCCAGGGTCACCAGGGACTAATGAGGGGTCAGAGGTCAAAGGTGAAAAACAGCCGAGAGGAAATGGAGCTATAAAGTGTACAAGCAGCAGCCAGGGACTTCTCCACTCTGAAATGAAACCCTTTGAAAACATGCGTTTATTCTGTAGTGGCTTGTAATGTATAAAATGTGTGTGGAACTGGATAAGGTAGAAGGTATTACCATAAACACTACCAATTAAAGAGGCACTATGTAACTTTTCTCGAGGTCTCCATCCTGCTTGTATCAGCCTGTTTTGCTCCATAGACTTTGGAATGTTCCACAGTATGGCATTATGGTATCCTTTGCATGTATTCCATTACACGTGTTTTCATTGCTCAAAAGCTCCTTGGACATCTATCCACAGATCTGGCCTGTAAATTGTGGCACCTCCTTGGACATCGATAAGGTTAAGACTGTACGGTGGAACATTACAGGCAGGCAGCAAGTATTGGACCTTCAACCAGAAAAGTTCCATAGTACAGCTTTAATAGCTCCTCTTATTGCAAGTGCAACTGCTACTTTCCCACCGGTGAAACTACAATACAGTACAATACAATACAATGAAAGTGTCTATGACAGGTTAGACTACTACTAGACTACTTTGCTAAAATTCTTAAAAATCCCAGTTTCCCAGTTTTAAAATTTGATGTCCTGTTGGAAGTCATTAGCCTGATTGATCAGCCGGTTTCACTTTGTGGAAACTGTCTGACCTCGTAGCAGTAGGATTCGTTCACTCGACGGTAGGCAGGTACTTTTTTAATTTAACCAATCGCTGCTATTTGGTCGTGTGCATATACCGTATACAGTCTGCTATCGCAACTTGGGTTGGTTCTGGCCAACATACTGCTTTGCTGATTGGTCGGTGCGCCAACTACTACTTTCGGGGTTCTAGCGAACAGCCTAGTCTATTTCGATTCCTGACCTAGTCGCTGGAGAGAAATTGAATTGAGCAAAGGCACTAGGTGGCGCCAGCCTGGCTAGGAAGTCATGACATCATGCTAGGGAATTCCATAGCTGTTACCAAGCAAACTAGAAAAATATCAGAAAAATGCGTTTGTCTTGTGAAAATTGTGTCAAACTTTTGGACAGAAATTTCCGATTTCTCTAAAATAGAACTCTTTAATTTCTGTAATTTTCAACATATTTTTCAACTTTTCTTCACAAACTCCTTGTTATTTGGTGTAAAAGTATTGTTTATATTTACAACAGGTATTATCCCACCAAATTATGCTAGTTTGTTAGCATAAACCTGTCACAAGCAATTTAAAGGTGCATTGTGTAACTTTTCTGGTGAGGGTCCATCAAAACCTTTTCTTCATGGAGATATTATTACTTATTACTTTGCCTGGAATGTCTCACATTGTGGTATTAAACCTTCCTGTCATAATAGAGCCCAAACCAGACCAAGTTACAGGTCAGATCAGTCTGAATGTCTGTTTTTCTAGGTATTTCTGAGCTAAATAAAACCACCTGTAATTGAAAAAAATAAATGCAAGGTTGAGGTGTTTAATGTCATACTCTGCCACATTCCAGGCAGAGCAATGGACCCTCTACCAGAAAATAGCACATTTATTCAAAATAGTCTCATGAATCCCGTAACTTGCAGATGCACCTTCACTGTCTCAGCAGTCCTTCGTCTCTGTACACATCCCTCGCAGGATAAATACTTCACTTGCCGTCAGATGCCAAAACAGTTTGAGAAGTGACAGGAGACACACTCACCCCTCCTGGTTTATACAAATGTGTTGACAGAGAGCGCTTCCATAATGGAGACTGTCCCGTGACCTTTGCCCTTTGACCCTGAGGACAGTGTTGCTCCTCTGGTCCCTGTGCTGTTAAGACACAAACACAAAGACACACAGACACAAAGACAAGACTGTTCATGGAGAATGAGAATGGAGCAGTTTGTGTGAGGCTGGGACTGGAAACTTTAAAATGATGATGTGGGAGACACCAGGTCAAACCTATTATATACACTACTACTGCTACTAATGCTGCTACTACTAGTACTACTGCTACTGCTGCTACTACTGCTGCTACTACTACTACTACTACTACTACTACTGCTGCTACTACTACTACTACTACTACTACTACTACTACTACTACTACTACTGCTACTACTACTACTACTGCTACTGCTACTGCTACTACTACTGCTACTGCTACTGCTACTACTACTGCCACCTACCGCTACCACTACCACTACCACCTGCCACTACCACTACCACTACCTACCACTGCCACCACCAGAACCACTGCCACCACTGCCTACCACTGCCACCACCATTACTACCACCGCCACCACTAATGCCACTACCACCACTACCACTACCACTACCACCACCGCCTACCACTAGCACCACTGCCACTGCCACTGCCACCGCTGCTACCACTATTACCACCACCGCCTACCTACCACTGCCACCACTAGCACCACTGCCACCTACCACCGCCACCTACCACTACCACCACCACTACCACCGCCACCACTAGCACCACTGCCTACCACTAGCACCACTGCCACCACCACCGCTACCACCACTACCACCACCACTACTACTTCTACTACTACTACTACTGCTACTGCTACTACTGCTACTGCTGCTAATACTACTACTATTACTACTATTATTATTACTATTACCACTACTACTATTATTATTACTATTATTACTATTACTACTACTACTATTATTACTATTACTACTACTGCTACTACTACCACTACTGCTGCTACTACTAGTACTACTGCTACTACTGCTGCTGCTGCTACTACTATTACTACTACTGCTACTACTACTGCTACTACTACTACTACTGCTACTACTAGTACTACTGCTACTGCTACTACTGCTACTGCTGCTAATACTACTACTATTACTACTACTATTATTACTATTACCACTACTACTATTATTACTACTATTATTACTATTACTACTACTACTATTATTACTATTACTACTACTGCTACTACTACCACTACTGCTACTACTACTGCTACTACTAGTACTACTGCTACTACTGCTACTGCTGCTACTACTACTACTACTACTACTACTACTACTACTACTACTACTACTACTACTGCCACTACTGCTACTACTACTACTACTACTACCACTACTACTACTACTACTTCTACTACTGCTACTACTACTACTACCACTACCACTAAAACTACTACTACTACTACTACTACTACAACTACTACTGCTACTACTGCTGCTACTGCTATTACTACTACTACTACCACTATCACTACTACTACTAGCCTGCAATGTTTCACAGTATGACTTTAAAGCTGCGACCATGCTTGTTTCTATGGATATGTTTCTACTCTGCCTGGAATGTTCCACAGTATGACATTAAACACCTCTACCTCAAATTTACTCTATTACAGGTGCTTTTACTTCTCAAAAATACGTAGAAAAACAGGCATTCTGACTGTGAGCGGGGTCGCCTCTCCACAGATCTGACTTGTAACTTGGTCTGGTTTGGTCTCCATGAACATGCTTGTGTCCATGAAGATATAGAAATTTAATGCCATTTATTGTGGAAAATTCCCAGCAAAGCCATGGAAACAGACTTTCTCAGAAAACTTACACAGTGCAGCTTTAGTGTGTTAGTCCTTGTTGAGTTTGACTTTCTTTTAAACACATAAAGTCCCATTTGCTTTAGTGAGTGCAACTCTATTATTTATGGGCCAATAAAAGAACACTGGAGAGAGTTATACTTTATTAATACAGTCTCTATGGTCAGTGACACAGATCCATCAAGGAAAGTGAGGGAGGTCACCATCCTGCTATCGCTCATCGCTGTAGAGTGGACCAGCGGAGCGAGGGAGAGAGAAACATGGAGGGAGAGACGGATGAGGGGATGGACACAGGGAGAGGGAGAAAAGACGGTGAGAAAGAGGAGAGGGAAAGAGAAAGAAAGAGAAATATGGGAAGAAGAGAGAAGGAAGCAGGCGGTGTAGAAGAATGGAAAGTGCAGACAAAGGGGAATAGAAAAACAAAGAAAAAGATGAAAGATTGAAAAAGTGGTGAAGGAGGGATAGGGAGAGGCAGAGAGTGAGAGAAAGAGAGGAGAGCCAACACTGAAACACTAAATTTCTCTGATCTGGCCAAGATTTTCAAACTTAGATCAGGTTATTCATCTTATTTTCAGATTTATTATCTTCTTACTAGTTCTGACTTGGTTAAGTAATCTTTAAATTGTCACATATATGTTTTCCATGACTCAACTAGTCAGAAAATCTTAAATTTAGGCCATAAATGTTTAAAAGAAGCTACAATCTATTTTCCATAGTTTCCCCCTGCAACACTTCACTTGTTTTTAGATTCAGTGATACAGATTTGCTTTATACTCAAGTATGTTTATCTAAATAAACTCCATAAACTTATTTCCAGCCCATGAACACTTACATGAGCCTGCTTCATTCTAGTCTAGAGGTTGTATATTTTAAGATAAAAATTATCTTGCTGCATGGACAAATAATTTCACTACTTTGAAGTCATTGTTAGATAGATTTAACCATTTATAACTGACATTTTGGCCATGCTTTTTTGCAGTGAAGAGATAAGCTAAACTTTATCGAATCAAAATTCTGATAAAGAGATAAACACAAAATTCCCTGTTACGACCCAAAATGAATCACAACATATTTACATAGGTCACGGAAAACAAAGTTAAGGATTGACCGTTTTTATTTTTCCTTACTCTGGATTATTATCATTGATTGACTGTTGACATCTGGGACCAAATAAAACCCTTAACCCGTGCCCAAACTAAGAAATAAAGGAAAACAGAGAAAAAGGCCCTGTTGAGTCGGACAACGTAAAATAAGGACGACGTGCTGGACAAAGCCAAAAAAGCTAGGCTAACAAAAAAGCTAAGGAAACCAGGAACAGCAAAACATAAGAATAACTTACAAAAACAAAACTAGGAAAAAATACTGCTAAAACGGATCATAAAAAACAGGAGGGGAAACATAAAAGGTGCCCAAATGAACTGCGTGAAGTCGCCCCCATCAAACGCAAACTTACACAAAAACTATGTCAATTGTTTGTGCTGTTTTGTGCTGCAAAAAGTTTCATTTGTGCAATTCTGGTTCTCAAGATATTTGCAGTTTTATTTTCAGCCGATGACGTCGTCCAGCCCCTCAAAATGTTAAATAGCCTCAAAACAGGCAGAAAATTATAGATAATGTTTGCATTTCGTTTGTGCTGTTTTGTGCTGTGACAATTTTCGTTTGTGCGAGTATATTTCTAAAATTATTAATTATTCTTTCTGCGGTAATTATAGGACATCATTTCCGCAAACTCTGCAAAACTAATGCCGATAAACGATCTCAGGCTGCGGAAAAGTCTGTATTATTATATAAAATATGAATCAAAATCAAATTACTAAAGACTGTTACAGACTTTTCCACAGCCTGAAATCGTTTATCAGCACTAGTTTTGTGGAGTTTGCCGCCGTTAGCTGAGCGGAAATTAAGTCCTATAATTAGGGGGGCTGGATCTGGATGTCATCATCGGGTGAAAATGAAACTGCAAATATCTTAACCATAATCACACAAACAAAACTTTTTGCAGCACAAACGAAGCACAAATGATTGACATAGTTTTTGTGTAGGTTTGCATTTGATGGGGGGTCAACTTCACGGAGGTGCCCAAACGTAACATTCCCCAAACACTATTTTACAAGATCTGTACTTTTTTTTTTTTTTTTTTTTTTACGTATCTAAGGTTGTTTTTTTTTACTTTGTGCAAACCCAACTTATATAATCATATCCAACTTCAAGCCAGTATACGTTTTCACTTTTCTATCGGGAGCTATACACTATGTAACCGATACCACCCTCAAGTCATTTTCCTGTTTTCATAAGTTTTGTTTTTTGTAATTCCGTTTTAGTTTATTGTCCCTGAGCTGCAGCAGTGTGTGTGCCCCCTCGTCTCCGTTCACCGGTTTCATTTGGTTTGGCCGTCACACCTCCGCTCGCTCTCATCCATCACACTTACACAGGCCTGTACCTTTTACAGTATGTCATACACCTATCTACTCTCTTTCTCTTCTTTCTCTCTATCCCCCCTTTTCACTCTCTTTTTCTATTTCTTTTATCTTACTCTAGTTTTCGTTTCGTCCTCTCCTCTCTCTCTTCCTCTTTCTCTCTTCCTTTCTCTCATTCTCTTGTTCTCTCTCCCTCTTTTTCCCTTATTTTACACTCCCTCTCTTTTCCTCATCTCTCTCTTTTTCTTTCTGTTCACCATCTTCCTCCATTTCTCCATCTCTACTTTTCCGTCTCCTTTCTCCGTCTCTGGTTGTATCTCTCCTTCTCTTTCTTTCTTCTCATCCATCTCCCCTCCTCTCTCTTTCTTTACTGTCTTTCTGTCACTCTTCTGTCACTTCCTGTCTGTCTGCCTTTCTCAGCGTTGCCTTTCTCACTCCTCTCATCTCTCACTCCCTCTTTCTCTCTCTCTGCTTTTTCCTCTCTCCATCCCTCCCCCTTTCTTTCCCCTCTCACTCATCTCACACCTCTTTCTCTTTCTTTTTCATTCATATATTATCTGTCAAAATCAATGTCATCTGTCAAATCTGTCTTTCTGGATCTTCTTCAGCTCAGCCAAACCTGGACTATTTTTCACTGCTGCTGACGGCACACACAATGGGAGGGGGGTATAAAAAAGCAAAATAATAATAAAAAATCCACTCATATTGATAAAAAATTGGATTCAGTTGATACTTTGCAGCTGATGTCATCATCAAACTAGAGGCACTGCTCTGTCTGAAGCTGTTACTCAAGTTAGACTTTAATCTGTGCTTTGTTTTTATACACTCTGACCCTAACTTCAACAGTTGAGCTGATTTATTGTGGACATTTAAACTCTGTACCTGTTTGTATATCTATCCCCCTTTGTGTGTTTATGCGTGTGTGTGTTTTTTAATTAATTTATTTGTATTATTATTTTCCTCTATTTTTTTACATTTTTATTTTGTATCTATTTTACATTTTATTTATTTTTTATTTTACTTTATTTTTTACTTTATTTTTTTATTATTATTATTATTGAACTACTTTATGTATATATTTTTTGTTATGTAAGTCATATATAATTTAAATTTAAATGTATTGATTCATTTTTGTTTATTTGATTTATATTCATTGTTATTGTATGTGATGCTTACAGTGTATTTTAATGATTATTTGGCACCAAAAATAAGCTTTTTTCTTCCTTCTTCTTTCTTTCTTTTCTTTTTTTTATTGTAAAATACGCAAGGCAAGTCTATTTGTATAGCACAATTCGTACACAAAGTAATTCAAAGTGCTTTACAGAATAAGAAATACATTAAAATCACAATACAAACAAATGAAAACATAAATAATCATCATGAAATTTTAAAATAGAGATGAGACATTAAATTAGAGAGAATAGAAGAGTGTGGAACGAAAAATGAAAACCTTTCAGTTATAGAATATTTGTTATATACTGAAAATGTTAATAAATAAAGTAAAAAAAAAAAAGTTGAGCTAATTTGTGCTTTTAAACACATCCCTCTCAAATAACGTTCATTTTCACCTTTTTTGTTGAAAATCAAACTCCTAAACAGGACCGTGGGCACTTGTATTGATCACAGGCTCCTGGAAATGTGTTGTTTAAATCCATCTTGTATTTTTTCTTGAGGTTTAAGGCTTTTTTGGGCAGTTTTTGCTAATGTGTGTAGTATGTCACAATGGTAACTGCTGAAGATTTCGTGATAGACACACAGTCAGCACAACCCAGCAGGATGCCACAGCAACGTATCAACATTGTTTAGATAAAGAAAATAGATTTCAGTAGCAATCTGGGACATAAACAGTATAGACTTTAAATAATCAGAGCTGGGATTGAACCTCCAACCTTCAACAACCATTTTACCACCAAAATCATTCATATTTTCCGAGATACTGCTTCCCACTAGTAATTCTTTCTTTTCTTCTCTGTGCTCCACTATGACACTATCCCAGCATGCCCCCTCACTCACTATGAGATCTCAGCATGCACCTGGCTCACTCCGGTCACAACCAATCAACACGATCGGTGGGGGACCCAGAGCGCCCCCGCTGGCAGACGGCGGGACCAGCACATCCGGCTGGGTTCAGCAGGACGGGGGTCAGATGCGTTGGCCTGGTGTTAACACAAACAGGTCCGGATGATCCATTTGTGCTCTCAGTTTGAGCTCAGAGCGAGGCGCACTTTGGAGACTGAATGACCGAGGTTCTGTGCGGTGATCCTCAATGAGAAGTGACCGAGGAGAAGACCTGCCTGACCCGACCTGGACGTACTGAACCAATGGAGTCACTGGAATACACTAATCCTGACTAATCCAGAGATACTGATATGAGATTATCTTCAGTGAAAATTAATAACATAATTGTCTTGGGTTCTTATTGACGAAAACGAAATAATATGGCGTAGTCAAAATAGTGTTGGTGATTTTATTTACAGGAGCTCAGGAGCTGGTGCTTTAGAATTTTGGACATAGGGCTTCATTTGTTGGAGATGTGTGGAGATACTTTTTTAAATATTCCATCCAGTCCTTGTATTTGGATAAATTTCTGATGCTAGGCTAGTGCATGTTAATAGCCATAGTTGTCCTGCCACTAAAAACAGTCTTACCCACTCCACAGTGCATCCCAAGCAAATCTATTATTGTGCCAGACTGTCGATGTGAATGTCTGTGTGGATAGAATAATGTTTGAACTAATCTTGCATTGCCGCATGAATCGTCGCTATTTTCTCATATATCAGTCCACCACTGCCAAACTTTCTATCAGGAAGTACAACTCGCTGCTGCTGCTCAGACATAAATCCTTCCAATGCAAGATTGGTTTTACTTCGAAAATGATTCTATCAACACAGACATTCACATCGACAGATGACATGCACTAGCCTAGCACCAGCAACCTCTTCAAACACAAGGACTGGATGGATTTTTTTCTTTTTTAAGTGTCTCCACACGTCTCCAACACTCTGGCTCACTAGGAAATGAGACCCTATGTCCAAAATTCTGAACTTAATGAAAAACGGCTTTTTCTCTACAAATAGAAATAGATACATTCCTCCTTTAATACTGAAAAATCACGACCATAAACAAAAATACACTAATAATAATCTCTAATCAGGAAAAAGAATAATATTATCAATTATAAAAACAGAAAATTGCATGACATCACACATCACAACAATGGCTATGGCGAAAGGAATGTTTGCGCAGAAATCAAGAAACGCCGGTATCACGGGGCTGACGAGACTACTCCTTCACAGTAAAGAGTGTCCATGTTATTTCTCATATATTTATTACCTCATATCCAGCCATCCAATCAGATTAGTCTATTTCAGTGGCGCGTGTGAAACAAAGGAGCTCATTGGTCGTCATCATTTACAAACAAGATCGAATTTCTCTCACCTCAGATTAACAGAGTCTAGTTCTTTCGTCGCTGATTCTGTCGTAAGCAGCCGTATTTGTTTTGGCACAGATCGTCCACGCGTGTCCCTGATTGGCTAACCCACCTGTCAATCACACCCTGAACACATGAAGTCCGGGAGATTCAACAGGGACGAGACTCACATCTTCGTAAAGTATTGTAGATGTGTGTATTCAGGATCCAACGCAAATGAATAATGCAAATTGCCACTATTCATGTTTAATTTGATTTGATTTTTAACAAGTGAATCATTATGAAGACACTCCCTCTTCTGCTAATTACTCTCACACACTCTCTCTTCATTTTTTCTCTCCTTCTCTCTCTTTCACGGTTTCCTTTTTGTATCTTTTCTCTCTCTCTTCTCTCTCTCTATCCCTTCACAACCGCCAGCCATATTCTCTCTCTGTATATCTCCTTTTCTCTTTCCCTATCCGTCTTTCTCTCTTTCTGTGTCTCTCTCCTTTTCTCTTCTCAGTGCTCATTACTTTTTCTTTTCCTCTGTCTTTTCAATCTTCCTTTGTCTTTCTCTCATAATCTTTCTATTCCTTCATCAGTACCTCTTTGTCACCTCCTGTCTCCCGTTTCTCTTTCTACCTCAACCCTCCCTTCTCTCTTCCTACCTCTTTATCTTCTCTCTCTCTCTATCCGTCTACTACTGCCCCATCTTCTCTCTCTTCTTTCTTCTTTTTTCCCTGTCTTTTCAATCTACCTCTTTGTTTCTCCCAAAAAAATCTTTCTATTTCTTCATCAATGCCTCTTTGTCCCCTCCTATCTTCCCTTTCTCTCTCTCTCCCTCTACACCTCCTTCTCTCTCTCTCCCTCTCTATCTTCTCTCTCTCTGTCTGTCTACTACTGCCCCCTAATCTTTTCTCTCTTTATGTCTCCTTTTTCACACTCCCTCTCTCTTTTTCTCTCTTTCTGTGTCTTTCTATCCTTTTCTCTCCTCTCTCTTCATTCTTCTTCTTTTCTCTGACTTTTCCATATCTCTCTTTGTCTCTCTCTCCAAAAATGTTTCTTTTCTTTCATCAATACCACCTTCTCCCCTCCTCTCTTCCCTCTTCCCTCTTTCTCTCTCTGTCTTTGTCTCACTCTCTCTCCCTCTGTCCTTCTTTCTCTCCTTCTCTCTCCTTCTTCTCCATGGAGATGTTACAGTTATCCTTTAATTATTCCACATTATAGAAATAAACTTTGTAATCACAGTGGGGACAGGTTAATGGTCAGATCTATGGAGAAGCGAGCCTGTGCAGGGGAAGATTTCATATTTTTAAAGTTATTTTTGAGCTATAAAACACCTGTTATTGAACAAAAGCAAAAGAGATATGTTTAATTCTACTGTGGAACATTCCAGGCAAATAAATAACATCTCCATGGAGACAAGCAAATATCAAACCCTCCAGTGCACCTTAACTTAATTTGCTCTTTCACAGCCTCTACAAAATAAAGCTTGAGTTGCATCTTCATTATAGCTTTATATATTTATTTTTCAGTTTGACTCAAAACAATAAGACTGATCTGTGCTGATTTGTTGTTTTTCATTAAAGGGGACAGATTATAAAGTCGACTTTAATGAGCTTTTAATTGTAATCGTGTTTCCTCGTTATTAACTTCCGTAAAGGTGCATTATGTACCTTTTCCGGTGGAGGATCCATCAAATGCTTTTCTCCATGGAGATGTTATTGCTTTGTCTGGAATGTTTCACAGTACGGTAATGAAACTTTCTATCTTCTGGGGACCAAACCAGACCAAGTTACAGATCAGATCTGTGGAGAGGCGACCCAGCTCACATTCAGAATGCCTGTTTTTTGAGCTCTAAAACCATCTTTAATTTAATAAATGTAAAGTACCGTATTTTTCGGACTATAAATCGCACTGGAGTTTAAGTCGCACCAGCCAAAAAATGCATAACGAAGAAGAAAAAAACATGTACAAGTCACACTTTTTGGGGGAAATTTATTTTATAGAATCAGAGACCAAGAACCAACATTTCATCTTGAAAGGCAAGTTATAGAAGTTATAGTAATAAAAAACAATCCAATAGAGAAGAATCCGTGTATCATTCGTTCGTTCGTTTTTCAATATAGAACCAAAAATAAGAAAATGAAAAAAGACTCTCTTTTCTTTATTATTTGTCTTTAAAACCAAAATTAAAAAACAGATAACGATTTGTTTGTTCATTGTTGATTCATATATATGATACGTATATTTGGTCTATGGGCTGTCAGTGTGAAAAATGTAATATATAAGTCGCACCTGAGTATAAGACCACCCAAACCCTGAAAAAAGTGCAACTTATAGTCCGAAAAATAGAAAAAAGTAGAGCTGTTTAATGTCAAACTGTGGAACATTACAGGCAGAGCAATGGCATCTACATATCCATAGAAACAAGCATCAAAAAGTCACATAGTGCACCTTTAAACTTGCATATTTTCATTCATTCATACATATTTGAGTAAGCATTTATTGTCCTGCATTTGAGACTTGAGTGCTCAGAAAATTTTAGTTTTCACCTACCCCTTGTCTCCGCCCACTGCTTTGTACTCACTTTATGTAGTTATTTAAAAAATTCAGATTAGGATCAGAATACAGAATCTTTCCTATGCCTATTATTTTATACCAAATGTTCCTGTATTTCTAAATGGAGACAGAGATGTTTTTATTTACCTCTGACCTAGCTCTCCCTGCTCTGCTCCTCCAGGTGAAAGGTTTGTGCGCAGTTTTTTTGATTCTTTTTTTCTGTCTTTGAATCTCCCAGCCCCCCGCTCGTGCTCCCCTTTAGACCAGGACCCCAGATAACCCCACATCACCACATCAAAGCTGAGATGAGGGAGGAGGAGAGCGATCGAGAGAGAGGAAAGAGGAGGAAGAGAGGAGGAGGAGGGGCGGCCATGTTGGGAAGGTTCAGAGAGGGAGTGTGCTGCTTATACCTGCAGTCAGATCTGAAGTCAGGGTTGATCTCTTTATTTCCATCTCTGGATCTCCATCTTGCTCTGGGATTATGTGATTTTTGTATAAGGAGAAATCAAAACCATTACACGGTCTCTATTTTAGGCTTTTAAGAATGACAAAGAAGGACGTGTCAAACAAAATCGCATACAAATATTTAAACAGCCACTGAAGATCTACAGCTAAGGACTTAGGGAAGTGGAGTAGGGAAGGAGCATCTAGAGCACACAGAGTTTGTAGAAAACTCACCAGTGTTGGAAATAATAGAAAATTTATAGATACTTAGAGACAGGGTTCCTGAAGTCATTGAAATCCTGGAAAAGTCATGGAAATTGAAAATGACATTTCCCAGACCTGGAAAAGTTGTAAATTCGGTGAAAGTTTTGGGAAAATCGTGGAATTTTAGTATCTCTTACATACAACTACAGCGTTCTGTTAAGTCAGGGTAGACGCGGGGTTTTAAAAGTCTTATGTTTAGGTTTTAAATGTCATGTTCCTAAATTAAGGCCTTAAAAAGTCTTAAATTATGTTGTCCATGTCTTATTTTTCACAAAGCTTAACTTTTATTAGCCTGTTTTTTGGATTACTCAACCTGGCTGCAGTGCAATGTGAGACAAGACAATGTGAAAGCGAAGTTTGTCTTGTTAGAATGTTAAAAATGATTTTTGGTCATCTTACAAGCAACGCAGACGACTATAAATGAGTTCTCAATGAGTTTTTGGTTATTTAAAGCAGTGAGTAATGATCATTATTAGAATTGGATCTGGTGCTTTTCGCCTGCATAATGGATGTGAGGTTGGTCTTAATTTGCATTTAAGTGGTCTTAAAAAGGTCTTAAAAAGTCTTAAATGTGGGGTAATCAAACCTGGGGATACCCTGTAAATTATCATTAGGCTATTATGATTATTTCCGAATGTCTTTTGTTTAAAAGAAATGTTTAAATGCATTGGCAGGATTTTGAATGTTAAAAAGCTTAAATACATATATTACATAAGGTGAGTGGAAAGGGTTAATTTCATATTTAGCCCTAAAAGTATTCTCCATTCTACACATGTAAGGTGCTGTAAAGTCATGGAAAATTCACTTTAGGTCATGAAGAAGTCATGGAAAAGTTTTGAAATTTTGTAAGTGAAAAAGAGCACACTGAACACCAGCATTACATATTCTCATCCATCCATCCATCTTCTCCCGCTTAATCCGGCTGGGTCGCGGGGGCAGCGTGCTGCCCAATACTCATAGCACCTGACCCCCCCTATGAACCCCTCTGCAGGTGGTGAGCCCACAGGAGGGTGGACAACATGGTCCTTGATGTTAGTTAATTTTCTGAGCACTCAAGTTCATTACATATTCTGTTAAAGATTACTTTGCAAAATCCACTTTTTGGTACTTTCTATCATGTTATAACATTGTTCCCTGGTCAAAAACATACCTGAAGTGGCTTTATATGTCATCTATACATGTTTGAATAATCTAGCGATCTCTCCTGAGCCCTATTCAAATCCCCTTTATGGTACGATACAAAACAATACACTACAACTTCACAAACCTGATGCGATGCGCTGTAGTTTCATTAGCAGATTGTGTTGTCAAGTGATTTGGACTTTTTTGGCTAATATCACATTTTCAAAACAATAAAAGGTAACATGGTGATCTAAATATGTTACGTGTTAGTAGTTAATACTCTGTAGAAGTAAAATATCTTAAAGGTTCAGGGTCTAATGGTCCAAGTGTATTCAGAATATTTTGAATACTTTCACATTGAGTTGCTTTATATTACAGTGTAAAAGAATAACTGGATTAAAAACGGTTTCATGATTGTGGCACTGTTTGTTATTATTTATTCCTAATCCGATAAGGAAAAAGTAAACGTAAATTGCACTTAAATACATCTTAATTTTCTGAACCAGCCAAGCGAAGCCTCTTTGACATTCAGTGTGTCTTCATCTCATTTGTTCCACAGATGAGTCCAGGATGCAGTCATGGGAAGACCTCGGAGGCTCATGGACCAGGGGGATCTGGGCCAGGTCTTTGGTCTGAGAGACTGAGCACCGCAAAACCCTTTGGCTCTGGACTAAACCTGGAGAAGACCCTGGACCCGCTGAACAAGAGCAGGTCTGTGAGTCTGGTTCATGGAGTTCTCACGAGTTCACATTATGCTGCACAGATAATAACGCGCTATGTAGTATCAAACACAGCTGATCTAAAGGTGCACCATGCAACCTCGTCTCCATGGAGATGTCTTTGTTTTGCCGAGAATGTTCTACAGTATATGCCTGAGCAGCCAAAACCACACTCTGGGATATTACTTAAAGTGCCTGTGACAGGTTACACTACTCATTTTACTACACACACTTAAGATCATTCAATTTAAGATTTTCCCAATTTCGCCATTTTTTAGGTTTAATTTTTTAATTTTTGTTTAATAATTTTTTTTGTAATTTTCTGCAACAACAAAGCAAACATAAAACACAACAAAACATACAGCCAACACATATACAAAACACACAAAAAAATAAAAAAGGGATGGGGGGCATGCGTATTTGCATCTTTGGGCTCTCAAAACAAATGTGCACATATACAGTTGTGCTCCTAAGTTTACATATCCTGACAGAATTTATGATTTCTTGTCCATCTTTCAGAGAATATGAAAGATAACAAAAAAACTTTTCTTTCACTCATGGTTAGTGCTTGGGTGAAGTCATTTATTATCAAACATCTGTGTTTCCTCTTTTTAAATCATAATGAGAACAGAAACTACACAAATGACCCAGTGACAGCCTGGAGTCTTTTGTGATAGTTGTGGATGTGTTATTTTCTCTGATGGTAAATCTGCACATTCTTCTTGGCAAAAGGCTCCAGTTCCTGTAAATTCTTGGGCTCTTGTCTGAACTGCAGCTTGAGATCTGCCCAGAGGCTCAGTGATACTGAGGTCAGAAGAGACGAACACTCCAGAACCTGTCACTGGAGCCAGTGACAGGTCCACTTGCCTTTGTGTTTTGGATCATTATCATGTTGGAATATCCAAGTACATCCCATGTGCAGCTTCTGGACCAAGAAATCATCAATTCTGCCAGGGTATGTAAACTTATGAGCACAACTGTATATATATATATTAGCATATATACCATAGGCCGTATATATGAGTGGACTAAGTGAGTATGACGTCGCCCATTGCGTTCAGCACCGCTCAAATGAGGCTCGCGATGCCACGGAGCGAATCTGGAGCCAGACTCTATGTTATGAATAGCATTTTTTTGACAGACAAAATAGCGAGAAAAAAAAATGGATCATGTAGAGCGGGTTCATACTAACATTTTAAGACCAAAATGATGAGGCTCAGCGCAGGAGTTACAGAGAGAGGGACGACATGATCTAAATGTAAGTCAATGGGAAAAAGGGAGAGAAGGAGCCGGAAGAGTCTCCTGGAGCACTTCCTGTTTGGCACACTGCGGCTAACGGGTTAGCTTTGTCCACTCATATATACGGTCTATGAGATATACACATTTTTTGCACTAAGTCCCCAAGGTGCACTTACACACACCTTACACAGGCATATACATACATATACATACATGTACATTTTGACATTTTCCTTTCCCTTTTCAGTTAACAGTGTGTTATTTTACACTACTTTGTCCAGATGAAGTTTAGCCATCGTCCACGGGCCAACGGTGTGTTTGTTTTTTGTGTCCCACAGCTGGGCAGCCTGCTTCATAGAATTAAATCTAAAAAGTCTGTGTGCCAATTGTCTATGTCAAAGCACTCATGCTTATGTTTCTATCTGATAAAAACCTATTTAAAAAAAAGTCTGATAATATATGGTCCTCTTTTTTAGGTGGACAATCTTGAGTTCTTATTGCAAGCAGGCACAGCAGGTTTAAAATTTTACTTCCTGGTATTATCTGACAAATACAAATATAAGAAAACTGCATTATTTTGTTGAAATCATGTTTAAAAGGCACTGTTCGGAAAGAATCTGTTCAGGTACATAAATGTACATTTACAGTACAAAATCGTTCTGTATATGCAGTAACTATCTATAATTTTTCAACATAGATATCAGCGGCTTATAACCCGGTTGCGGCTTGTATAACTTTTTTCTTAATTTTTTTTTTTAAATCGAGGGATGCGGCTTATTTACCAGTAGGTAAATTTACCAGGCTTATTTACCTATAGTCCGGAAAATATGGTAGGTTAAATGTTCTTTGGATTTCTCTCATCGCTGAGTTCTTGAGTCTAGTCAGTACTAGATTTAAAAGATTTAACATTTGTGAATTTACCTTTTCAGTATTTCATGGCTGGAGGTATGACATCACATTCTACAATTTTGAATCCACCAATCAGAGAGCGTATAGTCGTTACCATGGTGACAGAAGGTGTGTATACACACGTTCATTCCGGAGCTTGTGCCATTTCTCAGCAAACAGCGAACCAGAAGCCACCTTTTCACAACCTCTCCAAGTCTCTACACAGACTTCACTCCAAACAAGTCCAAACCTCAACTCAGAACATCTCCCAACCTCTGAGAACAACTGGTAAGAACTTTCTCCACCAGAGATTTGTGTAGCACATGTAGTAATCCACCTTCATCCTGTGAGATATGACTGAGATACAATTTACCAACTTTTACTGGCTTCACCAAAGAAATATTACATTTAATATTGTAAATATTCATTGAGTGTATGGAAGTTCACTGTGTTAGTTTATGCATTTTACTGCCTCTACTACAAATGCATGTAAAGCTAACATGACATAAGCAACTATCCAGTGTTGAAACCTACTAATATGAAATGTTTTGTTACAGGTACTTTTGGAGAACATGGAGCAACAAATATTTCCTCCTGCCCCCAGGAACCTGCCTGAACCTGGTCCTTCACATGTAGAGGACAGCTCCCCCTCAGTGTTTGACCAGGAGGACACCCACGGCTACAGACCAATGTCTACGGGGTCCAAACGAAAAAGGAGCAGCTCTGAATTTCAGGTTTCACCCACACAGGTGGAGCAGGGAGCTCCTGCCAGCAAGCGTAAGCCTGAACCTGGCGTTTCCTACAATCGGCCAATGACCCAACAGCAGCCGATGTGGGGCCAGTATTATGGGCGCTGTGCACACTGCAATAGTGGGGCAGTGTGCCACGAGGACGTCTGGCAATACCCCTGTGGTCGTGTTAAAGAGGTATGGAAACATGGGCATTATATCAAAGATGATTTTATGTACATGAGTTTTGGAAAAAAAACTTTTCTGATGAGATGTTTCTGTTTAGTTGACCTCACACCATGTGATCAGTGAGGACATGCTGCGTGCATATGGGATTGTGTAAGTACTGCCATTACAAATGTGGCATTGTTAAGTTGCTGAAATCAAAATGATGAGTTCTTGCATGTGTTCACTTTTATTTATTTTTCCTCTATAGAAATGGGGAATTAATGGTTGAGGTGATACCACCTCCGCCGATACCCCTGTACACCAATGCTCCCAGGCCTAACACGGACTATGCCACGGAGTTAACAAGGTAGACAAACTTTCACAAACTACTAAAAACCTTTCTTCTGACTCAGTCTGGTTGTGTGGTTTCTAATTATTAATTTTCTTCAGGCAAGTGGCGGTAATCCCCACAGGCCCAATCCACAGGGGGCGCTGTACACACTGCGGTGGTCAGGCAGTGTACTATGAGAGTGACTGGCACTACCCCTGTGGTCGGGTAAAAGAGGTATGGAAACATGGGACTGTATTTGATGGATTCCTGGTTGGTTTGTTGACTTTTCTCATGAGGTATTTTGTTTTGTCTCAGCATTTGACGTCTCAGCATTTGATCACCGAGAACATGCTGCGACCCTGTGGCATTGAGTAAGTACTGCTACTGCAAACATCTTCAGCATTTCTGAATCAAAGATGAGTTGTTTCACTGATTGGTTGATTTATTTTTTCCTCTTGGAGAAATGGAGAAATTATTTATGATGTAGTTCCTCCTCCACCTCGTCCTCTCCCTGACTGCATCACCGAGGCAACACCAAGGTACACAAACCTTCATAGATTTTGTGTAACATCTTATCTAACTGATTCATAATTATAATTGTTCTCTTTAGCGATGGAAACTTGGTGGAAGCGATGGATGTAGATGAGCCCCTTTCTCTCAACAATCCTGCTGCATCTACGTCAGTCTCCACATCAGCGCAAGACGCTGTTATATTTGTGCACATTGTTACTTATACTTATCAGATCTAACTGTGCACATACCTGATTTAGGCCAGTTCCAAAGGCGTCCCCACCCCCCAAAAAGCCAAAGCGAACCATCGACCCGGAGACCTTCGAGATACCCACTGGTTTCACCACGTTCAGGGACCAGAACTGGTTTAAATTTCGAAAAGAGCTGGGAACCAAAGAACCAAAAGTGATCAGTGATGCGCTGCAAGAACAGGTAAGATTTCAGCTTCACTCATCCAAGTTACTACTGACCATGTTCTGAAGATTCTGGACAAATATGCCCAAGAGTAATGCATTTTATTTCTTTACAGTGGGGGGAAATGAACTCAGCTGACAGAGCCAAGTACGAGCAACAGGCCCAAATAGCAGCGCATGTTGCTCGTCAGCTCCACCCTGAACTTTGTCCCGCTGAGCCTCCAGAGGATGAGGACCTAGAGGTCCGTGCAGTAGATGCACTTATACTAATACTATATACTGAATATACTGAGCAGAACAAGAATATGTGCTGATATGACCTGTTCTTCTGTTTATCCATTCCAGACTAATCTTAACAGCCTTTCCGAGAGTAAAAGGCGCTCATTCTGTAAGACAATTCTCTATAAAAATAATTCATGTTAAATTTGAATTTACAGTAATCAGTGTCTGTATTTTTATTTTACAGTGAAAGAAATGAAGAAGTGGAAGGTAAACCCTCTGGAGAAGAAGATGCAGGAGAAGAAAAAGGAGAAGACGCAGAAGAAAAAACAAATGAGGCTGGAGGAGATGTCGATGGAGGAGCAGAAGAAAATGTTCATGTCTCAGCTCTGTCTGTCATCGGATGAGGAGGACACGAGTGATTTTATTAAAGTGCTGTAAATAAACACATTTTTAGTGCCATTTAAGAGTTCTTCTTAAACCCATTTGATTACTGTTCAAGTGCAACCTGTATTTGATTCTGTTTGTGATGGTCGGTCCTGTCACTATACAGGCCAGGTGTGCCCAGTTGGGAACAAGATTAAAAGAAAAAATAACCGTGCCCCCCGTACTATCCAGAGGCCATTTTCAATAAAGTCTATGAAGCATGAATTTTGGTTAGAATTTAGTATTTGCATTTTATAAGTACACACTCATGAGGTAGTGTCCCAAAACATCCATCAAAGCAAATCAGATCAAATTGCTGACAGAAACCCAAATAATTTTATTGAGATTAAAACAAACAGTCACTCATCATTAGCAATCCCAAATCCATCTTTCAACTTGGCCCTCCTGAACTGTAGATCCATCCAAATAAAGCCCATATTCTGAACTCCACTTTTTCCATTCCATGATCTCTGTCCATCGCAGTGTAGTTTTATAAATACTGCAAGGTCTTCCGGCCGTGGAGGCAGGCTAGCTACTGTTTTTAAAGACACTCTCAAATGCAAACTGGTACAGATTGAGCCCTACCGATCTTGTTAAAAAGTGCAACCTGTTTTTTAACCACCCACCTAATTTTGTCTGTGCACAACAGTAACACATACCCAACTGTCATAGATTATTAAAAGAACATCTTAGACCCCACGTGCTTGTGTGATACATCGTTTTAAAGCTTAGATCTTCTAGTTTCTGTAGATATGTACCGTATTTTCCGGACTATAAGCCGCTACTTTTTTCCGAGGCTTTGAACCATGCGGCCATAGAACGGAGCGGCTAATGTGGACTTTTTTCCACCGCTAGGGGCGCTCTAAACGGAATTTCAAAAACAAGATAAACGGAAAATTTATACAAAGAAGAATATGCTACTTTTTATTTAGCAGATATAACTTGTATGATGCAAGTTTTAAGTTGAAGTCATCGATCTTGCTCCAGGAAGGAAACCGCTGTTGAGCCCTGCACCCGCGGGACCCGCGGGACCCAACACAAAACAGTGCGGCGCGGGACCATGGATGTATAATAAGAACATTCTGAAAGCTTATTGCGGGCGCGGGCGGGAGCAGTACTGAAGAATACGGCAGTGGGCGGGAGCGGTCCCGCAGACCGCCGTGCTGCTGCAGGTAAGCTCGGCGTCAATTTCAGCGAAGATGATTAAAGTGACTTGTGGTTTCACTGCACAGGAGAAATGAAGGTAATCAATTATCGGTTCTTTTCTGTTTTTTGACCTCGTTTTAATCAGCACAGTTGCTGCCGTGTTAATGTATATATATATAAAAAAAAAAGTGTTTATGTTAATTATGCCTGGCCTCCCTAGTGTGACGGGTTGTGTTTTAGAATTCCTGCAATTTCAAATTTTTTTTTTTTTTTTTTTTTTACTTTTTTCACAAATAGCTTCTTGATTGTTGTAAAATTATAACTAAAACTTGCAATATTTATAATCCCACTGAATGAAGTCAAAATTATAGAAGCATAAAATCTGTTATACGCACTTTTAACAAATATAAGCGGGTTTGGAAATGGTTTGTGCCCTTTCTGCTGGATTTCAGATGGCTGTGATTGATAGGCAGATTAACCAATCAGAGAATGCATGGTCTATTTGCATCAAAACAAACAAATGTGGCACTTACATGTAAAATACATAAATGAATAACACAGAGGATTAAGAAACAGCACGGATTTCTGTAGAATCAACAACCGAAACACCAAACTCTTACTTATCTCAGGTAAAAGAAGTTCAATATTTTGTTCTTTTGTTTTGTTTTTGTTCATTTGAATGTTACGAGAATTTAGGAGAGGAGATATCGTCTGCATTTGAGAGACTTGTGATAGAAATAAGTCGTTGTGGTTGGATCATTTCAAGTCTGGATGGTGTTTTCTGACCTAAACTTATTTATCTACAATACATATGTTTTTCTTTTTTATGCTGAAACTTTCTTACTGTGACCAGGTCACCTCTCCACCGAAAATAATAAGCAGTACATCTTTAAAGACCTGTAAAACTTTTAGACAACCCGTGCTAGTTTGGAAAAAAATAAAATGAAATAAAATAGTGATACGTCATTTGTTCCATTACTGTTAACTAACATAGTTCATACACCCCCAGTACAAGCCCATGTGATTTTCATGTACAGCTTAATTTAATCCAAACATCTGTCCTCTCTCTCTATCCTCCAATTCATCCCCCTCTCTGTCTCTTCTCTTTCTTTTCCCCTTCTTTTCTGTCTTCCTCCACCACTTTCTTTTCAGTGCGCCTCCTTTCTCTGTCTCCTCCACCACCTCTCATACCCCTCTGTTCTCCTTCTCCTTCTCCCCGTCTCCCTTTTTTCTTTTCTCTCTCTATATCCCTCTTTCACTACTTCTTCTGTTTCACAGGGAACATACATCTAACACACACACGTTTAACGCTCAAAGGCCTTTTTAATTGAGACTGAATCATATTTTCCACCAAGGATCAAGTTCGGCCCTTTACCTTATCCCAGAAACAAGAACTCATAACAAACGCTGTGTTCAGAGTGAGGCTGCACATACGTCCGTACATACATGTATATACACGGTTTCTACACGGTACAGACATGTGCCACTGATGTAAACACAAGGATCCTGTTCAAGTGCTTTTGTGCTGGAAGAATATACACTTTATTAAAAAAAGGCTTTCCATTGCCTCTGGCCAATCCTGTATTTATGATTTGACTAAAAATGTAGGCATCATGTATTTATTTATTATTATAAATTTTCAGTTTTAGTTCCTGGCTGGAATCATACTGTACACTGAGCCAAAACTCCTCTAATGTACACAGAAGTTGTAATTGGAAACTGCAGTGCCCAACACAGGGAGAAACACAGAAACGTCCTGGGAAACAAACATGGAACCTTCTCGCAGTGAGGTGAGAATACTATAGCTATTTAACCACCACACTGCAACGAGTACTATTCTAATAATGATAATACTACATCTTATTTATTAGGCGCCTTTCTGGACACCCAAGGTCGCCTTACAACAGCATAAACAAATTAAGTACGATTAAAACATACAGTTAAAGTGAGACAGTATTTAACTGATTGATTGTATTTAGCATTGTATTTATTGTGTATTTTATTAATTTTTTATTTATTCTGTGCATGTTTAAAGGTGCACTATGTAACTTCTAAGAATCGAGAGTCGGGTACTTGCTTGTTTCCATGGAGATGTTATTGTTTTGCATGGAATGTTCCACAGTATTACATTTAACTTATCTACCTTGCATGTAGTCAATTATAGGTGTTCTGTAGCTCAAAAATATCTTGAAAAACATGAGTTCTTACTATGTGCAGGCTTGCTTCTCCATAAATCTGACCTGTAACTTCACTGTGAAGCAAGTTTATTTCCATACTGTGGAGCTTTCAAGGCAAAGCTCTTACACCTCCATGAGCACATAACAAGCAGGTGACGGACCCTCCACCAGAGAAGGTCCACAGTGCACCTGAGCACAGATCACAGAGGAAATCTACAGTCCCGGTTTGTTTAGTTATCAGCAAGTCTCACCGCAATCCAGCTAAAGTGTTTTTACTTAGATAAAGATTTTCTGGTGAATGACTTGTGTCAATAAAAACCTGATTTGTCAGCGCTGTGTTCTTTATTTACACAGCACCTGTTTAGTCCTCTGAATGTTTAGCACACAGACCTATAGCACACTTCACTGAGAGCTGCTGCTGACTTTCAAATACTCTGCCAGGCCTGTCACCATTATTACTGTCTCGACTTATACTGCATGATTTTTTGATTTGTTATAATGTTGTTTCCTCATCACAAACATACCTGGAGTTGTGTTTTCATTCACACATGTTTAACCCACAAAGCCGCCTTCTCTGAAACTGAAAACACTGTATTCCACCTTGTGATGTCATGTTTACCACATACAGGAAGTGCTCCACTGTGTTTTTAAACTCCATACACTAGGGTTGGGTGGTAATATGGTAATACGGTATCCCACATTATCAAAAAGTAGCAATGGTATCAGTTTCATTACCGTCAAAAAAAAATCTGCATAAGGACCTAAAACCACAGCGTGGACTTTCTCCCTTCCGCTCTCTCTCCTCTTCAAACGTCGTTATGCACAGAGATTTCCATCCACACGCAGCGAGGAAGAAGAAACAAACGTGACTGACGCTTCGTGTGTGATGTTGAGCTGAAAAGTTTGTGATGGAGACGTTTTGTTGAAAGCCGAGAGTCAAGAGGGGTGAAGTGCTGAAGAGGAGAAAATTCCCGCTTGAGGGCAAAGTCAGACTTTCACGGAGGAGATGGTAAAGCTGCACAGTGTCCGTGTAAACCGCTGTGCACCTCCGAAACTTTCCAAATACCCGTCAAAAAGAAGTGGACAGCAAAGTGAAACGACACAGACAATAAGGGCTATGATTGATCCTCTCGACCACCGCTCTACATTTCCTTTACTCCGCTCATTACATACTTTGAGTAATAATGTTTATAATGCAGCTTTGGGTACATTTGTTTACATTTTACAGAAACAAAACTTAAAACTGCATGGCTCATTTGCATACAGTCTAAGATAACAGCTAACAGCTCTTGTGCTGATGCTGATGCTGACTTGATCGAACTCGCTGCAAAGTTTGGTTTGATCAGAACTTGTGCCTCATCTTCAAATATAACGCTGCTCTTCTGTTTCTGAATGCTACAAATAATTCTTAATTAGTCACGGTAATACTGTATATCGCGGTAAAATGGTTTAACGGTATCAAAATTTGAATACCCTCCAACCCTACCACGCACCTTCACTAGAGTCATTTAGATGATTTCAGCACTGGAATTGTCAATCTCTGCTGAACAAAATGTAAAAGGAGCTGTTAACTTGAAAACTACGACTTCATGACATCACAAGGTGGAGAAGGGCATTTTGAGCTTTGGAGATATATACAGACGAATAATAAATGATTAATCAAACGTGTGAATGAAACAAAACACAGCTCCAGGTCTGTTTTGGAGAAAGCGACATTATAACATGGCTTAAAGCTCACAAGAGTCTATTTTGTGTAATACAAGAGCTTTAATTAACAGTGTTTCCATGGTGTATTTTAGTCAGGTTTGGTGATAGTTTGTGTGAGAACCATAAACAGCCCATTGTGAGAGTCAAACAGTAACATGAGATACAGACCCAGCATTTCTCCAGAAGCCTGTGTAAACTCTGTGTAAACCATCCGTAAACATTCTGTAAATACTGAGTCAACAGGGGACTGGTCTGAGCTGTTTGTAGAAATAAAGTCAAAACAAGCTCACAAACTCAGCAACAAGAACCACAACCATTCATGTTTTTGTCCTGGGACAGTGAAAGCAGGTACCCCCTTAGTAGTATTTGAGATTGGGGTAGGCAAGATGTCACAGAATTGCCTCTTGTGAGCTTTAACCCCTGTTAAAATGTTATCTCCTCAAAAACAGACCTGGAGTTGTGTTTTGTTTCATTCACTCATGTCTGAGTAACCCTTTATTATTAGTCTGTCTACATCTCCAATGCTCAAAATACACAGTTCCACCTTGTGATGTCATGAAGTAGTAGTTTTCAAGTGTCTTTTTTACGTTTTGTTCAGTAGAGATGGGCTGAAATTATCCAAATGATTCTAGTGAAGGTGTATGGAGTTTAAAAACACACTTTCTGTATTACCATATGACATCACAAGGTTGAACAGTGATTTCTGTTGTGTGAACATCTTTGTGATGAGGAAACAACACTATAACAGACCAGAAAATAGTGTAATATGGGCCCTTTAATGTGTGTGCTGTGGTGCTCCATGTAGAAAGCAGGAAAATGTGGTAGTGGCAAGATAAAAAAAAAAACATCTGTTCTTAAAAAATAATAGTATAACCCAATAATAGTAATAATAGTAATGTATTTAATGTATTCAGTACATTTTTTGTAATCTCAAAGACACTTTACATTGCATTATTCATTCAAGATCAGGTCTGCTGATAGTAACTTACTGTTAAGATACTATTGTGGCCTGGAATAGACTGCACCATTGGCCTCTCTGAGCAAAGACTCACACACACCATGTTCATAGCAAGAAGAAGAGTCTTGCTTAAGGGCACAGCAACAGTACTCTCAATAATCTAGGACTAAAAGGAAAAAGCAAAGGAATTACGATTGAAGTAAGCGTAACCCAATGAAAACTATGCGTAGATATTCACTAGAAAGATTGGAAATTCCAGAACTGAAATTATCCAAGTGGTTCTAGTGAAGGTGCATGGAGTTTAAAAAACACAATGGAGCTCTTCCTGTATTGCCACATGACATCACAAGGTGGAACAGAGTGTTTTCTGTTTGAGAAAAAAAAAAGTGTAAAAATGCAGGGTTTGGATGCAAAGAAAACAACACAATTCCATGTTTGTGATAAGAAGACAACATTATAAGTGTCTTGCTTAAGGACATAACAGTAAATGCACGGGTTCAGTAAAGTAGATCTAGGACTAAAGGGAAAACGCAAAGTACTATGATTAAACTAAATGTAAATGAATGAAAACTATACATAAGAGTTCACTATAAAGTCATTAGGGCCTAAAATAAACATATCTGAAAAGTCTTCTCTGCATAGTCCTATTTAATCTCCATAATGCTGTTTGCTTGGCCTGGGACTGCTTCCTGCTTCAGTTTTTTCTCAGTAATTCGATTTGGGAGGATGCTGTAAAAGCAAATACAATGGTACAGAGATACATTTTGTAAAGTCATTTTCTATTGATTTTATTGTGGTTCTGGATTTTGTGGTTTCAAGGGTCATATTCCTCGCTCTCCCCATCCCAGCCAATCATGTCATCTCCTTTCACATCGTTCCCTGCCATTTTCATAGATTTTCTTAAAGATGCACTATGTAACAAGCATATGACTCCACCAAGCCATGTTACAAGCCAGATCTATGGAGAGGTGACCATGCTCAAAGTGCTCACAGAAAGAATACATGTTTTTAAATGTGTTTTAAATACAAAAAATACTGTGGAATGTTGTGTGCATGGGAGTGGTGCACATTTTGAAATAGTGCTGCAATAACTTGAGATTTTATTCGATTCGCCCATGCAGAGTAAATATTTGGGTGAAGAGTGGGGAAGACAGTCACATTTTTTTACTTGTCTGTGGTGCTCAAGACCAATAAATCACAAAACAACATAGGAAAAAGAAAACAACATAATTACAGCTACTTCATACCATTTCATCAGTGAAGAGAATGAGAGAACCTCTTACACAACCTTATTTCCTACTACAATCACAATAGTTATTAATTAAATAGTTTATTCTGTTCATTTAAATGAATGAGTAGGTTTGGAGTTCTTGAGTCTAGTCAGAACTAGAAATTAAAACATTAAAGGGAGAAGATGCAGGAGAAGAAAAAGAAAGAGAATCCAATCCAACTTTATTTGTATAGCACATTTTATCAACACAGTCTCCAAAGTGCTGCACAAAGTAGGCATAATATAAATCCATTCATCTTCTTCCGCTTTATCCGGCTGGATCGCGGGGCAGCAGTTCACCGCCCAGTCCTCTCTGCACCTGACCCCCCCATAAACCCCTCTGCAGGTGGTAAACGCACAGGAGGGTGGACCCACGTCGTCCTTTTGGGCTGAGCCCGGCCAGGTACCGGGCAACGTCACGGTCCTCAATGTCATTTCATAGGAGTGTTAGCATATTTTGGGTTGATGGTGGAAACCGGAGTGCCTGGAGGAAACCCATCATGACACACCGCTGCCCCCACGAACCAGGCGGATAAAGTGGAAGAAGATGGATGGATGGAAGAACAGTGCACAGATAACATTGATCTCAGAAAAAGATGCTCTGAGTGACATTTAGCTACAGGCTACTCTCCGTGTGCTGTCCTTGGGCAGGTTTAGACACAAGACATTAATTAAACATGTATTTACATAAAACACCTCTGGCAACAACATTTCATCAATATCCCTGCCTCCTCGAAATCAACTGTTCAGTTCACCATTAAAGGTTCTATATTACACAAAACGGACGCTTGTGAGCTTTAAGCCATGTTACCTGGAGTCGTATTTTGTTTCATTCATGCTTCAGAAATCTTTTATTATTAGTCTACCTCTATGTTTAGCGTTTGTCTACATTCCGCTCCAAGTACCGCAGCAATTTCCTAATGTTGTGAACCTGTTCACTCATATGGTAATAAATCTTTTCTGATTCTGATTTTTTAAACTTCAACATATGACTTAAATTAAGAACGTTTGATCATGATTTAAGTAAATTTCACTTGACATGTAAAAAATGATCTTCCAGTGGAACAAGACTTTTGTACGTAAAATATGAAAATACATCTTGCTACACTTAAAATAAGAAACAAAATTGAATATTGCTTGAATTAACATTTATTCCACTGCCAGATAATTTTAGTTGTCAGGTTGAATTTGCTCAAATAAAGTCAAATGTTCTTAATTTAAGTCATTTTAGCTTACATATATATTGTTTTTTTCCAGTGTAACTTAGTTTGCAGGCATAAGCTAATTGTCTCCATGGAGATAGACAAGTTTAATGCCACAGGGAACATTCTTAAACACCAACAAAACCTCCATTGAGACAAGCAGGTGGCCAACCCCTCTACCAGAAGTGCACCTTTAAATATGACTCCTGTGTACTGACGACTTGATCCACCATTTTCTAACCACTAATATATTGGGATACATTAACAAAATAACTTCTGTCGGTTCTAGTTTGAAAACCCATCCTTGAAAACCTTTGGCTGTCCACCATCTTGTCACTTACACTCCTGTATTCTGCTCTCGTCCTCTCCCGCATCTGACTGATTTCATTGTGGTTTTAATCGGATTCTTCTTCTGTCCCGGTCCCCAGAGGCTTGCAGCGGTTTCCTATTCATTTTAATACATATCCCCTTCATGACAGCGAATACCGACTTTGGGTTTAAATAAGCCTAAACCCTCATCTGGACTGACCACGTATATCGTATTACACCGCCGCAAAAACAAAGCGGGGTTACGATAGTCTGACGTGAAAATCAGGATTTAAAATGAACCCCCGAATCTTAACTGTGTGATTTAACTAATATTAGAACAAAACAGATTTAGCTTTATCCTATTGCTGAAAGTGTGTGATGTGAGGAGGATTAGCCACGTTCTCACACGATCAATGTCCACAGATAGAGGTGAACTTGAAATTGTAAAAATCTAAACGTGAGAAGAATAGTTCAATCCTTTCTATGTGCTCTTTTTCAGCTCTCAAAGACGATTTTCCTCTCATTATTCAGTGAGTGCTTTATCCAGTTCTGGGGTAGACTCTCTGGTGCCAATCTGGGGCATCTCTGACCACCACCAGTCACACCACATTCAAGGCGAGATGATGAAATGTCTTGCCCAAGGACACAATGACAACACTAAGCTTGGTCTGAGTGGGATTGGAGAGTTCCATATTGATGACATCATGTGAGGGGAAATTCTGTCCAAAAGTTTGGCTCAATTTACACACAAACATATTTTCTTACATTTTTATTTGTCATATAATTATTTAAGTGTTCATTAGAGGAGGTTTGGCCTAGTTTACCACATGGTTGCCCGGTAACAGTTATGGAATTCCCTAGCGTGATATCATGATTTCCAACAAAGTAGTAACATTTTAAACCCAAAAAGTGTCCAAACTGGAAAATAAATGTGAATTCACTAGCAAGGAGCACGCCAACAACACATGTGCAAAGCGAAAAGAGTTTATTATATGGACAGAAGGTGGGTCGGCTGGGTTGAGACTCAGGGTGGGGGTTCAGTGTCAATCGTCACATGGCCCAGCAGGAAAGGGACCCCCCTCGTACGGGTCTTATGTCTGGAAGTGAACAGATTGGGGTTGGGAGGGTGGGGTCGAGTTATTCAGAAAAAACTGGGTTGCTGGGATACGCTGCTACAAATACAGTAGGCTTCTGGGATATGGAGGTGTGGTAGAAGTGAGCTGTGATTCTCTGGAGAGGAGGTGAGGGCGGATGAGGCGTGGTCCTGCTCCTAAAGTTAATCATATTAACTACATTTTGTTTGTAAAATCTTAAATATGAAGATCTTAACTGTGTTGTAGTAAATTGAGTAGTCCAACTTGTTATGCATTTTCAGGTTTGTGGATGAATGGTCAAACCGCGGACTCAGCCACCAAGTTTATTTTGCAAAACGTGAGATGGATCAAAACTAGTTTTAACTCTTAATTCATTAGTTTATGAAATTAAACCAAAAACGTTATTACATTGTCACTGCGACTGTACACATATAACACAAAATAAAATCAGTTATACATTCTTTATACCAAACTGTTCCCATACTTTAGCCTGTCCTTCCTGTGTTCCCTAAAGACGGAAGTATCCTGAGTAAATAGTGTTGGAAATGAAATCCCCTCATTCACTTTGGAGAGGACACTTTGCCCTTTTTTTAACAGAGAAACCCAATCCTAACACAGAGCAGAGTGGACTGAGTGCTGACTGTATCCCTGATAAGAGGCGGTGTAGAGGTACATGAAGGGGGGATGGAGGAGGAGGGGAGGGCGTGAGGTGTCAGAGCAGATAAAGTAGTGCTATTGATGACAGGAGGAAGTACTAGTGACAACCGATGACAGATACTCAATATGGAGAGGAAGTGGAAGGGGAAAAGGGACTTTAAAATGAGCAGAAAATGCCAATCATTATGGATAATCATGTAATACCGGACATGTCTATAGTATAAACCAGTATAGACCTAAACCAGTACTACTTCACTAATGGAAATACAAAGAGTAAAGGGAGATCTCAAAAGAAACAGAATACTAAATTAGACAACAGTTGTACTTAAAAATTCAATAATAAATCAAAGAAACTTGAATTTACTTTAGACAATTTGAATATAAATCAAATAAAATACATTGAATACATTTCCTCTTATTTTTTTGTACTTTTTTGAGAATTATGTGTTACTTGTGTTATTTTTAATGAATTTTGCATTTTTCACACATAGTTATACATGTTATGCAAAAATAATATCAGGTACTTAAATTAAGAAGATTTAACTTGATTTGTGATTTCACTTAAATTTCACTTTTCACGTAAAATTATCCTTCAGTAGAATAAGTAATTTTTCCTTAATTCAAACAACAACATACGATTGCATTCAAAGAGTTGTTTTTTCTTATTTTCAGTGTAACTAGGTGTATTTTCTGATTTCAAAAAGACTCCATTGGTAGATCATTTTACTTGTCATGCTAAATTTTCTCAAATCAATATAATATGTTTGTAATTCAAGTCATTTTAACTTGGCAAGATTACATTTTTTGTAAAAGAAATGACATCACAAAGATACAGATAGTATTTTTCACATTCATAATCAGATGAGTACAAGTTCCACAGTCAAATCAAAGTTCACTTAAGGTCGCCACACACTTTTAGAGAATTTGCCCGATTTTGGCTGTAATTTGCTTTTCCGCGAATTCAGGGAGGTGTGACACGACTTTGTCTTTGTGTGTGATTTTGAAGCTGCTGCACTCCTCGTGTGTGTGGTGTTGGTGTGATTCCGAGCTTCTTTTTCATATAGTAAATGGTAAAAGACAATAAAACGGAGCATCAGGGGCAAACAGAGTTACAGATACACAGGTGGAAGATACAAACTTGGTATAGCGAAAATAATTATTACTCATCTCTTGTAAAGTTGTAAACTGTAGTACTGCAGTATTTTCATTCATATTGTCCGTAGAAAGTGTCCTCCGCAAGTAATGACATCCACTCCACAAACTGCTCTATCAATCCAGTTTGAAGCGTTCTTTAAAAGTAAAAATGTGAGATAGTTCCTCATGTGTGTCTGTTTACATCCACACAGGAAAAATCGAGGTGAAGCTGCAGATTAGTGATGCTGACTCTACTTGATGTGGACTTTATTGTCAATCTTTTATGCTTTAAAAATCATTAATCTGAAATATTACAGCACGTTTCACAAATAATAATAGCACAGTTTTGTCTTGTATCTAAACTAGAAGTGCAGAGCTCTGATCTTTGAACACTTAAGAGTCTCAAAGCGACTCGTTTTACTGTAGACAGGAAGCAGCTGACACGATCACGCTCACAACTTTAAAACTTCAACATCTCATAAATTTCTCCTTGTGTCTATGGTGTGCGCTTTTTGTTGCACGTTTAAGACCGAAATACCCTGCAGTGTGTGTCGGCGTTTAGATGTGGGTAAATACATTTGGAGAGGCCCGCAGATGGACAGTGAGTGATACTGTGTGATAAATGGGGACGTATTGATTGTGATGGAGGGAGGCCGGTGTTGTGGTTAAAGCAGAGGTCAGGTCTCAGCAGGGGGAGAGCAGAGGCAGAGGGGGAGTCTGACTGGAGGGAGGATCACTGATACATGTACATGAGACTATAGCCAGTACATGAGCTGAGTACAGAGGAGGAGGGAGTGTGATATGAGGAAAACAGACAGTCAGGAAGCTTGGAAGGTGCTATAGTAATCATATAGTAAACATATATTTAAAGGTGCACTGTGCAACTTCTCTGGTTGATGTTACACTATTCCTCCTGTGTTAGGGTTGCAAGGAATGTTCCACAGTATAGCATAGTAAACTTGTCTGTCCAGCATTTACTCAAGTACATGTTTTTATACATTGAAATGCACACATTCTTACTTAAGGGTGGGTCTGCTTCTCCACAAATTTGATCTGTATTTCTGTATTTTCTGTTATTTTTTCAGACCAGGGATTTGTTTTTATACCTGACAGTTGAACCAGGATTAAAGCAGGACTAAGACAGGACTAAAGCAGGGCTGAACCAGGACTAAACCAGGACTAAACCATCACTAAACTAGGATGAAGGCAGAACTAAGCCAGGACTGAACCAGGACTAAACCATCACTGAACTAGGATTAAGGCAGGACTAAAACAGGACCGAACCAGGACTAAACCATCACTGAACTAGGATTAAGGCAGGACTAAAACAGGTCCCAACCAGGACTAAACCATCACTGAACTAGGAATAAGGCAGGACTAAAGCAGGACTGAACCAAGATTGAACCAAAACTGAACCAGGACTGAACCACAAATAAAACAGGACTAAGACAGGACTAAACCGCGGCTGAACCAGGATTGAACTAGGACTAAACCATCACTTAACTAGGACTAAGCCAGTACTGAACCAGGACTGAACTAGAACTAAACCATCAGTGAACCAGAACTAAGGCAGGACTGAACCAGGACTAAACCATCTCTGAACCAGGACTAAGGCAGGACTGAACCAGGACTAAACCATCACTGAACCAGGATTAAGACAGGATCAAATCAGGACTGAACCAGGAATAAACCAGTAATAAAACAGGACTAACACAGGACTAAGCAGGACCAAGCCAGGACTAAACCAGGACTAAACCATCCCTGAACCCGGATTGCATCAGGACACAACTTTGTATTCATGGGTTTGCACATTCTGTTAATAAAGACACCATTTTGAGCATGTTTGACCATTCAAAAGATAAAATATTTTGGTTTTGAATTGTTGATTGACACGGTTATGCTTATTTTTCATCACTCTGACACCAATGAAAAGGATAAGTGCGGAGTCTTAGCTTGCTTGACAATTAAAGAAAAGGAAAAAAAAACAAAAACCAAGAAGACAGCGCTGGAAAAATGCAATGGAACCTGTTGAAAGGTATAAGGTGACCAGACAGAAAGGAAAGCCAAAGTATAGCATGGGAGTATGACATTAACTGTGACAGATGGGAGAGGTGAGGTGCAGGGAGGATAAATTAGACTCGACATGGGCTGTAGCAGGTTGTGACAGTGTATTACAAAACTCACCAAGGCCTGAAACCTAATCTCGAGGACCAAAAAGGAGGGGTACACTTCAAAACAGACGCACCAGCTCGGATGACCTCACTTCCTGTCGCCCAAGACATGGCTAAAGTTACCGTGGTAATGTGGGCAATATGGAGGTGTTTTCAAAAGTCCAGTCACATTTTGAAATCCATCTGATGTCTGTATAAATGTGCCCTGTTTTCTATGGTGGTGTATGGGGTTTCATTGTGTAGTGACTGAAAGTGGAGGAATGGCAGCAGGAGAGTCAACGCAAATACTGACGAAGTGAAATCATAATCTTAAAGACTTGAAAGGTTCTGTTACACCAAATTGACTCTTGTGAGCTTTGCCACATCTTAGAATGCTGTTTCCTCATCAAAAACATACCTGGACTTGTGCTTTGTTTCATTCACGTATGTTTTAGTGACCTTTATTATTAGTCTGTCTACATGTTTAAAGCTCGACATGCTCTGCTCCACCTTGTGATGTCATGTAGTGGTAGCTTTCAAGATAACAGCTCCCTTTTACTTTTTGTTTACTAGAGATTTGCAATTCCAGGTCTGAAATTATCCATATGATTCTAGTGAAGGTGCACGGAGGTTAAAAACACAGTTAAGTACTTCCTGTATTTCCAAGTGACATCACAAGCATTCATTACTGTTACAGTAAAGCGTTACAGTAACATAACTATTTTTTGGAAGTAAATATAGTATAACTCACTACTACTGAAAATTTGGACACGAAACGTAGTTCCTTTATCAGATCAGTGCAACGTTACGTGGACCGGTCCTCACCTTGGCGGCGCTATGCAGTTCCGGCGCGATGAGGACAGAGGACGGGGAGGGAACATTCCACGGCTCTGGGAAGCTGCGAGAGTGTCCGGGCAGAAGGGGCTGTATAGCACGCAGCAGGAGTGCCATGCTACCTTCACCTCAACCCTTTCTTGGCCAACACAGAGCCAATCGCAGTGCACCGCCTGGGAGGAAGTGCACTCATTGGGGGCTGACGACACCCGGGGAGAGTTGAATCCCCTGGGAAGACTGTGCAGACCCCACCAGTTTACCTCTTTATGGTTTCATGTACTCTTCAACTCTCTTCACAGTTCTTTTCAACTTTCCCTTACGGTACTTGTCAACTATCAATCTTGTGCCGGTATTTACCCTTAGATGGAGTTTAGCACCAAAAAGTTACAAAGTAGAAAGTAACATAAAAAGTTACTTTCCAAAACTAAGTAAAGTAAGGGATTACTTTTTAAAGAAGAAATGCGTAACTTCCTTGACACTGATCCCAGGGTGGAATAGCATGTTTTCTGTTTGAGAGAAGAACTCTTCACAGTATGACATTAAATTATGTCTCTTACATTTATTCTATTACTGTATTGTTATTGCTCCAAAAATACTTATGTGCAGGCTGGCCTCTCCACAGATCTGACCTGTAATGTCATTTGGTAGCATGATTTGCTTATATCCATGGAGACAGACACCTATAGAACATTCTGGGCAAAGCACTAGCATCTCCATAGAAGCGGCAAGTGGCAAGTTATATAATGTAAAAATATATGCACCAACTTATTAATGGTACATTGTGCAAGTTTTCAGGTAGAAGGTCCGCTACCTACTGGTCTACATGGAGATGTTATTGCTTTGGCAAGCCGTCCACTAGAAATGTTATGCAATGAACCTTTAATTATTGTATTGATTGTAATTGATGTGTTTGTTCGCAATTATTCTCTGAGATCATTTTTAAATAACCACCATTTTCAAAGCTCATTTCATCCAATTTAAGCTCACTACAGCCAGTAACATATTTACACATAAGTGCATTGGATACATTAGGGAAATCGCTTTTGAACCGAAAACTGTTTTTAATTATAAAACCTTACTGTTGTAAAGTTGAACTCAGCAAATCGTGCATCTGTTTTTCATTGTTTAATTAATGATTTGGCTTCATCCATGTAAATCTGACACAAAAAAGACACCGTGACACCACCATTAATCAACACAGAGAATGAAAAACACTTCAATTAAACAGTGAGTGGAACAAAGAGCGTTCTGAAATACTTGGAGATGGGGGTTCGTGACCTGTGGTCCCTGAAAACAAAGACATGTGTTTTTATGCGATAGAAGATCTGGTAATGCTTCATATTATTTACATAGATACAGAAAGCTTAAAGTGGCTAACAAGAAAAGTCAACTGTTTTAACTTGCAGGGTTAAAGCTGCATTGCGTAACTTTTCTCATGGGTAATTGTCTCGAAATCCAAAGTATGTCATTAAACGTATACTAGTACTAATAGTAGCTAATAGCTCAGTCAGTAAGAGCGTTTGTCCACTGATGGTTGGTTGGTTGGTGCGATTCCAGCTCCCACAGATAAATACTGTTGTTGTGTCCTTGGGCAACCCTCCTCCCCTCCAGTGTTTGCGTACACCGGTGTGTGAATGGGTGAGTGGTTCTTTGTTGTAAAGCGCTTTGAGAGCCTTGAAGGTGGAAAATCCATTTACCATTTTAGTATGTATAGCATTTATGTTTTTGTTAACATTTCTTTTTTATTATTGTGATACGAATATTACAATCCGTGTATCAAATAATCTTGACATTTTGACATTCAGCATCAGGGCAAAAAGTCAGATATAGACATAATCAGAGGAATCTGGCACTAGGTCAACAGTCTATATAATAATCTGCCTATACCTGCAGGTTCCACGGTAAATAAATAAATTACAATAATATACATGTACTTACACATTCACTCACTCATATACACCCAGACGCACATACACCAAAGGAAGGGTACAGATCATTTTGCTTCTTGTATTGTACCGGAGCCCATAACTCCTCAAATTTCTTCATTTTAAATTGCAGTCTTGCTGTTACTCTTTCCATTTCCATAACTTCTTTAACCCTTTCCCACCAATTTTCTTTAGTAGGAAGTTGTGGTTTTAGCCCGGATACAGTTATAGCAGTATAGCATTTATTTTAAAGGTGCACTGCGTAACTTTTCAGGTTACAGGTTACCATTGAGACGCTATTGCTTTGCCTATAATTTCCACAATATAACAACAAATGCATTTATTACATTATGATTTATTATTGTTATGGCTCAAAAATACCTTAATTAAGTACATGTATTCTTATTGTGAGTGGGGCTCCTCTTCATAGATCTGACCTGTAAATTAGCCTGGTGGCGTCTCCTGCTTGTTTCTATGGAGATTGAAAAGTTTGATGTGATACTTTGGCATTTTGGAGGTAAAGCAAGTAAGCAAAAACATTGCACAGTGCAGCTTTACCTTGAAGTACTGATGTTATTTCTCAAAAATACTGCAAAGAGATGCAGTTGGGGCACCTCTCCACAGATCTGACCTGTAACTTGACCCATTGACTGCTGTCAAGATGAGTTTAATGCCATATAGTGAAAGTTCTTGAGAGAGCAATAGTGTTTCCATGGAAACAAGTACAGAAAGTGGCACCCTCCACCCGAAAAGTCACATTTTGCACTTTTAACCAGGTTATTCCCACTGAGCTTTAGATGAGTTTTAAGATAATATTGATCTCACTGAACTTGCTTTAATTAAAAAAATAATAATAATAATAAAAAAATTTGAAATAAATAAAATAAAAATAAATAAAATAAAATAAAAAATGATTTAAAAAATAGAATAAAATGTAAAAAGTGAGTTAAATGAAATGGTCTCTCTCTGATTATGTGTCCATCCATCCATCCATTTTCTTCCGCTTATCCAGGGCCAGGTCGTGGGGGCATCAGTCTAAGCAGGGACTCCCAGACTTCCCTCACCCCAGACACTTCCTCTTCTTATGTGTTTCATCCTAAACCCACAGAGACAGAGGAGAATACAGCGTTTTGTTATATGCAACATTTTCCCATACAAAACATATACTTTTTGTGTTTTAAATTGTTAATCGCTATGGCTACGGTCCTAAATTTTTTTTTTTCATCCTTCCAAAACCCCTGGATAGAGCTGTGGCGTTTCAATCAGAGGACGGGGCTCTCACAGTGCTTAGACATGCTCAGCCTGTTATCCATGTTTACAAAAGCAGCAGCGGAACCAATGTGAACCATGTGACCTAAGATCGTGAAACCTGCCCCCATAGTCAGTGTATGAGAAAAGGTCACTATGTATGTTGTCATAATATACTCACATTTCAAGTTTTTTCAGATTTTATTTTTTAAGAGGATTAGGGTTGATATAGATTTTGATACCGTAAGATTTTTTCTAAAGGTGCATTGTGCAACTCTTCTGGGTCTGTCAAATGCTTTTCTCCATGGATATGTTATTGCTTTGTCTGGAGTGTTCCACAGTATGACACTAAACCATTCTATCTTCATGGAGACCAAACCAGACCAAGTTACAAGTCAGATCTGTGGAGAGGCAACCCCGCTCATAGCCAGAATGCCTGTTTTTCTATGTATTTTTGAGCAATAAAACCACCTGTAACTGAATATAGTGGCCCCTTGTTTATTGCAGGGGTTAGGTACTAAAAATAAACCGCAATAGGCGAAATCCGCAAAGTAGTCAGCTTTCTTTTTTACAATTATATATGTTTTAAAGCTTTAAAACCCTACACCATACACTTTATACACTTTACTCAGACAGGCTCCGCGGTAATGGTCTATGGTCTATGGTCTATGGTCTCGCTGCAGGTGTTTTTTTCCCAGTGAAGAACATAGTTATGGGTCGTTGTTGGTGCTATTTTTTCTTCTGGGCGAGAAAATTCTTATAAGCAGACATGCCACCTTCGATCATGCAGAACAGCCAATCAGGGCGTAGAACACACTGCTCGTTCATACGCTGTTAAAAAAAAAAAAGCATGCAAAATTGAACCAAAAAAAATCGGCAAAACAGCAAGGCCGCAACCGCTTTATAGTGAGGGATGACTGTAAATGTAAAGTAGAGCTGTTTAATGGCATACTGTGAAACATCTCCATGAAGAAAAGCATGTGACGGACCCTCCACCAGAAAAGTTACACAATGCAGCTTTAAGTGTCACTGTTTGTGTCATTTGAATATATTTATTTTTTTATTATAGCAATAAAAGCATGTTTGAGTAAAGACTATTCTGCACTTCCACAGTAAATTAAGTGTACTATGGAACTGTCCAGGCACGCAATAACATCTCCATGGAGACAAGCATGTAGCAGGCCCTACAAATTGCACCTTATTGTTATTCCTTTGCCTGGAATGTTCCACAGTATGACATTAAACAGCTCTGCCTTACATTTATTCAATTACAGGTGGTTTTATAGCTCAGAAATACCAAGAAAACAGGCATTCTGACTGTGACAGAGTTGCCTTTCCACAGATCTGACCTGTAACTTGGTCTGGTTTGGTCTCCATGAAGATAGAAAGGTTTAATACCATACTGTGAAACATTCCAGATGAAGCAATAACATCTCCATGGAGAAAAATCATTTGAAGGACCTTTCGCCAGAATAGTTACTCAATGCACCTTTAAAATTCTACAGCTGACCAGTCCAAGTTCACGTGTTTCAGTGATTTAGTTTTCAGAAATATGCCTTCATAAATCACACAGATGTTTTCATGTAGTTCATATAGTAATTTCTCTTCTTCCACATAAATATTGGCATGAAGTCACCGAATTTCAATCAAACACACTGCTTGGACATACAAAACCAGTTAAAGCCTGTTTACAGAAGGGAGCAGCAGAACCAATGAGAACCATACGCCTGGACAGAGGAGCTGAAAGTAGTCTTCTGTGAGTGAGAGAGGAGGGGCCGCTGCCAGGACCCAAAACCAAAACAGATCCCGACTTTTCATGATTTCAACTGGGACTAAACACGAGTTCGCTTTTTCCAACTTTTAATAGCATTGTCTACGGTTCCTTGTCATTTTGGGGGCATTTTAGTCCAAACTAGGTACATTTGCCGTGTTGTGGTTAAAAAATAATGTCTAAAAACTGCGCGTGCTGCATTCAGTGTGTCCGCAATTTCAAGTACTATGTGACATCACACAAGACTGCCCTGATTACAGCTAGTGGTTTTCTGATTACAAACATCTCACTGCAAAGCTGCATTTCAAACAGAGCTGCTAAACTGGAATAAAGAAGAGAGTGACAGAGGAAAAGGGGCGGGGCCTGGGGGTGTAAGGAACAGTGTGACCACAGGTATCCACACTTCAAACTCAGGTCCTGCAGCCAAGTGTTTTGTACTCAGAATCATTTAGCTGTAATCAGGCAGTCCTGTGTGATGTCACATAGTACTTGAAATCACAGGCCAATGGAAGCAGCACAAACTCAGTTGTTGACTGTTTTTGACCAGAAAGCTGCAATTTTATGCACTAAAAATGGCCAAAAATCACTATAACAGTAGACAATGTTGTTTAAACACCATATAACTAGTTTAGTAGCAAGATGATTTATTGTTTGGTTCTATATAAGTTCTATATTACACAAAATTGACTTTTCTAAGCTTTAAGACATTTTATATTGCTGTAACCTCCTCAAACATACTTGGTGTACTGTTATCACTACGTGTTAGATACACTCTGTATGTGAACGCAGATCAACAGCAAGCCAAACTCGGTTTTCACGAGCCAGGAAACTGAGCGTCTTACTCCTTTAATACGGTCTTCAAGACAGCTTACAATTCTTTACAATTGTGGCGTGAAAAGCTCGAGTGAAACTGGAAAACAAACATAAATAAAATGTACATCAGCTTTACAATACAAAACAGAGTAGCTTCAGAAAATAACTAGCACCACAAACTGCTACTTTAACAAGTCTTTACATTTCTGCGATCTTTTCATATGCTAATTAGGTTGTTAATACACGTGGATAGAGGTATTACTATGCTAATACACAGTGCTACTAAGCTAGCAAGATCATGGGCTAGGTCTAATTCCTAGTAATAACATGTGCAACAACGATCTCTACAACAGAGCTTATAAAACTTCTTTAAATCACCAAACATATATTGTACTCACAGCCATTGCTTTCGTAGGTGTAGATAAGATTTTACACACAGGATGAATGATTTGGACATGAACAAGCAGGTTAACGCTAACACATTTTTCCACTGACTGAATACTGCTTCTGTTACCCATAATGCATTGTGACCACTTCCTGGGCCCTTCAAAATAAGATGAAAGTAAACCAAAACTAAGCACAATGACGTTTTTCTTTGCATGAAAAATAACAGATGAATTATGACATATTTATTACTAAATTATTATGAACCTTTACTGAAATATTATGAATCTTTATAACCTTTTACTGAAAACAACTTTTACTGTGGACAGAACACTTGGAGTTGTGTTTTGTTTAATTTCATTAGTCTGTAATAATGCAGGATTATTATTAGGGGTGTAGCGGTACACAAAAATCATGGATCGGTACGTACCTCGGTTTTGGAGTCATTGTTTGGTTCATTTTCGGTACAGTATGGGAACAAAATGCAAAAAATGTCATGTTTGAATGATAAAATGCAGCACCAAAAAGGCCCCTCACCTTGTGTATGTTATACTGCACAATACCGAATGCTCAGGGAAATAGTCAACAAACCGTGAACATCATTACTAATAATAAGAACTAATAATAATAATTATAACTATTATAATTATAATGATAATTGTTTAGTTTCAGGCGGCACGGTGGCTGAGTGGCAACACTCAGGCCTCACAGCAAGAAGGTTGCGGGTTCGATCCCCGGGTCGCCCGGGCCTTTCTGTGTGGAGTTTGCATGTTCCTCCCCGTGTCTGGATGGGTTTCCTCCGGGTACTCCGGTTTCCCCCATCAACCCAAAACATGCCCGCACCCCTATGAACTAACATCAAGGACCATGTTGTCCACCCTCCTGTGGACTCACCACCTGCAGAGGGGTTCATAGGGGGGGTCAGGTGCTAAGAGTATTGGGCAGCACGCTGCCCCCGCGACCCAGCAGGATTAAGCGGGAGAAGATGGATGGATGGATGGATGGATGGATGGATGGATGGATGTTTAGTTTCCTCTGCAGAGTGGCCGGGTGCTCCCTTAGAGATAGGGTGAGGAGCTCGGTCACACGGGAGGAGCTCAGAGTAGAGTTGCTGCTCCTCCACTTTGAGAGGAGCAGCTGAGGTGGCTCGGGCATCTGGTCCGGATGCCTCCTGGACGCCTCCCTCGGGAGGGGCATGGGCATGTCCCACCGGTAGGAGGCCCCGGGGAAGACCCAGGACACGCTGGAGGGACTATGTCTCTCGGCTGGCCTGAGAATGCCTCGGGGTCTGTCTGGAGGAGCTGGTGGAAGTGGCTGGGGAGAAGGAAGCTTGGGAGCCCCTGCCTAGACTGCTGCCCCCACAACCCGGCCCCAGATAAGCGGAAGAAGATGGATGGATTGTATAGATCTGGTTTAGACCTGGTTTAGACCTGGTTCAGTCCTGGTTCAGACCTGGTTCATTCCTGGTTTAGTCGACAGCACCCGGCAGCTGAGACAACGCAACTGGTCCTACATTCCGGCAACCGTCCGTAGCTCGCTGCTTCCCAGGACGGCGGATGGTTTTGGGTGGCTGCGTGCTTTACAGCTCCTCTCGCTGGATCGCTGGATGGCTCACTAACAAAATAGCTCCACACTCACGCAAATTCAACGCGCTCTAACTTAACTATTTTGTATAGAAGCATGTCAAAATTCTGAGTCGGGGATGTAGTATTATATGTCTGTCATGTAGTGCATGGGAGCTTGAATGAAATTTGACACCCTATTTGACAAAATCTGCCGTTTTATTCAGAGTGAAACGGAAATACATGTACAGTTACACCCCTAATTATTACAGATTTCAGCCCTGGAATTACCAATGAAATCATCCTCTCTGCATGGAGTTTTTATTACTACAAGGGGGAGTGTTTTCCGTTCTCAGCCTAAATATGCAGGGTTTGTGTGTTAAAGATGTGTGAATGAAATGAAACACAACTCCAGGTTTGTGACGAGGAAACTAGATTACAACAAAGATCAGAAACTATTGTAACATATAAACCTTTAAGAGCGCCACACATCACTGCAGAATCCTTCCTTCTTTTCGTTTCATTGTGCGTCTGGTTTTGGTTGAGTCCTTTCTCCCTGTGAGTCCAGTACTGTTCAATCTGTCGGGGAAGTAAAGATGTTTTGATTTAACTTTTATTGGCGCTGAACAATAGAAGAATGACATCAAGTTGAGATGGATTTGTTTTTCTCCAAATGTACCAGTGAAGGGAGATGTGAGGGCTGCGTTCACTCTTGCACGAAAAAAAAAAAAAAGAAAAAAACTTGGACTAAAATAAAACCAAACCCGGACTAGACCTGGACTAAACTGAGACTAGAAGAGGATCATATAAAGTCTACATCAGGACTGAACTGGGCTCTAACAAACCAACTACCAAACCTCGACCCATATTGTGCTATTTTCTGATGTCATAAAGTTGTTTCCACGTCAAAAACATACCCGGAGTTCACTCAAACATGTCAAACATGCAAATCCTGCATATTTAGTTTGAGTTCTTCTCTCAAACTACCGCAAAAATGTTTAAACGTGCATTGTGCAACTTTTGGAGGTGTTGCTTTGTCTGGAGTGTTCCACAGTATGGTCCCAAATCTTTCTGTTTTCATGGAGACCAAACCAGACCAAGTTACAGGTCAGATCTGTGGAGAGGCGACCTCGCTTACAGTCAGAATGTTGTTTTTCTAGGTATTTTTGAGCTATAAAGCCACTTGTAATTGACTAAATGTAAAGTAGAGCTGTTTATTGTCATACTGTGGAACATTCCAGACAAAGCGATAACATCTCCATGAAGAAAAGCATGTGACAGACCCTCCACCAGAAAAGTTACACAGTGCATCTTTAAGTGACACTGTTTGTAATTATCATTTGATTATATTTATTCTAGTTAATTTATTTATTGTAGCACTAAAAGCATGTTTGAATCAAGATTATTCTGCACTTCCAATGCGGTTCACCTTTCACGGCCTCACTGTTTCGGGAATTTTTTTGGTGCAATTTTACATGCTTTTTTTTACGTGCATTGTGTTCTATGCCCTGATTGGCTGTTCTGCGTAATCGAAGGTGGCATGTCTGTTTATAAGAATCTTCTCGCCCAGAAATAAAAACAGCGCCAATAACTATCTTCACTCAGAAAAAGACATCTGCACCAGTGTAGATCGTGGAGCCTGTCTGAGAAAAGTGTATTATAAAGTGTGTGGTGTTTTACAGCCTTAAAACATGTATAATAATTGTGAAAAATAAAGCTCAATACTTCATACATTTTGTCTATTGCGGGTTATTTTTAGAACGTAACCCCCCGCGATAAACCAGGCACCACTGTACTATGGATCTGTCCAGGCAATGCAATAACATCTCCATGGTGACAAACAGGTAGCGAACCCTTCATCAGAAAAAAAAGTTACACATTGCACCTTTAATGACAGTTTCTTTGGTTCATTCACACATGTTTAACACACAAACCCTGCATATTTAGCTTTTACACTGAAACAAATCGCCATATCAGCGTCTTGGAAACAATTTGCGTCCACACACGTTGTGTCTGGATCGCCAGAAACAGTAGTCACATGACTAGGCCGGCGTCATGTTGTCATGACACCACGTGGGCGGTAAAAACAAAGAGCGGAGCACCATATCTGAAGCTGTCGTAGTTCTATGGAAGTTGCAGCAGCTGATTTCGAGCTGAGGAAGATCTTTTCGTGGACCGACGCTGTTTCGCGCTTGTCTCGGGTTTGTTTAAACTTTTCTGCAATAGCGTCGCATGCCTGATGTCACAAACCCCACGAATCATGAAGGTTCAAGTCACAGTGACGCGGTCCAATAAGAATGCCAACTAGAGCCCCAACGTCAGCGTGTCAGTGTTTTCATGAGTCCACACAGGTGCCAGATCAGATCTGTACTCAGGCGAATACGTGGGAGCTGGCATATCCAGATCGTTCCATCTCTGGACTCGTTTTCCATCAGATTAGTGTGGATGAACACTGCATCCGCAACGAAAACGACTCGAATACTAGTGTGGACGGGGCCTTAGTCTGAGTTCTTATCTCAAACTGAAAACACTGTTGGATCATTTCAGTCCTGGAATTGTAAATCTCTACTGAACAAAAGGTAAAAAGAGCTGTTCATTTGAAAACCACCACTTCATAACATCACAAGGTGGAACAGAGCATTTTAAGCTTTGGAGATGTAGACAGACTAATAATAAAGAGTGTGAATGAAACAAAACACAACTCCAGGTCTGTTTTGGAGGACGTAAGAAGATTTTCCTATGGCTTAAATCTCACAAGAGCTCATTTTACGTAATCTGGGACTAAATATTTCCCTTCTTGTATTTTTATGAACACATCCTTCAGTCTCCTCTGTGGGTCTGCTGCTCGGAGGCTGTATTTCTTAGTGTGGAGAGGCTCTTTTTACGCTTTGGCTGTGAACTCCAGGGAGCACATGGCATTTATTCTCTCTCTCCCAAACCTCTTGCTCTGTTTCGCTCAAATTTCACCACTCGTTTTTTCATTTCTTTCTTTCTTTTCATGCTTCCTCCACCTCCTACAAGCCCAAAACCACAACCATACATCTGTCTTCCTCTCTCTTTTCTCTTCTTGTATATCTTCTTTCTTATTCCACTTCTCTTTCTCCTGTTCTCTTTTCACTGTCTATCCCTCTTTCTCTCTCTCTCTTCCTGTCTCTCTTTTTATTTTCCTTGTATATCATCTTTCTTATTAATTTTCTCTCTTCCTTTATTTTCTTCTGTTCTCTCGCTCACTGCTTCTATCTATCATTCTACTTTTTTATTCCCCTTATATGTCTTTTGTTTCCTTGCTCTATTCCATTTCTCTTCGCCCCTCTCTTTGTTATTCTTCTCTCTCTCCATCTCTGTTATCTGTTTTCTCACGTTCTCTCTTTCCGTTTGACTCAGCTACACTATTTTTCCTCCCTCTTTTTCTTCTCTCACACTCTTTTTCTCTGTGTTTTCTCTCCATCTCCTTGCCTCTTATATCCCATTTCTTTCATTTTCTCTCTTTCTTCTACCATCCCTATCTCTCCTTCTCTCTTTCTATGTTTTCATTTATTCTTGTATACACTTTCTCTTCTCTATAACCCTCTCTCTTTTCTTTGTTTTCTATCTCCTTTTTCTGTCATCCTTCTCATACACTTTTATCTGTCTCTTAGTCCCCTTCTTTCTCAATTTCTCTCTTCACTCTTTCTATTGTTCTCCCTCTTTCTTTGTCCTCTCTGCCTATTCTCTCGTTCTCTCACCCTTCTTTTTCCCTGTTTATCTGTCTCATGCTTTCCCTCTTTCCTTTTCTCTTCTTTTTTCTCTGAATCACTCCCTCTTTCTCTCATATCTCCTTTTTCATTTCTGCCTTATCCCCCTCTCTTTCTCATTCTCTCATTTTCCCGTCTTTTTTCTGTTGCTTTATGGTCGCCGACAATTGCCCCGCGACTGTGATTTCATTACCAAAAAAATTAACTATTTCATTCATCCTCTCTCCCCCGCTCGCCTTCTCTGCCCTCTCTTTTCTCTCCGTCCCCCTCCCCTCTTTCCTCATTCTCTCTCTTCTCCTCTTTCACCATCTCTTGGCCTGCATCTCTCCATTTACTCACTATCACTTTCAGTTCCCAGTGCAGCTCATGTCTTACCTTCTCTGCAGAATTCCCAATGGGCCAGGCCTATAGAAAACCGGTGTGTGTGTGTGTGTGTGTGTGTGTGTGTGTGTGTGTGTGTGTGTGTGTGTGTGTGTGTGTGTGTGTGTGGAGAGGAAAAGAGAGAGAGAGAGAATCCCGGAGGCAGTAAAGATATAGAGAGCCACTCCAGAGACCAGGAGAGAGGAGCTGTTTGGTTAATGAGAGAGAGAGCGACAGTGCACAGGAGTAGAACTGGGGTGTGTGGTAAAGGTCAGGCTAAAGTAGAGAACCTCTGGAAAGGCTTGTGTTACTATTGTTAACTCGACAAAATAGTAAATAAATGAGAGGTTTTTACGTCGTGGTTTGGATTCCGTTTAAATTTGATGCGCCTAACTTTTTTTTTTTCTTCTAAAGCGGACCTATTATGCAAAAGCTTTTAACTGCCCTATTTTTCGGACTATATGTCGCACCGGAGTATAAGTCGCACCAGCCAAAAAATGCACGATGAAGAAGAAAAAAACATATATAAGTCGCACTTTTTGAGGGAAATTTGTTTTATAAAATCAGAGACCAAGAGCCAAGTTATAGAAGTTATAGTAATAAAAACAACCCATTAGAGAACAATTTTTTTTGTTTATTTCTATCTACTACCTGCCTTCCTGTCCGGTCCGTGTTGTCATATATGTAATAATATGTATATGTAATATTGTTCTCTTTGTATGTTGTAATGTACGGACGGGGTGACAGGTCCAATTTGGATTGCTTTGTATGTCTTGTACATGTGAAGGAATTGACGAATAAAAGGCTACTACTACAATCCATGTATCATTCATTCATTCGTTTTTCAATATCGAACCAAAATTAAGAAAACGAAAAAACAACTCTTTTCTTTATTATTTGTCTCTAAAACCAAAATGAAAAAACGGATAATGATTTGTTTGTTTCATTTTTGATTCATAGGATTCATATATTTGATCTATGGGCTGTGAAAAATAATATATAATAATATATAAGTCGCACCTGAGTATAAGTCGCCACCACCCAAACCATGAAAAAAGTGCAACTTATAGTCAGAAAAATGGAAAAAAAAGATGGAAAAGTGCGATATAAAACATAACCATTTACCATCTGTACCAAGTTGCATTTACTGTGATTCGTGTATGTTTCAGTAATCTTTATTCTCTGTACTACTGTATTCAAGTCATCACTTTGATCATCCCCCATTTTCATCTTTAACAGTACCATTGCTCTATACTTTTTCCAAATGTATTTTCTTTTTCTCTGTGTTACATGTAGGATTCTGCAGCATTACAGGCACTAATTCCATTGTATCCACATATTTGACATAATGTTTGTGTATCTTTTCAGTCTCACATCACTGTTCTATGGTGAACAAAGTGAAAAGGCGAAGTCCCCCTCAGACTGCAGCCCATCAGACTCCGAAAGCCAAGACATGGTTGGTAGCTAATTTTATTTTTATTTTATTTTATTTACACCAGTTTATGTGCCCCTTTATTTTGGGACTTTTTATTTATTTAATCTTTTCCCTCAGCATAAGTGGAAAAGATTTATAAATAAATACTCTACTCGCTAGTGTGATCTGCATCTGTCCATCAAAGGTGCTGACTACTTAGTGGCTCTTTTTTAAAATAATTTTATCTATTACAGATGTATAAAAGAGCGATGTAAGTCACTATATGATGTTTTGGGATAAGAGCTGACTGGATGTCCAAGGATGGTCCACACTGCTTCACTTCTCTGTCGGAAAAAGCAATGCTAAAGCTTTGTTAGCAGCCAAAAAATTATGCATTTGAATATTAGCAATGTACCTAAGGGTCTGTTAGACTTAGGAACAAGTCACTTAGGTTTAAAGGGATAGTTCGGGTTTTTTGACATGACACGCCTGGTTTCGGTGCTGACGAAAGTAGTTATGTATCACTCTTTTGAACACATTTTGAGAAAAAAATGCTTTATTTTCATGACCCCAGCCAACTTGCCAGACTACTTTTGTCAGCACCAAAACCAGGCAAGAACTCAGCTCAACAGACGCAGTCAGTGTTGATGCATGACACTGCTGACGGCGATGCCATACAGATTCATGTCAAAAACCCCAAACTATCCCTTTAAATACCTATACTTCCTCCTTTCACTGTCTGAATAATTGGACACCCTGGCTTCAACTGTATGAACACTTCTTTCAGAGGGCCTACACCATTTTTTCTATGTATTTAAGAAAAATGTGTCTTGCCCCAGTACAGATATATTGTATAAGGAGCCCTTGACGTCACAATAAGTCCACTGTGTACTGGCTGCATTTAATTATAAAGCGTTTTATTTTCCAGAAAATCAAGAACTGTGTGGTTAGCATACTACTTTATTGGCATTACCATCAGTGCAAAAGTTTACTCTGGCTTTTAACAATTAAGAGAAGCGGCTATAAACTCATCCCGGTGAAAAGGTAAGTGAGGAATAACTTTGAACCCCAACAAACTGTTAAACTGGTTCTATTTTAAACATTTTTAAAGGAGGATCTGTCACCTGCTTGTCTTCATGGGGATGTTATTGCTTTGTCAAGAATGTTACACAGTAGAGATTAAACCTATCTATCACAAGGGACTATAGGCTACATTACAGGTCAGATCTGTAGAGAGGCGCTCCTATTCACAGAGAGTATTATTGTATTTTTGAGCAATAGAAACACCCTTAAAGAATAAATGCTAAATGCTGTGTTTAATGTCATATCATGGAACAAAAAGTTGCACAATGCACCTTTAAGACAGTAAAAATCAGGTCCAGAGCCTTTAATTTTTATTCAACTCAAACTCTCTGCCGAATCATACGTAAATAGTCCTAGTTTTGTCACATTTTCATCGGAATTTAGGCTGATGTCAAAGTACATGCATCGTAAAGGTCATGGCCGGGGAAAGTTGGACAATCTCTGCTGCAAAGTAACTGGTATAAAGTGACAGTTGGTGGACAATATTTGTGTGCAGAGCAGAGAGGAGGAGAGACATCTCACTCTGCCTGACACTTTGGCTCGGGGCAGGACACAGGGAAACGGACTAACTCTTTCTAACTAGACCCAGGAGACCTGCAGAGGAGCAGATGAAGCAGCTTGCCCCAAAATAACTCCACTACCACAGAGAGAAACATGTTACAGCTCTGTGCCAATAACTGCGAGACAATGTGCAATACCTGATAGAGTCATCACCAACACGGAGAAGTTAAAATGGAGTTTTACAAATGGACTTTCTGTTTTTTGGTTGTCCGTTTGTCTGTTTAAAGAGGCTGTACCTCATTTTTGCTGTCTTAAAAACGTGAATTTACTACATTTTACACTATTTTCTGATCTATGTTATAATGTTTCCTCATCAGAAACATACCTGGGGTGTGTTTTGTTTCATTTACGTGTTTAACACACAAATCCTGCATATTTATGATGTCATGCAGTAATACAAGGAGTGCTCCTCTGTGTTTTTAAACTCCATACACCTTCACTAGAATCAGTTGGATGATTTCAGCCCTGGAATTCTCAATCTCTGCTGAACAAAAGGTAAAAGGGAGCTGTTCACTTGAAAGCTACGGCTTCATGACATCACAAGGTGGAACAGAGCATTTGGAGCTTTTGGAGATGCAGTCAAACTAATAATAAAGGATTACTTAAACGTGTAAATGAAACAAACACGACTGCAGGTAGGATTTTGAGGACGTAACAACTAGGACCTGACCGATATATCGGTTGGTCGATATTATCAGCCGATACGGGCTCTTGGAAACATGGGCCGATAGTCCCAGTGGATGTTTTACCTTGTTATAAAGCTCATACTCTCTATATTCTGCCCATTTAATCCAATTTACAGACAGATAAATGCCCTAATATGTGGCTCCGCATCAGTGTTTATCTGAGGAGTCATTTGTCTGTGTCCATCACGCCCCTGAACGCATCGCCATGTGCGTTTGTTTACCGCGGCAGCCATAGATCCATGTGCACAACACTGATATTTTATTCTTTTTACTAACGGTCATTTTGAGTCTGGATTAAAAGGACAGTTCTCAGCGCAGACTTGTGATCTGAGAGGAGCCTGTGTGAGGCTGAGTGTTGAAATGTGTCGGTGTTGAAGCTCGTTTTGGTTCTTTCTCATTGGTTAGTGATTAGCTGCTGTAGCTCCCACACATAAACAGGCTGTTTTCTCTTCCATTAGTGACTGTAAAGTGACTATAGTGGCCGTATATATGTTACTAGACACACACTGATATGTAAATGAGCTGTGAATAGAAGTGTGAATTATCGGCATTTAGCATATCATTAATTACTGCAGCGCACACGCATTTAAGGCTAAAAGCTAATAGCGGTAGTTTACTTACAGTACTTTCTTTACTGGCTAGAATATTATACAAAAACACCGTTAGGCCGACCTACTGTCTTTAAATATGACATAAAGAAGCAGAATAACAATAAATATCGCCTAAATAAACCCAATTGAAAATCCAATAGAGCCAAACCTTTACAGTGAATTTTTACGTCATAAATATATTGGTGATTGTATCGGCAGCTCCAACTTCCATTTTATCGGTATCACATCGGCCGCAACAAAATCCATATCGGTCGGGCTAGTAACAACATTCTAACATGGCTTTTAATATAATATATATAGGACATTGGACTTTACAGTGTTATTCATCACTTTCCTTATGCATTCTGAGCATGATAATTCAATAATATTCAAATATTCACCAGGATGAATTTATAAGCATTTTTCACAGCTCTTATTGACCAGTCCAGATATTTGCTGCAACATCTAGCATGCTAACAGGCACTTCCTGTCAACAATAAACAATAAAATGCTTTACAATTAGATACAGACAGCGCGCAATGGACTTCTTACTCTGACCTCAAGATCTGCTTATACAGTACAATATATCTGTACTGTAGTTTGGCTCAAATCCCAGGTTACAGCAGCTGTTCTAACTGAATGTCTTACCCTACTCATCACCTCCATTTTACATTGTGAATCCTTTATCTCGTATCTACAGATTAAGAGAGTGTGTGTGCGAGTGTGTGTGTAATGACAAAAATAGCAGTACCCTTCACCTTACATAAAGAGCGGTGTTTTCCCCAGTAAATTTCCACCTCCCTCTGCCCTCTTCATGCCCTCTCCAAACCTACAGGGGGCGATCTTCAGCTCCATGATTTGAGGCCATTGTTCTCGCTGTACTTTTCCTCTGCCTGATTTAGCCTTCACCTTCAGCCGAGTCTTCTGTTCGTCCTGACGTCCCACCGTGTGTCCAATCTGTCCCCTCCTCTGTCCCGCCCGGCTCTGCCAGCTGGCCCCAGACAGCGCCTCCCTGAGGGGACAACAGGTGTAGCAGCGCACACTCCACTGCACACATGGCTACCTGTGGCATCGGGCAGCCAACAACCCAACTGTCCAGCAATGACATAATGAAGACAAAACGAAACCTGCAGCCTCTGAATGCATCATGCTTTTTAAAGGTGCACCATGTAGCTTTTCTTGTGGAGAGTCTGCCACCTGCTTGTCTCCTGGAGATGCTATTGCCTTGACTGAAATGTTCCATAGTATGTTATTAAAGGGCTTGTACTTGATTTCTTCCATGCATTTGAAGAAAATTCACCCCTGTACAGATATATATTCTATAAATGTAGTTATATATGTTTATATGTAGTTAATATGATTAACTTAGGTTCAGGACCACGCCGCAACTGCGCTCACCTCTTCTCCAGCGAATTACAGCTCACTTCAACCACACCTCAATTTCCCAGAAGCCTCGTAGCAGCATTCGTAGCAGCCTATCCCGGAAACCCAGTTCATCCCGAATAATTTCACCCCACCCTCCCAACTGTTCGCTTCCAGACATAAGACGCCTACAAGGGGGGTCCCATCCTTCTGGGCCATGTGAAGATTGAGACTGACCCCCCACCCTGAGTCTCAACCAAGCCGACCCACCTCGTCTCCATATAATAAACTCTTTTCGCTTCGTACATGTGTTGTTGGCGTGGTCCTTGCTAATGAAGCAGCTCTTGAAGTCAAAATAAGTCCATTGTGTACTGTGTGCATCTAATTATAAAGATTTTTACTGTCAGAGAATCTGAGTGTGGTGTTAGCATGCTAGTTGTTGTTATCTCATTACTTGTTACCCTGATGGTGTCACAAGTTGAGCTCCACGGAGATACATAGTGTGAAACATTCCAGGCAAGACAATGCCATCTCTATTGTGAAAAAAGTTACATAGTGCATCTTTAATAGTGTGTCTTTATTGTTGAGCTCATAATATATGACTTCACAGGCAGCACAGTATAAACTAGAAGAAGTCAGTGCAACAGGAGGCAGGGCACTCAGGGCACTGGCTTCAGACCGAGACAGACCCAGGAGAGGGAGGCCTGCTGTGAAGCATATGTGCACATATGTATATTTACTTCTACTTCAGTCAGTGTGTACTGGGCTGTGCTGCTTTGTGTGTACATGTACTATAACATGTACTATAAGCCCATAGTGTCTGCTGGGCTCACACAGATGGGTACAAAGTATATTCAACTTAAAGAGAAGTGCAGGTTATGACAGGTTTTCATGATTTTGTTTGGTGGAATTGAACCTGTGGTCGGTATTCATCATAGTTTTACTACATATGTCATCAACATTTAATATTCTAACCAGAATATAGGAACAATTTATGTCCGGGGAGCATATTTTTCTGACAGATTACATGTTGGTTTAACAAAATACGGGGTTGTCATCTATTTTCATTTGTAAAATTTAAAAATATGTCAACATAAAATGAGTAATGTAGCCTTCTGGTATGAGGGAACAGGCCAAAATTCTTATTCTTATTTTCTACAAAACGAGCACAAAACAGCAGCAGTCTCAGTTGAGCAGAGCCGGTCCCTGTGACCAGTAGCTGACAACAGAACCTTCACATCCACATGTCAGCATAGCAACCAAGTGTCACATACAAAAACAGCTATAAAACTGAAGTAAACACAAAATATCAAACCATTACAATATAACAAAAACTAAGAAAGTAGGTAAGATTAACAATGTTTTAATGAAAATATTCTTAAACCTGTCATAAGCATTTGAAAAGTATGTAGGTCGGCTTATTTCTCCACAGACCTGACTTTTCTTGTGAAGGCCACGCTACCTGCTTGTCTAAGTGGAGATGATCTTTCCTCAAACTTTCTGGAGATTGGAAGAAAACTGTTATATCTTCATGGAAAATGTTCCAAAGTTTAAATTTTACATGGTGCTGCTTTAATGTCTATTTTTCCCCATCTTCTACAGTTTAAACAATGGGCGGAATTTTCAACATAAAAGATCATCATAACACTGTCTTTTTACAAGAACAATTTGACCATTTCTGTAAAGGATGAAAACACTATTGAACGGTCTATTTGTTTATCCTCTCATTTCAAACTTGACAAAACGCTTGTGCATTTTCAGCATCTTCATAATCAATGCTGAGGAGTGCCCAGGGAGGAGCATTGATTTGTTATGACGCTAAAGTTTGAATTACAGTTTTTTTCTCTCTTCTGGAAAAATCTGCATTTCTTTCTCACTACCTCTTTAGCTCATGGGCGCACTGACCTCTGACAAATCCAGTCACTCACCTTTGACCTCCCTCGGCACCATGGGAGTTGAAGTCTCCAAGCATAACAGGTCTTCTCGAGCGCTCGTATACCTTAGGGAATAAACTGGAAACTACTGTTGCAATAGGCGCAACAGGGGGGAAAATTGTTATCTTATTTGTGGCAATTTTAGACCAGATATGTAAGAAAATGGCCACATATCTAAATAACAGAAATATGCTGTGCTTTTCTGTAATTTACAAAATACACTATAAGTAGAGCTTTCTTCCTACAACTGACATTTAGGCTACATAGACAAAAAAGGACCTTGCCCAAGAACACAGTAGGAAATTCCTGCAGTGGAGATTAAACCACCCACGTAGACTCTAGAAAAACATTGTCGATTTGGTGCAAGATGTTCGATTATCTGTAACTTCCTGTCTTTTTGTCTGCATTTTTTTCTCCATGTATTAAATCATTGACAACATTTCAATACAATATTTACCTTCCCTGTTCCCTATTTCAGATGGGTGTGATTGACAGGTTGATTAGCCAATCAGGGGCACGCATGGTCCGCTCATATCGAAAGAAATATGAGGAATTTGCTTATAAGGAAATACATCAAAGAGGGCAGATTTCTGTAGAATCACTGAAGCCCCAAATGAAGCACTAAACTGTTAATCTGAGGTGAGAGAAATTCGATCTTTTTCAAAATGACGGGCGACCAATGAGCTCCTTCATTTCACATAAGGGTTGGGCAATAATACAGTATCCCAAGGTATCGTATCAACCAGTTTAATCAGTTTCATTTCCATCATTTAAAAAAAATGCAGGTCATAAGGACCTAATATAATCTTCGGCAGCATTTTGGCTTCAGGCCGAATGACAGGGGAGGGACAGCAAATGTTGACGTAGCTCTGACCCTGCGTCAGGCCAGAGATCCCACCACAGTCGCTTCAGACATGGGGCACAGTGCTGACTTTCTCCCCTCCGCTCTCTCTCCTCTTCAAACATCGTTATGCTCAGAGACTTCCATCCACACGCAGCGAGGAAGAAGAAAATACTGACTGATACTTTGTGTGTGATGTTAGGCCGAAAAGTTTGCAATGGAGACATTTTATTGAACGACGAGAGTCAAGAGGGGACGCGCTGAAGAGGAGAAAGTTCCCGCTTGAGGACAAAGTCAGACTTTCACGGAGGAGACGGTAACTTCTCCGAGTGCTGAGAGCGCGGGTCTGTCAGATACAACATGCTGCAGTGGGAAATATCACACACCGTGGACTGTCGCCTTTTACTTTTTATTCTGGAATCTGCCTCTTTTCTTGTCTTGGCGTGTCTCAGATCATTAAATGGAGGCAGAGTTTGGTTTGATCAGAACTTTTGCCTCATCTTCATATGTAATGCTGCTATTCTGTTTCTGAATGGTTTAAGTGCAGCTACAAAATAATTCTTAATTAATCACGGTAATACTGTATACCCCGGTAAAATGCTGAGAAGGTTTAGCGGTATCAAAATTTGGATACTGCCCAACCCTACTCCACATGCATCACTAAAGTAAACTAATTTACTCGGACGATCATGACCAGTCTGTATAAAAATGATTACTCTATGTTCGTTTTAGTATTTTTTGGCGTTATTGTTAAATGGAAAATTCAAACTTCACTCTAAAGTCTATAGCGTTTGTGTTAAAAGTCTTATATTACACAAAACTGATGAACAGAAAGCTAAACAGAACAGACTGGTTGGATCCAGCTCTGCAGCATATGACAGTTTTACAGTGGAGCATGTGGCGGATCACCTTTTGTCCCAGGCTGGTGGAGGGTACGGTGAGGGGGGCATGGATGTGTGCCACGCGTTACCCCGGGCATTTTAGCACGTAGCCAAGCGCACTGTTCTCCCTGTAATACCCTGTGTAATACCCCGTGCACGGCGCTGTCACTAGCTCTGCTCTGACTGGAGCTGTGATGAATTAGCGCTGCTTTGGCCGTGTTAGCGTCAGCGTTAGCGGCGTGTTTGTTTTTCGCTGTGTCAGGTGGAGCTTCGGGCGTACACAGAGATGTTAGCTAGGAGAGAAGCTAGAAGATTTTTCATGCTGTGGGCAGAAAACAGTGAGATTATGAACAGAGATCATCTCTTTTTAAAAATATTTTTACAAGATTGGACTTGAGTGACAATTGACGTTTGTTTTCCTCGTGTTTTTATTTTTATTTTGTGGTAGTTTTGTGTAGTGTGGAGAGAGTGGTAGGATGTGTGAGTTTTTTTTTTATTAAAATGTAAAATTGGGGTAAAAAAGAGAGAGAGAGAGCGAAAAAGCTTAAGATATAAACACTTAAATCTAGCAGAAAGTGAATTAAAAGTAGTGAAACTGTCTTGCTGCATGGACAAATACATTTACTTGACACGTTATCTTAAAATAAACTACCTCTAGACTAGAATTACACAGCAGCACATGGTTTCCTTCTATGGGAGGCTCCTCTAGCAGTTTTGATGTTTTTACTGGCAAGTTTTATTCCTGTCTTACTTATTTCTATAAGTTGTTATGGTGAAGACATTTAGTGATGGGCCAGTACCAAATACTGATACTAAGGTATTATATAGTATCGATTTTCGTGCAAAAATATCTCAAAAAACTTCCATTTTGAATTTGAATGCATTATTTTAGGATTTTTTTTACAAGATGGTCTAAATAAATGTCTTAACTTTTGATTATTCAGAGCCATTTTTATCCATTTAATTTTTTATCTAGCCAGAAATTACAAATAATAGATTTTTTTTTTCTTTTTATTGCACTGAAAATAAAATAAAAACATACATCCTTACTGTGCATCTCCACAAGCATAAAAAGTATCTGTCTCCTTGGACAGTGTTCTGAAGTATGATTTGAACCATAGACTGTATATATAATATATAACAGTGTATATATGTATATGTATATATAACAGGTGTATCAAAGAGAGGACCACCAGACTCGAAAATAGTTTTTTCACAAAGTCCATAACCACTCTGAGCTCACGCATGCACGGACTGACCCCACATTCCTATTCCTTCATTCCCTGATCCCCGTCCAGCCACTTGTAGTGCAGTATTTAATACAGTGCAATATTTAAAGGAGTGCAATATATAATACAGTGCAATATTTAACAGAGTGCAATATTTAAAGGAGTGCAGTATTTAATACAGTGCAATATTTAAAGGAGTGCAATATTTAACAGAGTGCAATATTCAATACTTAATACAGTGCAATATTTAACAGAGTGCAGTATTTAATACAGTGCAATATTTAACAGAGTGCAATATTTAAAGGAGTGCAGTATTTAATACAGTGCAATATTTAAAGGAATGCAATATTTAACAGAGTGCAATATTCAATACTTAATACAGTGCAATATTTAACTGAGTGCAATATTTAACTGAGTGCAATATTTAATACTTAATACAGTGCAATATTTAAAACAGTGCAATATTTAACAGAGTGCAATATTCAATACTTTATACAGTGCAATATTTAAAGTGCAACATCTTAACTGAGTGTAATATTCAATACTTAATACAGTGCAATATTTACAGTGCAGCATCTTAAAAGAGTGCAGTATTCAATACTTAATACAGTGCAATATTTAACAGAGTGCAATATCTTAACTGAGTGCAATATTTAATATCGTAGATTAGTTTGACTGAGTGCAGTATTTATAGCAGTGCAATATCTTGCGAGTGTTGTAGTCTTGGGTGTCCTAACCTTTTTTTATGTCTTGCACTAATACTATGTACTTACTTATTTATTCAATTTATTTTTTCTTTTACACTGTGTTGTAAATGTCCCACATACCTGTATTCATTGGAGGGTGAGTTGCTTTTAATCTCGTTGTGCATGTGTATAGCGTAGTATATCGTATGTATATTGACAATAAAAGGCATTCTATTCTATTCCACATGGACAAAGCGAACACGCTTGCCGCCGCGTTCCAAATAAGTTTGCATAGGCTCCTCCAGCTCCTACTGACCCTGGCTCCCATTGACTTACATTAGAATACTGTGGCCCCTCTCTCTGTAACTACTGCAATGAGTCTCAACAGCGCTAGAAAGATACATATTGTTGCTTTAACCTCCCATTATTTTCATTGCAGTACCACAAGTTCTCACTAGTTGGATTGAGTGCTACCAGCTGGAACTATACAGTTCTACACAGATTGGTGCATGCTCATTTGCACACATTGGCTTGTTGTTCTGGTATTCGTGGCTTTACTGAAATAGTCTTTTCACACCACTCCATAAAATACTCTGTGTTCATGTGGATACAACTCACATCATTTGGGTTAGTTGTTCTATTCCTTTTTTCTCTCACAGTGGTTGTCCATTTTAAATCCTTCTTATCCCCGTCCTACGCCTGCCAGTTGTAATTTGGCACTTCCTGTTCCTCTGGTTTTGGCTGTGATGTCGGCAGCAGGGTTCAAAGTTCGCGAGGACCAGGTGTGTTGGAGGGAGCTGCTAGCTGCTTGGCTACCTCTCGCTAATTTGGCACGCTCCAGCCCAACTCCATTTTGTTCCTTTTGTTTAGTGTGTTTTTGGTTTGAGTCACAGTCAGTGTAATAGCTTATACTGAAGGAATACATTAGTTGGTGCAGTGATTCACCATCCATCATCGTGGTAAAAGGTTCCATGAGTGGTCATTTTCTGGTTTCCTCGTGTCAAATCAATAGACAATCCTTCAACTGCTTATTACCAAAATCCTGGCTGGAGCTGGAGACATGGGTTCCTGGCACTGTCTGCTGTCACTTAAAGGCAGTGGTGGAAGAAGTAATCAGTTTTGTTACTTAAGGGTGCACTGCGGAACATTTCTACTTCATTTCCACCACCTGTTTGCCTCCATGGAGATGTCACTGCTTTCCCTGGAATGTTCCATGGTATGACTTTAAACATATCCATCTAGCATTTATTCATTTCTTAGTGCTGTGACCTCCTAGTTTCTAGGTCAAAGTGAATTCCTCGTGTTGAGAAAGGCTCACACTCCTCCACAGCTGATGCACACATGTGTCAGTGTCAGTGAGGAGGTCTTTTACTGGTTTTGGGTCAAGTCCATCTGCCTGAGAGGAGCAGAGAGCGCACACACCAATCCACTGTGGTACGGTTCTGTTCAAAATGGACTGCACTGCAGAGAATGAAACAAAAATATACTTTTTTTGGCTAGCATGCGAACTATGTACATCCTGATTATTGGACAATGTAGAATCAATACAGGATCAATATAGAACATTCTAAAATAGAACTCTCTACTTCCTCTAATTTTCAACATATTTTCAAAACGATGAGTGCCTGGGCTGGCCAAGTGCAAAGCGTGGCCTGTGAGAGCCGTTAGATGCCGCTTGCAACTTTAATTCAACTGTTTTTTTTTTTACATTATAATTATTTAAAAACTTTTCATATTGCTTCTTGATTGGTCTAAACTAAAATGTATATCCACAACAGGTTTTATCCAACCAAATAAAGTCAAAATTAGAGAATCATAAAAATCTGTAAATGAAATACAAACAAGATAGGGACTTGTGCAAACTTTTAACAAAGTTCTAATGGATTTTAACAAACCATTTTCATCAGTCAAAACAACTCCAGCTTATTTACTGTGTGCGTTAAATACATGAGCGGACAACCAAAACACACACTGCACCAAACTTTTATTCACCAGTGATTCTTTCAGCTCCTTTTCCATTTAAAGTCCTGTTTTACGCCAAAATTGACTTGTAAATCTTAAAACATGTTCTAATGTTCTCACCTCCTCCAAAACATATTTGGAGTTATGTTTTGTTTTATTCACACTTTGAGTAACCCTGCACTATTAGTCTGTCTACATCCCCAAAGTAGTTTTTAGATTCACAGCTTCTTTTTACCTTTAGTTCAGAAGAGATGGGCGATTTTTGGTGTATGGAGTTAAAAAAAACACAGTGGAGCACTTCCTGTATTACCACATGACATCACAAGTACACACATTTTTGACTCAGCGTAAGCATAACATCCCCGTGGAGACAAGCAGGTGGCTAACTCTCCAACAAAAAAGTGACATAGTGCACTTTAAATGTTATTTCAGATCATAAAACATTCTGCAGACTTACACTTATTGTCCCATGTATTCGAGCAAAGTTTCTCTTGCCCCAGCACAGGTACAGTATATTGTATAAACACATCTTGAGGTCAAAATAATCTGCATCTAATTATAAAGCATTTTACTATCTGGTAATCAGGAAGTGTGCGTTCATATTCTGGTTGTTGATAGCTTTAATGTCATTAGGAAGTTCTGATTGCATAAAGTAAGTGAGGAATAACTTTGGAGCGCTGCAAACTGTTTAAAATCAAATGGATTTTTTTTTTATTTTCCACTTTTCCCCCACTATTGTTTAAAGTATCCGTTTTCTCCTCCTGCAGAAGTGATTTTTCCAGACCTTTATTTTAACCAAACACCACTCCATCTCTTCCCTCTGTGACCCTCTCGTCCATATGTCAATCCTTCTGTTAGGAGTTTGACCTCCGCCTGACTCTTCATGCATGAACCAACCTGATGCCCATCCCTCTATCTCTCACTCCATCTCTCTCCTGTCTCTCTCTGTTTTTCTCTTGACATCTCTCTCTCCTTTCCACCCCTCTCTTGTTCCCTCCCTCTCTTTCCATCTCTCTCCATGTTCCTCTCTCTACATTTCTCACTGTTGCTTTCTTTCCTTCTCGCTTTCTCTTTCCATCTCTCTTTGTATCTCTTCCTCCCTCTCCTCTCTGTCTCTCATAGTTCTATCTCTCATTCCATATCCCTCTTTCTGTCTCTTTCTCTCTCTCTACATCTCTCTCACCTTGCTCTTTCCTTCTCTCCCTCTCTCATCTCTTGCTCTATCTCTCTCTCCTTTCTGCTTCTCTCTCTCCCTCTCTTTTCCATCTCCCTCTCAGTTTCTCTCTCATTCCACCTCTTTCTTTCTCTCTCCTCTTCCTCCTTTCTCTTTTTCTGTCTGCCCTTTCTACCTGTCTCTCTCTCCTGATGCTCATCTTTCTATCTCTCGTTCCATTTTCTCCTTCTGTCTCTTTCGCTACATCTCTACATCTTTTTCTCCCCCATCTCTCTCTCCTCTCTCATCTCTCACTGTGTCTCTCTCACTCTCCTTCTCTCTCTTTCTCTGTCCTCCTCCTCCACTCTTTTGTTCTCTCTGCCCTTTTTCTCTGTCTCTCTTTCCTGATGCCAATCTTTCTATCTCTCTCCCCCTCTCTCCTTCTGTCTCTCTCCCTGCATCTCTCTCCATCTCTTTCTCTCTCCATCTCTCTCACCTCCTCTCTTTCCTCTCTTGCTCCATCTCTCTCTCTTTTCTGCCTCTCTCGCTTCCTCTCTCTCTATTTCCCTCTCTCCAGCTCTCACTGTCTCTTTCTCCTTCTCTCTCTCTTTCCATCTCTCTTTCTCACTCCTCGCTATCCTTCTCTCTGCCCTTTCTCTCAGTCTCTCTCTCCTGATGCCCATCTTTCTATTTCTCACTCCATCTCTCTCATCTTCTGTATGTCTCTCTCCCTGCATCTCTCTCCATGTCTTTCTCTCTCCATCTCTTTCTCCTCCTTGGCGCTCTCATCCCTTGCTCCATGTCTTTCCCCTTTCTTCCGCTCTCTTTTTCCATCTCTCTCTCCATATCCCTCTCTCCATCTCTCACTGTCTCTCTCACTTTTTCCATCTCCATCTCTTGTTCTCCCTTCCTCCTCCTTTCTCTCTTTTTCTCTCTGCACTTTCTCTCTGTCTCTCTCTCCCGATGCCCAGCTTTCTATCTTTCACTCTATCTCTCTCTCCTTCTTTCTGCCTTTCTCTCTCTCCATCTATCTCTTGCCACCACTCTCTCTTTCCACTCTTTCTTTCTCTCTCTGCCTTCTCTCTCTGTCTCTCCACATCTCTTTCCTTCTCTCTCTCTCCATCCCTCTCTCTTCTTCTCTCTCCTTTTTTCCTCCCCCCTCCCCTCTCTCCCGTTCATTTCCTGTCGTTCGTTTAAGATGGCTGATGAAGTCAACCGTTCCCGGCTCGTGCACATTCTTCACCTGGGGCAGTGCTGATCCTTCCTGTGCAGCTACATGGGAATAACCAAGAGGAAGTTTCTTACATTAATCCGACTTTAGAATGACCCTTTTGTTTTGTTGTTCCTCTTTTTTTTTTCTTTTTTTAGTGGATTTTCACTTTTTTACCTGCAGTTCCCCTCATGAAGTGATTTTCTCTGGTTTAAACTCCATCATTCTGTTTTCCAGTGGCACTGAATGTGACTTTTATAGTATCGATTAGTGTCTTATTTTCTATACTTTTGACAACTCTAATGTGAATATGAATAATTACTAGGGGTGTAACGATATCCAAGTCTCACGATACGATATTGTCACAGTATGAACCTCACGGTACGATATTTATTGCGATATCGTGGGAAAGCTCACGATATTACGATATTCTACATAATAACAAGACTGACATTCTAAAATGCTTTGACCAGTCATTTGGTACATTTATTGTCATTAGGGATGGAACGATATCCAAATCTCTCTGTACAATATTTTCACCATATACATCTTACCGTACAATATTTATGCTGCATTCTATTAAATCCAAGTCCATTCTTCCAACATCCGATGTAAATGTGTTCCATTACAACAGTCGGGAAAATATGTATGTTTAAAAGTTTATTTTGTTAGCTTATGTAGTTAAAGTCGCTCAGGCTATTTCAGGCTAATATGTAGAGTCTGTTAGCTAATGTTAGCTGTCGCCGACTCAATTATGGCAGTTTGACTATTACATGTTCAGACATCCATCCGACCTGGGTGCTGCAAACTAGCCCGAGTTTGTGTTTCGGAACTGTGAGTTGACTGGCCGTTCCTTTGCATTTTCCCGAGGTGGAGGTCGGTTTTCTCCGAGTTCCGAGCACAATAGAATGCAGTTTTATTGCAATATTTTGTGGAGGCACAAAACTGTGAATCTGCTACTTTTTCCTCTAAAAATGCCTTCACAAGACTTAAACAAAGAATGAAGATTTCAAAGTGCTTAGAACAGTTATTTCTTCATGTCGTCTGCACTGAAACGGAGCAAAGGATCATGGTCTATGTAGTTCCCTCTGTTTTTTTTTAGCTATTTCTGCATCAGAACTATTAAGCAAAGAGGCTTGTGATTCAATATATTGTGATGGTCCATGATATTATTTTGAGACCTTTGACGATACGATATCACGATATTTTGGTTATTTTTACATCCCTAATATTTATGGATGGAAAAATAACAATATTAAACAATATTAAAAATAATAATATTGTGATATTGTATTGTCAAAAGTCTCAAAATAATATTGTTCTTTACTTAAATTAATAGTTATGATGCAGCAATAGTTTAAAAAAAATATAGTAAGAAGAGGGAACTACATAGACCATGATCCTTTGCTCCGTTTCAGTGCAGACTACATGAAGAAAAAATGTCATAAGTGCTTAAAAATGTTTTACAGGTTAACACATAATACTCCCTACAAATAATGCTCCCTACAACTGTACAACAACTCACCCCAATGTAATGGATAACCCTATGTCCTTTATTACTTCTTTTCTATATTCTAATTATTTTCTGTTTTTTTATGTCTTATTTCACACCTGTCTCTTGCTGCCTTTTTTGCTGCTTATTTAGAGTTTATTATTACCATTTATAGTTCTTACTCTTTATTATATTATATTGTGATGAGAAAGCGACTGTGTCCAAATAATGTCCCTTGTGGATCCAAAGGTTTGTCTAAATGAAGTCTTGTCAAGGCATTTTAAAAGGAAAATGTCACGTACTCCACAAAATGTCGCAATAAATATCGAACAGAGAGATTTGGATATCGTTACATCCCTATTAACAATGTGCCAAAGTAGTGAGATTTATAGGCTACATTGTTCCTCCTTAAATTTCCCTCATGAGCGATCAATAATTTAAACCTTAATCCAGCTTTTCACTGTTTGAAAATGAATGGAGTAAACTTGGACTTCAACAAACTTTATTGATCCACAAGGGAAATGATTTGGACACAGTCAAAGTAAGTAGTAAAAAGCAAAAGCGTGTTGTCAAATAAGGCATAAGTATATAAATGTTTAAGTACAAGTAAAAGTAAAATATGAAAATATAGTAATACAAATATATCTCAGCTTTAATATGTCATGGAAATAAAGAATACAGGATAAGGATCTATAGAATAGATGAATGTTTTTAGCGCCCATATGTGCAAACTGTCCCTCACTGACTCTCCTTCTCTCTCTCTCCATGTCTCTCTCTTTCCATTTCTCTTCCTCTCTCTCTCCCCTTCTGTCTCCATTTCTTCTCCTCTCTCTCTTTCTCTCCATGTCTCTCTCTTTCCATCTCTTTTACTCTCGCTCTCTTTTCCTTTCTTTTTCTCCATCTCTCTCTCCACATTTCTCTCCATCTCTCTCTCTCCTCCTCTCTTTTTTCTCCATCTCTCTCCCCATTTCTCTCCATCTCTTTCTCCTCTTTCTTTTTCTCTCTCCATCTCTCTCTTCTCTCTCAATTTCTCTCCAACTCTTGTCTCTATCTCTCTCTCTCTGTCTCTAAATCCCTCCCCTCTCTCCCCCACCTCCTTCCGTCTCTCTCTTCTCTCTCCATTGCTGTCTTTCTCCTCCTCTCTTTCTTTCATTCTCTCGTTCGCTCTCTTTCTCTTCCTTTCTCTCTCTCTCTTTTCTCATCTCTCTCCTCCCTATTTATCTCTCCCATCTCCCTCCATCTCTTTCCCTCTCTCCCATCTCTCTCCATCTCTGTCTTTCTCTCCTCCTTTCCATTTCTTTCAGTCTCTCTCCCCATCTCTCTCTCCTCTCTTTCTCAATCTCACTCTTTCTCTTCTCCCCTCTCTCTTTCTCTCTTCTCTCTTTCCATCTCTCTCTCCATCTCTAGCTCCCTCCTCTTTCTCCCTCATCTCTTTCCCTCTATCTTTTCTCTCTCCATCTCTCTGTCTTTTTCTCCATCTCTTTCTTTCCCCATCTCTTTCCCTCTTTCGTCTCTCACTCCATCTCTAAAGTAGATTTATATATTATAATTACTAATAGTATCTGCTTTTTTAATCCAACACAACCCACTTAGTGACCAAAGTACAGATATTGATAAATGGATGAATGTTGTTCGCTCTCACATGTCCCATCCCAATTTGAACATCAAATGTCCCTCTCTGGCTCCCGTACAAGAGCCTCGGAGCACAATTAGCACAGCTTGTTGTTTTGGCACTTCCTATCTCCACATTATCTCGGAGCCGCTGTCAGCCCCTGGAGGCTCCCGGCTCACTCTTCTTATCAGCGCCTCATCACAGCTACTGTCTCTGTGAATGGGCCTAAGTGATTTCTGCTTTGTCCTTTTGTGTCCTTGCTTTTCAATCAAGAGGCGGTGATGGCGATCTATCCATCCAGGTGAGCGGGTCTGACAAGACGCTGCTGAAATGGGCCACATGTGTTATCTCTGAGGACTTCCTGGATTAACTGACATGGTTAAGTGTAAAAGAGGAGAGGAGGAAGGGATGAAGAAGAGATGCAGAGGAATGTGGAGGGACAGAGAATATTGGCGCCCATTATACACGGGTATTAGAATGTTTTATTTCTATTAGATCATTATTTTGATGAGATCATTTCTGTCTTGGCAGTGATTGGTGTATGACTAAGGGACACTTTACATGGAACCTTCTTGTTGTGAGGTGAGAGGGGTGAGGTGTACTCTTCACTTCTCTGTGGACACACTTTTCTTAAAAGCCAACCACACGGTACAGGAGAATTTGCCTGATTTTGGCTGTGATTTGTTTCTCCACGAGTTCATGGAGGCGTGACCCAGCTTTTTGTCTTCACGTGCGATTTTGAAGCTGCTGCTCCTCATGTGTGGTGTCAGTGTTAGATCATAACCACCAAACATCAGCAACGTTACAGTAACAGCCGATAAAACAGAGCGTTGGGAAGGACAGAGTGACGGACACAGAGGCGCAAGATACGAACTTGGGATTTAGTGAAAATAAAAACTTTATCACTCACTTCTCGTAAAGTGGTAAATTTAAAGTGCAGCATCTCATCCACATTATCAATAGAAATTGTCCTCCGCAAATAATGACATCCAGTCCACAAAACTGCGCTATTAATCCAGTTTGAAGCATTCTTTAAAAGCAAAAAGTGGAGATAGTTCCTCATGTGTGTCATCCACACAGTGCACATACCGAGATGAAGCTGCAGATTAGCGATAGTGACTCTACTTCCTGTGCACTTTATTGCTAATCTTTTATGCTTTAACAATTACGCATCCGACATATTGCACCACATTTCACAAATAATAATAACACAGTTTTGTCTTGCATCTAAACTAGAAGTGCAGAGCTCTGATCTTTCAACACTTAAGACTCTCAGAGCGAGTGGTTTTACTGTAGACAGGAAACAGCTGACGCGATCATGTTCACAACTTTATATCCTGTGGTCCGCAGACAGATCCCGCTGCAGTGTTTGCAATCAGAGATTTTTAGTTTCATAAGAGACTCCTCGTGTCTGTGATATGTGCTTTTGTCGCAGGTTTAAAAATCGTTTTAGACCAAAAAATCCTGTAGTGTGTAGCGTCCTTAAGGGAGTGAATACATCTTTCTAGAGGTGGAATATTACCTGCATGATTCCATGAAGACAAAGTTTAAACCATACTTGTGAACATTCTCCATTGAGTTATTTACTTTTTATGCCATACTGTGAAAGATTATAGCCAAAGGAACTGCATTTCTATGGAAACAAGCAGGAAGAAGCACTCGTTCAGGCCAAATAAGAGTCAAGTTTGTGGAGATGCAAGCCCGCTCACAGTAAAGACACCTTTTTTTCTGCCTTTTCCATGCAATGCTATAAAAAACTTGCTTTTATTTTAATGAATTTAGCTACAAAAGTTACATGGTGGGCTTTAAAATCAAAACTGTGAGTACTGAACTCGCATCTCCCCAGTTAACTTCTCAATAGAGTCAATGCCACATAGAAAATATACATGTAATGAAAAATCTGTAAAAACAAACCAACTTCAGCCAGTTCAGCTTCAGTGCACAAGTCAAATCAGACCAACCATCACTCTCACTTTGTAAGAAGTGCTTTGCTCAAGGACACACCACCAGTTTGCATTGTGCACTGATCAGAATTGGGATCTAACCAACACTTTCCTGATCCTAAACACACCACTGTATCTGGGTTTACTCTAAAAACACTGAAACCCTTCTCCTTTTTCCCCAGTGTCCCTGTGCTGGTTGATGTGCACCTGTCTGCGGCTTGAATAGAACAGAAGCCTTGTGTGTGTGTGTGTGTGTGTATTGTTTTGTTTAGCTCCAGACGGCGCTCCTGTTGACTCACACACAGAGCAGACGTCTCTCCATCTCTCCCATCACTATTGTACGTCTCCTTTCACTCGCTCATGTTTGCCGATGTTGCTTTTGTGTCGGGGTTAAGTCCACGTTGTCTAATGATGCTTTCATGTTTGGCTCGCTCATAAAGAGATCGTCCCAGAATGCATCTGACATCAAACAAAATGAGAGGTGCCTGGCTGTTTACGCACGCCACTCTGCCGTGGTTTGGAGTGGTTTTGGAGCATGCATTACCTGTCTGCAGATGCTGTTTGATGTGGAGGGGCTGTGGGCAAATAGAACAGGCCAAAGTACCTGCATTCTTGTCTCCGAAACATGATGCTTTGGTTTAAAAGGGAATTTTATTAAAGGAACTGGATGTATCCTCTGAGATTGCACTGTTTTTTTAAAAAAGGGAACTATCACAACTGTTTTTCTCAGTACATGGACAGGGCACGTCTCATGTCAGAGCTCAGAAACCTCCTTGAGCCGCAGAGGCTGCACTGATGAATGGGCCGGGGTTTAGGTGGACCAACTGGATTTCAGCACTCTGGTTTCTGCTTGTATAATCTTCTGGAGAATAGAGTAGCCAAAAGGTTACTTCAAAATAATATTACTCAAGTAGAAGTACGAAGTAGTTAAAAGTCAACAGATGTCACATGTTGACTCTTACTTGAGTACTGCTCAAGATGCTGCAGCTTCAAAATAAAAAATCTTACTCAAAAGTATGAGTAAAGGTATGTCCATCCATTTTCTTCCGCTTATCCAGGGCCGGGTCGTGGGGGCAGCAGTCTAAGCAGGGACTCCCAGACTACCCTCCCCCCCAGACACTTCCTCCAGCTCCTCCAGAGGGACCCCAAGGTGGTCACAGGCCCAGAGACGTAGTCCCTCCCTGGGTCCTCCCTGGGGCTTCCTTCTGGTGGGATGTGCCTGGACCACCTCCTGAGGGAGGCGTCCAGGAGGCCCGAGCCACCTCAGCTGCATCTCTCGATGTGGAGGAGCAGCAGCTCTTCTCCGACTCTACTATCTCTAAGGGAGCGCCCGGCCACTCTGTGGAGGAAACTTATTTCGGCCGCTTGTATCCGCAATCTCGTCCTTTCAGTCATTACCCAGAGGTCATGACCATAGTAAAATAAAATATTGTAATGACATAAAAGTATGTCAATAAAAATAAAAATAAAAATCTTGCAGTTGGTATTAGTAAATCTATATTTGATTTGAACATGTCTGCCTCGTATGGGGACAGTCTGGTGAACTTTATGGACTTTAAAGTCAGAATCATACACATAGTTACTTTAAATGGCTCTTAGGTGCTTTATGTACATTTGCTGGTGGGGGATCCACCTCCTGCTTGTCTCCAGGGAGGTGTTACTGCTTTCCCTGAATTGTTCCACAGTATGGCATTAGATATCTATCATTCCATTTAATTTCAGATATTCTTATTTCAAAGAGGTGATGCGTGAGCTTTCCCAGAGCGCACTGTGCCTCTTGACTTGATCAAAGCTTTTCACATGTGAGTTGAGTGAGGACACACTGTGTTTTATCCTTAATTGTTGCTTCCTCTTTCTTACCACAGGCTTTTGTGAAACATGGAGTCGGATGTTGTTGATTTGAATAAATATTTGTTTTATAATTATTCCCTCATTTCTGTGTACAACTCCCTTTGAACTGTTTGCCAAGCTCCGCCTCTCAGGTTTAACCCGACCAGTTCTGCCCGAGCTCAGAATAAACCAGAGTTAACAAAATGGTCACGAGACACACAGGGAGATCCTGTTTAAAACTGCTCTCCATTTGTTACTATTTTTAGATTAAAATACAGTAGCACGCAGATTAAAGGCTCTGTACTTGAATTACATTGTCTTAAAAACAGAACTAGATCACTTTAAACAGTTTACAGTTGTCCAAAGTGCTTCCTCACTGACCTTATGCATTCAGAGCATCCTCATGATTCACCACGATGAGTTTATTTATAAGTAATTTTCACAACTTTCAGAGGCCAGAGTGAAGCTTTGTTGTGACAGTTAAGCTGACAACAGCTAGCATGCTAACGTGCACTTCCTGATTATCAGATAGGGCTTCGCTACCTTGTAAAATCAATTGAGTTGTTATTGCTTTGCCTGTGTAGCATTAAAATAGTTTATTTGGCATTTATTAAACTGCACAAAAATACACTGAAAAACATGTTTTCTTACAGTGAGCTTCCTTCTCCACAGATCTGATCTGTCATTTGGCATGGTTACCTGCCTGTAGATAAGTTTCTGGCGATGCTGTGACTATTCTCCCTTTATTTAACATCTTCATCCATCAGATTTATGTTTTTAAATCTGTCCAAAATTTAAAATCTCAACAGAATTCATTGTTTGATAAGAAGAAAGTATGAATTTACCTGTACCCCAAACCAAAATATGCATAACCCAAAATATCTTCTTTCCAGACTATATGAAGTCATGTGTGTAAAGAGGAAGTTACATTGGCTGCCTCCATCCATCCCTTTCTCCACATGAGAGACTTTTGTTGAAATCTCTGCTTTTTATCTTCAAGCTTTGTCCCATTGAACCCCCCACGCATGATCAGATCTGTGAACCGTCCTGTGTGGCCACTTCACCTGTGTCACCTCTGACCCCGCCCCCCGACACCTGAGACACCCGCCCCCCTTTTCCTCCGGGGCATGTGGTTTAATGGAAGTCATTAGTGGAGCATAACAGGGTCGCTCACCTGGACCGTCCTCAAACATGAAGGCCTTTGTTGACCGTTTCTCCCTACGTCAGTTTGAGAACAATACACAAAACTTGTCCTGAAATACCTTGCGTTCTCCTCTGCCTGGTGTTGTCGTCTGCTTGTCGCTATGGAGATTGAGAGGTATAATGCCATACTATGGAACATTCCAAGCAACGCAATCACAATAGGTTCTATTCACGTTTACCAGGAAGACATTTGGAAACATGCTTGGAAACACTGGGCTCTCCAACCGACTGTGATAAAACCCATTGAAGTAAATGTCATTAGAGGTAACATTAAGACTGTATATGTATGTGCTGTTGACTGATTGATTCATTTATTTCAGTCACAGGTATATTTTGCCCTTATTCTACAGTTCCATGTCATATCTAACATCGACCGAAAAGGTGTGGGCTGAAGCTTGAGCTTATTTTGCGTTTACCCTTTATTCCTTTGTCATAGCATCATCTTGAAACCAGTTTATTCATAAATACAGTAAGAGAAAAAGATCAGAGTACTATAGCATAAACTAAATATCATAATTCATGTATCAGCCCAGAGTTAAACATTTAAACTTCTTTTTAAATGAAAGAGAGTGCTGCACAGTTTTAGATTTTCTGTATAATTGTTCCAAAGGTCCGCCCCTTTAACAGATTTAGGTTTGTTCTGATTTTTTATTTTTTTTTTACCTCGTACCTCTGAGCTCATATTGGCTATTTTGGATTTTGAACATATTCTGTAATGATTTTGAGGGATTGTTGTTTACTGTTTGGAATCATCATGAATTCTGCGGCCTCGTCTCTTCTAATCACATGTACCCAGTGCACTCGGAGTTCTGCGTCAGTGGAGAAATGATGAAAACTGAGGTATGGTTGGAATTGTTGATTAATCGAACAAAATGGAACGCTACAATGACATGTAGATGAAGAAAACTGGGACATTGTCTCATTTTTTTCTAAAGTTTGTCAAGACTTACTACTGTGAACAGAGCCCGCCGGAAGTTGTCATGACATGTTTCTAAATGTCTTCCTGGTTTGTGACGTAAATGTGAATAGAGCCTATGAAGACTGTCAACCAGACATCCTGTCCCCTTCGCTCCAGGGCATCTGGTTTAATGGAAGTCACTAGTGGAGCGTCACAGGGTCGCTCACCTGGACTATCCTCAAACATGAAGACCTTTGTTGAGGCTTCTCCATTCACCAAACAGATGTTATTTGAAATCTGTTTAGGGTGACCAGATTTTCAGATTTTGTGATGGTTGCTAATAATTTAAAAAATGTGAAAAGAATGCGTAATTTAGAAGAATTGTTGCACTCGGCCCATTCATGACTAACATCTGACAATGTGTCAGTATAGCCACATTTTCTTTGTTTTGATAATTTTTAAGCATCCTTTTCTGTATTTTACCTAAACAAATTACAATGTATGCCTATTGTTTCTTTTGGCAGGGATATTTCTTGTATGAAACTGGGACAAATCAATGGTTTTAGATAAATCTGCTGGGACAGGGGACACAGGGCTCAAAACTGGGACTGTCCCAGGGAAATAAGGACATCTGGTCACGCTAAATCTGTTGCTAAATCTGCAGAAACAACAGCTAAACAATAAGCTCTGTATGCCGCACACTAGCAGGTTAGGGTTAGTGTCTCAAAACTAACAGTCACTTATTAAAATCATACAATATAAAATAAACAACCTATTAAAATTCGAATTATTAAAATAAAGACTACCTCGCTATTTTTACATGTGGACGACTTCAGTTTGTGAAGTTGTTTTACTGTTTATTTTGCCTCATAATTAGCATTAGACACAAACCTCTACCTTTCTAAAAGCAGATGTGTCCTCCAGTGAAGTTTTCATTTCATTTTCACTTTTTAACATGTTGTCACATCCACCCACACAGCTCTCTGTCCAATGCCTTATCTTTAAATATTTATGAATTTTAGCACAACTCAGCAGGTCTTGACGCTAACAGAGCCTATAGCAGTAAGTCTTAAAAGCTAAAACGTAAGCACCGTGTCGAAATATATATTCAAAACTGTCGACTATTAAAATGATGCAAAATGATTGTCATTTTTATTGGTTGAATTCCTTATTTTGATCTGCATGTGCTACTTCCTCAGTCACAATATTCACATTATAAGAAACAATATAATAATAAAAACCGTAACAAAGAAAATATTGTATCTCTGCGTGGTTTAGTAAACCTATGCACATTTAAAATCATTACTACAATAGAATTACTATTTTCAAAATAAAAAATAAACTATTACCATTTTTTTCCAATTAAATTATTTCTTGCTCAAAAGTAAATGTAAATTTGGAAATAGAAATAAAAGGTTAAAGGGGAACTCTCACGGTTGAAACTAGAGGTGGTCGAATACTGTTAGAAACCAAAAAACAGCACAGATCAGTGTTGCCTCGGCAGAGATCTCACTGTGGCAGTGAGTCTGTCAAGGCAACAAACTAGTGTAGTGATGGGGACAAGTTCTTAACTTCCACGTAAAACACCAATTTGCTTCACACTGAAGAAGCTTAACACCACTTTAACCCATCTTACAACAGCCACGAGTCTAACAAACAAAACGCTCTGCCTGGTTCACTCATTAGTGTCTGGAAACGTTATAAAACAACTTTATAAGCAGCTTTAGACTTACCTTTGTTGATTTCCCACTGTGCATGCGAAAGCCCAAAAGACTCTATCGCCGATGTCGTTTCTAATCCCATTTATTTACGAGTGAATTATATTTTTTGAAAAATGCTAAAAAATACATTCCTGCACTATTTTCCTTCAACAACTTTCAGTTTATCTTCTCCTTCACTGTCAGTAGTCGATCCTCACTTGTTGCTTCTGGCGGCTCGAACCTCTCGCCACCGCTGGAGTCGACAATCGAGTCTTTTGGGCTTTCGCATGTGCAGTGGGAAATCAACAAAGGTAAGTCTAAAGCTGCTTATAAAGTTGTTTTATAACGTTTCCAGACACTAATGAGTGAACCAGGCAGAGCGTTTTGTTTGTTAAACCCGTGGCTGTTGTAAGATGGGTTAGAAAGTGGTGTTAAGCTTCTTCTGTGCCAATTGGCGTTTTACATGGAAGTTAAGAACTTTCCCAATTCACTACGATAGTTTGTTGCCTTGACAGACTCACTGCCACAGTGAGATCTCTGCCTAGAAAACACTGATCTGTGCTGTTTTTTGGCTTCTGACAGAATTCAACCTCCTCTAGCGATGGATTTTAGCTTCAAACGTGCCGGAGTTCCCCTTTAAAACAATAGTTCAGAATATTCTCCATGGAGATTTTATGCTGTACTATGGAATATTACAGCCAAAGGAACAAGCAGGAGAGTCAGGTTTGTGGAGATGCAAGCCCACTCACCCACTCAAAATGGCATGCATGTCTATAATGTTTAAATATAAATATTATATATATAATATAAATAAATTACACACTAGGGCTTTAAAAGTACACACGCTGCTTCAGTACAACATATTTTAATGCACAAAAGTTGACTATTTAAACAGAATCAACATTTCATTCTTTGCGAGAGCATGTTTCATATAGAAAAGGTGTAGGCGTCATAAAGATGGATAAGTGCGTAATTTAACAGCACATATTTTGTATTATGCGAATCAAACACTACACAATAAACTGTTTTCCACACTCACATTCCTCCCCTCAGTCACTTTACATAACGCACTCATTACTTATCTCTGCATCTCTCTACTCTCTTCTAATTCAATACCCATTTACCTTTTACTGATTTGCAATAAGGCTAGTGAAGCGTTTCTTTTTTTTTCAGTCCTATAGTCCACTTTTCCCACTCCTCTATATGTGTGCAGAGTGAAGGAGGAGCCGTGTTAATTACAAAAGATAAAATAGCTTGAAGAGAAACACGCAAGGACGGGAGCTGCCGTGGTTTAATTAAAAGTCTGCTCCAAAAGTCGTGAATCTGACAAAACAAGACTCCGCTGGTATATTTACAACGCACTGAATTATGGTTTTATGGTGGAAATACGATGCAATCATTCAGTTTGTGACATAGAACCTTAGAGAATTTATAATAATTAGTTAATCATAATAATAATTTACTATAAACAATGGTCTAGAGGGTTTTCACACTAAACCCGCTTCACGTTCTTGTTCAGTTCTTTTGTACGACCCAAGGCACGCACAAAAGGTAGTGGACTGAGGGAGCGAGACGTCACCCATAGCAAAACCTGAATTTCCCTCAGGATCAATAAAGTATCTCTCTCTCTCGTAGTGCCTGCTCGCAACCAAATGAAGAGAATCGAGGCTCGCAGCTATAGAGACTAATCTGCAACCAAGACCCATATTTAGAAATCTAGGTGCGAAATCAAAGCATCAGGAGCGAGATTGACGAAGCTATATCAGGTTTTTCATCTTGTTTTCAGGTTTATTATCAACTCACTAGGTCTGAGATGGCTTCATTCTAGTCTAGAGGTTGTTTATTTTAAGATAACTTGTCAAGTAAAATGATCTTGCTGCATGAACAGATAATTTCACTACTTCTAAGTCATTTTCTGATAGATTTAAGTGTTTAGATCTTAAATTTTGGCCAAGCTTTGTTGCAGAGACGACACAGCAGCATCTGACTGGTCTGTTATTACTGTTCATATCTTGGTTTATGAACGAAATTGTGAATTAAAAACACCAGGATCACGTAGAGCGGGTTAAAATGAACACTTTAAGGTCAGAACGACGAGCCTGACAGCCACAGAGAGCGATATAAGTTAGTTGGATATTGGCAAACTTGTCGATAGAAATTTGGGGGCCTGTGGCAAGACGAAGATATAAATGAAAAGGAAGAAGGTTCAGTTCTGGGCCACTAAAACCCTGGACTGCAAAGAGCAATATCTAGGTAAGTTAAAATGACTTAAATTCACAACATTTCACTTTATTTGAGTAGATTCAACTTGACGAGTAAAATGATCTACCAATGAAATGTGTGTTTTTCTTAATTCAAGCAACATTCGATTTTGTTTCTTATTTTAAGTGCAAAGCGTTGTTGTTTTTCTTATCTTAACTGTAACAAGATGGATTTACATTTATTTTAACTAGAAAAAGTCTTGTTCCATTCGCAGATCATTTTACTTGGCCAGTGAAATTTACTCACATCATGATAAAACTTCATCTTAACTTGGCTAGATTTTAGTTTTTGCAGCTTCGGGCCCGGGACAACAGACCCTATCTACAGCCCTGGATCTTGGCATGAAGATCACTAGATTTATAATTGTTTGAAAACTAGAGATAGGGGCCTCCAGTATTATTCATTAGACTGTGCCTGTTAGAGTTGGAACGGAGCCACCGAGTTTTCAGTTAAAATATGACTACTCCCTGTGCCACTGTATCAGAAGCAACCAGTAAGTACCCCTATATCACACAATTCTCCAAACTTGCCTTAAAACCCCTTAAAAATCTCCATTCTAAACTCTCTCACCTCGGAGATTAATACGTTTAATGCCATACTGTGAAACATTCCAAGCAAAGCATTAACACTGGAGGATTGTCATCAATTTAATTTACATAGAACTGAAATCGTGTTAAAGTAAAAAAAGAAAATAATTAATAAGACATTTACAAATTGACAACATCTATAATTGGGAGCCAAAACACATCCCGAGAGAAGAAAGAAAGAGGTATTTATAATTTATGTGCTCGTGAAGTTTTATGATGGAAACTCAGACCTCATAAATCACATTTCGCACTTTCAACTGGGGACGCAGTGACAAAACATGACTAAGTTTCATTTCCTAATGGTTTGGACCGGACCCTCTCATTCATCTGCTGCTTTAGGCCTGTCAGCTCACATCACTGTCCTCATAGATTCAATATTTACTTGTGGAAGTCTGAAATGACTGCGCTCGCCAAACCAGGACTCAACCCAGACTGAACCAGGTCTATTTAATTTACTGTTTTAGGTCTTATCAACTCAAACCACTATTCTAATTAATTCCTTTAGACGATTTACCTGTCCATTAAAATTAAATTAAAATTAGCAAACTCCCAAGGATCCATTTGGCCGGCTCCAATTGCCTGGTTCAGACCAATCACAGAGCAGCATTGTGGTTTGGGCGGCGTCAAAGGTGAAGCGACAAAACAAGCCAAAAAACAACAACAACAACAAAAACATGGCGATGCTATTAGACATAATTGGTGGTTAACTGGCCAGCCAGAACCACATGCTTTGAAAAAAATTTACAAAAATGTGTGGAAGTGGAGCTGTATCCTGTTTCCCTGATTTCATACAGGGTGATTGACAGGTGTATTAACCAATCAGAGAGCCACATGCTCCGTTTGTGTCAAAAACTGACTGCTTAACTTAGAAACAGAGAAAAATCAAGCAGGGGTGTCCAAACCTTTTTCATCAAGGGCCACATATTAAAACACAGACCAGCGTGAGGGCTAATCGAGGGTCATATACTGGTGGTCAAAACAGTGAGTAATTCAAATCTGTGTATTTATAACAGGTTTAAATGACCCACCAGACTTTTGTTCATGCTTAGACCCTCAAAAGGACACACTACATTTGCTTCATCAAGGTAGATTTCAAGAACATGCAGTAAAAAGTACTTGCGGTCGAATGGGCCAATTCATCTAGAAGCCTTAGGGCCAAAACACTTGGTCTAAGGGCCATAGTTTGGACATGCCTTGACATAAAGGATTGAGAAACAGTGCAGATTCTTACAGAATCAATTTGACTTATTTCAGGTAAAAGAAGTTCTATATTTTGTCGTGAATTTCACGATAAGTTTTGAGAGGAGATGTCTTCTGCGTTTGAAAGACAAGCGCTACAAATTAGAGGCTGAGGGTGGATCGTCTGGAGTTCGGACGGAGGTTTTTCCACCTCCAGTCTCTTCTGGATTCAAACAGAATGTAGCAGGGTCTGATTGGTCAGGAAACTATTTTAGTAGACATACAGACTATTTGGATTTTTTAAAACTTGATGAAAAACACTCAGGGACAGGGAAGATGTCAGTGCTTTTCTTTCAGCAAAAGTCCAATTTTCAGTTTTATCCAGTGTGGCGATGCTGTGACCAATCAGATTCAAATATTTGTCACGACGCTTTGCCTTTTCCCGAACACTTCCAGAAGGATCATCTATAGTCCTCAATCCAGAGAGCCGCACATATCAATCTAGTGTTAGACCGGTTAGTAGAGTCCGACCAGATATAGACGAAGGGTAATGACCCTTCGTCTGGAGAAAGGTACAGTTTGTGACTTTGTATATCACCATGGAAACGATTGCAGTGCATTTACTAGATCAGGGGTGGGCAGTTATTTTTTCCATGGGGCCACATGAGAGACAGGAAATATTGTGGAGAAAAGCAATGAAAAAGTGAAGTTGTCTTACTAAAAAAACATCTCTAAAATAAAAGTAACCCAGCTTTAGTCCCTGCATGAGGTAAAATGATAAAATATGTTCACTTGAGAATTTGAGAATCATCAGAACCTGTCATACGCACTTTTACTCAAAATATTATTGACAGTTCTGGCAAAGTAATATCACTGCACTCTGATGAAGGACTTGTACGTTTTGGTATTAAATTTCTCGTTGGGAGCATTGAAACAGCGCAGACCTCTATTATTTCTGTTTAATCTAATGAAAGCAATATCATCTCCATAGAAACAAGCAGATCGCAAACCCTTTATTTAAAAAGTTGCATGACGCACCTTTATAATTCTCTCATTGATCTGGTATTTTTCTTCTCATGATCTCCAAACTCTGAGATGTCCTGTAATCTCGAACTCTTTGCGTCTTTTTTCCTCCTATGCCCTCCTCCGCTCTCCTCCTTTTCATCACACACTCCCGCTCTACCTCACTGGGAATACAAGGCAATTCTGAGCGATGTAGGTTAATGACAGAGGAGACTTATAGGAACTGACCTGAAATCCAGTCTGGGGCTCTGAAAACTCTTACCTCAAGCCCAAAGCTGCTCCTAAACCACTATTGGGCTTAGAAAACTAGCTTCTTATAGATTTTGGGGATGTATTTACTCTGCTCTTTTGTCCGGGTGAGTTTTAATCTAAACCCAGAAGGTACAATGCCCACTTCAATAGAAAGTCGGCGATGTGGAGGTAGAAGTGAACAATAGAAGGTGATGGGATTAGCTATAGGTGCCTTAAAGCAACAAGTGAACTCAAATGGTATTGGATCAGTAAGTTGTTATCTTAGCAAACTTTGTGCAACCACCAAGACCTTATCGTTATTTTTAAAGATGAAAAGAAAGAAAATTATAGATGACATAATCCTACCTAAAAGATCATCTATATCTCCAAAGATCAAAATGCTTTGTTCCACCTTATGATCTCATGTAGTGGTAGTTTTCAAGTTAACAGCTACCTTTTACCTTTTAAATCAGTTGAGATTTGCAATTCCATATCTGAAATTATCCAAATTATTCTAGTGAAGGTGTATAGAGTTTAAAAACACAGTGGAGCATGTGCGAATGAAATAAAACAGAACTCCAGGTACATTTGTGATGAGGAAACAACATTATAACAGATAATCATGTGATTTAGGCCCTTTAATATTTCTCTTGGGATTCAGAATACAAACAATACAAAGATGTGGGTGAGGTCAGATGGGCATGATTGACAGCTGGATTAACCAATCGAGGGCATGCATGGTCCATCCGTATCAAAATAAACATGTCTGTTTACGAGGAGAAAAGAAAACAGAAAAAATATCGCAGGGACTGAAAAATATTTCTGTAGAATCAGTGAGTGAAGCACTAAACCCAGAGTTGAGAGTGACATTTGAGTTTTTCACTGAAACAGATCTGATTGAACGGCCAAGTTTTGTTCTGAGAGATGCACAAGTCCGAAAGTCAAGCAAAACACATTTTAAAGGTGCATTATGTAACTTTTTGGTTGGGGGTCCTTTACCTGCTTGTTTCTATGGTTATGTCATTGCTCTGCCTGGAATGTTCCACAGTATAACATTAAACAGCTCTAATTTGCGTTTACCATATTTTCTGGAATGTAAGTCGCACCAGCCAAAAAATGCACAATGAAAAAGAAAAAAAATGTATAAGTTGCACTTTTTGGGGGAAATTTATTTTATAAAATCAGAGACCAAGAAACGACATTTCATCTTGAAAGGCAAGTTATAGAAGTTATAGTAATAAAAACAACCCAATAGAGAAGAATCCATGTATCATTCGTTTGTTCGTTTTTCAATATAGAACCAAAAATAAGAAAATGAAAAAACAACTCTTTTATTTATTATTTGTCTCTAAAACCAAAATGAAAAAATGGATAACAATTTGTTTGTTCATTTTTGATTCATATATACGATTCATGTATTTGGTATATTTGGTCTATGGGCTGAAAAATGTAATATATAAACTGCACCACTCAAACCCTGCGACTGATAGTCCGAAAAATACGGTATTCAATTATATTCAATTATCATTATATGATTTTACTGCTCAAAAATACTTAGAGAAACAAGCATTCTGACTGTGAGCGGGGTCGCCTCTCCACAGATCTGATGTGTAACTTAGTCTGGTTTGGTCTCCATGATGACGATGCAAGAATGTTCTGGATTCGATCCCTGGGGCTTTCTTTGTGGAGTTTGCATGTTCTCCTGTCTGGGTGGGTTTCCTCTGGGCACTCTGGTTTCCCCCATCAGCCCAAAACATGCACTATAGATAATTGACTCCAGAAAGAAGCTAATGGAGGCGAATACAAAATACTTTTACTTGAGTAACATTTTACGTTTGTATCTATACTTTTAAGAAACTAAACTGAGTACTTCTTCCACCACTGGCTGCTTGTAACAAAAGAGAAAAGACCAGGTCGTATCACCTTACAATAGTATTTAGGGTAACATACTGTATCTATAACATATTTGCCTCTCAGCTTATGTTTCCACGGCGACATCATGGATAGCTCCACAGGCTCTTATGAATGGAGTTATTATAAAGGGAGGGGCCCTGTGACATTTAGGGGGATTCAGGACTAAATAACCCAGAGGAGAACCATGTGGAGCAGCTGAGACCTGTGTAAAAAAGGCCCCCTGACCACTCCCCTCTCCACGGGACAGTCCAGACCTCCAGACATGTGCTGGTACAGTGGACAATAGCACATTAATCATACCATAGACCAGAGGCTTGGTGTATAATAAAGTCTCGCTTAACTCTGTCCACTTTGTTTGTCAATGCCCTTTTTCCCAAGCTTCATCTGCTTCAGGTGGTACGTGGTAGTTACAGAGCATTTGTGCTGGACTTTAATGGGCCCATATCACACCATTTCTGAGCTATGTTATAATGTTTCCTCAACAAAAACATATCTGGAGATGTGTTTTGTTTGATTTACATGTTTACTACATGTTTCCCTCAAACGAAAACCCTCAGGAAGCTGTGGTGGAAGAAGTACTCAATTTTGTTACTTAAGTAAAAGTACATATACCAGAAGAAAAACAATACTTAAGTGAAACTATCACATGACAAATCTACTTAAGTAAAAGTGTTAATGTACCCTCATAAAAAATGTACTTAGAGTAAAAAGTATAGTGTATTTTGAGATTGAATAAAGCTTCAAATGTAGTGATTTTGCGAAAGATTTGTGCTGAATTTTGTTCAACAGAAACAATTGATCTAGCTGTTTTTATTTGCATATTTATTGCTATATTTGAGTTTGCTCAAAATATGGCTGTGTTAAAAATAACCCCCGCAGCCTATTCAGCTGGTCTCAAACTAATAAAAATTACTTTTCAGTCCTGTTCAGAAATGTAGTGGAGTAGAAAGTACAGATACCTGCTCTCAAATGCAGTGAAGTAAAAAGCATTTATTTTAAGTAAAGTACAGATACCTTACATTTTTATTTCAGTATAGTACGTTACTACTTTTACCTTGTTATGTTCCACCACTGACAGGAAGTGCTCCACAGTGTTTTTATTTTCAGTAGTAGTAGTAGTAGTAGTAGTAGTAGTAGTAGTAGTAGTAGTAGTAGTAGTTACTAGTTCTAAACTAGATAGATGGTTCAAAAGTTGCACCATGGATTTGTTTACTGTGCAAGATATATACGTACAGTTCCATATACTGTGGAACAACATTTCCAGCAAAGCAACAACATCTCCATGGAGACGAGCAGGTGGTGGATCCTCAACTAGAAAAGTTACATGTTGCCCCACATGTTAGACAAATTGCATTGCTGTACTAATGGCGCTCACTGCCATCTCAGTCCTTGTTATCTTGGCCTATACGTCATCAGGTATAATACTCCCTACAACTCAACATTATCACACTATGTCTATGGGTCCTGTACGGAGTCTTATGTTTTAGACTATTGCAATTCATTCTCCAACACCATAGTGAAATAGAAAGAAAAAATTCAATAAATTCTAATAAAGATGTACACACAAAAGTATAGAAAAAGCTCAATTCTAATTGAAAATATACGCTTTAGACTGCATTTCCAAGCATGTCTGTGATTTCTCTGTTTTTGCCGGAGGAGGTTGTAGTCTTATCTATTGAACAATTAGCAGCCGATCTGTTCATTATGAAGCTCATTATCCTGCTCTAATGGCATGTTTAATCCATCTCCCTTTATCAATTATTACTGTGCAAAGAGGTGAGCTCAGGAATGAGAAGTTACAAAGAGTGAAAAGAGACACAAAGTTGTTTGAATCGTGATCTGCCAAGTTTGTGTTACCTCCGTCTGATGAATTACTATACTGTCATTTTTCATCACAGCCTCAGTACAAATAGTGAGGCACTGAATTAAGATGAAGCTCATTCTAAAGGATTCACTGCATTGATCTGTAAAAAAAAGGGTCAAAGTCAAGTTACTGTTTAGATCTGTGGAGATGCGAGCCCTTCACAGTAATATAATTTGTTTTTCAAGACAATGACAGTTAGATTACATAGATCAGAGATACTCATCGCCAAGCTTCAATTGGGGGCTTGCAAGAGTCTTTTCGTCTTTTTGTCACAACAGTAGCCAAAATAAATAAAGTGACTCAGACTCACCATCAGCAGAACATCCCCCTGTCACAGAAAGAACACTCATATAATCCACTGAGTCGTGTCCTTTAGTCTGACAGAAACTGGCCACATCTACGCACAAGGAAAGAGCTGCTTTTTTCCAGCGTTTACAGTTTATGCAAATTAGCCATGCAGTTTTAAGACATAAAGACGTAAACAAATGTGCACAAAGCTGCATTAAACACATTATGATCTCACACGGGCTGATGTGGCTCAATAGTGGTTATGGTTAATATGTTGTAAAGTTGAGTTTATTTATGCAGATTAGTAATAGTAATAATAATGATGATAATTTCACTTTAAGAACGTTAATTCTCCCGATGATTGATTAAGAAAATTTTATAAATAGGGTAAAAGTGGCTCTCTTGATTTTGCTCTTCCAATGTGAGTATCACTGACATAGACACTGTAATGCTTTCTGTCTGTGTATTGTGACTAGACATACTCTGCAGTCACTTTGGGGTTGTTCTACATGTATCTCTAAGGTGGACTGTTCAGCAGTAGGACAACAATATTGAAATATCAATATATCCTATCGTTCAATTTGATGATACAGTATCAATATCATTGGCTGCTATATCGATAAAGCACCAAGAGTATTTTTTGATGTATTTTACCGAGTAATTTTGTGCAAGAGCTACATTTGTGTTGACATTTTCACTTTCAAATGAGTGTTTTCTTAATAACTTTGCATAAACTTAGTGGACTTTAGTAGACTTTTAGTATCAAAGCCATGATTTAGCCTTTTTTTTCAGTGATCGAATCAATTTGAAATATATTGTATCGAATCGTATTGAATCGACAGTGCACTGTATCAAAAAACATATCGTATCAAGGCCTATGTATCGAGGTAGGTATCGTATCGGCAACTTCTCAAAGATACCCAACCGTATTCACCAGTTACCACCTTGACCCAACGCTCACATTAGCAAACACTGCCAAAAAAGATTTAAGATTATCCGAAAACTCAAGAAAAAAAGTAAAAAAGTGAAAAACTGAGCTATTGTTACTTGAGGGGGACTTGTTTAAAGCACAAATGATCTCACCTGTTGCAGTTCAGCTCTTTCTGGTCCGATTATGTTAAAATAAAGCTCAGATTAAAGCCTAACTTGGATAACAGAGCTTCTGACAGAGCAGTGCCTAATGTTGATGATATCAGCTGCAAAATGTAACAAAAAAATGTTTATGTAAGGTTCAGCTAAGTTGTATTTGAGTGTGTACCAGTGGATAGGAATCAGATCTGTGTGTGTGTGTAGTTCTAGTTCTATCTGTTGTGCCGGCCATGTTGTCCTTTGCAGATAAGGGGGCACGGTCTGACCACAGCTGTAGAACTTATCAAACAGAGCATGCACCATTACACTACTCTGTGACAGGCCAAACCTCCATTTAAAACACACACACACACAGACTGCCATATACACCACGCTTCACTGGCCCTGACCAAGATGGAGTCTACATTCTCCCCTCTACGGCCTCATGCATGAACAAGCACAGATATAGTCCAGCACTATACCACGCAAACTTCAAATACTCTACAAAGGCACCAAGTTCACTCAGATCAAAAGATAAAGTGACGTTTTTGCAAGAGGCTCTCGGACAGTCTCTGGTTCACAATAAGAACGAGCCGAAACACAATTATTCAAGTATGGCTGGGTTACAGAAAACATCACAACGTTCTATAGGACAGGAATATTTAGTTCTTGGGTCTACAAAATAATAGAAAAGATCAGGTTTAACATTTGTGAGTTTACCAGACCAATAGTAAGTCTGACAAAATGTAGGAAAAATGAGAAAATGGCCCAGTTTTCTTCATCTACGTGTTGTTGTAGCGTTCCGTTATGTTTGGCTAATCAACAGTTACAACCATACCTCAGTTTTCATAATTTCCTCACTGACGCACAACTCCGAGCGCACTGGGTACATGCGAGTAGAAGAGACGAGGGCGCCAAATTCAAGATGATTCCAAACAGCACATACGTCTGCAGTCTCAGATCACATTTACTTCAGTGGGTTGGTAGGCGGGCCCAGTGTAGTTAAAAAATGCTAAAAAAAATATAAATAAACAAAAATCTCCAACATAATATTATCGGATTTAACCTGTATCAAAGGTTTGCATTGATTAGTTGTCTTTATTCATTTAAAACAAGGACGGGGCACATAAAACAATCTCAGAGAGAAAAAAGATGCTCTGTGCCAGATTTAGCTACAAGCTACTTCCCATCTGCAGTCCTTGGGCAGGTACAAAATGCATTAAATACATTAGAGAAACTATTTACAACTCTAGCCACAACATCTCATTTCATTATAATGGTGATTAACGCCAGATCCACTCTTATTTGGGAATTATTGTTGTAATACGTCACAGTTGAACTTGTATGTGACGTTATCTCTCAGGTCACAAGTGGGAATAACCACTTTGAAGGCTTTTTTACCAGTCGGGGGTGGAAAAAAACAGTGGCCTGATTCAGTCCTGGTTGGGTCCATCCATATCTTGTACAAACATTTTGACACGGCATACTTCAAACATGTCCGAATGATGAAATACCTTTATCTCCTAAAAGTGACCACACACAAGCTTTTTTATAACATGAGCCCAGAAGGACTCCTGTAGACAGCAGAGTATCACTTTCAGAGGAAACCCACTGGCCCGTGTCACCAGAAGGGGGCGGCGGCGGGGGGCAGAGGGGGGCTTTATAATTACTGTGTCTGCTCGGCTCGCTCCTATCACGGGGATAATTATGACGGAAGGACTTTTTCATTTAGCGCTGTCTGTCGGGGGAGGAAGAGGTGGAGGAAAAGGTGGAGGAAGAGGTGGAGGGGGGGCACGTCTTTCATCGGGTGGTCTCCTGACAGGTGGTTCAGCAGGTGACCTTTGACCTTTGATAGAGACACTTTTGAGTTTATTGTAAGTACGGTTCATGTCCACATCTGTCAAAGTGTGACTGTACATATACATACTGTTTTCCTCTTTTTATTGCAGAAGGGCTTTCATGCTAAATCAACTTTTTGCCGTTTTCTACCATGATATGATGTTCCCTCATCAAAAACCTGCGGAATATAGAGTAATATAGTGATCTGTGTTGATCATTTTCTACATGAACTAGTTCAAGGTTCAGTTCACAAATTTCAAAATGAACTAGTTTGTTCATAGTTCACAATTCTTTATAGTTAATAGTTTGTTCATAGTTCCAAAAAATGAACCAGTTCATAGTTGTTGTTTTTTTTCCAAAACACTGTTGCGAGCGATTGATTTTCAATATCAATACCAGGTGTTTCAGTTGAGTGTCATTTTAAATTTGCTGTTGATGTGATTAAAGTGCAGATTTTTTTTATGAAAGCCGGCGGGCAAAGTTTGGTTATTCCCTTCCTCACCGACCTCTTCCCTTCCCCATCGAGCTCTTTTAAATGTTTCTATGATGAATCCTTGTTGCTCCTGCTGCAGTCGCCTCCATGGTGCTTCTTTGTTTTGTCTTGTTTCAGTGACGCATGTGGTGATGCGATGCTGGTGGCTCGTGTGGTTGTCAGATTGAATGTTTTTTCCGCAAAATATTAAGGGCTCCTTATGGTGTGTTTAGCTGGGTTTTCGAACACTAAAGAAATCTGGCGCCCTGTTGAACGATGTTAAATAGCTGGTGCATCACGTTCACTGACAGAATAAACGTGCTCACTGTTCGCTCATCAGGCAGTAATACAGTGCGCTCAGTTCACGTTCACACAAAATATGAATAGTTCAGGTCTTACTCAAACCCTGCTTATGATTAGCAATATGACTCTCAGCCGACAAACCTACGTCATCCATGTCTGTTCATCATAATTCTCCATAAATATACAAAAGCAAAATACAAAACAATAGACTACATCTTCACAAACCTGACTGCGTGCTGATTGTGTTGTGATAGTGCTCTAAAGGGGGAGTGATTTAGCCCGGGGAGCAAAGAAAGCAGGTTTTCAGAGTGTCAAAAACATGTTAATACATTCTTTTAGGCGAATACAGCATTTTCATAACAATAAGATAACATGGCAGCCCTGGATAAAGTAGAAGACGATAATAATGAACAAAATAAGTTAAAAAAAAAACGGTAGATCTGATTTTAAACAAATTAAAGAAAGCGACGTCTCTATAAATTTTGACCAGTAAGATGTTTCCTCTAGTCTCTTCTCCCATGTTATCAGAGCTTAGCAGAGACCTACACCCCACATGGGAACCAAACCTCCCAAAATAAGCTCGTCTATTGCCTCAAACCGTGCACTACTTTGAACATTGTCAGGCAGATTTTCATTTTTCCACGCTATCTCTCTATTCTATTTCTGTCGATATTCCCACGGCCCCTCGCGCTCTGTCACCCACAAACTCCTCTGAAATGCACCCTGCTCTCCACTCGTTCACCCGTTCTCTCCATCTGCACCTCTCCGTAGGGGGCCCGGCATCTGCTGCTCTCTCAATCTTTTCAATCTTCGCTCTCCTCTCTATTTTGCCGTGTATTTTGGGATATTCTGCGATCTCCCTCCCCGTCTGAACCCGCGGCCCGGCCCCTGCCCCCTGGCCTGGTCCCGGCGGGGGGTCCCGGTTGCCTGACAAACAATGATCTCTCAATTTGTTGGAAAGTAATCCATTTAGCGACCGTGCATGAGTGTATTTGTAGTCTTTTCTTAGCTCCGGCCTCTGCGTTGGGCTTGATTGTGATTGGAAGTTTAGGTTACCTGGTTCCTCTTTTGACTCTTCTTTTATTTTCACAATGTTATAGTTTGATCCCCTTCTCATTTACCCTCCTGAAGTTATATTTGAAGTGATTTGTGCATGTTTTTGCAATCTTATTTTCAAAACGCCACTGGCATACACCCACTGCTTCATTCTCCAATTTTATATTCTTAATCAGTGATATGCGTATGATTCCGCAGTAGTCAGTGGACTTTCTTTTATTTCTTTAATTGAAGTTGTTTTAGATGAAAATTGTGATTTAAAATGTTCTTTATTATAACATGATGATCACACAAGCCAATTTAAACCACAAATACAATATGTCTTCTTTAACTGAGAAAGATCTGCTGGAAATTTGGGGATAGGCTGTTGCAAAACTTTTTAAAAGGATAGTTCAAGATTTTTGACATGAATCTGTATGGCATCCCCGTCAGCAGTGTCATCGTTTTCGCCGTTCACGTTTTGTGATGCAAATGTATCACTCTGTCGGGAAGTAAGTCAGTGTTGATGCACGACACTGCTGACGGGGACATACAGATTCATGTGAAAAAAAAACAGAACTATACCTTTAACTAAATTTTGTCTTAAATTTTTGGCACTGTCCATGTGTTAAAGCCACTGTATTTTAAATGAGAAAGTTTTCAAACATCTACCAAACATATCGCTAAAATAAACCAGAGCTGTTTTAGCATTTGACAACCATTAGAACGCACTTGAGTAACTAGGGGTGTGCATTGCCTTGAGTCTGACGATATGATACATATCATGATAGCCATGTCACAATTCGATATATTGTGATATATCCCGATACTAAAACAATGGATGATATATTGCAATTTATCAATATTTACTTCTAATAATATTGCCAACTACAACTTCACGAGAACCAAATTGTGTGAAATATATTTTATTACCTGTTTTAAATCATGAGAACAGTGAATGCAGCTAATGAATTTTAGTGAAAAATATCGATTCAGATGCATTTTGAATCGATTTGAGAATTGTGCAATGAAGTATCACGATATATCACTAAATCGATTTTTGTCTTACACTCCTATGAGTAACATCAGAGCCTTTTTAGAAGACATTACCAAGTGTAGTACTAATTTTCCATTAACAGCAGTGATTAGAGACTCACATAGTCACAGGTAAACTGAATATAGCATCGGTACCAGTACGTACCAAACCTTTTTGGTTGATTCCTACACCCAGTCCTAACTATGGGCCAGATTTATCAATCCAGGTGCATGTCATTTGTCGCCATGTTGCATGTGATTTACCAATGGAGAGTGTGTTCTTGATGCTGATATGTGACAGTATGTAGCAGGTGCCTGTAAGAGATGCCCACTGCCAGGTATAAGTGTGACAAGTAGCTCAGTTGGTAAGAGCGTTTGTCCACTGATCTGAAGGTTGGCGGTTCAAATCCCGCTCTCGACATAAACATCACTGGCTGAGTGGTCAGATCCACTGACCCACAGATGAATGCTGTCATTGTGTCCTTGGGCAAGACACTTAACCCCCCAGTGTCTGCGTACACTGGTGTGTGAATGGGTGAGTGGCTCCTTGTTAGAAAAAGGTAGAAAAGCGCTATAAAAATGTGACCATTTATTTACAAAGTTATGTGATGAGAACTATGAACTGCATAATCATACAAAATAATACAATCATTTTAACGTATATTTCTTCTTAAAATTGATATTAAAGATCCTGTACCCAATTTTCCCCATGTATTTGAGCAAAATATGTCGCGCCAGTACAGATATATTGCATAACCAGCTCCTGAGGTCAGAATAAGTCTATCTGCATTTAATTAGAAACCCTTTATTGTCCAATAATCAGGAAGTGCGTGCTATCATGTTACTTGTTTTTAGCTTTACCATCACAGCAGAACACACTGGTCGCTGAGAGATGTGAAATGTGATGTGACTACTGCAAATCGTTTAACCAGTTTTCCATGTTTTTAAGACAGTAAAATTGATCTTTAAGCTCCAACTGTCAGGTTCAAAGGTCGTCCTCCGCTCTGGAGCACCAGTACTACCACTACTACACTCCCACTGTTATCTGGCGCCATGGTAACCAGCTGCCTAATCCAGCAGAGTGAGACATATTTTAATGTAAGAGAGTCCCTCCCCCAGTTTTACCCAAACCCAGATTCATTTCACCAGCTCATCTCTCTCTTTTTCTGCCCCCACCCTCTCCCTATTCTTCCTATTTTCATTTTCTCTCTGTCTAACCCCACCACACACTCGCTCTGTCTTTTTCTCTCTCCATCTCTCTTTCACCTTCTGGATCTAATAGTGAGAGCCACAATGACACTGTTTTGTGGGAGATGTTTTCAAAATTGGGGAAACGATATGACGCTATTCCAAACGACTTACCTTCTGCTGATGGAAAATGGAATATGAGATTTTAGCATTACTCGTTCACAAATACAGACATTTTAAGTAAGTTTTGGTAGAATTCTATGAGTTATTTCTCTCCCTTTTCTTTCTTTTCTACTCTTTATTTTCCTTTCCTTTCCATTTTCCTTATTTTGGGGGAGATAGGATCCTGAGTTAAGGTCCCTCTTCTCTCCTTCTCTCCTTTAACCCTCCTCACTTCTCTTCTTCCTCTCCCCTTCTCTTCCCTTATCTCCCTCTCTCCTCCCATCCTTTCCTTCCTCATTTCTTCGCTTTGTTTCCTTTATGATCATTATGGGAGAGACAGAATCCTGAGTTATCCTCCTCTTCTCTCCCTCGTCTCCTTGTCATCTTCTTCTCCTCACTCAACAATGATCATATTGGGGGAGACAATGTCCACAGTTTTAGTCCCTCTTGCCCTCCTCTCCTTTCCTACTCTCCTTGTCTCCTCGTCTCCCTCTCCTCACGTCCTTTTCTTACCTCCCCCTCTCCTTTTATTATCACATAGGGGGAGACGGTCCTGAGTTATGGCCCTTGTTGTCTTTCTTTCCTTCTCTCCTCCTCTTTTCTTCCCCTCTCCCCCTCCTCTCTTTCTCTCCTTTACGATCACATTGGGATAGGCCGGGTCGTGAGTTATGCTGCCTGTTGTTTGGGACAGAAGCAGGATCATAAAGTTGCCGTACATATGTGTCATACAGATATGTTGAGGGGTTCTTGTGTGTGTTCTGGTTTCTAATGGTTCATCATAGTGCGGTGAGGGAGGTTTCCATTCAAAGATCATTCCATTTCACTGTTGTATATTAGGGCCGTAAAAGTACTGAGACGGCAGTATATCGTGACAGACACTGTGGGTATTGATAGATTGTGTATTGTGATCCTCAGAGACAATGTTAATTCATTGTAAATTGCTGGGTTTTACATTTTACTACTGCATTAAGCTCTAAAGGCCTCACACCCGATTTATGTTCAGTATTAGAGCTAAATTTACCCTGCCCCAGTACAGTTATCTTACATATGCAGCTCTGGAGGTTAAAGTAACTCCACTGAACTGTCTGCATCGCTCTGCACACGGGTGTGAGTGTGTGCATGTGTGTGCGCGTGTGTGTGTGCGCGCGTGTGTGTGTGTGTGTGGGCGTGTGTGTGTGTTGGTGTGTGTGGGCGTGTGTGTGTGTTGGTGTGTGTGGGCGTGTGTGTGTGTGTGTTGGTGGTGATCAGAAGGACAGGCTGAGCAGAATGGCAGTCTTGCTTCTGTCAGTCTGCCCCAGGGCAGCTGTGGCTACAATAGTATTTTACCAACTCCAGGTGTAGAGTGACTGTGGTGCTCTGAATGGCTTTGACTGGCCTGTAAACTTCCCATTAAATTCCCATGCATTGTGTTATTTAGGAAACTTTTGAGATCTTTTAATGATATGCTATTATTGCTGAAACACATATACATGCATTTATTTATACACATATATATATATATACCTTATAGCATAGCATAGCTATTTTGCATGGCTTCCCTGGCTGCTATGGTTGTGGTTGGCCTCTCTTGGCACACTGAGCAGTTTTTAAACTTAATTTTTTTTTTTTTTTTTTTTACAGTTTTAATGTAATATTTTTGGATTCTGACCAACTAGCTTGTAGCTTGTTCATTTTAAAGTACAGAAGTTAAGAGCTATTGTACTAAGATCTTTCTGTACCAAATATGGCAGAAGATGGAGAAAACACTGATAGAATATCTTGCCTCATCACCAACATGCAGCTGAGCAGAGTGAGAGTGAGTCTTAGAAGAGGCTTTTCTGTTGTATGTCCAGTTCACCTGGTTCCCCCTGGACACTGCTGTGATGCTGCAGGACACTACGGAGGGACACTTTTGTCCTGAGCGCTGTTGCCCTCTTCAAACTACCCTGACATAGGATCACTAGGTCTTTTGTTTGATTGTGCAGTAAAATATAACAAAAAACAATGTGCTTATAGTGCATCTCTGGGACAAATACAATGATACTGATGAATTGATTGGGAGAATGTAAAGTATGAAGAGGAATCCAACCTCAAATGAACAGGAAGAACATTCAAACTCACTAGCCAAAGTTTGGAGGTTAGGAAGTCTTTGTGCGTAGCAACATGTATTCCCATGTTTGTAGAAAGCTGGTAGAATGACTCAAACCTTAGTCATATTTCTGGATGCGAGTTGTGTAGAAAGTGATCACTCCTCTGAACACAGTACACAGCTTGTCCGCCTCTCTGCTCCTAATGACTGGAAACCCACCCCTCTCCATTCGTCAAAGCAGCCTGCAGTTGGCCTTCTCCAGTCCACTAAATCTGAGGTCATCACCCCGAGACGCCACTTTCTCATCTGCCCTCGTCTCGTCACTCCCCACCCCCCTTCACCCTTCTCTTCAAGTGCACTTTTCAGACTAACAAGCAGACTACAGCCGACAGTCCCTCCACCCAGGCTGCTCTGATCCACAGCTCCGACCTTGAGTTCTGCACAGTCAGATGGGGCTATAAGGGGAGGAGGAGGAAGAGGGTCTTGTAATGACGGTGTAAGCTTAATGAAACTGCAGTTAGGGATTATACTAGAGAGGAGAGGAGACATACAGTTATATAGAACATTTTTCAAATACGTTGTAAATTCTGCAATGGAGGCAACTCGATGATAAAGTGAAGTGGGCCATGATGTCAGTGGTGCATAATTGGATTAACGACAGATACTTTCACACTGGGGATGTTCTATAATACATGTACTGTATGCCTATACATGTATGCCTATATATTGGAATGTTCAGGAGTTACCACGATGACACAATGCGCACACAAGCAAACCTGATCCAAGAAAGAGATTTAGATATATACAAAATGGATTTAAGCAACACATTTTCATTTACAGAAGTCTGTGATCGATACGAGTGTTCATGGTCTTCACTTGTTGCTATGTCAGTTCTTTCTGACCAATTTGTGATAAAATAAAGCTCAGATTAAAGTCTAAATTGACATTACATTAGATGTTATGTATAATGGTATATTTCTTTTCTTTCTTTGTAACAGAGAAACAAAGCAACTGACATTTTGGAAATTCAAAATTGTCCCCTGCACTTGACCTATCAGGACTGAACTCAGTTACATGCTGATATTCCGACATGCCACTATTTAAACATTGATGTCTAATTGTGCTTATAAAGTTGTTTTATAACGTTCACTAATGAGTGAGTGAGCAGGCAGAGCGTTTTGTTTGTTAGACTCGTGGCTGTTGTAAAATGGGTTAGAAAGTGGTTTAAGCTTCTTCAATGTGAAGCAAATTGGCGTTTTACGTGGAAGCTAAGAACTTGCCCAATTCACTACACTAGTTTGTTGTCTTGACAGACTCACTGCCACAGTGAGATCTCCGCCGAGGCAACACTGATCTGCGCCGTTATTTGGCTTCTGACAGTATTCAACCACCTCGAGCAATGGACTTTAGCTTCAAATGTGCCAAAGTTCCCCTTTAAACATTATTTTTCAAGTGCCTCACTACTTGTTGGAGTAGCAGGACTTTTTTCAAACATTCCGCTTTTCCAACACGAATAATATTAATGTGATTATATACTATTGTACTTTGCGCTCCCATATATCATAAGTTGCTTGGGCTGGCCCAAAGCTCTTGATTAGAAAATATTTTGGCCACATACAATATCAGACAGTAGGAAAATCTCCTATCTGATAACTGTGGGAAACAGTCGTGTTTGAAAAAAGAGCATAGGCCAGCCTTCGGGAAAATATCTGATCTAAAACGGAGGCTGCATGGGTCCTTTGTGCTTTCATCATGTAGGCGATCTCCAGAGAACACCATATCACCTAATGTGATGTGTCCGAATAGCAATACTAAAAAGTGTCATAAATAGAGACATGTCGTAATGAAGAGATGTCGGAATAGGCGGCAGACCCCATTGAACCCAAAACCTACTATGAGCATAACCCACATTGTCAACGCAAAACAGAAACAAAGATCCAAGTAAAATACTCCAGCAAAGGTAGTCCTGACCCAGACTAGCTCACAATCTGGAGATAGGTCAAAGGCAGAGGACAAATTTACCTATGGGGACAATAAATTATAACATTAACCTTAAAATGTATGATCAGAATCTTTCAAAATAAGGGAGGACATTGCTGATAGCCTTTTAAGTTACACTACACTTTTGTGAAGGAAACACCTTTTAGCTTGCATTTCCAAAACTCTGTTAAACTTTTACGCTGAGTTGATCTAAAGCAGACCCGTGTTTTTCTGTTTGGCCGCGAGCGGGAGAAGGAGTCGTCTGGGGAGAGGGAGAACCGGCCTTGAGAGCAGTGCAGTGGAGAGCATTCATCCAGACAGGCGGACAGCAAGGACAGCATCAATCACTGAGCGCAAACGTACACACAAACGTACACGCAAACATCCACACTCCCCGGCTCTACTCCCTTCCCTGGACAAGACCATCTCCAGCCACTCATGCATTACAGATTATAACGCGGTTACATTACACATTTATTTTATTGCAATTCGTGTCTTTCTTCTCCAAACTCCCTTTCCAATATAAACGGCTATGATTTGTGTTATATACAGTAGATCAATGCAGTCCACAGAGCCTTGGACCTTGGACGACTATTGGAGAATATGTGAAATTTAAACTCTCACTCACTCACTCTCCACTTATGTTCTGCGTTGTTTTATTTTATTGTGCAATTTACATTCATGTCTTTGGAGGGTCCACCACCTGCTTGTCTCCATGGAAATGTTATCGTTTTGTTTAAAATGTTCCACAGTTAAATATTCAGATCAGTGGAGTTGCCCCAATTCAGAGAAGGCATTATTGTATTTTTGAGCAATAAAAACAAGTGGAATGAATAAATGCTAGATGGTTATGTTTAATGTCATACTATGGAACATTCAAGGCAAAGCAATCTCCATGGAGACAAGAAGGTAGTGGGCCCTTCACAGTGCATTTTTAATAAAAATCTGAATCTAAAAATAAGAAAATGAAAAAAACAACTCTTCTTCATTTGTCTCCAAAAGTAAAATGAAAAAAACAGTTTTTTTTTTTTTATTTTGCGTTTAAATGAATAAAAAAACAAAACAAATTGTTATCTGTTTTTTCATTTTATTTTGGAGACAAATGAAGAAGAAGGCGGCACGGTGGCTGAGTGGCAACACTCAGGCCTCACAGCAAGAAGGTTGTGGGTTCGATCCCCGGGTCGCCCGGGCCTTTCTGTGTGGAGTTTGCATGTTCCTCCCCGTGTCTGGATGGGTTTCCTCCGGGTACTCCGGTTTCCCCCATCAACCCAAAACATGCCCGCACCCCTATGAACTAACATCAAGGACCATGTTGTCCACCCTCCTGTGGGCTCACCACCTGCAGAGGGGTTCATAGGGGGGGTCAGGTGCTATGAGTATTGGGCAGCAAGCTGCCCCCGCGACCCAGCTGGATTAAGCGGGAGATGATGGATGGATGGATGGACAAATGAAGAAGAGTTGTTTTTTCATTCTCTTATTTTTGGTTTTATATTGAAAAACGAATGATACACAGATTTTTATTAAAAATGCACTGTGATAACAACTGTTTCTTGTTTCCCGAACCAAACTCCTGGTCCTAATATCCAGTGTGGAGCGTCTGCGTACGCTGAATCATTAGCGGACTGATGAGCCAATCGCCAGGACTGGACCAGGTCCAAACCAGGTCTAAACCAGCACTCAACCAGGTCTAAACCAGAACTGAACCAAGTCTAAACCAGGTCTAAACCAGGACTGAACCAAGTCTAAACTAGGTCTAAACCAGGACTGAACCAGTTCTAAACCAGGTCTAAACCAGGACTGAACCATGTCTAAACCAGGTCTAAACCAAGACTGAACCAGGTCTAAACCAGGTCTAAACCAGAACTGAACCAAGTCTAAACCAGGTCTAAACCAAGACTGAACCAGGTCTAAACCAGGACTGAACCAGGTCTAAACCAGGTCTAAACCAGGACCAGGGGTGTAGTGGGCGTGGTACGTGGGGGTACGCCGTCCACCCACTTCTCTAAAAAAATAACAAATAGAAAATCACCATAACTTATGCAGATGTATGCTCCACACTGGATATTAGGACCAGGAGTTTGGTTTGGGAAACGGGAAATGGCCGTTTTTTCCATTATTCATTTAAACACAAAATCGAAAACTTTTTTCATTTTGGTTTTGGAGAGAAAAATGAAGAAAACTGTTTTTTGTTTTCTTATTTTTGGTTTTATATTGAAAAACAAATAAACAAATGATACACAGATTAATAATGCACAGACTGTAAACTGAATTATAGTGAAGAAAAACACAGTATGTAACATATACACCAAAAAATTAGAGTTTTTATTTTTTGTATATTTGTGTATACTCAAACTACAAATGTGTTACAAATAAACCCCTCAGTCTTTTCATCAGCTCTCAAACACTCAAAACATTTTTCAATCCAGTTCAAAAACAGTGGAGTAGATTGTACAGATACCTGCTCTCAAATGTGAATGTTAATTTCACTAAAGTCCAACAACATGTGAAAATCTGTCAGAGTTTGTGCATGAGGAGTGAAAGTAGGCCAAGGGTATGGTCCCCTGCTCCGCACACAAGGGACCCTCTATCCTCCGAAGGCCGGGTTAGAATCTAGTCCGAGTCAGGAGAATGCTGGAATGTTCAAGGAAAGATGCACGGACCGTTTCGCGTGAGACTGCTCCTAATCGGGTGAGCTGTTTGTGCAGACTTTAAATCAATAAGAGCGCTAGCGTGTGTGCATTTTTACGGGTTAATTATCACATGCTACGCTCGGCCAGGAGACGGGAATGAAGTAAATCCAAAACTATATCTTTGACCTTCAAACTGCAACACAGGAATGCATTCTTTCATTGTGAGAAAATTGTCGACAATGTGAGCTCATTCAAGTCAAGGTAACAAGCTGAACATGGAGTGAAAGGATATGGGTTTGATCCAAATGGGGCAACAATAGTTATAGCTCATGAAAGAAGAATTTTAGGTGCCTGAAGAGGTTTTAGATCGATGCATGTTTGAGTAAATTAGCGAACTCTCCTGGGCCCTGTTTGAAACCTCCTTGTGGTTTGCTTTAAGATTTTGTCTGATGCTCAGTCCGCAAGCCTACTTCACCGGATAATTCTCCATAAATGTGCAAAAATGTGACACAAAACTGCACGCAACAACGTGACAAACCTGATGCGATGTGCAGTTTCATTAACAGGATGCACACTGATTGAAGGGGGGAGTAGGGCGGTTCACTTTTACCCAATTTTGCCAGATCGCTTTTTGCCTTGTTCCAATTGATATTATAAGCGTCTGTACCAAATGGAGTGAATTGCTGCACACTTTTTTGAAACTGTTAAAGGGACAGTTGGGAATTTTTGACATAGTGAGCCAGAGTGTTGGAGACATGTGGAGACACTTTTTAAAATCTTCCATACAGTCCTTGTATTTGCAGAGGTTGCTGGTGCTAGGCTAGCACATGTCAATGGCCATAGTCATCCTGTCACTAAAAACAGTCTTACCCACTCCACAGAGCACCCGAGGCAAAACTATTATAACGCCAGAATGTTGATGTGAATGTCTGTGTCGATCTGTGTGAAATGAAGACCAAAAGCAATTTTTGCTCTACGTTGTGCAGGGACGCAGAGATAAGGTTTCATACATGAAATATAGTGTTTAAACTGTTCTAATGTTCTAATATATGTTGCATAAGTACAGGGAGACTAGGAGAGATTATTAATGAGCAGACTTATCTTTGTATTGTTCAAGTTACACATTGCCAAAGTTACACATTCTTATGTAGAACATTCAAAACTGTGAAAAAGTTTGCCACCCTTTACTGGCACCCTATTGTCTCAATTTTTGGTACAGATGTTCACAGTGTCATTAGGAACAAGGCAAAATGCAATCTGGCAAAATTTAGAAAACTTTTACTTATACCATCATATTGTGAACAACCCTAAGGAGGAGTGACTTTACGCATAGAGAGGGGAGACTTAGAAAGTCATGATAATTCCGTGTTTTCATCAAATATAGCATTTTTAAAAGAATTAAAGGAAACATTTTGATCTAATCTCTACTGAACTAAAGGTAAAAGGTAGCGTTTAACTTGAAAATAGACTATATAAAAATCTACTCAGATTACTCAGACGTGTGAATGAAACAAAACACTATTCTGGGTATGTTTTTGATTTTTGATTTTGGTTTAAAGCTCACAAGAGTCCATTTTACATAACAAAGGACCTTTAAACATTCGATTCACAGAAAAGCCAAGGCTCCAAATGATTAGACCTTATAAACACAACTGAAACATGGCTAAAATTCCTTCATTGTTTTCTATCGCCTCTTTGATACACTGTGAAGAGCAGAGATGTGTTTTTCCCATGCAGATCCCTCCTTTCATAAAGAGAGAGCTGAAGCCTTTGCCCTGTGAGCGTCGTATGATCTTATGATGATATTTAAGAACAATGTAGAACGCAGCGCTCATGTGTGGCCTCACCTTTGGCCTGGACGTGTTATCAGATGTAATGGATTTCTCTGACACATGTAGAGTGTGGTCCAGAGGAATGCTCAGGCACGCCCAGCAAAGAGCCTGTTCATACGATCACATGTTCACTTCTTCTCTTTTTGTGTTTTAAAGGTGCACTGTGCACTGTGTTTCTCTGGATCTGAAATTGGCTTGTAGCTCGCAGCCGAAACATCAACAAGGTAAACACACCTCCTGATGTATTGTCTTTAAAAAGAACTCAAAACGTTTTCTGGTTGAGGTTACACTATTATCATTTTGCCAGGAATGTTCCACAGTATGGCATTAAACTGATCAAACCAGCATGTATATTTATTAGTGCTGTCAATTGATTAAAATATTTAATCATGATTAATCTCATGAATGTCAAATTAATCACACATTATTTGTCCCTTGAATTATCATTTTAATACTCTTTTGGGTTTTTTAAAATTTCAAACCAGAACAATTGTCAGTGAGACTTTGTGCTCCGCAACAGTGTGACCAAAGTACCTCTCTTTTGTCTTCAGAACAGTCACATAATGGGTGAAATAATGTGCTGTAACCTGTGGTAGTTCTCATGACTGAGGGACATCCAGTGATCTCCAGTTAGTGCGACTGTGTTTGTCGCCCCAACACTCGGGGCGCGCTCGGGCTGGGACTTTAGGGCCATGCCGTGCTCGGGCGGGTGTGGGTTCTGCTGCAGTGAGCGCTCCTTCGTGGCCTTGTGTCGTGGATTCGCTGTATGTTTTGAAGTGGTCTTTGTTTCGTGGTTTCCTCGTGCGGATGGCATTGGTGCCCGCAGATGTGCCGTACTTCTGCTCACCTCATCCATCTGTGACTTGTCAGTTTTGTACAAATTGTTTTCTTTACAGCCAGATCCTGTAGTTTTTCTAACATTACAGCAGTGACCACAGCAAGACTAGTTCACTGGGACACAAAGTGCGTTAATCTCGAGATAAAAAAATTATCACCGTTGAAATTGTTTTGAGTTAACGTGTTAATAGCGCAATATTTTTGACAGCACAAATTTTTATATATGTGGACACACCCTCTCAATCAATGTTTTTTTTTTCTTTATTTTTACCACTTTTTACATTTTAGGTAAATACAGAAGACATCAGGTATATGAAGCAAGATAAAATAACATAACTTTTATATTGTGAAGTGTTGAGTGTTGAAAAGTTTTGCATATTTTTGACCAGCTTCATAAATCTGCCCCAACACCAAATCTTCACCCAACAAGGTCGACAAAAAACATATTCTGTCCATGAATAATTTATCCACAACTATCAAGGTAAGAAAGAAGGAAACTTAAATGCGAACAACAAGCATTAGTGATCTACTGAGAGATTTGTGCAGTTTAAATGGTCGACATTTAATCTGTCAACATCTATAGCCTTTAAACTGCACAAATGTCTGTCTGTGCTAATATATCTACATCGCAAAATCGATTTTTAATTTTAATTCCAGAATCAGTTTGAGTGAACAAGTTATTTATGTTTTACTCATGACCACAACATTAGTTTTGCTCAATAGTAGTTCGCTAATGCTCGTCGGTTTTCGTCTTTCTTACCTTGATAGTTGTAGATGTTGGATGAAGATTTGGTGTTGGGGCAGATTTATGAAGCTAGTCAAAAATATGCAACTTTTCTACAGACCAGAAGTTGTACGTCTCAACATCGTGGCACTTCCTGCCGTTATGATAATATCCTATTGCAATACAAATGTGACTGGGATCTGTATTGGGTTTCTGACTCTACTTCTTAAACTCCCTGTATGTACTTTGCGACTAGTTTCCTGATTGATAAGGGGATTACAGGCTCAGTAATAGGCACACAATGGCTTCCTTTCATAACACAGAGTGAAGAGAGAGAGCGGGGAAACTACTCCACCTCAAACAAACCACGGAGGATTAGTGAATAAAAAGAGCCATAAAACATGCCCCTGTGGCACAACCCGCGGCTTAAGCTAACACACACGCTGCGCTAATGATTTTAATATCTGTGCTTAGCTGACACCGCGCGCTGTAAATTTAACACAGTCCAAAGAGACAGAGCGAGGGGGAGAGACAGAGTTTAAATCTGTAAAATATTGCCTTCTAACTGTGGGAAAAGGCAGAACAAATGCATAGTTTATCCATAAGTTGAATCTTTTGAATTTATGCTCTTATTAAAAAGGGTCTGTACCTGATTTTACTGTCTTTAAAATGTGAAAAACAGAGCTTGTTCATCTTTATTAATGTAACAGTGGACTATAGTGGTTGTTTTCTTTCTTTTTTCTTTTTTTGTTTTACATATGACCTGAAGAATGGAAGAAATATAACTGTTAAAAGTTCTATTTTACACTAAATTGACTCTTGTGAGCTTTTAGTCATGTTATTAATACTGTTACCTCACCAAAAACATACATGGAGTTTTATTGTAGTTCATTCATATGTTTGAGTAATCCTTTATTATGAGTCTATCTACATCTCTAAAGCTCAAAATGCTCTGTTCCACCTTGTGATGTCATGAAGCAGTAGTTTGGTTCAAGTTAACAGCTACGTTTTACCTTTAGTTCAGTAGAGATTCGCAGTTCCAGAGGCCGAAATTATCCAAATGAATCTCGTGAAGGTGTGTGGAGTTTAAAAACACAGTAGAGTGTAAAAATGAAGCAAAACATTACACTAGAGATCAGAAAATAGCGTAATATGTGCCATTTAACCCTCATAGACCGACGGGAGCGCCCAGTTTCCATGCGTGACATCTCATTCCCGTATCTCCGGAACTACATGCGCTATCGAAAAACTGTTCCTGAAAGCAGAGAAGTTGCGCTTTCTACCCTTAAAGGGTTATTACGGTAAATTTCTGCAGCACCCGCCACAGAGTCTGTAGTATCGAGTGCAGCGTGGTGGAGATTTGGAAAAAGCGGCGGTAGTTTACAACTGTTTTTCCGGTGCTTTTTCATTTTTTTGTGTGTGTGTTTTTGTGTTTTTTCTTTTCTTTCAACTGTTATTACACATTAATACACATACAGTAATGCTGAATAACTGCCAGATATTGAAAGCTGAACTCATTCTGGTAAAACGGGGCAAAAGCACTTACTCCTGGGACATTTTCTGACATTTTTTAAGTCAAAAGAACACAAAAAAATCCAGGCGGGATTTTGATGCGTGGAAATAATAGGGCTAAAAGGGTTAAACTAAGAGCTACAATAAGGGGATCGCTGGTTTGACATCCTTTACCAGCATTGGTAAAAAAAAAAAAAAACTTGACTAATCATTTACTAAAGGAGTGAGATTTTAAAAAGTGATCTTAAGCTTACAGTTTACGCTTTGTATAGAAATATTTTCCAAAGATTAATGCATTTTACTGCCGTTTAAATAATATTCCATCTGTCCTTGGTAAAACCCACTGTACATTATTGTCACTGTTAATATCTGTAGAACATGGCAACAAAGAGAATTGCTTTTTACCAATTTTTCAAACAGAGATTTATGTTTTTGCAATTGAACCCTTCAAGTGCTTAACAATAATTTACAAACGTGGACTAAAGGTGTTATTACTCATTTTTAAAACATTCATAAACATTTAATTATAAATGTTATGCAAATCATTCATCATTTACAAACAATTTACAAATGTTTATTAATCATTAACTACTCATGTACTAATAATTACATTTTTTAATACATGATTAGTTAATGGTTAATAAATGAATTATGAAGTGTGACCAATGTGTCTAAAACATTGTAGATGTAGATGTACCTCACCAATTCAATGAGCTCTACAAATAATAGCAAAAATAATCATACATTTTATTTATTAGGCACATTTCTGGACACCCAAGGTCGCCTTACAGCAACATAAACAAATTAAGTACGATTAAAACACATTTAAACACCTACAGTTAAAGTGGGACAGTATTTAATTGATTGATTGTGTTTAGTATTGTATTTAGTGTTGCACATTTTCCACAAGTTCACCTTTACCTTTGTTGATATTTTCAGTTTTCTCCTGGCCTATTTGAAGCATTCTTGCTGATGCACTAAAACTACAGTATGTGGTCATTTACAGGAGTCTTTTTTTATGCAAACCTCAGTTGGAGAGCTCGGACCTCCTCGGGCACTTCTTGTCCACGTCGGTTTGTGCGAAGGGCCTCATTAAAGGACATATGCTGATGGTAGCTCTTCCTCCACCTTCTCCTCTTCCTCCTCTTCTTCGCGCTGCCCTTAACCTGAACCTGAACCTGGCCTGGGGGAGACGCTCTACAAAGGAGCAATGATGAGGAAAAAGTGGAGAAGACAGGTTTGTGAAACGTGCAGTAGTGTTATCGTGCAGGACTCGACTGATGTAACGGCATCACAGCAGTGGTTTTACAGCAGATTTAGTAAAATAGTGTGAATTTCACTTCTGCAAATGTATGGCTAGGCTGATGGGTGGTTTTCAATATATATGTGAAAGGATATTTATCTAATACATCTGAGAAGTGGTATGAGCGATTTTACAACTATGTCAACAACATAGTTCATGGGTCCAGTCCCACTTTAGCTGGTTTATACTTTTTCTGTGCCATTGAGCAAAACAGCTGAATCTCTGCCAGTGGTCAGATGTTACCGCAGAATTATTGTTGTATAGGCCCAAAGACTTACCTGGAATTACCTGGGGTACCTGGAATTACCTGGGGCTGGGCACCACAAGGTCCCTCACGATTCGATGCATGATACATGGCTCATGATATGATATTATCATGATACACGCAATAATCGATATACAGTACTTCACATGATACACTATATCACAGGTGTCAAACATGCGGCCCGGGGGTCGGACCCGACCTTTAATCCCTCATCTGATTTTCTATTTAAAAATATTTAAAACTTTCAGATTTTTCGGGTAATTTTTTCTATTGCTTAGCATAGCAGCGTCTCCAGCTCTTCTGTGCGTGGCTGCCTCACACCAGAGTGGCACAACTCGCCTCTTTCCAAACGCTCTTAAAGGACCATTGTTTTGACTGTTGACCATGACACCCTCAAAAGCCTCAATAAATGTCAAAAATTAGAAAAGTGGATGCTGAGTGCAGGATTTTCTAAGACAAATGGACTAATTCCTATTTGTTCAATGAGGTGAATGGGAAACCTGTATCTTTATCGCCACTACGAGACTCGGCATGGTGAAAAATACAATAACTTGAACGGAGAATTGAGAAAACAGAAGCTAAACAAATTATTGTTGGAACTGAAGAAACAGCTGTCTGTTTTCACCCGGAGCCAAGAGGTTAGTGATGCTGCTGTGAAAGCAAGCTGCCTGATTGCTAGCATAATATTATAATATTTTGTCAAATAAAAAGATGTCTGTAATAAATTTGTGTTTCTCTGCACAAATATTTGGACTTATTGCTATTTTTGGGGTATATATGCCATGAGTTTTCTGATCTGGCCCCTTTGGGATCAAAGTTGGTTGTATGCGGCCCCCGGACCAAAATGAGTTTGACGCCCCTGCTCTATACGCTGTTTTTTAAGAACCAAATGCATTTTAGTGACAATATTTCTTTATTAAACCACTACCTGTGCAAAGTTAATATTAAATACATCTATTTTAATCATCTATTTTAACTTGAATATGTCAAGTGTATCACATAAACAAATTTCCTTCCACTAAATAAACTACTAAATTGTAGTGCACTCCCAAAAAATGCTGAAAGATACCAAAAAATAAATAAATCTTGGTGATATATTGATGCAGCAGCCCATGATAACGATACTGTATCACCAAATTTAGCATCACAATACATCGATGTTTCAATATTACGATCTATCGATATTTTTGCATACTGCTACGCTCACACCAAGAGTTAGATGAGACACTTTAGAGACCAGCTCCCCTTCATTTCCTATTATCACTGGAGCAGTGAGGGAGGTAGTGGAGGAGAGCAGTGTGATTTAGGTAACCTGAGCTTTACAGAGATGAACTGAAGTGAACTTTATGCAAATGCGGAGCAATATCACCAGGACAACAGCCACCTTTTCACAGACACGATGGGGGCATTGGTCAAAGCGCTAAACTCACTCCCAATGTCCCCCGCCTGTGGTCACCTTCCTGTAGAGAGCTGGAGACAACACAAGAGTGAAAAACAGTGTTGTTCCTCTCTGTGTGAATGCAGTGTAATTCTAGTGAGACAGAGAAAGAGAGAGATACTTTATTGACCCCGAGGGAAAGAAGAAGAGCCAAAAGTGTCCCTCCTCTGTGTCCCGCAGCATCGCAGCAGTGTCCAGGGGGAAACAGGTGAACACAACAGGAAAGGCCGAGTTCTTACTCCACTCTGGTGTTTTGGTTGGTGATGAAATGGTCCATTCCCTCAAAGTGTTTCCTCTGGAAGCCACATTTGCTGCAACATATGGTGTAAAAGGCCTGTAGCATCTCAAATGTCCATAGCTAGCTCCTTAGTTGCACTTCATTTCACACAATCCAACAATCTCTTGTGTTCATTCCCTCCAAGTATTTCCTCTGAAGGTAATTGCAATTCACATGTCCATAGAGAGTTCCTTAGCTAGCCTTTTCTGCGGTCTCCATGGATATGAAACAAACAGCTAATTTCACAAAAAAGTCCCTTTACTTGTGTCCTTTAAACTGCACATACTGCACTTCTTAGTTGGTCCCATGATATGAAGTTAAAAACTAAGCTCAAAAAACAAAACTACTGCAGTGTATTCACGCACATTTTGTTTTCCAATCCTCATTTAAAAACCCTTTACAGTTGATGTTAAATGACTTGTAAAATCAGACCTGTGCTTAAACTGTACTAAACCTCTTGTATTTAGAATCGCAGATCTCAGCATGTGCCCCGTCTCCACTCTCTGCCTCCTGTTGTCAGCTCGCTCCATCTGACAAAGCACTTATCTGTCCGGCCGAGTGGATCTTTTTCAGGACTGGACCAAACCCAGAGCCCTCCCCCTGAAGGGCCATCCATCCCCCCAACGCCGCTTTCATGTCTAATCGACTTTCACGAGGCCTAGCGCTGCTCCGCTCGCCGCCCCAGTCTGAGAGCCGTGGCACAGGTGCAAAACATTACTGCTTCATCAGGCTGGATTACAAACAGGCCAACGTGTGTGTGTGTGTGTGTGTGTGTGACTCTGTGTGTGCGGGTGTCCATGCTTATCAGGTCATGCAAGGACTTAAAGGTGCATTGTGTAACTTTTCCGGTGGGGGGTCTGTCAAATGCTTTGCTTCATGGTGATCACTACAAAAAACCTGGTCCAAAATTGAAGATATAAACACTTAAATCTATCAGAAAATGACTTAAAAGTAGTGAAATTATCTGTCCATGCAGCAAGATCATTTTACTTGACAAGTTTTCTTAAAATAAACCACCTGTAAACTAGAATTAAGCTGATTTTTTTTTTTTTTTTTTTTGAAGAATCATAGGGGTAATGACAAATTATTATTTTTGTTATTGTTATCACCTTTTTGTAATTTTTGTATTCTTGGTGTCTTCATTTTTTGTATTTTATATTTTTGTGTGGATATGGTTTGTATAGAAAATGTTTTCTTTAAAGCTTAAAAAAAGATTTAAGCAGTCTCAGAACTAGTAAGTAGATCATAAATACCTTATATACATTTTAAAATCATTTTGGCCTGATCAGAGAAATTTGCAATGTTGTTATTGCTTTGTCAGAAATGTTACACAGTATGGCATTAAAGCTTTCTATCTTTCTATCACAGCATATTCCTTACAACTGTACAATGACACACACTTATGCAAAAGCTGTCAATCATTATATCATCTCACTGTTTTTCCTCACGACCTCTTGTCTATACCGTAGCTTGTGTTTTATTTTTACTTCATATACATATATATATAATATTATTCTGAATTAATTTATCCATCTGTGCACAGCTCCAAACTTACTTTTGCAATACTACCTTTTTTTTTTTCTTTGCATAGGAAACAAGCTGAAGATCTGGAGCCGGGTACCTAGAAGATGCCCCATATGGCATTCATGGACGTACTGCATTATCTATGTAAGGTAAAATGACTTAAATAAAAAAATAGGGGTGGGACTTGATTCAAAAAATTTATCGCAATTAATCGCATAACAATATTTGCCCTGAAAGCAACATTTATTTTATGTAAAGGAATTTTTGTGGACTCATTTACTTCCTGAAGCCTGTTATTTGTTCGAGTTTGGGCCAGAATCCTGCACGGGTTCGGGTACCCGAAGATACCGGACGGGTGACCAGCAAATTTGAATTAAACGGGTGAAAAATGTTGTGCCGTGTCAGATGCGGGTTCAGGTCGGGTCAGACGCAGGCGAGCGCGGGTCTAATCTGCGGTTAACGAAACATCATGTGCAAACAAAAAACAGGGCTGTATTTTAGTGAAATGCAACGTGCCATTGTTTTTACAAGATGATTCTATGTAAAATCCATATGTTTATGCTGCACGCGCATTCCCACAAATCTGTGCCACTTTAATTTTCAAACTGCACATGCAATGTCCTGCAGTTCAAAGGGACTCACGAGAAGCTAAAGAGTGGAGTGGAGTGTACAAAGTTGTGGCTCTTTTTTGGCTCTTGGACTGATTTTCGTTCGGGTGCGGCTCGGGTCTTGGTATGTATTTATAGTGGGTCGGACCGGGTGCGGAATTTTATTTCAGTTCTGTCGAAAAATGGGTCGGGTGCGGATTGAGGTATGATGGGTACGGGTGGGTGCGGTTTGTCAAAATCAGACCCGTGCAGGACTCTGGTTTGGGCGCTGACACCTCTTGTTTGTACTTGGACCAGAACTGCTCTCGCCAACAGCTCCAGCAGTGTTTGTTCTCGCTGTGACATGTTTTATATTTAAATAGTATCATGGGGTTGAGGTCCTTCTATGATATGCAAACTCTTTTCTTCACAGTTTGCAATAAACTATGCCTTTGTCAGTACTTCCATCGCATAGTTTTTGGAATAGAAATGTACCATCCAGCAGACCCAGAGCGCTTTTATGCACAGTTTTTGTTGTAGCCTTAACTGTGTGCGTCAGTATAATTGGCGTACAACATGGTGCACTGACAAACATTCCGCGTTGTTTGGCATGCAAACTGAGATAAAAATGTGCTAATATTTTAATGCATTCATTTCTTTGTCAATAATTAATCATAATGAACACGTTAATGTCCCACCCCTATTAAAAACATTTGACTTCACTGGAGTAGATTCATCTTTCCAAAACATGCGACAGAGGTCTCCAGGGAGAATAGCTCATAACTAATTGTAAGTCAGTTAGTTCAAATACTGTCCAATACACTCTTAAATGCTAAATATTAATAAATTCCACAAACTAAATAGAATGCTAAGTACAATCAATCAATTAAATACTGTCTCACTTTAACTGTCGGCTTTTAACTGTATATTTTAAATCACACTTAACTTGTTTATTTGTTGTAAGACGACTTTGGGTGTCTAGAAAGGCGCCTAATAAATAAAATGTACTATTATTATTATTATTATTATTATTATTATTATTATTATTATTATTATTATTATTATTATTATTATTATTATCTTGACAAGTGAAATGATCTACCAATGGAACAAGTGCACTTTTCTTAATTTAAGCAATATTGGATTTTCTTTCTTATTTGAAGTGCGAATAGTTGTTATTTTCTTATCTATCTTAATTGAAGGTGCATTTTCATATTTTAACTACAAAAAGTTTTGTTCCATTGGTAGATATCAAATTTTTACTCGTCAAGTGAAATTTACTCAAGTCCTGATCAAACTTTCTTAATTCAAGTATCCTTAACTTGGCTAGATTTTAGTTTTTGCAGCGTGGGTCAAGTGCAAAAGGTCCATTTCTTAAACTATTTCTTGAAAGTCTATAACCTGTTTTTCTCAAAGGCATGGAAAAGGAGTGGTGTTAAAGGGGCAGCAGTAGATCTGAACTCTACTTTGACCTTAACCTGAGTGAGTCTGGTTAAGATTAGTGTTGAAGAACGTGAAAATAAATGTGTGTACAGGTGGGGGGCAGTAAAGGGGACTTTCTTTTCTTGGTTTATGAAGAAAACGCGCAGAATACATAAGTCAAGTACGTCCAAACGCCACAGGAGTTTCATGAGGTGAAGTGACGCATTTCGGTAAGTTACAGCCATTTTGGTTTTACAGAGGTGAACTGGCTCAGCTCCAACCTGCCACATCTGCTTTTGTGGGATCTGAATGTTCGCAAATAATACCTACACTCCCAGGGAAAAAACATATTTAAAAAAAAAAAAACGTACTATTTTCGCTTTATATTCTTAAAGATGCACTGTGTACCTTTTTTGTGGAGTGTCTTCCAGCTGCTTGTCTTTCCCTTGCCTGTATTGTTCCGCAGTATGTCATTAAAGGTCCTATATTACACAAAATTTACTATTGTGAGCCTTTAGCCGTGTTATAATGTTGTTATCTTGTCAAAAACATACCTGGACTTGTGTTTTGTTTGTTTCACTTCTTCTCCAAAAGCTTAAAATGGTCTGTTCTACCTTATGATGTCATGCAGTGCTATAGTTTTCAAGTTAACAGCTCCTTTTACCTTTTATTTAGTAAATATTAGCAATTTTGAGGACTGAAAAAAACATGTGTGAAAGAGTTCATGATGAAACATAGCATAGATCAAGAATTAAAAATAAAAATATACTTCCCTTTAAAGATGTCTGTCTCCATGGAAAAAACAGGTAATGCCATTATGCCAAATTCCAAGTCATATCTGTGGAGAGGCGATCCCACTCACACAAGAATGCACGTTTTAATAACTTCAGAGCAATGAAAACCCCTGGAATTAAAGAAATAGGTTTAATGCCACACATTTGAACATTTCATTCAAAACTCACCTTGGAGACACTAGATCCTCCCCCTGAAAAGTTTTAATCATACGTATTTTTACACCGCAGGTTTACTTTCTAGGCATTAGATAGAAAAAACAGTTTAGTTTAGTTTGGCTGACTTATTTAGTGTCATGCACCATTTAGTTGTTGCTCAGCCCATGTGGGCGTACAAGAAACATAAAACAATAAGCAGACAGATCACACACCAAACATAAAGTGTCCAATTCCCAGGCTTTCAACACAAACTGAGCCAGCTTGAAAACATTATATTTAAACAAATATGCCAAACTCTCCTCATCAGACACGGCAAACAAACAGTAAGATACAGTAGACACAACTGACAGCGCAGGTCAGGATACAAAGGACAGTAGGACAGAAAATGCATTTCATTTTCAGTGTCCTTTAAGTCGCACAGAACATGTGCTCCTCCTCTGGGACTGAGTGGATGTGTCTTGTCTCCAGAGGCAGAGCCCCACACTTTATCTGGGCATAGGGTGACCAGATTTTCAAAATAAAAACTGGAACAGCGTCAGCATCCACTCGCTTCTATGACTCAACCTCGGGGAATCTGTGGCAAAATTAGTTACGGACTTCAACCCCAGACACGCAAAGGTACAAATGACACTGTGTTTCCATAATTATAATTTATATCAATTTACAACTTACTCCACCAGCCTTTCCTATTGAAACTGTTCCTGACCTGCGAGCGTAACCACAAAATGTTCTTTTAGAAATGTCATTGGTGCAGTGAATACAAATTCCTTTTATCACCTCAACCACAGCCATTTGTCCAGAGCCTAAACATGAACCTGGGAAAACAGCTTCAACTTGTGAAGTGAGAAATATTGGGCCAGTTCCCAATTTTGTTCCATGTAATTGAGGGAAATCTGTCTTGCCCCGGTACAAATGTATTGAAAAAGCAACTCTTGAGGTCAGAACATGTCCGGTCTGAATTTTAAGCGACTATTTTGATGACTTGGTGAAATGGACTTTGGACTTGACTTGGACTTGGAGGCTCAGGACTTGATGACTTGTGATGGACTATGGAAAGTTTATAGCCGTGTAGGATAAATAGAAAACACTTGACGGCATCAAACAGCAACTTAAAAAGAACAAATTATGCAAACAAAATAAAATATATGACAACAAAAGAACAAATTCTGAAGGAAAATGTGCGTGATGCAGACAACCAAAGTTAAATAAACCAGTTGCAGGACCAGCTTTATTGCCATGGGCGAAAACGGACTGTAACTTCCTGATTTTTGAACATTAAAGGGATAGTTCAGGAGTTTTGACATGAATCTGTATGTCCCCGTCAGCAGTGTCGTGCATCAACACTGACTTACCTGCCACGCGATTATGAGGTCTGACTTTTTCCCCGTTCACGTTTTGTGAAGCAAATGTATCACTTTTTTGAACACATATTGTTTTGAGAAGAAAAACGCTTTATTTTCGTGACCCCCGCCATCTTGCCCAACACTTTTATCAGCACCGAAACCGGGGAAGAACTCGACTCACCGGACGCTGCCGGGAGGTAAGTCAGCGTTGATGCACGACACTACGGACGGGGACATACAGATTCATGTCAAAACTCCTGAACTGGCCCTTTAATGTCCAAAAATCAGGAAGTTACAGTCCGTTTTCACCTGTGGCGATAGAGCTGGTCCTGCAACTAGTCCATTTAACTTTGGTTGTCTGCATCACGCACCTTTTCCTTCAGAATTTGTTCTTTTCCATACAGATTCATGTCAAAAATCCTGAACTATCCCTTTAAGATACTTAGATGCACATTTCTGACATATTTTGCCCTCAAGAGCTGCTTATACAATACAATATCTGTACTGGGGCTAGTTAAAGCGCTCAAATACTTGGGAGAACATGGAGCCTTGAACACCACTTGCACTCACCCTTAATTGAGTCTACGTTCTTGTAAACTATGTTCACCTTTTAACCTTTTGAAGCTCCTGTCACCTGCTCCAGTACATAAAAAACGTTCTTTCCAAAAACATGAGATCCATCACTCCCTTGGCGACTCTGGGCACGGCACGGACAGGATTTAAGCACATTTACATCTGGATTTGAAGTAATTAGCCCCAGCGACTTCCAACATCTTTTCTTTTCTTTGCGGTAAATTGGTCATTACTTTTTTGGGGAAATAATGAGGAACATGCTGTACATCTTTGGCAGCTTGAAACACAATTTGGCCTTCACGATTCATTTCTAAGATGGAGTGTCTTTAAAGAGTTTGGATTTGGCAGCAGTGGACATTTGCCATGTCAAAGTTTGATCCAAAACAGGGTCTAGCAAAGCAGAGCGTGAAATATTGTTGGTTGCAAAATCATTTATACATTAAAGGGAGTAGTGAGTGACATAAGTGTTTTTAAAGGTGCTGTCCTTGATTTTTACTGTCTGGAAATGAAAAGTTTTAGTGGTCCAAAGTTATTCCTTACTTACATTTCAAGCATCCTTATTTTTCACCACAATGAGTTTATAAGCGTTTTTCACAACTTTCATAAACCAGAGCGCAGATTTGTGGAGTTCTCTGTAATGTTAACGGAAACTAGCATGCTAACACACATATCCTGATTATTGGACAAGGAAACACTTTATAACTAGATCAGAGGTGGATGCCTTCGAAGAACTAGCATGCTAACACACACTTCCCGATTATCGGACAAGAAAACACTTCATAACTAGATCAGAGGTGGGTGACTTCCGAACAACTGGCATGCTAACAAATATTTCCTGATTATGAGACAAGGAAACACTTTATAACTAGATCAGGGGTGGGTGACTAGCATGCTAACACACACTTCTTGATTATCGGATAAGGAAAGACTTCATAACTAGATAAGAGGTAGGTGACTTTGAACAACTAGCATGCTAACACACACTTCCTGATTATTGGACAGTGAAACACCTCATAACTAGATCAGCGGTGGATGACTCCGAACAACTAGCATGCTAACACACTTCTTGATTAGCGGACAAGGAAACACTGCATATATTAGATCATAGGTGGGTGACTTTTGAACAACTAGCATGCTAACATATACTTCCTGATTATTGGACAGTGAAACACTTCATAATTAGATCAGAGGTGGGCGACTTTCAAACAACTAGCATCCTAACAAATACTTTCTGATTATGAGATAAGGAAACACTGCATAAGTGGATCAGAGGTGGGCGACTTTGACTTAATTTAGAACCAAAAATGGGTGAATAACAAAAATAAACTGTAAAAAGTAGGTGTGTTAGTTTGAGAGTAATTTCAGAGTAGTTAGCTCCTCCCTGCAGGCAGATATAAGGCAGTGTCCACCAGCGTCGAACCAGAACTGAAGCCTGGATGAGCAATGAAATGTCTTCAGTCAAAAACTTTTGTCGAGTTAACAGAATTGAATTTTTCTTTTGCTAATCCTACCTGGAAGTTTGAGAGATTACAGACGCAATGGGAGATTACAGTCGTACTGAGGGATTACAGTCGTACTGAGAGATTACAGTCGTACTGAGGGATTACAGTCGTACTGAGGGATTACAGTCGTACTGAGAGATTTCAGTCGTACTGAGAGATTACAGTCGTACTGAGGGATTACAGTCGTACTGAGAGATTACAGTCGTACTGAGAGATTAAAGACGTATTGAGGGATTACAGCCGTACTGAGGGATTACAGTTGTACTGAGGGGGTATATTTGAGCAGTAAAAACACCTGATTGAATTCAATATAAAAGTAACATATTTTACATATCGAAAACACTTCTTCAGGAATCTTTTTGAAACTCCAACATGGTTCAAAACTCAACATCAGCAGAATATAGGACCCACATGGAAAATCAAACAACATTGAGCTATGTGGATTAAACACAGCCAAACTGATGTGCTAAAATAGTAAAGACATAAACAGCCATTTCAATTTGGCAGAGCAAGGAAAATTCATTTGGAATAAATGCCATGCGGGAATGTCCAAAATATGAAACAGCTTTGGCTGACAGTGTCCAGGCCCAGGCTCCGTATGCATGTACACGCCAGATGCCGAGCAGGCCCGGCTGCTCCTATGTACACACCACAACTGGAACATTATAATGCAATATCGACTTGAAACTCAAGTTATATTTGACTTTTATGGTTTAATTTGACTTACTAAATAGTTTGTGGTTTGGGCGTACAACAGTGGACGGCAAATGAGAAGAAAATGATGTGAGGTCTGGTAGCCGTCTCTGTCAAAACTCGTACATTGTTTGCACTGACAGTGAGAGTCGATTTCTAAGAACACTATGGTTGTAGCTGGGAAAATCACATCATGTGACATGAGAAAGTATTGGGTATGTCAGTATATCGGCCGCTATCGTACTGTGTATGCACTGGGTAACTGCTCTGCTGGAGGCTTCTTGGAGATGTTAATGCTTTGCCCTGATTATTTCACAGTATGTAAATAGGAGTAGTTGATTCACAATAGAGACGTGTTAATGGTCAGATCTATGGAGAAGCAAGCCTGCACATAGTAGGAATTCATGTTTTTCATTGTATTTTTGAGCTACAAAACACTTGTAATTGAATGAATGCAAGACAGATATGTTTATCTCCATGGAGGCAAGGCAAGTTTATTTGTACAGCACAATTTGTACACAGAGTAATTAAGTGCTTTACAGACTAGAATAAGAAATACATTCAAATTACAATACAAGCAAATCAAAACATACATAATCATCACAAAATGAAAAAAGAGAAAGAGAGAAAAGAATGCAGAATGAAAACCTTTCGATCATATGCACAGCTAAAGAGAACCGTTTTGACCCTGGATTAAAACAGAGTCAGAGTCTTTCTCACATGTTCAGACTGTTCCAGGTTTTAGCTGCATGAATCTGAAATGCTGACTCCCCGAGTTTAGTCCTGAGTCTGGGACCAGCAGGAGGCCGGTCCCTGAGCTCCTCAGATGCAGATGGTTCATGTGGCACTAACGTGTCAAAGATGTACTTTGGTGCTTGGCCATGGAAAGACTTGTGCACAAACAGAGCTGCTTTAAAGTCTCTGAGCCACAGGAGGCAGTGCAGAGACCTGAGCACAGAACTTATGTGCTCGTACTTCACTGGACAACACTGGATGTACTGCAGCTGTCTCACAGATCCTTTGGAGAGGCCGGTGAGAAGGCTGTTACAGTAGTCTAATCGACTGGACGCATGGATAAGTCTCTCCATGTCTGCTTTAGACAGGAGACCTTTGATTTGTTGCTGTTTTTAGGTGGTAAAAGGCTGCAGATGTTATTGGTTTGATGTGACTGTTGGAGACAAGCAGGTAGCTGACCCTCCACCTTAGAAGTTACATAGTGCACGTATCTAGGTGGTACTTTTTTAAACCTTTACTTCTATGAGTATTGTGTAAACACATACTTTCTTACAGCTGTCCAAGTCCATAAATCTGCACTGCGCAACTTTTCTTCTGGGGGTCCATCACCTGCTTGTCTCAGTGGACATGTCATTGCGCGCTTGGAATGTTTCAGTGTGTGGCACATGTTCAGTTACAAGTGTTTACTGCTTAAAAAATATAATAAAACTGGTAACCATTAGCAGGCTTGACTCTCCACAGAGCTGACCTGTACCTTGGTCTAGTGGTATCACCTGTTTGTCCCCATGCGTATTTATAATTTAATACAATATTGTGTAACACTCTAGACAAAGCACTAACATCTCCATTCACACTCACAGATGATGGCCCCTCTGCCAGAAAAGTTACACAATGCTCCTTTAATCCAACCTGTCTGCACTTTTTTCAGTAGCGCACTCGTCTTGTACTTGAGCCGTCCTTTCTCTATGTCTTTCTTGTGCATTGATTAATACAATGATTAATCACAAGTGAAGTACCTGTTGTCTAACGCACCTACTCGTGTGTGCAGAGCTCTTCTTACAACACAAAAAGAATACAGTGATTGAAATTGCAGGAGAAAACCATACTCTCTGTGAAGTGCAAATCTAGACAAGATGATCGGTCCTTATCCTGCAAAAAAAAAGAGTAACATCTTGAAAGTAATCAGTTATTAAAAATGGAATTAGTCAAAATTGCCTTCATAACATATTAAACAAAAATTAACAGTCTTGCGAGATCCGTCAAAAGTTTTGTTTGTTTTTTTTCCATGGAGATGTTATTCCTTTGTGTGGAATGTTTCACAGTTTGGCATTGACCCTTTCTATATCTTCATGGAGACCAAACCAGACCAAGTTACAGATCAGATCTCTGGAGAGGCGACCCGCTCACAGTCAGAATACCTGTTTTTCTATGCGTTTGTGAGCTGTAAAATCACTTGCAATAGAATAAATATAAAGTAGATCACTTTAATGTCATACTATGGAACATTTCAGGCAGAGCAGTGACATCTCCATAGAAACAAGCAGGTGACAGTCTGATTTTCTATGAGATCAGCTACTACACTTCTTGAAGCCTTAATAAAGCATGAACAGACTTGATTATGAAAGTGATAATATCGAACTTTCTAGAGGTGCAAAGTCAACTGCATGATTCACAGAACGTTAAAACCATATTTCGGAACATTCTCCATGAAGGTAGATACGTTTACTGCCGTTTACTGGAATATTATAGCTAGAGGAACAACATTTCTATGGAAACGAGCAGGTGTAGGCCTTCCTCCAGGTCAAATAAGAGTCAGGTTTGTGGAGATGCAAGCCCACTCACAGTAAGGATGCTTTTCAGTGCAAAACAAACAACATTAAAAAAAAAAAAAATTGCTTCTACACTGGAGAAAAATATCTAGGTAAGTTAAAATGACTTAAATTAAGAACATTTTACTTTGAGCAGATTCAACTTGACAAGTAAAATTATCTGCCAGTGGAATAAGTGTTTGGTTTTTTTAATTCAAGCAACATTTGATTTTAGTTTCTTATTTTAAGTGCAAGAAGTAATTTTTCTTATTTTAAGTCTAGTAAGATGTATTTTCATATTTTAAGTACAAAAATCTTTTCCCACTGGTAGATCATTTTACTTGTCAAGTGAAATTTTCTTAATTCAAGTCATCTTAACTTGACTTGTTTTTTCCTGTGTATATTTGGGCAAAAAAAGTGACATATTATAACTTTAATTCAGTACTTACTAAGCCTGAATAATTCGTAATTCACTATTTGTTCAGGTCTTAGTTCATGCTTTATTAAGAGTCATTTCCTTGCAGTTATGATAGCATTTTTGTACATAGTTATTTGAGAATCAGCTGATTATCTTGAAGACCATTACTTGATTAGTTATAGGTTGTATTTAGTTGTATTTCACTTTGCAGTGGATGCTACATAGTTTTTTTCTGCAGAATTAGCTTGTGTTGCACCAAAGTGAGAGTGACCGATCGCTGACTAAGGCTCTGCATTGAGGCAGAGGCACTTTCACACGATTGATTCATTCTAATTGAGTCTATTTGACAGGCTTTTAGCTCACATTTACCCCAGATTTGTGCTACTGCGAATGACAAGCACAAATTTGTTGCGTTTACTCGGAAAATGTACAGGATGTTTAGGCTGCGTTCACTTGTCCTGGTGCTGTGTGATCCATGTTTAGTCCTGATATTGACTTTGGTTGGTCTTCTTATAGTCCTGCAGTCTTAGTCTAGGTTAGTATTTGAATGTAGTGTGCAGTTTCATTGGAAATTATTGCATTTTTACATAAATATATAGGCATTTATAGATATTTCGTGCTATCACTTTGCCTCAAATTTTCTACTTTATTGCATTAAATGTGTTCGTCTCCATAGTGACAAGCAACTCTTTATAACAATGCATGAAAAGTGCACTACAATCTCTACCCTGCATGAATCACATAATCACCTGTAGTGCACCTGTAAAGTGGGAGTTAGGGTTTGGAGTTGCTTTCAATCACTATAATTCTTCCCATTTTAGATTACCGTGATATCATTTATCAAAATACCACAATTTCTATCCTCCAATCACTCAATGTCATCGATCTATAACCGTCTGTGCAGGTTTATTCTCCGCTGTCCCTTCAGAACTCACCACTGTGTGATGTATCACCACCTGTCCTGCTCACTCTGTCCTCCCGATGTCAGCTTCACTGGTTATTATTTATCTTTACACGCATTCATCTCAGTTATTCTGAATACCTCAAACAGTATTTAATTCCATTCAGATCCTCTTACAGTTTACGCCACGTAGATCAGATATTTTTGTTGTTCCAAGAGTTGAAAAACATTCATTTAAATCAGGGGTGTCCAAACTTTTTTCACCAAGAGCCACATGTTAAAACACAGACCAGCGTGAGGGTCGATCGAGGGTCATAGACTGATGGTGAAAACAGTGAGTAATTCAAATCTGTGCATTTATAACAGGTTTGAATGAGCCTCCAGACCTCTGTTCAGGCTTAGACCCTAAGGACACACTACATTTGCTTGATCAAGGTGGATTTCAAAAACATGCAGTAAAAAGTACTACTTGTGGTGGTATGAGCCAATTCACCTGGAAGCCTGAGGGGCAAAACAATTGGTCTTTGGACATGCCTGATTTAAATATACTAAAGCTCCCTCTGACTGGAACAATCTTCCCTCATCAATCTGTCCTTTCATTTAAAAATGCTCTGGTGCAATTTTCACATAACCCGTGTAATTGTTTTTGATCATCTTGTTGAATTTTGTGACTGTATTTGAACTCTGTCTTAGTATTTGCACCAATTTGACTATTCAGTATCTTAACAGTCATGTGTGAGCGAGTGTGTGTGTATGGATGTGTTGATTTTGTTTTTTCTGTTTATTTGAATTTATGTTGAATTAATTACGCTACATAAATTCAAATAAACGTAAATTCAAATAAATAAATGTCCGCCCTACTATCTGTCTTCTGTTATTGTGACAATGAGGACCCTCTGAGACATCTCCAAACAAATAAATTCAGTCGTACATAATTGACAGTTTGATTATTGTTACTCCATTAAACTAACATGACCCCACTGTGTTCCCATGTATGACATAAACATGATTAAAGGAAATACAGCGTTATAACAACTGTAACTCTGATTTATTCTTAATGTCAAAACACCGGACATGATCAGCATGTTTTTAATGTTATAATTTGTTGTTTTGGTTGTCAAGACGATTATCCATTCAGAAAGCAGAATGAGCCTCACATCTGTCTATCATTTGGGTTGCCAGATTCAGTGCTGAAATCCAGTTGGTTTAAAGCTAAAAGGACTCTCTCTGATGTGACTCCTCAGTTCTTAAACTATATGCATGCAGGCTATGTACAGTTCCAGTACATATAGGGGAAGACATTTCCAAGTTCAGAACATAACTCACAATTAAAACATGTTGAGCTCCTCTGCCCTCCTCTGCCGAAGTGGAGGAGACAGTTGAGGACGCCGTCTGCTCGTTGTCAGCTGATCTGTCATTTAAGTTTTGAGTTTAAGATCAATTGAGCCCAGAGTCTTGTACAAACATCACAGAGACCGCGGGCGTCCATCCAAACACTGGCTTTCTCATCAGGCTCAGTCCCAGCTCACACAGTACAGACAGAGGACACGGAGCGCCACTGGGGCAGGTTTGGAAGATAGACACAAGAACACAGGAAATAAAGACGAAACATTGAGTTGTTTTGATCTTATTCTTCTCTGCCGACTTTTGCTTTTAAAGGGGAACTCCGGCAGGTTTGAAGCTAAAGTCCGTTGCTAGAGGTGGTCGAATACTGTCAGAAGCCAAAAAACGGCACAGATCAGTGTTTTCTAGGCCGAGATCTCACTGTGGCAGTGAGTCTGTCAAGGTAACAAGCTAGTGTAATGAATTGGGCAAGTTTTTAGCTTCCATGTAAAACACCAATTTGCACAGAAGAGGTTTAACACCACTTGACTGACTTTAGAGGAAGAGGAACTTGCCCCTTCACTACACTGGCTTGTTGCCTTGACAATCACTACCACAGCGAGATCTCTGTCTAGAAAACACTGATCTGTGCCGTTTTTTTGGCTTCTGACAGTATTCGACCACCTCTAGCAATGGACTTTAGCTTCAAATGTGCCAGAGTTCCCCTTTAAATGGTGAAGCACACTTTCTTTGTGATGGGACTTCCATTTAAGACGAATGGCGAATTTGGGAAGTTTTGCCGCTAAAACATGATATAAAGTGGGTGGATTTGTGTAAACTCTTCAATGTTCAACACCGATTCTCTGGGAGGCTATAAAACTGCTCTGTAGTCTGTACAAAACATATTTGCTGTCAGGATCAGCTGCCCCATTCTAAAGAAATTACAGCCTGAGTTACAATGGCAACTTCCAGAATAAAGTGAATAGTTTGGACCAGGCTTAGTGATAATTTTGTCTCATTTAATTGTATCTGAATTAGTCCTATTTGGGTCACACTATAGACTTGGTTTAGTTATTTTAACCCTTTTAGCCCCATTATTTCCATGCATTAAAATCCCGCCTGGATTTTTTTGTGTTCCTTTGACTTAAAAAATGTCAGAAAACATCATAGTAGGAGCAAGTGCTTTTGCCCCATGTTACCAGCTTTTCATGCTAATAGCTTTCAATATCTGGCAGTTGTTCAACATTACTGTATGTGTAATAATGTGTAATAACAGGTGAAAGAGAAGAAAAACACAAAAACACACACAAAATAATTAAAAAGCATCGAAAAACCACTTAGACTATCGCCGGCCTCTCCAAATCTCCACCACTCTGCCACAATTTACCGTAATAACCCTATATGGGTAGAAAGCGCAACTTCTCTGCTTTCAGGAGCTGTTGGAATTTTTTCAATAGCGCATGTAGTTCCAGAGATACGGTAATGAGAAGTTGCGCATCGGTCTATGATGGTTAAGATCGGGTTCAATCAAATGGTCTCATTGATTCTCTGGACACCATAGCACGTTGACAATGCCCAATCTTGTTTGAACTCTGAAGTTAAGATGGTTGGACCTGGTTAGTACTTGGGAATACCAGGTGCCACCGTGGGGTAGCAGTAGTTCAATGGTTAAAGTGCTAGTCACCACCAACTTGAAGGTTCCTGGTTTAATCCGTGTATCATTCGTTCATTCGTTTTTCAATATAAAACCAAAAATAAGAAAACGAAAAAACAAAAGTTTTTTTCATTATTTGTCTCCAAAACCAAAATGAAAAAACGGATAACGATTCGTTTTTTCAGTTTTCGATTTTGTTTTTAAATGAAAAATGGAAAAAACGGATAACAGCCGTTTCCCATTTTGTCCAAATTTGATCCTTGAGCAGGTTGCGCAAACCGGAAGTGAACCTTTACTGGGAGCAATGCGCACGCAGCGGAGGAGCCGCTATGAGATGGAAAACTGTACCGTGTACCATTTCAGAGGCTGTGAAGGCTGCAGCCTCCTGAATCCGCGCATAGGCTGCAGCCTCCTGAAGCCGCACAGGCTGCAGCCTTCAAGGACCGCAGGCTGTGTCGAAACGGGACAGGTCCAGCCCACGGAGCCGCGCCCGTCGCACAGCAACCACACGCATCTGCAGATTTCGCACACAGATCATTAACAAAGATTAAGCACGGGTAATCAAACTGTCACATTTTGAGAACAAGTTATTCTAATCCACATTTTATGGCTAAAATATTGCCGTTTCTCCAATACATCTAAAATAGGCTAAATTACCTTAAAGTTTCAAAAACAGCAATGAGATATGCATTAAATATTTTTAAATTGATAAGGAATTACATGTATACAGGGAATGCATTTAAGTCATTTTATAAAGACTCTCCTTTGAGAAAAAATGGTTTATTAAACAATCAATTCTTTATTTGTATTTTCATTCTGGAAATACTTTGTCATAATATGAATAGTCAAACATTAAACCCATCACACACACACACACACACAATGCATTCATAGGTTAATAATAAATAAATAAAACATGTCAGTGTACTCCCATTGTGTAACTTTTTTTTGTTGTTGTAAAGAAGCAGGTGCCAATCCAAAATGAACAAATTATCTTTGCCAAATATGATCAGATTGAATACTGCTTCACTGCCGTACAATAGTTCATTCTTATAGTACATGTAATTATAGTTACTATTAAAAGACACATCAAATAATTGGGACATCTCACCATGAATCAAATGTCACAGTGAAAAACGTTCAGATAAACTTATTCTGAACCTAAACTGCATGGAGACATCACTATTAGGACACATTCAGGACAGCAGCAGACAGCGGTGCAGGAAGCCAGATGCACCCAGAGGCCCCACAGGTCTTCTGCAGGTTGTGACTCAGAGGTTGTGACTCTGCAGGTCGTGACTCTGCAGGTCGTGACTCTGCAGGTCGTGACTCTGCAGGTCGTGACTCTGCAGGTCGTGACTCTGCAGGTCGTGACTCTGCAGAAGTCCTCAGTGACTCTGGACATGGACAGTGGAGACATCTTGTATCTTCTGAAGGAGGAAGAGCAGAATGAACCTTACGTCTGATTGGTTCTGTTGGTTCAAAGTCCTGTCCTGCAGAGTGAAAACCTGTAATGACACATTAAGAAAACTACCAACTATTACAGGAAAATGAGGTCCACAGAGCAAGTACATTCAAATCCAAAGTGTGTTATGTCCTCATCCAGGAAGTTGCAGATGAGAAAAGAAAATTCATAACATAAAACATTTCAAACAGTTTTCTCATCGTTATATTAAATGTGACTGGCCTAACAGACACAGGTGTCAATATAATGTATTCCCAGAATGAAATGCATGTGTGGGAGGCTTATATTACGTGATTTACAAGTAAATATTATTATACTGCATGAAATAATGCGTGTTTTTACCTTACCTCCGAGCTGCTCCTGTCCGTGAAAACGTGGCGTTTCTTCCTCTTTAATCACTCCATGGTCTTTCCCCTAACAGTAAAAAAAAAAAAAAAAGTGTTTGATGGAAATCTGTCCAAATATGAAAGTCTGAGCGGACTTGCTTAGCTGTAAATTACTAGCCAAACTTTTAGCTCAAAGCTCCAAAGTTCACGCAGTTAAAAACAAACTTTTTTTGACAGTTTTGTGGGAGTTATTTTAAGTTTACCGTTGTGTTAGTGATGATTTCCAATAGTTAAAAGTGTGTACTCACGTGTCTGCTTTTTACCTTATGTACTGATGACAGGAGCAGTTTGTCTGTTACGCCGGAGTTGGTGTTGAATACAGAACCTTCTCACCGACATTTCCGGGGATCTCTTAATACCGAACTGTCGCAACGTGTTAGAAATCTCAGCGTGCGTTTTTCCAACCTTAAAAAGCTGTTTAATCATATGATAATGATCCTCAAGTCCAGCGGCCATTAGGTTTGTTTTGCTCACCCCCCTCGTTATACACGTGTGTCCCTCCCAGTAAAGGTTCACTTCCGGTTTGCGCAACTTGCTCAAGGATCAAATTTGGACAAAACGGGAAACGGCTGTTATCCGTTTTTTCCATTTTTCATTTAAACACAAAATCGAAAACTAAAAAAACGAGTCGTTATCCGTTTTTTCATTCTGGTTTTGGAGACATAATGAAAAAAGCTGTTGTTTTTTCATTTTCTTATTTTTGGTTTTATATTGAAAAACGAATGAACGAATGATACACGGATTCTGGTTTGACCCCCATATCGTTGTTGACCCACCTTGCCTTAAAGAGCCTGTATTACGCTATTTTCTGATCACAAACATACCTGGAGTTGTGTTTTGTTTCACTCACTCATGTTTAACACACAAAAACTGCATATTTTGGCTGAGTTCTTCTTTTTGAGCAAGATTATCATTATCATACAACATTATCACATGGCTAAAAGAGTCAATTTTGCCTTTAGGTGTTGACGTACACTAGTCTTATAACCTTTTTTGTTTTTATTGTATCTGTTTTTTTATATTCATTGGTTCAGTCCAGTTCAAGAACAGCTTTACGACTAGTTTTTAATAAAAAACAAACATCATGTATTGTATGCATCATGTATTAAAACAACAGACAGTATTAGAAGGATGTGCAGTATAGATCAAACCAGAAAAGACTTGCACATGCTTGGACTAAGACAACCTCATGGTGAAACTCTATTCTCTACAACACTGAGGGATTTAACAGAAACTTGGCTTTTTAATGACAGAGCTAATCCAAACTAAACAAGAAACGCATCTCTCCGTGACCTTCCCAATGAGAAAAAGTCCCGCTTAGGTACACAGCTCCTCATGTCAAACCATCCATCAAACTCCACACTGTTCCTACAGCAATTCAGACTAATGTGACCACAAAAGCACCGAGCTGAAAGACGGGGCTTCCACTCCAAATACTGCGCTGGAAAAAACAAGAGAGCTATGTCATTTTAAGCCAAACAGACAATTGAGTGATGCATACTTAATAGTTTTTATCAGTATTGAATTATTAAATGTTAGTGGTTAGACCACAGAAGGTAGAGAGAGATCGGTAAGGAGAGTGCACAGAGTAAAACTCAATCACTCAAACTTTATTTATAAAGGACCTTATATGTAAGAACACATAAGTCTTTTACACAGTCGCACTGGGATTCACAGGGTCCCTCACGATTCGTAACATGATACTTGGCTTACAACACGATAATAGAGCCATTTTGCAATACATGTGATAATTAATTCTGAGACTTTGCAGTGGCGTCAACTGGAGGTGCTGAATGTATGTCTATGCCAGAATGTTCAGCAGTTACTGTGGTGATAGAAAGGGCTGGTATGTTTTTAGATGGTCTGAAAACTCAACAAAAAAAAAAAAATACAAAGTGGATTTATACAACTCATTTTCAGGAGGCTGTGTAGAGTAGAGTAGAGAACCTAAATGAGCCTGTATGAACTTCATCCACCACAACTGTCAGTATGTTCAATGTAACTACGGTAACTCATGGTCCATTTCTATCAAAACAAATATAGCTGCTTACGAGAAAAAAAAAATTAAGAAAAGAAGATATCACAAGGGACTGAAAAACATGGCTGATTTCTGCAGAATCAATGAGCAAAGCTATAAACCAGGCATGTCCAAACTATGGCCAAATGTGGCCCTCAGACCAATTGTTTTGGCCCTCAGGCTTCCAGGTGAATTGGCCCATACTACCACAAGTAGTACTTTTTACTGCATGTTTTTGAAATCTACCTTGATCAAGCAAATGTAGTGTGTCATTCTGAGGTCTAAGCCTGAACAAAAGGCTAGTGCGTCATTCAAGTGTCTTATAAATGCACAGATTTGAATTGCTCACTGTTTTGACCACCAGTTTATGACCCTCGATCGGCCCTCACGCTGGTCTGTGTTTTAATATCTGGCCCTTGATTAAAAAAGTTTGCACACCCCTGCTATAAACTGTTAATCTGAGTGAGAGAAATGTAATTTTATTTGTAAATGATGGGTGACCAATAAGCTCCTTCGTTTCACAAGTGTCACTGGAATAAACAAACCTGATTGGACGATCATGTTTGCTTCTGGCGCAAGACACGGCGAAAGAAGTGGTAACCGGACTGATATCCCTCTGTATAAAAAATATCATTCTGGATTTTTGATATTGATATTGGATTTGGATATTTTAGCATACCTCTATTATACATAGAATTAAAATCTTCCCCCTCACGCCAAATGATCCCAACAACTGACCCACTTTGAGCCCATGTAGACCATCACACACTCAGCCTGAGCAGGAGATAGAGATATTCCTGTTGCGAAATATGAGGTGAAAACATCTAAATTAATGACTCAATAAATAATTTACAAAGTTCCTAAAAGTGAATCTGTTTTATCTGATATCTTTACCAGACCAGTGAAGGCAAGCAACAAGGATGAAAAATAAGTTGTGTTGAATCTGTAGCGTCGTCCTGGGACAGAGGGGAGAGGAGCTGGGAGTTTTCTGGCGTCTCCTCTTTGACTCTTCTCCAGCTCTATCCTGGCCTCAACATCTGAACAAAACCCTGGTTCCACGGCCAAGACTGAGACCTTAGAATGTGCTGATACTGCCCGAGATGATGACAGATGTCTCCCTGTGGCTCTGATAGCAGCAGTGGAGGTTTTAAAAGCCCTGTACCCGATTTTCCCATGTATTTCAGATGCATTTATATTGCCCCAGTACAGATATATTGTATAAGCAGCTCTTGAGGTCAAAATGTGTTATCTGCATCTAATAGAAAACCAGTTGTTGCCACTTGCATTATTGCGACTGCAAAAATTCAACTCTGGCTTTTGAAAGTTGTGAAAAGCGCATATAAATAACACAGTGAATAGGGATGTTAAAGATGCATTGTGTAACTTTTCTGGTGGAGGCTTTTATCTATGGATATGTCATTGCTCTGCCTGGAATGTTCCACAGTTTGACATTAAACAGCTCTACCTTACATTTATTCAACTACAGGTGGTTTTTTATGCATTCTGACTGTGAGCGGGGTTGCCTCTCCACAGATCTGACCAGTAACTTGGTGTGGTTTAGTCTTCATGAAGATAGAACATTTTAATTAGGGCCTGACCAATATATCAGTTAGCCGATATTCCACATGGACACGCTTTACCTTGTTATAAAGCTCATACTCTCTATATTCTGCCCATTTCTCCAATTTACAGACAGATAAATGTCCTAATATGTGGCGCCACATTAGTAATTATCTGTGGAGTCATTTGTCTGTGTCCATCCTGCCCCTGAACACATCGCCATGTGCACTTGTTTACACCTACAGCCATAAATCCATGTGCACAACAGTGAGATTCTATTCTTTTTACGGACGATTGGTTTGAGTCTGTATTAAAAGGACAGTTCTTAGTGCAGACTTGTGATCTGAGAGGAGCCTGTGTGAGGCTGAGTGTTGGAAATGTGTCGGAATTGAAGCTTGTTTTGGTTCTTTCTCATTGGTTAGCAATTAGCTGCTGTAGCTCCCACACATAAACAGGCTGTTTTCTCTTCTATTAGCGACTGTAAAGTGACTATAGTGGCCGTATAGATGTTACTGGACACAGATTAATATGGAAATGAGCTGTGAATAGAAGTGTGAATTATCGGCATTTGGCATATCATTAATTACTGCGGCGCACATGCAAAGCTAACTTACTAGTTTACTTACAGCACTTTTACTGGCTAGAATATCATACAAAAGTGCCATTAGGCCGACTGACTGTCTTTAAATATGATGTAAAGTGGCCATACCGGCTTGTCAAAGCCTGATCCCATCAGATCTCGGAAGCTAAGCAGGGCTGGGCCTGGTTAGTACTTGGATGGGAGACACTGGGAATTCCAGGTGCCACAGTGGGGCACCAGTGGCAAAAACAGTCGTAGTGTCCTTAGGCAAGGCACATCACCCACATTGCCTAGTATGAAAGTGGTGTGTGCGTGAATGATGGTGGTGGTCGGAGGGGCCGATGGCGCAGATTGGCAGCCTCGCTTCCATTAGTCTGCCCCAGGGCAGCTGTGGCTACAATAGTAGTTTACCACCACCGGGTCTGGAGTGAATGAATAATGCTCTGTAAAGCGTCTTTGAGTGTCCTGAAAAGCGCTGTATAAAACTGATGCATTATTATTATTAGAATAACAATAAATGTCGCCTAAATAAACCCAATTGAAAATCCAACAGAGCCAAACCTAAGTTTTATAAACAGCTGAAGATTTATAGTGAATTTTACGTCATAAATATATCGGCGATTATATCGGCTATCTGCAGCTCCAACTCCCATTTTATTGGTAACAAATCGGCCGCAACAAAATCCATATTGGTCGGGCCCTATTTTTAATACCATACTGTGAAACATTCCAGACAAAGCAATAACATCTCAATGAAGTAAAGTATTTGACAGACCCTCCAACAGAAAAGTTACTCAAGTGAGGAATAACTTAAAATCAACTAATTCTGCTTTTTGCATCTTTAAGACAGTAAAATTCAGTTACGTCACATTTTAATTGGAACTAAACATCTAAACTCCACCCATAAAAACATTTCAAATAGAGTTTCTAACCTGGGCAGTACCTGGAGGACTAAAGAAGAGAGTGAAAGAGGATGAGGGGCGGGGTCTCGAGGTGTAAGGAACAGTGTGATTGGTCCAGCACTTCACACTCCACCCCCACAGCCAGGTGTACTTCGAAGCACCTCACTGTAATCGGGGGAGTCTTTTGTGATGTCACGTAGTACTTGAAATTGCAGAGGTCACTAAAGACAGCACACGGTTTTAGGTATTTTTGACTAGAAACCTGCAAAATCATCTAGTTTCCGCTAAAATTACTAAAAAAAATGATTAGAAACAATACACAATACTACTAAAGCGCCGTATACACAGTTGGTTTAGCGTTTAGTTCCATTTTAAGGTGGAAAACGCTGATGATAGTTAAAAGAAAGTAGGAGTTTTGTACTGTGAATTTGAACAGCTGAGGTGAGGAGAGGCCATTGGCACACGGTGTTAGGTTGAGCGGAGCTTTACGACTGCTTTGAGTGTTTGTGTGGATGTTTTACGGCTCTTTTGTGGATGCAGTCAGTTGATAAACTCATCAAAGTAATAAAAGTCATGGCACAGTAAATTCATATAGAGCAAAAAATGTTCCGCAAGTTTGTCTTCGCACATTTTCACACACAGGAATCAACTCAAAAGCCAAGTTTGACTGAATTAGCCCCCAAACAGAGACCACAAAGGAAGGACTTGTTGAGCGATTATGTATGTGTGCTGTTTTAGTTACTTAAAGGTGCACTATGTAACTTTTCTGGGGTCCGTTAAATTCTTTTCTCTTTAGAGATGTGATTGCTCTGCCTGAAATGTTCCACAGTAGGACATTAAACAGCTCTACTTTACATTTATTCAATTACATGTGGTTTTATAGCTCAAAAATGCATAGAAAAACAGGTATTCTGACTGCTCCACAGATCTGACCTGTAACTCGGTCTGGTCTGATTCCATGGAGACAGAAGGTTTAATACCACACTGTGAAATGTGTAAAATCCTTCAGTCGTCCAGGTAGAATCCATGACAAAAGGAGAAATTCAATTTGTCAACTGGACAAACGTTTATTTTGGTCGAATACATTTTGCACCTCATCCAAGATTCTTCTTCAGTTCTGGTCAGAACGCTGGAGAACACTGCCTCATATCTGCTGCAAGGGGAGGAGCTAGCTACTATGAAATTACTCTGAAACTATTACCCTATGTGGTAACAGTTTCAATCGTTAGCTAGGCCTATTGAAATTGCCCTGAGTGTGGGGTTATATTAGCATAATCATTCAGGGCCATAATGGAGTTTTCACACCTCTGGGCCTGACCTGGCTACTTCTGTTGGTTTCTTAATTTGTTTTGATTTCGGTTTGAGGATGGAGTTATAAATTGGAGACAGATGTGTCTGAGTTCTCCATTACTGTTTAAAGAAGGATTCTTTTTTAATCAAAATAGCTTTTCAAACCAGTTCTTCTCTCTGGCTAATATCTGTTAGCCTGACTCACCAGCCAGTTTCAGTTCGTGGAAACCATCTGACCTTGCAGCTTTAGGATTCGTTCAATTGACAGTAGGCAAGTACTTTTTTAATTTAACCAAACGCTGCCATTTGGTCGTGACGTATGTAATGCGCTGGAACACTCAGTGGTGTCAAAGTAATCACAGCACGACAGCAAACAAAGCAGAGAGTGAAGATGTCTGTCAGCGAGCATTGTCGATTCTGTGAGGTGAACTCGTAAATTGAAGGTACGATAAAAAATGCAAAGTTATTATATGACAAAGGAAGTCCAAAGGAGGATAGCATCTGCAGTCTGCTATCGCAACTCGGGTTGGTTCTGGCCAACACACCACTTTACTGATTGGCCAAAAAGTTGCACAATGCACTTTTAAAGATGCATTTGCAACTTTTCTGGTTTCTGAGTATCAGTCACCAGCTTATGGACATGGAATTGTTACTGCTTTGCCAGGAATATACCACAGTATGGCATTAAACCAAGTTACAACTGAGAAATGTGGAGAGGCAAGCCTGCTCAGATACAAGTTTAATGCTATGCTGTGGAGCATTTCTGAGCAGCAACAACATCTCCATGGAGACTCACTAGGAAACAGACACTTCAAATTTGATGGTAGGGTTTCCAATGGTAGATACTGAATTGCAGACCACACTAGTAATTCATAGTTTCAGATAAATAATTTCTTCATATTTTGGAAGATTTTGTGAAAACCTTTCTTCATAAAAATGATATCATACTTTGATTTCATATGCTAAACTACCATGGCGATGGAGGACCAGTGCCATAGTTTTAAAACTATGATTACCATATCACACTTTGGCAAAATGTTGCAGGTTTAAATCCAGGTTTTGAAATCTTATATTTCATTTTCTGTTTGGGACCACTTTTGATGACCACTACAGACCTCACAAGACAGTTTGTGATGCTCTGACCCAGATTTATTTAGCAGAAAAAGGTTAACACAGGTTTTTACCCATAATTCATCACATCTGGTACCTTCTTGTAGCCAAATAGAACTGTTTTGTTTGACAGTTTTCGTTTGATTGACCAAAACTGTGCTTCTCTCGGGGAAAACTTCAAACTCCACAGAAAAGCTGCCAGCCTCCTTGAGCCAGTGCAGTTTCCTTCAATCCAAATGTTCAGAAGGTCAGAGAAATGTGGTGTGAACCTGCAGCACTCAATGTTATGTCTACAGCCATGTGAGTCTGACATATCACTGCAAGTACACGCCATATACATAAGAGCGACCTGAAGTGAAACAAAGACAAGTTTTATCATCTTAAAAGAGATCCCCCATCCCCCACATGGAATTATCACATACAAATGGACTCTTAGGAGCTTTTAGACATGTTATAATGTTGTAACCTCATCAAAAACAGACCTGGAATTGTGTTTTGTTAGATTCACACATGTTTGAGTTCGTCTTATTATTTCAAAATGCTCTGCTCCACCTTGTGATGTCATGAAGTGGTAGTATTCAAGTTAACAGGTGCCTTTTCTGTTTTGTTCAGTACAGATTGGAAATTCCAGGGCTGAAATTATCCAAATGATTCTAGTGAAGGTGCATGTAGTTGAAGCACTTCCTGTATCACCACGTGTGTTTTCTGCTTGAAAGAAGAACTAAGTATGCAGGATTTGTGTGTTAAACATGTGTGAATGAAACAAAACACAACTCCAGGTATGTTTGCGATGAGGAAACAACATTACGTATAACATAGATCAGAAAGTAGCATAACATGGGCCCTTTAAGATTAAATGCAACGAGACAGTGTGCAACATTTCTGCAATTTTGAACAGAATTCAAATGGCCTAATAGCAGAAATGGAACCATTAAGATCAATACTGTAGTTTATATACAAAATGGTCTATTTTATTAAGTACCAGAAACTAATTAAATAGTTAATCTCCTCAGATGAGAAATGTTTATTCATCCTACACTTTGTCCCACAATCGGTAAAGTTCAGTGCTGCAACAAAATGTTATATACACAGTACTGTGCAAAAGTTATAGGCAGGTGTGGAAAAAATGCTGTAAACTAGGAATACCTTAAAAAATGAAAGTGTTAATCATTTATTTTCATCAATCAACAAAATGCAGTAAATGAACAAAAGAGAAATCTAAGTCAAATCAGTAAAAGAGCATCAGTTCTTCTAGGTTTACTTGCAGACAGTTTGTGAAGGAACTGGGCTGGTTCTAAACATGTTGAAGAACTAAGCCCAGATCTTGTGTGGATGGAGCTTCCTCACATCCTTCTGTCTCTTCATGTTAATCCCAGACACACTCTCATGTTCTTCTTTACACTGAAGATAGTTCTTCATGACTTTGGCTCTTTTGTTCACTCACTTTGCATTTTGTCAATTGCTAAAAAACAAACAATCATTATTTATATTTTTGAAAGCATTCTTTGTTTACACCTGTCTAAAACCTTTGCACAGTACTCTATATATTCTAGTTCTTCGCTTTTAACCAACTGTTGCTTTATCACTTTTAGGATTTCCAGTCTTTTCTTTGCACGGGAAGAGGTGCATGTGACTGTGTCTGTGTGTGTGTTGTGGCAGTTGTGGGGGTAGGGTGGTTAGGTGGAAGGGCATCTGGGATTGTTTTTAATGACGCTAAAGCTCTTTCTGTTTGTTAATTGTATGAAAAGCATTTATACTGCACATAAAGTTTGATTTGATTTGAACAAAAAGCAAAAATAGCCTCAGTAAAATTAAAAGTATCAAAAATATGCATAAGTAATGAATAAAAATGGATAAATACTCATAGGTGCATTGTGTAACTTTTCTATCATACTTTTCGGTCAAATGCTTTTTTGCTTTGTGGAGATGTTGCTTCTGTCTGAAATGTTTCACAGTATGGTAAAAATAAAAAATTTCTATCGTCATGGAGACCAAACCAGAAGTTACAGGTCAGATCTATGTAGAGGTAACTCCAGTCACAGTCAGAATGTTTATCTAGGTATTTTTGAGCAGTAAAACCATCTGTAAATAAAATAATGATAATAATAATAATAAATATATAAAATATAATACTACTACTACTACTACTACTACTACTGCTACTACTACTACTACTACTACTACTACTACTACTACTACTACTACTACTACTACTAATAATAATAATAATAATAATAATAAATAATAATAAAAGATATAGAATAAAATAATCTTAAATAAATTTAAGTTGTTAAAGTTGTTGAGCTGTTTAATGTCATACTGTGGAACATTCCAGGCAGAGTAATGGCGTATCCATAGAAACAAGCAGGAGAAGGACCCCCAACCAAAATCATACACTGTGCACCTTTAAAATAATATAATAAATTGAATTATAACAATAAAACAAAAAGTCTGACGTGCAATAAAATACAACAAGACACAATTTCCACATCTACAACAAAAGAAAAGGAGATCACCTCACACACAATAAACATGTTTTACAATTTTGGAAGGTGAGGAGTGGTAAGATGATTTACTGAAGCCACCCCAGAATAAAAAAAAGGATAAAAGATATAATATATATTCTGACATATCAAAGGTCCAAAAGTGCAGATCTTTGCTGTATTTAAACCTGATTGAATGAGCGCTGACAGCTCCAAAAACGCTCTCTCCCTCTCAGGTCTTTGGCACTGACCGATTCAATTTTGAAAAGAACAATTCACCATTTCCATCTGTCCCAGGAAACTTTTTATGGGTGATGTCACTGTTTCGAAACATCCACTTATCTGATGTGATTGATGCCAGGCCTAATTTTTGACTTGAATATTACTACTGCAACAACTACTACTGCTACTACTAATGCCTCTTATATGAATACTAATACTACATCTGACAGTTGAGGAAAGTCTAATTTCACCTTTGACTTGAACATTATTACTGGACCTACTTCTACTACTACTAACTACTGACATATTAATGAGACACTAAATTACATGTTGCTAATTTTTTTTTTTTCTACTAATACTAACTACTACTAATACTACTAACTATTACTACTAGGGCTTTCAACGTTAACACATTAACGCATGCGATTAATACTGCACTAATGTTTTTTTTTTTATCACAGATTAATCACACAATTTATTTTTCACGCTCATGCTGGAAAGTGCAGATGGTGACCTGAAAGGCGGTGCAGGTTATTAGGTCAGTGATCAAGTCTGTCCATATGTGGATGTGAAGATGACAGACTGTGACTGGAGCTTAGCGGCAAATTTCTCTTCAGAAAACTGCCCAACAGGACTTTAGATAAACTAAGGTAGTTTGCAGATATTGCAGCGATGAACTCTCTTTCCACAGAAGCACAAGTTTAAAATCCCATCTTAAAGCAAAACATGTTTGATTCAGCGGCAGCAATGATGCTACTTGTATATACACCAACAACAAGCCGAGTGCACCCACGGGAATGTTGTCAACAAAAGTACCAGCGATAGGTTGACCAACGCCTTTACAAAATGAATAGGCACAGCATGCAAAAAATGTCAATAATATAACGTTTTGATAATAAATTGCAATTGTCTTTTTTTGAAGAATAATTAACTGTGATTAATTGTGATTAATCAAAATTCTAAGTGTGATTAATCTGATAAAAAAAATAATCGTTTGACAGTACTACTAAAAAGTTCTACTAAAAAGTGTTGTTACGTATTGGGATTGGTCTTTTGTTTCCTTCAACAATAGGTGTTTTTAGCTGTTCTGGGTGTTAAGAATGGTGTTAGCAGCAACGGAATTTAGTTACAAGTCAGATCTGTGGAGAGACAACCCCCTTCACTCAAAGAATGCATGTTTACTGAGGTATTTTTTTATGAATAAAACACGTGGTATTCCGTGGAACATTCTATACAGTTTCTTATTCATAGTCGCCAGTTTGAGGACTTCAGATCATTCAGAAAATATTGTATTTTGTTTTAAATGGTTAATCATTATGGTAACAGTCTGAATTTGTCATGATTCTGAAACCGATGAATAGATGATATGAAGGCGGAACATGGAAAGTAGTGGTTAGCATTAAGTGTTTCGAACGTTAGCCTCTCCAGACTTGTTTTCTGTCTCTCCTTGTCAGTGTGAGCTTTGGCAGAGCTCGGAGAGGAAGCTGTGCAGACCTCTGTGGTGGTCATTAACATGGTCGCACACGCATCAAAACATTCAAAACATACAACAAACCCCAAACCCAAAACATGCAACATTTGAAATCTGCAGCAGAACCGAAGTCCTACAAGGCAGAAGGTCATTTAAGGAAAGTCTGGAAAGGAAACAGAGATGTGGACATGTGTTCTGAGGACGCGGACACCTGGTTAGACTCAGAAATGACAGACTGGACAGGCAGGAAATCAAATAAGAGTCTAAATTATATTGGGTTCATTTAACAGCACAAAAACATACAACTTACTACAACATGTGTATTGTTTACCCTTTATGCTGCATTCTTTTCTTGGTAGTCGATAAATCGGAGTCAGTTCTCACGGCATCCATTCTAAATGCGTTCCGTTGCAACAGTCGGGGAAAATATGGATGCCTGAGAAAGTTTAATGTAATGTCAGGTAACACTAAAGTCTGTTAGATAGTTATAGTTAAGAGAAAAATGTGTGCCTAGTGTCAAATGATGTTAAAAAAAAGTATAAATGTCACTACAAAGTTTTTAGAAGACATTTTCTCTACACGTACTCAACTTCACGTATCAACATGGCAAAAAGACAGTTCTCCCTGTTTACTGTGTGCGTTGCCATTTTTGCTGTGACGTAAATCCAACCGACCCAGTCTGCGCTGAACCAGCCCGAGTTTGTGTTTTAAAACTCCGATTTGATTGACCGTTCCATTGCACTTTCTCGAGGTGGAGGTCGGTTTCCCTGAATCCCGAGCGCAGAATGCAGCATATAATACAGTATAGGCTGCCAGTCCCACTAACACTGAATTCATTTTTTCCCACACACTTTTAAACACGAAGTTCACAGCATTGCGCAGGTTAACCAGTTATGTGCTAAGTAATATCCATAATGTGGTTGTTTTAAGTACGTTTAAAATGCAAGATCTGGAAAGTTGGTGGCTTATAAAGTTTAGTTTTCAGATTTTAGATTTGAATTACCCCTGAGCAAGCCGTCAAACTCCAAATACAGTATTCACAGATGAAATATAAGAATTATGAATGATGCAAAATGTGATTATAAACTGTAATGATATACTTGGATGTACATGGATGATGTGATTATGTGTTTGGGTTAATGTTACTGAGTGTATATTATGTATTGTTGAGTTATGAGATGTGTGATCAAACGTTACATGGATGGGGTGTGTGTGCTCGGTTAGTAAGAGAGTAAAAGGTTGACTGCTTTTATTGATGCAGACTGTTGTAAATTTTATCTACAGTTGTGGCCAAAAGTTTACATACACTTGTAAAGAACATAATGTCATGGCTCTCTTGAGTTTCCAGTTATTTCTACAACTCTGATTTTTCTCTGATAGAGTGATTGGAACAGATACTTCTTTGTCACAAAAAATATTCATGAAGTTTGGTTCTTTTTTGATTTTCTTATGGGCTAACAGAAAATTGACCAAATCTGCTGGGTCAAAAATATACTTACAGCAACATGAATTTGCAATTTTGGTGACTTAGAAAGTTGTGTCAATGAAATGAGCTTCATAGCATGGCCTCTTAACTTCTTGTGAGTGATTATGAGTGACTACAACTGGTGACGTCATTTAAAGAGGGCTCATTGGAAGAAGTATCTGTTCCAATCACTCTATCAGAGAAAAATCTGAGTTGTAGAAATAACTGAAAGCTCAAGAGACCCATGACATTATGTTCTTTACAAGTGTATGTAAACTTTTGACCACAACTGTTTGTAACCAGGGCCTGCAGATGGAAATGAGCTGTTTAGCTATAATCTGGTGCAGAACATCTCTGTCTTTGTACTTAATGTCTCTGTCCATTGTCCCTTCAAATAAAGACTAAACTAAACTAAACATTTTTTGGAAAGTCTATGAGAAAAATTCATTGCAAATTTACTTCTGGAAGCAGGGGGTGGGTGATCACTGTTGAGCTCCATTGACTTGCACCTTAAACTTCGAGATGCCGTTCTAAACCTACAAATTTAAGACATCATTTGGCTAAATGCAGAAATATAAGCTTTAACTAAAATTGTGAGCATTGCTAAATCTACAGGCCTACCCATACCTTGTTAAATAAAACTAAGAGAAACATCTTATTTCTCTACTTATAATAATGATAATAATAATAATAATAATAATAATAATAATAATAATAATAATAATAATAATAATAATAATAATACATTTACGCCTTTCTGAACACCCAAGGTCGCCTTACAACAACATAAACGAATTGAGTATGATTAAAATATACAGTTAAAGGCTGCAGTTAAAGTGAGACAGTATTTAATTGATTGATTGTATTTAGTGTTGTATTTAGTGTTGTATTTAGTGTTGTATTTAGTGTTGTATTTAGTGTTGTATAGTGTTGTATTTAGTGTTGTATTTTATTAGTATTTAGTATTTAGCAATGTATTAGACAGTATTTGAATTGATTGATTGTATTTAATTGACTTACAATTAGTTATCAGCTTTTCTCCCTGGAGACCTTTGTAGCATGTTGGGGGAAACCGGAGCACCCGGAGGAAACCCATCCAGACACGAGGAGAACATGCAAACTCCACACAGAAAGGCCCGAGCGACCCGGGGATCAAAAAAGTACTTTTGTTGAGTATTGTGACCGATGGTGTTGTAAAGGAAACACCATCCATCCATCTTCTCCCGCTTAATCCATCTTAATCCCGCTTAATCCAGCGGGGGCAGTTTGCTGCCCAATCCTCATAGCACCTGACCCCCCTGTGAACCCCTCTGCAGGTGGTGAGCCCACAGGAGGGTGGACGTCATGGTCCTTGATGTTAGTTCATAGGTGCTGCATGCTTTGAGTTGATGGGGGAAACCGGAGTACCCAGAGGAAACCCATCCAAACACGGGAAGAACATGCAAACTCCACACAGAAAGGCCCGGGCGACCCGGGGATCGAACCCGCAACCTTGCCACTCAGCCACCGTGCCGCCAGGATGAAACACAATATAGTCTAATTTGCAATAGTGCTTTAGTTGTAAATCTGGGGGTTCGCTGAAAGTCCAAAAAAGAAAATGCACCAAAAGCAGGATTGATTTAAGTATTGGTTGAATTACAGTTTGTGCCAAGAGACCAGACCATCTAATAATTATAATAATGCATTGAAATGATGTACGTAGAGAGGCTGCCAATCTGCCCTTTTGATCCTTCTGATCACTCAAGCACACACCACATTCGTATATATATGTGGGTAAAGTGTCTTGCCCAAGGACACAACAACAGTTTACACAAGAGTCACCGCTGCCCCACCCACTGTGGAACATGATATACCCAATAGTCTCCCATCTAATCCCAGTAGTAACTCAGTTTAGCGTCTGAGAACAGGCGAGATCAGGCAGTAACAGGTATGTCCAGCAGCTCAATGTCATCTCTTTAGAAACGCCCCTGAACCTTTAACTGTCATATTAAAACCTCAGTAATCCCATTTAATCTCCCATATAATCTCATTCATTCCATCAGACAGTGACATCAGTGAAGGCGATGTGTGGTGAGGTCATTTAGTCGCCTGCGTAAACGACTATGCAGATTTATGCTTATTGAATGGAGCTTTGCCTATATAATGAGATCAGCGCTGTGTCACGCTGGGCACTGCTTTCTGTTATCATTAATCTGAGCTGCTCCAAAATGCCAACCAACCGCTGTGGCACACTCAAGGAGAACTGCTCAAGTGGGGTGGATGGGAGCCTTGAAACGCAGATGCTTAAAATGGCTCAAGTATAGGCTCTATATGTATAATTTATGTGTAAATCTTGTTATATGTGACATTTTTAGGACTTTCTAAACCATATATTTAAATTGATCATCCTGGCTAACCTACTTTTGTTCCTTCTGAAGCCTATGGATGCACTAGTGACACAGTAGTGCTTTTACAGTAGTCTGAACAATGTTTTAGTGGCTCGTATAGAGTGACCAGACGTCCCTATTTACAGGACAGTCCCAGTTTTGAGCCCTGTGTCCCCTGTCCCATCAGATTTATTCAAAACCAGTGATTTGTCCCAGTTTTGTACAAGTAATGTCCCAACTATTTGACCACTCAGATATCTGCCAACAGTAAAGAGAGGCTTACATTGTGATTTGTTTAGGTAAAATACAGAAAAGCTGCTTAAAAATGACCAAAACACAAGGAAAATATGACTGTACTGAGTCACATTAGTGCAGAACAATTTTCCTTAATTGTGGAACTTAAGGCCGCCACACACAGGAGAATTTGCCCAATTTTGGCTGCAATTTCTTCTCCCCAAGTTCGGGGAGGCGTGACCCGACTTTTTGTCTTTTGAAGCTTCTGCACTCCTCGTGTGGAGTCAGTGTCAGATCGTAACCACCAAACATCAGCTACGCGGCGGTAACAGCCGATAAAACAGAGCGTCAGGGGCAGAGGAGTGACGGACACAGAGACGCAACATACAAACTCTGGATATAGCGAAAATAAAGACTTTATTATTCACCTCCCATAAAGTGGTAAACTTAAAATGCAGCATCTCACCCACATTATTCATAGAAATTGTCCTCCATAAATAATGACATCCAGTCCATAAAACGGCGTTATTAATCTGGTTTGAAGCGTTCTTTAAAAGTAAAATGGCGAAAGTTGTTCCTTGCATGTGTTTGTTTACGTTCACAGAGCGTAAAGCTGCAGATTAGCGATAGTGACTCTACTTCCTGTGGACTTTATCGCCTCTTTTATGCACCACATTTCACAAAAAAAATAATAACACAGTTGTGATTTGTATCTACACCTGTCTTATGCAGACAGATCCCGCTGCAGTCTTTGCGATCAGAGATTTTAAGCCTTATAAATATCCTCTCTCCTCATGTCTGTGGTGTGAGTATTTTGTCGCACGTTTAAAAATAGTTTAAGAATGAAAAATCCTGTAGTGTGTAGTGGCCTTTACTCGTTTCACAATTTTATTATCACCAACCAACCCAAACCAGGAATGTCCCAGTTCTTTATTTTGAAAATCTGGTCACTCTAGCCTAGTATGAACGTGGTGTGTGCGTGAATGATTGGTGGTGGTCGGGGGGGTCGATGACGCAAATTGGCAACCTCGCTTCTGTCAGTATGTCCCAGGGCAGCTGTGGCTACAACACCCAGTATGGAGTGAATGAATAATGACTCTGACGGGTTTCGACAAGCCAAAGCACAACCGTTATTATTATTATTAAAAGGTCCTTTTTCACTAGCAAGGACCATGCCAACAACAGGTTTGAAGAGAAAAAGGTTTATTATAGGGAGACGAGGCGGGTCGGCTAGGTTGAGTCTCATGGTGGGGGTTTAGCCTCAATCTTCACATGGCCCAGCAGGACAGGACCCCCCTCCTAGGCGTCTTATGTCTGGAAGCGAACAGATATGGGTTGGGAGGGTGGGGTCGAGTTATTCGGGACGAACTGGGTTGCTGGGATAGGCTGCTACAAATAGGCTTCTGGGAAATTGAGGTGTGGTAGAAGTGAGCTGTGATTCGCTGGAGAGGAGGCGAGGGTGGTTGAGGCGTGGTCCTGAACCTGAGTTAATCATATTAACTATATTTAATGAGTACACTTTGTATTTTTTGACTATTTTGCGGGAAAAATGTAACAAAATTAGTCCTCCGTTGTCCAGTTTGAACCATTAATTTGTCACACTAATTTGTTCTCACTCTTAAACCCACATATTCTCAGCCCGACCCATTCCCTTACCTCGTATAGATATCCCTTGCTCCTCTCTCCCATACCTCCCTGACTGTAGCCCTGTGTGAGCCTGTGTGAACCTATGTTAGCCTGTGCTAGCCTGCGGCGCTGTTAGCCTTGAGCAGACACTGATAACTTGCCCCATTAACAGCGACCTCCACACATCCCAGGGGAGTACACAGTGAAACCAATGATTTTTCTTGTTCTTACAGCTCTGCCGCCTTAAGCCCGGCGCTCACATCTCCGCCGATATGTTTAAAGTGAGGCCTTGTGAACAGATGCGGCGCGCTGAGACCCTTTTGGAGAATAATGATAGTTTGAGGTTAATTTGTACACCTCTGGAAGTGCGTGTATGTACTGAGAATTGCTTATCTTACATTTGCTGTTATCCCAGGGGCCAGAAAAATGTGGCTTGTAAAGTAGTATTAATGAATCACTTAGAAAGCACTTACAGCTGGTTTAGCACATATAAATATATGCCACAACCTGTTTTAGATTTTATATGCACTATTTAGCTCTTTTTGTGTCTGCCATACACACAGAACAAAAGTATGTATTCAAAACTATACATAAAGTATATTTTTCTTTTGCTATGGATCCTACCTCATTTTCTTAATTTCTTATTTAATTGTATCTTGAGCTAGACTGTGGCAAAGAGGAAAATGTTCCGAGGGTTTTAAAGGAGCACAGAAAATCATCTGCTGCCCTCTTCTTCTCTCTGGAATATCTGCACAGTTTCCGCTGCCTCAAAAAGACCAATTCCGTCCTGAAAAACTCATCACACCTCGGTCACAAACGGCTTGAACTGCTGTCAGGGAGGAGGTACAGGTCCATAAAAACCAGGACAAACAGATGACAAAACCGGTAAACTACAAATACTACAAAACTATCCAACAGCCGTTATTTCACTAAATGGTGCTACCAAAGCATTGTTATACGTTTTACATTTGTGATGTGAATGTGTATGACTGGGATATGTGTGGGTGTGTGAGGTTTTATGTACTTTTTTTTTTATTTTTTATGACCATAGTGACTATCTTTTATTATTTATTGCACTGAACAAAGACTGCACTTAATTTAATTTCATTGTATCTGTTACAATGACAAATAAAGATATTCTTATTCTATTCTATACCTGGACAACTGAGGGATTACACAGGTAAAGAATACTTGATGATACAATTTAATAAGAAGAAAATGAAGAAATTTATTAAGAAAATGTAAACTTACTTCTTACTCAGTGGTATGCTGACTGAGTGGCCAATACTCTCGCCTCACAGCAAGAAAGTTCCAGGTTTAAAGCCCTTCTGTGTGGAGTTTGCATGTTCTCCCTGTGTACGCTGGTGTTTAGAGATTTTATTACATTGAAAAAACCTTGGATAAACATGTGTCCTCACTGTGAGTGGGTTTGCATCTCCACAAACCTGACTCTTACTTGGAGTATAGTTGCTGGTTCTATGAAAAGGTTGTTCTATGGTTGTAATATTCCACAGTATGGCATAACACTTATCTCCATGGAGAATGTTCTGAAGTGTGGTTTTAACTTTCTGTTTTCGCAGAATCCTGCAGATGACGTGCCGTCTCTGTGCCATAAAGTTACCGACTGGAGAACATTTTTGGCTCCTCTGTCCTCCTCTGTAATATTTAGCAACCCAATCCAATCCACTTTATTTATACGGCACATTTGATAAACAAAGTGCTGCACAGACAAATTAATACAATAAAAGGCAGTAAATCATAAATAAAAAGAATAAATAAAAAGTGTTAAAACGCATAAAGCTAAAAAATATTTTTAAAAGAATAAAATAAACTAAATAAAATAAAAGACACAGAGGAGCACACACCTCACACAGTGTTAAAAGCCAAAGAGTAAAAGTGGGTTTTAAAAGGAGACTTAACACGCACCAACCCAAACATTCAAAGTAATTAAATAGATTAAGTTGTGTATAGTAAAAGTTTTAGATATACTAACAATACTAACTTAAGTATGTCAAGTTGCTGTGACATGTTCTCCTTTTTGAGTCATTTTAACTATTTTTATTTATTAAAGGTGGTTGTGGGTATAAGTGAGTGTAACTTAATAAGGTACAACTTAGTAGATTTAAGTAATTAAACACTGAGAATGATAAAATCCTGTTATTTCATTTATTTCAAATAGGTGAGATGACTTAAAAATAAACTTAATTTATATAGCACATGCTAAAATACAATACCATTTCAAAGTGCTTCACCAAATACGTGAACTTATTCCAGTAGTTTGAAAACTCCCAATTTAAAGTCATAATAGATGAACATAATTGAGTTGACTTAACAGAAAACTATGAGTCATATTAACTCCAAATATTTGAGTTGAGCTAAATAAGCATTTTTAATTCAGTGGTTATGAAAAGGTACAAGTAGTGAGCCATCCAGCCTTTTATGTTCTGGAAGATTGTGACTTTTAAGTTCATCAGCTTAAAATAACAGAGGTTTTGGGTTCTGGAAAATTATTTGGGTTTACAGTGTGGTTTTAAGTCTGGTTTTAGGCACCAGGAGTTGGAGCTGGCCCTCGGACCTCTGAGCGTGCGCAGGGATATAAATCTGGATGAGGTCCGAGTCTGAGAAGCCAGTCCATTCAAAGCTTTACAAACAAACAATAAAATCTTAAAATCAATTCTAAATCAAACAGGAGCCAGTGCCAAGACGCAAGGATTGATGTGGTATTATCTCGTTTTTTGGTTCCTGTTGTGTATTGTCTTTAGTTTCCAGCTCATACTCTGCAAACGGTTTCCCCTCCCTTGTCCAGTCATAGGCAGTTGGGTCAGTTTGTAAACCTGGACTAATGCTCGGAGCTTTCCCTCGTTTCCTGCTCAAAAGCACAAGGTCAAAGGTCGGCGTCCCACCTGTCCTGGGGTCAAAAGGTCGTGACCCCTGAGTGAGGCTGAGTAGGTTTAGGTTTTCTTTTGTGCATTATACACCTGTGTCCAAGAGCGGGGGATATAAATTAGGTTCACCGCCATAAAAGTTTAATTTCACAAACATTTTTAAAATGTTATAATTAAGATTTTGAATTTGAAACTTACAATGACGAAACAACATATGATAGAAAGGTAAGTCCACATGTAAGTTGGTCCTTTATACTGGTTGAGGTACTAATGGTTGTAAAGTTGAAGTAGCAGTACTAGTTCTAGTAAGAGTAGTACAGTCGATGGGAGTAGGATTTTTAGAAGAATTAAAAACTGTAATGAAGAAGTAGTAGTAGTGGTGATGGTGGTGGTGGTAGTAGTAGAAGTAGTTGGAGGAGAACCAACTTGGGGTAGTAAGTGGAGTTTGAAGTTGCAGTAGTCGTAGTAGTAATAGTAGTAGTAGTATTATGGCAGTTGGTTATTTTTATCACTGCACAATGAGTGTTACTAGTAACTGAAGTAGTAGCGGTAAAAGGAGCTGTGGTTGCAGTATTATTAGTAGTTGAAGCAGTGGTAGTAGTAGTATTTTTGAAGTAGTAGTAGTAGTAGTAGTAGTAAAAATAGTAGTAGCAGAAGTAGTTGGAGGAGGACCTATTTGGGGTAGTAATGGAAGTTTGAAGTTGCAGTAGCAGTTGGTAGTATATTTGTGAATGCAGAATAAGTGTTACTAGTACCGGTAATTGAAGTAGTAGCAGTAACATGAACTGTGGTTGCAATATTATTAGTAGTTGAAGCAGTGGTAGTAGTAGTGTTTTTTGAAGTAGTAGTAGTAGTAGTAGTAGTAGTAGTAGTAGTAGTAGTAGTAGTAGTAGACCTAGTAACAACTGAAGCTGAACTTCTTAAAAGTAAAAGTGCTCTCGATTACACTAAATTGTTTTACTTTGTCAATCCAAATACAGTATTACTATAAGAATTATAAATGCTTCACAATATGGAATTAAATCCTTTTGATTGTCATGGAGACCAAACAGACCAAGTTACATGTCAGATCTGTGCAGAGGCGATCCTGCTCACAGTCAGAATTCCTGTTTTCCTAAGTATTTTTGCGCAATAAAACCACCTGTAATTGAATACACAGAAGGTAGATCTGTTTAAAATCATACTGTGGAACATTCAAAGCAGAGGAATGACATCTCCACGGAAACAAGCAAGTGACGGACCCCCCAAACCCCCTGACCTTTATGCATAGTGTTGTGAACAGATCAAATTATCCCATCAGTTGAACTTCAGGTATCTTGTAAGCGCTAAGATCCTCCTCTTAATGCTTATTCTGCAGCTCGGGGCCTTTTAATGTAACTCCAGCAGACTCGGAGCGGAGAGGGGCCGTCACCTCTGAAATCCAACATGTTCACCACACAAACGTCCAATTTATTAACGCTCCCCGGGCTCAAGGCGGCGCTGAAATGGACACTCTGGATCTGACCTTCAACGTAACATGGTACTGATGGTTCACAGAGGAAGAGGAGAGGAGAGAGGGTAGAGGAGGTAACTTAAGTAACAGTATTGTGTATGAGAAGTAGTAGTAGTAGTATAATAGTACTTGTAGGTAGGATAGTGCATTGTAGTATAATAGTATGTGGTAACTGGATAGTGAAGTGTGCGTCCTGGATACAGCTTGTCCATTCATAAGCCCATCTCCTTTTTAACTGGTAGTAGTGGTAGTAATGGTAGTAGTAGTAGTAGTAGTAGTAGTAGTAGTAGTAGTAGTAGTAGTAGCACTATTAGTAGGGTAGGGCAGCAGTAGCTCAGTTGGTAAGACATAAAAAAAAACATCATCGGTTGAGCGATAAAATCCACTGAACTCACAGTTTGGTTGGTGTGATTCCAGCTCCCACAGATGAATGCTGCTGTTGTGTCCTTGGGCAAGACACTTAACCTCACCCTCAGTATCTGCATACACTGCTGTATGAATGTGTGTGAGTGGTTCCTTGTTGTAAAACGCTTTGAGTGCCTTGAAGGAGGAAACGCGTTATATAAAAATGACCATTTACCATTTAGTAGTAGTAGTAGTGATGGTATTAGTAGTAGTTGGAGTAGTAGTTATTGGTAGTAACAGTTAGTAGTTGGAGTAGTAGTTATTGGTAGTAGCAGTTAGTAGTTGGAGTAGTAGTTGGAGTAGTAGTTACTGGTAGTAGCAGTTAGTAGTTGGAGTAGTAGTTATTGGTAGTAGCAGTTAGTAGTTGGAGTAGTAGTTGGAGTAGTAGTTACTGGTAGTAGCAGTTAGTAGTTGGAGTAGTAGTTATTGGTAGTAGCAGTTAGTAGTTGGAGTAGTAGTTGGAGTAGTAGTTACTGGTAGTAGCAGATAGTAGTTGCAGTAGTAGTTGGGGTAGTAGTTATTGGTAGTAGCAGTTAGTAGTTGGAGTAGTAGTTGGAGTAGTAGTTATTGGTAGTAGCAGTTAGTAGTTGGAGTAGTAGTTGGAGTAGTAGTTACTGGTAGTAGCAGATAGTAGTTGCAGTAGTAGTTGGGGTAGTAGTTATTGGTAGTAACAGTTAGTAGTTGGAGTAGTAGTTGGAGTAGTAGTTATTGGTAGTAGCAGATAGTAGTTGCAGTAGTAGTTGGGGTAGTAGTTATTGGTAGTAGCAGATAGTAGTGGCAGTTAGTAGTTGGAGTAGTAGTTGGAGTAGTAGTTACTGGTAGTAGCAGTTAGTAGTTGTAGTAGTAGTAGTAGTAGTAGTAGTAGTAGTAGTAGTACTAGTAGATTCAAGAGTCAAGGCTGTATTTGTCATATGCAGGTCAACAACGCAATGAAATGCTTAGAATGAGAGAAAAGAAGTACTAGTAGCATGCGATAAATAGTACTGGTAAAAAAGTGTTTGCAAATATAAGGGAAATAAGTAAACAATTTAGTAAAAAATATAATAAAATGTCATAAAATATACCAAAATACAAAGGTGCAGGTATGATTAAATAAGGTGAAAGTAGAGTTCTGTATTGCACGTAATGTACAGTAGTATTGCACGTGGGTTGTGGAGCAGGTTATTGCACAGGTAACAGTAGCATTGACAGTGGTAGTACACATACATGGTCCATTCATATAGTGCAGCAGCAGTAAGTAGTTTAGTGCAGTATTATTGAGAGTTCAGCAGTCTGACAGCTTGGGGATAGTAACTGTATTTGAGTGTGCTAGTAGTATTAGTACCCTATTTTTCGGACTATAAGACCCTGGAGTATAAGTCGCACCAGCCCAAAAATGCGTAATGAAGAAGAAAAAAAACATACATTGCACCGGACTATAACTCGCACTTTTTGGAGGAAATTTACTTTATAAAATTATCTTGAAAGGCGAGTTATAGAAGTTATAGTAATAAAAACAACCCAATAGAGAAGAATCTGTGTATCATTTGTCCGTTCGTTTTTTAATATAGAACCAAAAATAAGAAAATGAAAAAACAACTCTTTTCTTTATTATTTGTCTATAAAACCAAAATGAAAAAACAGATAATGATTTGTTTTTCATATATATGATTCATATATTTGGTCTATGGGCTGTCAGTGTGAAAAATGTAATATTTAAGTCGCACCTGAGTATAAGTATAAGCAGAACCACCCAAACCCTGAAAAAAACTGCGACTTATAGTCTGAAAAATATGGTGGTAGTAGTAGTAGTAGTAGTAGTAGTAGTAGTAGTGGTAGTAGTAGTGGTAGTAGTAGTGGTAGTAGTAGTAGTAGCAGCAGTAGCAGCAGCAGTAGTAGTGATTTAATTGAAGAAATAGTAGTTAGAATTGAAGTAGTTGTGTTCCCTATTACACTAAGTACACGATTGTATTACTTTGTCATTCCCAATACAGTAGGAATTAGTCAGTCATTACTCACTGTTACTGTCAGTGAGCGTCCCCTGATCCTGTCTCCTCATGCTCCTGTTGTTCTAGTCATTAGGAGTGGTCCAGACAGACACCACCTTTGAGATGTTACTCAGGCCATGTTAAGCCCTCTGTCTCCTGCACACACAGTCACACACATTCACACACATTCACACACATTCACACACATTCACACACATTCACACACATTCACACTTTGTTCTGACTCAGTTTTCAGGCCTGTGGAGTTTGAGAAGGGCAACACAATCAGAGAAACAAAAGCTGAGACAAATCACATTCATGATTATTCCTCTGATTAAAACACACCTTTTTATTTTATTATTCACTTATTTTACATAACCTCACTTTTTTACAGACTGTGTTGTTTTGTTTCGGATAGTTTAAGAACAAAAAGTCCTGTTGATTTCTAATGGTAGGTTACTTTCCAGATGTGTTCCCTTCAATTAAAGGGGCAGTATGGAACTTTTCTGGTAGTTGCTGCTTTGTTTCCATAAAGATTATTGTTTAAGCTTATATATCTTGCATTTCTTTAGTTGAAAAATGATTTGAAAAACATGGACACTTTCTGTGATCTGCTAGTGTCACCTGTTTGTCTCCGTTACAATGAATACATTTAATGCCACACTGAGGAACAATCCAAGCAAACCAATAACATATCTGGAGAACAGGGGCGGACTGGGAGCAAAAAAACGACCAAGGATTTTTTCCCCCCACAAATCCCCCACGATGGAAATTACGCAAATCGGCCCCACTAGCGGACGGCCGTTCTGAACTTTTCCAGCTGGTTTAACTTGTACATGTTCTGGGTTGCCGTGGGAAACTAAAGTCCCCAGACCATAGACTGTATAAAGAAGTGGAGTATGAAGTGGAGTGTGACGTCACCCATAGAGTTCAGGTCCAGTCAAATGAAGCTCATGATGCTTGCAATTATAGGAGCGAATTTGGAGCCAGATCTATATTGGTAATAGTAAATAATTTATGTACAAAATAGCGAAATAAAAACACTAGTATCACTTAGACCAAGCCTGTCCAAACTATGACCCGGAGGCAAATGTGGCCCTCAGACCAATTCTTTTGGCCCTCAGGCTTCCAAGTGAATTGGTTCACACTACCGCAAGTTTTTAGTGCATGTTTGTGAAATCGACCTTGATGAAGCAAATGTAGTGTGTCCTTTTGAGGGTCTAAACATGAACAAAGGTCTGGAGGGTCATTCAAACCTGTTATAAATGCACAGATTTGAACTACTCACTGTTATGACTACTATTCTGTAACAATTCACCTGTACTTAACGAAATGAAAAGCTACAAATTAGGGATGCGGGAGGACCTATCCACATTAGCAGGAGTGAATTAACCACAGACAGATACAGTACTTTTGACCGGCAGCACCGGCTTTTATTGGCAATACCGGTGCGCGTGACAATATGGCCAAACATAAACTACAAATTTCCTTGCGCTTGAGTGCCCCCGGTTACCCTTCACCAAACCAGAACATACAATACAATAACCCACAGTGAAAAACCCTCCACCCAGTCACCACGACAATGAGTCTCCGTAGCTCCCCAACAAAGTTCCCCAAAGTTCTGAGCAGCCGTGGCTATACTCACGACCCTCCATCGGCCCTCACATTTTAATATGTGGCCCTTGGTGAAAAAAGTTTGGACACCCCCAACTTAGACTTTTTAAGACCAAAATGATGAGGCTCACTGCAGCAGTTACAAAAAGAAGGGAGACAATATTCCAAGTCCACTGGAAACAGTCGATGGAGCTGGTATTACCCCCATGAACACTTCATATTTGACCCAGAACATGCAAACTCCACAAAGAAATGCCCCATGCAGCTCAGGAATTGAACCCGAGACCCATCAGTTCATAACCATTGCAATAAACTGGAAAATGTGTCATTCCTTGACCTGTAGATCATTACAAAATAAAATAAGTAAACGGAAACGAAAGGAATTACAAATATTACTGACGATGTTTAGTCTGGTAAAATAGTAGCTCATGGGACAACATAAAAAAGCCATAGAAAATGCTTTGAGTATGTGTCAATAGATGCATGTGAATTATCCAGACTGTATTATCTTACAATATTAGCCATTATACTGTATTTCTTTTATATGAACCAACTTTTTATGATCGCCCCGGGTATTATAATTTATTCGGATATTTCTGACCTGGTTCAATAGTCACTTAGTCCATTAAACCCGAGGCAGGACACTGTTCTCCCTGCGCCATTAACCTGCACTAATGACCAGCCTATACTGTAATGATGAATGTAATGAACTGTGGCTATTTATAGAAGGGAGATCTGTAATGCAAAACTGAAATAGTGTTTTATAGCCCTGGGTAACACTCTACGCCTTTCTATAATTAGCATATAGTCGTAGATCTTATTCCTGATTATTATTGGCAGGCGATATCGAGTGAATAGACATTATAATTCCAAAAAGGTCTGCCATAACAACCTTATTTAATTACTGTAAATGTCTCAGCACTGGCTCCATAGTTTAAAAACTCTACATGATTTTTCCATGCATTTAAGCAAAATTTGTAATGCGTACAGTTATGTTGTATAAGCAGTTCTTGAGGCCAAAATATGTCTGCCACTTGCTGTGTTTTATTGTCCAATCATAGACCGTATATGAATGGACATAGCTTACACCTTCTGACCCTGGCTCCCATTGCCTTACATTGGGATCTTGTCGCCCCTCGCTCTGGAACTGCTGCTGTGGCCTTGTCATTTTGGTCTTAAAATGTTCATATTAACCCGCTCTACATGATCCTGGAGTTTTCATTTTGCTATTTTGTTCCTAAATCAAGATATGCAGATAACTAATGGACCAATCAGACGCCTTCATTTCCTGAGGTCATTCCCACTCGTGTTAACAGCGGGTTTGATTGACAGCCATAGACCGTACAGTATATATGAGTGGACTAAGTGAGTGTGACATCATCCATAGCGTTCAGTGCCGCACAAATGAGGCACCTGATGCCATGATTACAGGAGCAAATCTGGAGCTGGGCTACATATTTGGAAATCTGACCGTGAGTATCATAGCAACCACAAGACCCAATCATGACTGAGGTCATTAAATGTGCCGACCTACCCACCGGGGGAGTGCCGCCCTTCTAAGAGTGGCAATACTCTGCACCATTCTGCATGGACCGCTGTATTATGGTGATTCTTGAGAATAATAAGGAAACTTTTAGCTTTTATCATCAAACTTTAAAGAATAAATTTAAGTCACTGATTTATGTTCTATGTTCTGTTATGTACAAACAACAAATACCTGTCAATCAAACCTGTTGCTAAGGCTAGGCGGCAGCGACCTCAGGGAATGAAGGCGTCTGATTGGTCCATTATTTATGTTCATATCTTGATTTAGGAACAAAATAGCAAAATGAATTCAGGATCATGTGTCGCGGGTTCATAAGAACATTTTAAGACCAAAGTGACGAGACTCAGTGCAGCACTTACGGAGCGACGGGCGATAAGATCTCAATGTAAGTCAATGGGAAAAAGGGAGAGAAGGAGCCGGAAGAGCCTTCTGGAGCACTTCCTGTCTATGTTGACAGCTAGTAGGTTTCTTTGCTAAGTAAGCCCCCTCTCCACTTTCTGGTGAGTTGGGCGGGCACATTTAACAACCTCAATCATGATTGGCTCTTGTGGCTGCTCTGACAAATATGGAGCCTGTAACCATTATCATTGGGAGCTTCATCTGACTGGAGCTGAACGCTATGGGTGACGTCATACTCGCTTAGTCCATTTTTTTTATAGGCTATGTGTCCAATACTCAGCAAGTGCACATTAGCATGCTATTTGTTAGAATGTAAGGTCCTTTTGGAATAGCTGTGGGCAATTGCACATTGGGTTAATTTAGTTTTGGGGGCGCTGTACCTGATTTAAAATGTGAAAAACAGAAATAGTTCATTGTAAACTGCTCTAGCAATGGTCCAAAGTTATTCCTCACTTACCTTATGCATCCTGAGCATCTTAATTATTCACCACGATGAGTTTATAAGCTTTGGTCTCAACTTTCAGAGACCAGCCTTAGTTTTTAGTTCACAGAAAATACAAATACTGGAAAAATGGATGCACCGTGGTTTCATTTTGACCCCAAGAAATGCTGTTTTTTTTGGAATTTACTTAGCAAATCGGTTGATGGCGTCTTAGTCAACAAGAAATTCACACATTTAACCCAACCTCACTTTTTTTCTGCATAAATATTTGTTTTTACATGAACTCCCGTGCAGGTGTAGGCTTGTGAGTGCAGTTTGGATCAGATAGTGTTATGTAATGTCATGTGGTAATACAGGAAGTACTACAAACTCTATACACTTTCAGTAAAAATCATTTGGATGATTTCAGACCTGGAATTGACCATCTCTAGTGAACAAAAGGTAAAAAGTCGCTGTTAACTTGAAAACTACCACTACACGACATCACAGAGCATTTTCAGCTTTGGTGATGTAGATGGACTAATAATTAAAGTTGACTCAAACACGTGTAAATGAAACAAAACACAACTCCAGGTCTGTTTTTGACGCGGTTACAACATTATAACACGTCTTCAATCCATAATCCAGTCATACAGGACCTTTAACTGTCATCTTGTAATGCCAAAACATAAGAACAGCCCAGTGTACACCGCCCTAACTATCCCTCTATTCAAACTTTTATACCCTGCAGCTCTTTCTGACTCACAAACACATTTTTCCTCGGGATCTCCAGGGCTTTTTCCATATGCACACACTCGGAGAATTGAGCGCAGTGACCGGTCGGCGTGTTTTGGTTGGACCCAGGAGTCTAGTTAGCGAGGGCTAGTATCAATCATTTAGCATTAGCACAGAGCAGCTCCAAGGAGAGGTCATGTTTGGGTGAAGAGCCCAGAATTCCTCACTCCAAACGGGGAAGGGGGAAGAGGGTGAGGTGGGAGTCTGGGAGTTCTGGGAGTCCTGGTTCAGCGCTTGTTGAAGGTGCATTGTGTAATTTTTCTGGTGGAGGGTCTGCTTTTCTCCGTGGAAATGATATAGATTTATCTAAAACGTTTCACAATATGGTACCAGACCAAGTTACAGGTCAGATCTGTGGAGAGGCGACCCCGCTCACAGTCAGAATGTTTTTTCTAGGTATTGTTTAGTTGTAAAACTATAAAATATAAATGCAAGGTTGAACTGTTTAATGTCATACTGTGGAACATTCTACAAAAAGCAATGACCTATCCATAGAAACAACAACAACAATAATAATAATAATAATAATAATAATAATAATAATAATAATAATAATAATAATAATAATAATAATAAAATGAAAAGTATTTCTTTAAAGAGACAGCCTGTTGGGTAGAGAGGGGTAAGAGTTCATCATCCTAACAGCCTGGTGGATGAAGCTGTGGTGACGGACCCTCAACCAAAAAGTTACATAGTGCACTTTTAAATCCTGGTTGGCTTAATCCTGGTTTAGTCCTCATTTAACTTGAGTATTTTAAGTGCTAGCCGTTTTACTTTATATCTATTATTTTTAGTTTAATTATGATAATTTTTTCCTTGTTTTTTTTTTCTTTTCACTATTTTAGTCCAGATCTGGTACTTTTTGCATACTACTTAAGTTTGGGTTCACTATAGATCTACACCATACATACATGTTCACTTCATCCAAATTTGGACTTGGTTTTGAGTTTAAAATGGATTCAGACGCCGCTTAGTCTCAACAGTCTTCCCGCATTTTTCCATTATTTCCCGTTGGATGACCCTTGTTTTGTTAAGTGGTTCAGTATCAGATAAATCCTTGCTGAGATCTTGTTTGTCTTTTAAGTCAGAGACTTCAATGTTTGGTCGTGGTTTAGTCTGACTAGTCTTGGTCCAATTTACATGTCTTTGATTCTGTAGAGATTGGCAATTCCAGATCTGAAATCATCCAAGAGATTCTAGTGAAAGTGTACAGAGTTTTAAAAAAATGTTTGTGAGGAAACAACATTATAACAGAGATCAGAAAACAGCCTAAAATGGGCCTTTAATACGTGCTCTGTCCGGGCTGTCCACAGATCACACGCTGGGTTTGTTATTCCAGAAAAATTCTCTCTTCTCCGTCTCCGTGTGGCGTCCATGGGGAATGTTTTTGTTTACTGCTAATCAGAAGAGACTGGCCCCCTGTTAAAATAAGCCCAATACGAACTCATTATTTCTCACTCATTCTCAAGCCCTTTTAGAGTTTCTAGTGAAGACAAGAAGACATCCCAGCATGCAACAGGGCAGTGAAGCGAGGTCAGATGGTGCCTTCAGGCTGTTTAGACTCCAAACTTAATTGAAATGTATTTTCAGATTGAGATGGGAGCTGGAATCTATGACAAATATTGTCTTTGGGGACTCTACATGTGTATGAAAGGCCCATACTCCATGTTTTGAGCAAAATGTGTCTTGCTCAAGTACAGATAAATTGTATAAGCAGCTCTTGAGGTCAAATTAAGTCCACTGCATCTAATTCTAAAGGCTTTATTGTCGGATTATCAGGAAGTGCGCGTAGCTTTATTGCGAGCGAGATCGCTTAGTGGCCACTCCACTGGTACTGCAGCTCTGGCAGCGTATTTTTTGTGAAAAAACAAAACTGCCCATGTTTGGCTGACAGGGCACCGACAACTTTCATTAAGGTCGGATTTTGTAGGGATTATTCTGTATTTTTACAATGTTCAAGATTCAAAAGGTTTATTGTCAAATTTTCGTATGCACATATGAAAAATTGAAATGGAAGAGTTTCTCATTCTCAATAAAAGCTAAATAAAATAATAATAATAATAAAATAAAAGGAAAAGTTTTTCTTTAGAGAGACAGCCTAGTGGGTAGAGAGGGGAGTGAGTTCATCATCCTAACAGCCTGGTGGATGAAGCTGTGGTGCAATATGAGCTTTATAAATAATATATGAATATGAACTTTTAAATCATCAAAGTGGCTAAAAATTTGCTTTGTAAGAGTTAGCCTAGCACCGCTCTGAGCCTGGGTAGCTCCGTTCAAGAGCTCTGATTGATTTTATTATACATCAACATTCACCGTAAGTATGAAGCTAACTGTCGGCATGCTCCATCTGAGGTTTCTTAGACTAATATTAGCTTTGTTTTAACACAATCTGACCATAAAAAACTGACTTAGCTACAACGAGTGAGCTGATTTTTACGGTTAAACAACTGCGTGTCAAACAGTCTTACAGTTACAGTTTAAGCTAGTAGCATTAGTCATGTTTGTTCAGTTAGTCACTCTCATTGTTGAACTCCTAAACAGGACCATCAACGCTTGGATAATGAAACCTGTTGTTTACATCGGTTTCTTTTCTTAAAACTTCGTTGGTAGTTATTGCTAATGTGTGCATTGTGTCACCACGGCAACTGCTGAACATAGACATACAAGTAAAACACCCCTCGCATGATGTGACTGCAATCAGTGACACACTAAAACACACACACACTCATTCACAGGGGAAAAGGTGGCTGCAGTATCTTGCCCAAAGACACAAAGGAGTAAATATTTCCAGTATAGAACCACCAAGATAAACACTTAAAACCATTTTGTGCAACATTCTCCATGGAGATAAATACGTTTCATACTGTGTGAAATATTACAGCCAAACAAACAAACTTTTCCATGGACATTAAACAGGAAAAGGTCCTCCTCCAGTCCAGTAAGAGTCAGGTTTGTGGAGTTTTTTGATGCAATAAACACAAGCAAAATGAGAAAAAGAAACCATCCATTTATGTGGTCCTCAGAAATCGGTCTAAAACAGAAACTCTGCTGTATCGTAAAGCTACAACGTACAGTTTAGGTAAAAACAAAGTGGCTATGCATTTTGGTCACCAGCCAGAAGTAACAGCTAATTACAAATGGCCTGGTTTTCAGCCAAATCCAAACAATTTTTTCCATCCATCTTTCTGTTTGACTGAATAGTTAATTTTTTATAACTGATACTCATTTTTTGGTCTTTTTTCTGCAAATTTGACCAATCAAATGTCCTCTCTGCAGGGCAAATAGCATCTTTCCCAGTAGTTTGAGCACATCTACAGCTTGTCCGTCCATGGAAGAGCATTCTCCTCAAGGTTTGTCTTTTTCCCAACTGTTTTTTTAGTTTGTTTTGGAGTTTTTCTTGTAGATGGACGCTCTAAGAACATAGGGCGCTCTGGGACAGTCATTTATTTGCTTGTTTTCTCTGTACTGACCAATGACTGCTTCACTGTTTGATTTTCCAACTTACTCCATAAATCCTGGTCTGATTTTTTCATTCATTTTTGCGGAATTCCAAGTAGAGCAGTGGACAGAAATAGGGGGTAGTTGAAATCTGAACTTCTCAAAGCTCTCAAACCTAAAACACAGGATAATGTAGGATTACTCCAACATCCCGAATCAAACAAAACACTAACAATTGGCGAACATCAATATAACATTAAAATCTCACATTTATTTCATGCAATCTGACCCCTCCAAAGCCGTTCTGTGTGACTTCCCGGTTTCAGATCTGGGGTTTTCCTCTTGGCTTCTTTGGGATTTAAAGTGATGACAACAATAAGATGCCTATCAGTGCTCGCGTATGCAGGAGACACATGCCCGACGCAAATGCACAGACAAGTATAGAGCGCCGAGCACGCCCAATCCACGCTTTAATCCCACTTTTCAGCAGGTCGCGGTATGGAATCCAAATAGACCTCATGCCAGAAGGATAACGCTACAATAACACGACCGATAGCATCACCATTCAAAAATACAGTGCGTCTTCTATTAGCAGCACGCTCTTTCATGGCCTGATTATTATTGTTAACAGGGGATAAGGGTACAAGCAGAGATAAGGTGGATCTGGGCTTGTGTTAACATATATGGCATTATTGTAGCTGCTGTTGAAGGGAAGCCAACGCTAACAAACGGTGACCCGATGACCCTATTTACAGTCCCACTTTTGAGCCCCGTTTTCCCCGACCCAGCAGATTTATCCAAAACCAATGATTTGTCCCAGTTTTATATAAGAAATGTTCCTATTTCTGACCAGTTTTATACCTGCCAACAGTAAAGAGAGGCATACATCGTCTTTTGTTTCGGTAAAAACAGAAAAACTGCTTAAAAATGACCAAAACACAAAGAAAATGTGACTATACAGACTCATGTTCGTCGTGAATGGGCCGAGTGCAGAACAATTTAATTACGCACTCGTTTCACAGTTTTATTTTTACCAACCACCAAAAAAACGGGGATGTCCCAGTTTTTTATTTTGAAATTCTGGCCTATGTGAACACTAAACTAAATATGGGACACAGTTATCGAACATTGACGTTTGTAAAATGTAAGATTTTTAGGTTATAGATACTTTTATGCTGAAGGTGTTCTATGGTAAATTTTGTTTTTAGATGCATTAAGATGTTTAAGGTTGCCTATTTTTATTCTCATCTCAGATCAGGGGTCTCCAGCATTTTTCATCTGGTGAGCTACTTTTATAAAACGAAAATGCCAGAGAGCTACTAATTTTAGTGAATATAAGAGCCACGGCAAGCCTTAGATAGAGTACAGTTAGGGATCTATAAAACATAAGCCATTATTATTTATTAGTGTACAAAGTTAGGCATTAAATTTATACATTTTATTGTCAGATTTCCATATGAACATATGAAAAATGGAAATTATGTTCTCACTCTCTGTTTTAAATTAAATAATAATGGAATAAAAGGAAAATGCCACAGTTCTTCTTAAGGGAGGCGCAGATTCCTAGCTTCCTGGTGGTGGTTAGAGAGGGGCGAGAGTTCAGCATCCTAACAGCCTGGGAATGAAGCTGTTAGTGAGTTTGGTGGTGCATGAACAGAGGCTCCCGCAGGAGGCTGAACAGATTGTGTGTGGGGCAACCTGCATCACTCACAGTTGTGATCGCTTTGCGGGTGAGGTGGGTGGTGTGTATGTCTTACAATTTACAATGGTAATAGGCATTCAATCTTTTACTTATTCAGCACGATACGTATAATTCAGAAATCCTTTGTTGAGCTACTTGGAAGGGGGTGGAGAGCTCCTGAGCGACAGGATGGGCTCTGTAACTAACCCTGACGTAAATTCTTTGGATGACGATGGTTTCACACAAGTCTAGACCTGATTTATCCCTAGCCAGTGGTGGAATGTAACAAAGTAAAAGAAGTAAAGTACTGTACTTAAGTTAAAAATGTAGGAATCTGTACTTTACTTAAGTCGATTTTAAGGTAGATATTTTTTCTTTTGCTTCACTATATTTGAGAGCACGTATCTGCACTTTCTACTCCACTACATTTTTGAACAGGACTGAAAAGTAAAAGTATTTGGCATAATCATTTGAGACGTGCTGAAAAGGCTGAGGTTTTAGGGTTGAGGGTTCTGTCGTTTGAGCAAACAAAAATATGCAAATAAAAACTGGAAAAACAATTGATTAATTTGTTTCTCTTGAACAAAATTCAGCACAAATCTGTATCAAAATCACTTTTTACTCTTTAATACAATTTTTAAAGTTTTACTGAACGGTGCATTGTGTAACTTTGCGGTTGGGGGTACATCAACTGTTTATTTCTATGGAGATGGCATTGCTCTGCCTGGAATGTTCCAGAGTATGGCATTAAACAGCTCTACCTTACATTTCTTCAATTACAAGAGGTTTTAAAGCTCAAAAATACCTAGAAAAACAGGCATTCTGACTGTGAACAGACTTGCATCTCCACGGATCTGACCTGTAACTTGGTCCATGAAGACGGTTTAACCCCGTATGGTGAAACGTTCCAGGCAAAGCAATAACATCTCCATGAAGAAAAGAATTTGACAGACCATCCACACAATGCGCCTTAAATTAGATCTTTTCATGTGACACTTTTACATTTACTTGACTATTTTTTTGCTTTAGTATTTGCACTTTTACTTAAGTAACAAAATGGCGTACTTCTTCCACCACTGGCGCTCGCTCAGCCCTGGTGTATACCTCTAACTCTCCTCCTCGCCCCTCTCTCGTCTCTCAAATCAAACGGTGATTGATAGCTGTGCAGCCATGAGCTCCATTTTTACTTTCTTTCATTTTTCAGGTCAAACTTTTCAATAGATTTCTGACCGAGAGCACTCACCAAAACTCACAAAAAGTTTTCAATCAATCCGCTTGGCCGACTCCCAACTTCACCTTTTCATCTTAGACTTTCCCAATCTCCTCGTGCATCATCTTCTGTGTTCACACCTCCGTCAGTCCATCGCTCCATCGCATTCCTATGAGCAGCGTTTCATTCTGATAACTGGTCTATAGCTTTGGCTCTTACAGCTTGTTCAGATGAGTAAAAAGTAAAGAGATACCAAGAATATTCTCAGTTTTACCAACAGATTACCGACTTACATCCAGTGGTAGAACGTAAAGAGGTGAAAGTAGTAAAGTACTGTTCTTAAGTGTACATTTTAGTTGTCAGTAGTTTACTTGAAGTGGAGAGAAGAGGTTTTTTTTACTTACATTTGAGCGCAGGCATCTGTACTTTCTACTACATTTTTGAACAGGACTGAAAAGAAAAGTCGTTTTTATTCTAGTTTGAGATCTGCTGAAAGACTCAGGGGTTTATTTTTAAGATGCTCATAGCTTGAGCAAACCAAAATAAAACAGCTAGGAGGAGACAATCGATTCAGTTGTTTCTGTTGAACAAAATTCAGCACAAATGTGTATGAAAATAACTATTTGAACACACTTAAATCTTGCTTATGAAGGCCATAGAAGGGGTGAATTCATTCTGCACTGTGAGCTGGAGGGAAGGAACCTGTTACAGCAACCATAGCCTTGATTCGAAGTGAAAACCTTTGCACAAACTCTGTATAGGTGTCCTTCGCTTTTCTACAGTCCAAAGGGTGCATATTATACTCTTTTCTGATCTGTTATTATGTTGTTTCTTCATCAAAACATACGTGGAGCTGGGTTTTGTTTCATTCACACGTCTAACTCACAAGTTAAAGAGTAACAGATAGAAACTTTCATTTGTGCCACTTCTGTTGCACTGTTGAACAAATCTGCACAACAAAGGCGCACTTAGTCACTTTATTTAATGGTGCCATAATTGCAAAAATCTAGTGCAGTAATTATCTGTGCAATAATTATCTGTGAAATAGAGTTAGTGCAGTATTTTGGACACTGGTTGTGCAGTGCTACATGTTTCTTGTGACTGTTGTGTAATGTATGAAGTGTAACTGTGTTTTTTTAAGCTGCGGCAGTGCCCCAAACAAATTTCCTCTTGGGGACAATACAGTTTATCTTATCTTATCTTACAAACCCTGCATATTTAGGATGAGTTCACCTCCCAAACTTATGTGGTAATACTGCAAATGCTCCACTGTGTTTTTAAACTCCATGCACCTTCATGAGAATCATTTGAACAATTTCAGATTTGGAATAACCACTGAACAAATGACTACAAAACAAAAAGCAAAATGTAGCTGTTAATCTGAAAACTACCACTTCATGACATAAGGTGGAACAGAGCATTTTGAGCTTTAGAGATGTAAACAGATGAATAAAGAGTTATTCAAACATGTGTAAATGAAACAAAACACAAGTCCAGTATGTTTTTGAGGAGGTAACAGCACTCTAACATGGTTTAAAGCTCACAAGAGTCAATTTTGCGTCATATAACACCTTTAAGCCTTAAGAAGCCACTATACTGTTGTGATTTTTGGCTGTGCAAAAATAAACTGAACAGTATTGAACTCATAATAATCACTTATGAGAAACCCTACTCAGGCCACGCCTCTTCCAACTTGTAGAGAGCCAAATCAGGCTTAAAGGTCCTACGTATATTTCACAAAATGGACTCTTGAGAGCTTTAAGTCATGTTATGAAGCTTTTTACCTCGTCAAAACCACGCCTGGAGTTGTGGTTTGTTTCATTCACACATGTCTGAGTAACACTTTATTATTAGTCAGTGTACATTTCCAAAGCTCAATACTCTGTTCCACCTTGTGATGTCATGAAGCCATAGTTTTCAAGTGTGCAGCTGCAGTAGCTTTCGTTCAGTAGAGATTGGCAGTTCCAGGTCTGAAATCATCCAAATTATTCTAGTGAAAGTGAATGGAGTTTAAAAACACAGTGGAGCTCTTCCTGTATTACTCTATGACATGTGCAGAAAAGGCTGAGGGTTTAGGGTTGAGGGTTCTGTAGTTTGAGCAAACAAAAATATGCAAATAAAAACTTAAAAACAACTGATTAATTTGTTTCTCTTGAACAATCACAAATCAATTCAGCACAAATCTGTATCAAAGTCACTACATTTGAAGCTTTATTAGATCTCAAAATCTGCGTGAAATACTTTTACTTTTTACTCTTTAATACAATTTTTGAACTGTTTTACTTAATGCATTGTGTAACTTTGTGGCTAGGGGTTCATCAACTGTTTGTTTCTATGGAGATACCATTGCGCTGCGTGGAATGTTCCACTATATGGCATTAAACAGCTCTATCTTACATTTATTCAATTACAAGAGGTTTTATAGCTCAAAAATACCGAGAAAAACAACAATTCTGACTGTGAGCGGAATTGCCTCTCCACAGATCTGACCTGTAACTTGGTCCATAAAGACGGTTTAATGCTATACTGTGAAACATTCCAGGCAAAGCAATAACATCTCCATGAAGAAAATAATTTGACGGACCATCCAGCAGAAGAGTTACACAATGCACCTTAAAGTAGATTGTTTCATGTAACTGTTTTACTTTTACGCGATTATTATTACACGATTCTTTGCTTTGGTATCTGCACTTTTATTTAAGTAACAAAATGGAGGACTTTAAACAGACTTTAAAAACACACTTTCCTGTATTTCCCCATGACGTGATAAAATGGAGTGTTTCCAGGCTAAATATGCAGGGTTTGTGTGTTAAACATGTGTGAATGAAACAAAACACAACTCCAGGTCTGTTTGGATGAGGATACAACATTTCAAATCCTTTCAAATCCTCAGTGTGCAGCATCTTTGGACAGAGAAAGTGCTTTGCCTTAGTGCTTATAGCCTGTCCGTCCATGGGAGTGGAGCTCTCCTTCACTGTAGTTCTCCCCGAGGTTTCTCCTTTTTCCCAGGACCCTGGGTTTTTTGGAGTTTTTCCTTGCTGAGAAGGAGGGTCTAAGGACAGGGGATGACTGGATAATGTTTCATTTGCTGCCTTACATGAATGTTGTTTATTCCTGTTTTGATATGTCTGTGTGTATGTTTTGCTCATCCAAATCTTGGAACGCCCTTAGAGGCAACTGTTGTTGCGATTTTGGGCGCTACAAAAATAAATTGAATTGAATTGAATTGAATTTGCTCTGGAGACGATCCTGTTTGCGCTGGTCTACTCTGTGAATGGACTTCTTCCTGGGGTCAAAGTTGAGTTTATCAGGTGGGCCCATGCCGCGCTGCGCTCCATGGACTCAGATAAGGACAGATCCAGTGGCAAAGCGGACGACCTCCCCCACCCGCCTCCAGTCTGGGAACAGGCCACCCGCGGTCACCCTGGGGTCCGGAGGTGAGAGCGGAGAGGAGCCTGGTGCCGCTCCCGTCTCCCAGCGGAGCCTCTCTCTCCTGGGATTACCCTCGGAGCGGAGCAGGTGGAGAGATGGATCACTGCGGATTTTCAAGCTGGAGTAGACGATTTTATCTGCGCCCTTGGGTTTTCTATAGAGTTTGTGACCTCCCTGCACATAAATAATAATAAAAGCTTACAGGACGTTTCTACTGGTTTTCTATTTGTTCAGCTTCTAAAATGTGATGAAGAGGAGATTCACTGTTTTTGTAGTAAATATTCATGGCATATTAATCTTATGGTTTAAAGGTGCATTGTGATTGTGTTTGTCAAATTCTCTGAAGATGTTAATGCTTTGTCTGGAATGTTTCGCAGTATGGGATTATCTATCTTATTCATGGAAACTAGGCCTGTCAGCGTTAACACGTTAATCAAGACTAGATTAACACAATCCATAACGCTTTTTTAAAAAAATCGTGATTAAAGTTCGTCAGCCTTTTGTCCCTTCTAAATACTCGATTTTTTTTTTCTTTACTCGCGGTTAGAGTTCTTCGACTTTTCGTTCCTTCTATACATCGTAGACAGCTCCTCTGGCTGTTTCGCTTTCGAACTTCAGAGCGCCGTGTTTCAGTAAATTTACCGCCGTGATGGAGAAACAGAGGACTTTTAAACTGTTTATTTGACTTTAAAAATCTTCCAGACGCTACAATTTACAAGTCAAGAGTTAAATGCAGCCTGTGTCAAGCAGAGTTTCAGTACCAGCGAAGTACGTCTAGTCTAAGTTAGCACTTTCGAGCTAAACACCCGGGTGCAGCAACCGGAGCGTCACAGCCAAGAGCCTCAGATCAGACAAACGCCACCGACCTGTGGATAATCACACGGCAAAGAAAATAACTACAGCGATCGCTAAATGGGTAAGAATTGCTTTACATTATGGCTTTAAAACTGTCTTGAAATGCAAAATAACACAATTTCAAACATGCAATTCAATATGCAATTAATCACGATTAACTATGGAATTTCTGATCTTAATCAAGATTTTAAAAATTAATCGTTTGACAGTCCTAATGGAAACTAAACCAGACCAAGTTACAGGTCAGATCTGTGGAGAGGCAACCTCACTCTCAGTCAGAATACATGTTTTTCTATTTTTTTTTAGGTATAAAACCATCTGTAGTTGATTAAATGTAAAGTAGATGAAGGAAAGCAATGACTTATCTATAGAAACAAGAAGGTGGCGGATCCCTAACCAAAAAAGTTACACAATACACCTTTAAAAAACATCAGAAATCAGCTGTTACACCATATGTTCTTGTGAAATGAGTAGTCTAACCTGTCATACGCACTATAATCTATCTTCAACCCAGCAAACATGTCAAAACATCACATGGACTTCTGAAAAACATCTTCAGATTTGGGAGCAGCGTTCCAGAGATTAACATGGGAGTGCTGGGATTTACAGAGTGTATGGAGAGTGGATTTTCAAAAGGACAGACACAAAGGACTGAGACATAATGATTTTGAATGGTGAAGGGTGGTGCCCATGGGAGAATGTGCTAGAACAAGCTTTATCGTCCCAATCAGAACATAGAATGATAAAAGTGGAGAGGTTGTTTGAAAGGCACATGATGGTTCAGAACTGCAGAGGTTAAGCACATTTGAAAGGGCCCCACTTCAGTTTGAACCTCCATAATTAGATTGTCTGACAAAAGCTTTGGCAAACTGCAGGGTGAGTGGTCTGTTCTGACTTGCTCTTTGTCTCTTTCCTTTTGTTTCCAATTGAAGAGTTCATTTGCAAAAACAGAGATTTTTCAAACTTTTTTTTGGTTGTTTCCCTTCTCATTTACCCTCTCAAAGTTGTATTTAGTGTAATTTCTACATGTTAGACTAACGTTTATACTACGCCAAAGATGTTCATTATGTTTTCTTATGTAACTCTAACTTCTTAGGTTCTTTTTTAAGACAGTGTAGTCTAGTGTATTTACCTTGTTGACATGTTTCGGCTGCTGCTGCATCTTCAGAACTGCCCCCGGTGTTGGTGGTGACATGTCGTATATCAGCTGTTGTTACTTCCTGTAGGCGTGGTCAGCCTGATGGACCTGGCAGGTCGTAAAGATAAAGCCACATTATGGATTGGGACGGGACACGGATCATTGGATTGGAGGACAACAATTTGAAACGCTGGATCCTGTGGGCTCACCACCTGCAGAGGGGTTCATAGGGGGGGTCAGGTGCTATGAGTATTGGGCAGCACGCTGCCCCCGCGACCCAGCCGGATTAAGCGGGAGAAGATGGATGGATGGATGGATGGATTAGGGAGGCCACTGAAATAATTGAAAACAGCATCAATCGTGACGACAGAACGTTCCTCCTTTCACACACCTGGGACACCCTCCTCCAGAGAGCACCGGGCGACGGGAGGCGTGGTCAGTCTGAGCGACCTGCAGGTCCATCAGGCTGACCACGCGTACAGGAAGTAACAACAGCTGATATATAACACGTCACCACCAACCCCGGGGACAGTTCTGAAGATGGCTCGCAGCTAACAGCCGAAACATGTCAACAAGGTACAAATACACGTGACTACATTGTCTTAAAAAAGAACCTAAGAAGTTCATCTTTATACTGACACCACTGCTCTGTACTTGCTTTGTTTTCCAATTTTATTTTATTGATTTGTGATACCTGCAAGATTGGGCAGCATCACATAGTCCTTTAGTACAGATGAAATCAAATTATGATGCTCGCTATCGTGATGTGCAGCTGTCCATGGAGCTGCAGCTGGTGATGAGTAAACAGGTTTACAGTGATTTCACTCCCATTGGTCACTGCACTTTTTCAAAGCAGAAATCAGCAGACTTCTTTAATGAAGATGAATATAGTGATTTAAAATGTCTGAATTCTAACATGATCCACAGGTGACATGGCTCATAAACTATTAAGCAGCTCAAGCACAATATGTCTTCTTTAATGCTTTGCTTGGAATGTTCCACAAGGTGACATTAATATCATACTATATCTCCACTGTTCACTGTTCCATATTATGGTTGATGTGTGTGTGTTGTGCTTGTGCTGTTTTATGTCGCCTCTTGTCCAGGTCGCCATTGCAAATGAGTTGTTCTCAATTGATTTACCAGGTAAACTCTTGAATACTTAAATAAACAAATACATCTAGTATATGGTGTTATCTGTCTTACATTTATTCAAACATGCATTCTTACATTGAGGATGATTGCCTCACCACAGAGCTGACTTGAAACTTGGCCTGGTCACCTGCTGGTCTCCACTGGTATGTTTAAATACCATACTGTGGAACATTTTCGGCAAAGCAATAACATTTCCATGGAGACAAGCTGGTGACCATTCCTCCAATGGAAAAGTTAAATAGTGTACCTTTGACTTGCATGAATGTTAAAGTCCAAAAAAACACACACACACAGAAAAAACAAAATTTGATGAGACCTACATGAACTCCAGAGGTGAACATTGTTTTTGGGGCTGAAGTAATCCTTGACTCCAAAATGTTACTACTTCACTTCATACTAATTTTGTGCCAAATTGGGTAACTTTACTTTATAAATTTGGAAAACGCCGCCATGTTGGTTCAGAGCTGCAGAGGTTAAGTGGATTTGAAGGGCCCCACTTCACTTTAAACCTCCATAATTAGATTGTCTGACAAAAGCATTGGGAAACTGCTGCTGCCGAGACTCCATTGTCCTGTCCTGACTCGTTCGGAGTGTTATTTGCTCTCAAGGGTCTGAGCACAAGTCAACTTTGATTAAGAAGTCTTAGTTCAGCCTTTATAGAAAATATGAGTGAGTGTGGTGTGGGGTACGTCCAGGATTATGTTAAAATGCTGATATCTTAAAGGTAAAGGAACACACTATGGAACTTTTCGGTTAAGGGTCCAGCACCTTCTTGTTTTTATGGAAATCTCATTGCTTTGCTTCATTCTGATTGTGAGCGGGGTCACCTCTCCACAGATCTGCCCTGTAACTTGGTCTGGTTTGGGCTCCATGAAGATAGAAATGTTTAATGCCAAACTATGAAACATTCCAGACAAAGCAAGTCTGCAGAGAGTGTATGAGGTAAGTACAAGATCATGAACAAATGTTAGTATCGCTTTAGAACAGCTACATCTTAATTACTGAAGCATGAACAAAGACTGAAGGAACAAATAGTTGATTAAGAGTGGTTCACACTGAGAAACTCGTTAATTAAAGGGTCGAGTTTGGGTTATTAAAGAGTATTAATTAAGCACTAAGCCTGAATCATTCTTAAAGGTCCTGTATGGGAGTTTTTTGCATGTGCTGCGTTGGGAAACTTCATTTTCTACATGAAAGTTCAAGGTTCAGTTCACTGTGAATTAGTTTGTTCATAGTTTATCATTGTTTATAGTTAATAATACGTTCATAGTTCCAAAAAATGAACTAGCTCATCGTTCTTTTTTTCAGTACGTTGCTGCAAGTGATTATCCTTCATATATCATCGCCAAAGCCCAGATAAAACCACAGACATCAATTATTTTTGTTTTAACAATGAAACTATGTGTTTGATCTCATCCTCAAATCAAATTTGCTGCTGAGAGATGACAATGGAGCTGCTCCTGTGCGCAGTCAATGAGGTTTGGATTGAGGATCTGACTTGACTGTCTTTTGGTTTAGTACTGGCTTTCATACGCCTTGAAAGGCTGGCCACGTGCTTCAGTTCATTGTGTCGTTTTAAATTTGCTGTTGATGTGACTGAAGTGCGGATTTTCTTTTCGAAAGCCGGCGGGCAATGTTTGCACTTGAATGTAGTTTAGTAAATATGATTAACTTAGGTTCAGGAGCAGGACCACGCCTCAACCGCCCTCACCTCCTCTCCAGTGCATCACAGCTCACTTCTACCACACCTCAATTTCCCAGAAGCCGATTTGTAGCAGCCTATCCCGGCAACCCAGTTTGTGCTGAATAACTCGACCCCACCCTCCCAACCCATATCTGTTCGCTTCCAGACTTAAGACGCCTATGAGAGGGGTCCCGTCTCAACCCAGCCAACCCGCCTCATCTCCATATAATAAACACTTTTCGCTTCGCACATGTGTTGTTGGCGTGGTCCTTGCTTGTGAAACTTCGGTTGTTCCCTTCCTCACCGACCTTGTCATCGAGCTCTTTTACATGTTCTTATGATGAATCCTTGTTGCTCCTGCTGCAGTTGCCTCCATGCTGCTTTTTTGTTTTGTCTTGTTTCGATGACGCATGCAGTGATGTGACGCTGGTGGCTCGTGGGGTTGCCAGATTGAATGTTTTTCTGCTAAATATTAAGGGCTCTTTACCATGTGTTTAGCTGGGTTTTCTCCTGGAACACTAAAGAAATCTGGCACCTTATTGAAGAAAGTTAAATAGATGCCGTTCACAGACAGAACGAACGCATTCACAGTTTGTTCATCAAGCAGTAATACAGTGCGTTCAGTTCACGTTCGCTCAAAATATGTTCAGGTCCAACACTGCCCACGTGTTTGTACAAAATGTGTCTTGTCCCAGTACAGATATATTGTATTAGCAGCTCTAGACTTCAGTATGTCTGCATCTAATTATAAAGCCTTTTAAATCCATCACTGTGAGTAATTAGGATGCTCTGAATGCATGAGGTAAGTGAGGGATAACTTTGAGCCACTGCAAACTCTTTAAAATTAACTGTTTTTCACTTTTTAAGACAGTAAAAATCGGATAAACTGTTCTGAATTAAGTCTTTCAATGCTTTAAAGGTTACACCGTGTTATTATGTATTTTCCTGGACTTGTGTTTTGTTTCATTCACACATTTAACACACAAACCCTGCTTGCTTAGGCCGAGTTCTTCTCTCAAACTGAAAACACTCTGTTCCACCTTGTGATGTCATGTGGTACTGCAGGTGCTCCATTGTGTTTTTAAACTCCATACACTTTCACTATCACCTCGTTCATGTCAGATTGATATGTGTCACCACGAGAGATTTAATCCCAAATAAAAATAATTTAATCTGAATAAAAGTGAATTCCGCTTTCAAAAGATGATGTAAATTCAATAACAAAAAAGCCGGTAGCAGCTAAAGTGTTTTCTTCCAGTCGACGTAAATACGTTTGTGCGCCCCCTGTCCGATCAGAACCCTTCCCAACCCACAGACATTAAGCGGAATTAAATAAAGATGATTTACCGTGTTTTCCATGTAAACCTCAATTCAGAATCATTAGTTCCATGTAAACTCGAAGGAGAATATTTGAATTTCAAACAATTAGAATTAAAAAACCTCATGTAAACGTGGCCTGTGTCACTCTGAATTGAATCGTACACATTTATCAGTCCAGAACGCTTCGGAAAAAGCCGAATTTAGACGAGAAAGAAGACGATTTGAATCTGATTGGCGGAAGAAAAAACAAACTTTTCCAGATTAGAAAAAGCGCAGACGTCTTCCCTGTCCACAAATGTAAAACAAAAGTGTCGATTTTGACGCTAAAATGGGCCTCTGTAATGTCCTACCCTGTGCTACTGTCCACTTTTTCAGAAGACACATGTTTCCCTTTTGCCTGATAATCATCTCTCTCTCTCTCTTTTTTCTTTAACTCTCTTTTTCCCTCTCTTTCTCCTTCCCTCCATCTTTAACTTGCATATTTTAAGCAACATATTCTAAATGTATCGTTAAAGTCTTTAAGTTTCTCTCTCCCATCTTCTTTCTCTCTATCTCTCCTTCCACTTTCCTCCCTCCCTTTGTCTTTTTGAACATTCATCTCTCTCTCCTTCTCCTTCTCTCTTTTTCCAGAAATACTTGAGTTTTTTTATGTAAATAGCATGAGGTGTGGATGAAATTGAATGCAAATTTTTTTGGCTGACACATTCTCTCTTCAAAACTCTCTTCCCATCTTTTAAGCTCAGTTTCTCTCTTCCTCCCTCGATATTTCTCTCTTTCACTTTCCCTACCTTTTTCTCGTTTACCGTTTTACCATTTATTACTGTCTTTCACTCCATATCTTTCCTGTTTTCTGTCTTTCTCTTTTTCCTTTTATTATTTTCTCTGCAAACATCTTTGACTCTCTCTTTCCCCTTCTCTTTCTCTCCTTATCTGTTCCTCCATCTCTCTCTTTCTCTCTCTCCCTCCCTCTGCCCTTATCTGTCTCTCCATCTCTCTCGTTCTTTGTTATTTTCCTGGCTGTGCACTGGTCTCTTTTTGGGAAATGTGTGTTTAACATTTGACTTGTTCTCAAATATTTTCTTTTTCTTATCACAGAGAGTTTATCTCAGCTGGAAGAGGAACTAGAAGCAGATGTAGTGCTGTTTAGACCAGAGACCAGAGACCAGACCAGAGACCAGAGACCAGACCAGAGATTAAAAAGAGAGACCAGAGACCAGAAGCCCGATCAGAGACCAGACTAGAGACCGTAAACCAGACCAGAGACCAGAAACTAGAACAGAGACCAGAACAGAGACCACACCAGAGATTAGAGACCAAAGACCAAAAACCAGAACAGAGACCAGACCAGAGACCAGACCAGAGACAAAAGAACAGACTAGAGACCAGACCAGAGATAAGAGATGGGAGACCAGAGACCAGAAACCAGAGAACAGACCAGAGACAGAAGAACAGAGGCTAGAGTCCAGAGACTAGAGACCAGACCAGAGAGCGGAGACCAGACCGTAGACCAGACCAGAGACAAGAGACCACAGACCAGAGCAGAGACCAGACCAGAGACTAGACCAGAGACCAGACCAGAGAACAGACCAGAGACTAGACCAGAGACCAGACCAGAGAACAGACCAGAGACTAGACCAGAGACCAGACCAGAGAACAGACCAGAGACTAGACCAGAGACCAGAGACCAGACCAGAGACCAGACCAGAGACTAGACCAGAGACCAGACCAGAAAACAGACCAGAGACTAGACCAGAGACCAGACCAGAGACAGAAGAACAGAGACTAGAGTCCAGAGACTAGAGACCAGACCAGAGAGCAGAGATCAGAGTGGAGACCAGACCAGAGACAAGAGACCAGAGACAAGAGACCAGACCAGACTAGAGACCAAACAAGAGACCAGGGACAAGAGACCAGACCAGACTAGAGACCAAACAAGAGACCAGAGGCCACACAAGACCAGAGACCAAACAAGAGACCAGAGACCACACCAAAGAGGTGACTAGCGACTAGAGTCCAGACCAGAGACTAGAGTCCAGACCAGAAACTAGACCTGAGACTTGTTTTCTATGCACTGACTATCTGCCAGTACCCGACTATCAACCGATACCAGGGCAGTGACTATAATGAATTATAATGAATATAATGTCCAAATGTGTTTTGTAACTGTTATTTATCTTTTAAAGTTATTACAGAACAGTTTAATATTATGAAGTGTTTTGGGCCAACATTGCAGTAAGTTGTCTCATTACACCACTTTATCGGCCGTATATGTGTTCTATTGCAAAACTGTGATGTATATAAAAAAACAAAACAAATCAGTGACACATCATTGAAATTTCTACTTTATTAAGAATGCACATTGGCAGTCCTTTGATTTTCTTCACTTTAGGCTATTATTTTTACAAACTAGATATAAAAGAACATAAATAAATGACATAAGTTACATGTACCTAGAGCTCCTGGACAAAAACAAGGCCAAAACAGACGTGGTCCGAACATGTACAAAATGTGGGAGATCGTATGGCATCTGGAGGCATGACATTATAATTTCTGAGTCACTTTTTTTTCTTGTTTTTTGTTTAAGTTTAATCAAAGGATAATGATGGTACAATACATTCGGGGTTCTCCTTCTTGCATATCTCAAACAGGTCCATTCTCCATTCGTTTTTCAACTTCGGAAACTAAAAATGTGTAAAAAAAAAAAAAGTTGGATTTTGTGTGAAAGTGCCTATGACAGGTTAGACAGCTCATTTTACTTTTAAGATTTTGCTAAAAAAAAAAAAAAGTTAAAATATTTCCCCAGTTAGACTCCTGTACATAGAAATTATTTCACAACTAAAAAAACAAGAAAACACGTCTAATTTGCGGAATGTGTTTAAAACTTCCTATAATTGTCAACATGTTTTTCAGCTTTTTTCACAAATTGCTTGGTGTAAAACTATAATTTATATTTACAACAGATATTATCCCACCAAATTAAATCAAAATGAGTGAATGATAAAACCTGTCATATGCACTTTAAGGACGGAGGTGGTGGATTGGCGGAAACATTCAAGTTGTTCAAAAATTCAAACAAAAACAGTGCGTAGAGATAAACCTGCAAGTTTTGCTTTGTTGAAAAATAAAATTAAAAATTTTCCTTCTTTCAAAAAGTTTCAGACCCACTGTCTTATCAGCTATGTTGCAATTTCACATTTTTCAAGATGGGGCTTGCATAGAGGTGGGTAGGAATGAGCGTAATTGAGTTTTTTTTTATTGATTTATTGTGATATAATTCAGTTTTAAAGTGATAATGTGTGACGTTCTGGGGGAAAGAAAAGTTAAAACTATACTTTGGAACATTCACCATGGAGATAGATGCAAATTTATAATGTCGAACAGGTGCGTCAACAGAAATTTGGGGGCCCAGGGGCAACAAAACTCACATGGGTCCCCCGCTAATGTGAATTAATAGGCAGCAGTTCCAGTTCTGGGCCCCTAACACCCTGGGGCCCGGGACAACAAACCCCTTTGTCCCCTTTGTTGAATATTATATCCAAAGGAACAATGTTTTTCTATGTTTTTAGTGCAATAAACACATCCATAATGGAAAAAAGCTAACTTTTTTTTATTTTATTTTAATTTAAGTTTTGGCCATACGTTTATACTGAGGCTTTAAATATCATATGCAATTAATTTTTACACAACTGTTGAATTTGTACATTGTTTTTAATTATACAATTAACTACCACTACCCACCTCTGTGCATGTATTTCAAATTGTGTTAAATAAATGCTTTAGTTGCAATTGAAACACACCTTAAATATTCTCAAGACGAAACGAAAATAAAATACAAAAAAGTGGGGCTCTATTTTTTTTTTTTTTTTACAATATTTAAAAAAAACAATACATCTTTGTTATGTCCTCCTACAGTGGCATCAAACACAAGACTTTATCAACAATACGAACATCCACACGGCCCATTCGCATCACCATTCAAACCAATGCGTGTTACTTTACATGCGACCAAATCAGAATTACAAAATAAAACATGGACATTTCAAAATAAAAGCACATCATTTGCTGGAGCGGGTTTTCTGGATTATATTACATTCTGTTTATTGTCTTTTATTTTGAAGTGGCGTTCAAAGTAGTTCCAGTTCAACGCTGAGTGACCGATTTGACAACAGAAGCTTGCCCCCGGGTCGAGCTTCAGAGGAGGAGGAGGAGGAGGAGGAAAAACAAGGAAGACGGCGTTTTTGTGGAGGAAAATCGAAGTATCCGGGCTCTGATTTGTGATGGACTGCAGCAGCTGTGGAGAGAGCAGAATTTAGTCACGCTGGTTTTCAATGTAAACAGTTCCTGCCTGCAAAATGAATCATTCTAACGTGAGCTCAGAGGACTGTTTTCAGAAACTTCCACTTTGAAATAAGGACCAAACTTCAGAAGATCAAATACTGAATTCTCAAGGGTCAGATTACCCCATTTTTATTTATTTTTTGCCATCTATTTGAGCAAACTTCATCTTTTATTGTAACCATGAGCAGCTTCTGAGGTAAAAAAAAGTCCGTTGTGTACTGTCTGCATTTAATTATTACGCGTTTTATTGTCAGATAATCAGGAAGTACGTGTTAGCATGTTAGATTGTGGTTAGATTTAGCCTGACGACAAACAAAACTCAGGTCTGGTCTTTGAAAAGCTCTAAAATGAGCTTAGAAACCCATCGTGGTGAATAACTTTGGACCACTGCAAATTAACTAGTTCATTTTTTCATGTTTTTTTTTCTTTTTACACTTTTATTAACTTTTTTTTCTAAGCAGCACTTTGAAAACTGTATTAACGTTGTAATAACTGTAAGAAAATGTAAATAAAGTAGACCTGGATTGCCCAAGGAAACCCAGGTAAGTGTCAGGTAAAGAAAAACCATGTGACCATTGCAGGATAAAGATAAGAAAATTATATAAAAGTGTTATTTATTTAAACTGGAACTCTAGAAAATCATTGTGTTTGGATTTATTCCATTGCAAGTTTGGACCAAAGCCTTGAAGTGCATATGAAAGGTTTTCATGTTTTTCTAATTATGACTCGGTTTGGTGGGATAGTACCTGTGGGAAATATGTATTATAGTTTTACATCAGCCAAGAGACAGTTTGTGGAAAAAAGATGAGAAAAGTACAAAAATATGGGAAGAAGGGCTGAGTTTTAGAATGGAATCTCTTTCCTACAACATCAACACGGAAAACTCTGTGATGTAGGGCCAATTTAAGGACAAGAAAGACAGGTCAAACCTTCATCTGACTAAATAAAGGTGTTTTTAAATTGATTTTTATTTGTCTTATCATAACTATTGCGTAATTTAGCACAGGTTTTGTCCTTGTTTACGTTACGGTTGCTAGGTAACAGTCATGGAATGAGCTTTAAGACCCGTTATAACGTTATTACGTCCTCAAAAACATAGTCTGTCTACATCTCCCAAGCTCAAAATGGTCTGTTCCACCTTGTGATGTCATGAAGCGGTAATTTTCAGGTTAATTTTTACGTTTTGTTTAGTAGAAATTGGTTGAAACAATCAAAATGATTCTAGTGAAGGTGTATGGAGTTTAAAAACAAAGTGGAGGTAGAAGGTAGAACAGTGTTTGACAGAAATATAGACTAAATATGCAGGGTTGTGCGTGTTAAACATGGGTGAATGAAAAAAAACGCACCTACAGGTATGTCTGTAACAAGGAAACAACATTATAACATCAGAAAAAAACGCAATAGGGGCCCTTTAATCGAGGTTTTTGCACAGTCTATAGATTTGTTTTACATCAACATCATTACTCCCTCCTCCTGCCTCGCCCGCCACATGGAAAAGTCGTGCACGTCGGCCAAACAGATGACGGACGGTGAATCCAGGCAAATATGGATCTGATCATTGACACTGTACCACAATGTTTGCTTTGTAAATGAATTATGCCCTTGAAATATTGGAACAGACAGCCTGGGATCAAAATAAACATCCGATAGGGCCGCGCTGTTTACGTTAGCGACCGTGCTCGCATCCAAGTGCCAATCAAACCGGCTTAGCTTAATCACAACATGCTAACAAGCCAGAGAAATCAATACTGTGTCATGTCTCGCAGGGATCAAAATAATAGGGATAGGCTGTTTATGTTAGCGGTAGTCGTCTGTCGTGCAAAAGCTGAAACACGGTAAATGAAGGCTGCTACAGTGTGTACAAATAGTATAATATGAACAAAACCAGGAATACTTAATATAAGCTACTTGAGTTTGTGGTCTTTTAAAACTTGAAAACAGGACTGGATCATTTTAGCATGCTAGCAGCGCACTTCCTGGTTATCGGACAGTGAAACGCTTCGAGATTACACTGCGGGACTTATTTTGACGTAAAGATAGTGCGATCAGACGTCCCTATTTACCCAGTTTTGAGCCCTCTGTCCCCTGTCCCAACAGATTTATACAAAACCATCGATTTGTCCCAGTTTAATACAAGAAATGCCCCAAGTGTCCCTATTTTTGACCAGTTTGATACTTACAAACAGTAAAGCGAGACATACATTGACATTTGTTTAGGTAATGTTATTTAGACATAGACATCTATTTGTCGGAGTAGCAGCGTAAACATTATTTTTCACTACTTTTTTGTTTCATTGTTGGAGATGCGGCACTTTACTTTTTTCAAATATTCCACTTTTGCGACATGAATAATATTAATGTGAACCGCTTATACTTTGCACACCCATATATCATAAGATATGAGTTAGATGCCACCATGACTGGTTTAATGCGATAGTAAAACACAGGGATACAACAAGGATACAAGGATGTTTATGTATGTAAGTATGACACAGAGTGAAATTTTAGTTGGTCTGTTGGGGAGGGGTTGGCTACTTTGTGCGTCGGTTTTGTGTGTGACTTAAAAATCGAAAAACAGCGAGAGACGTGCCTGGATAGACTATCGCAACTCTCAAAAAAAAAAAAAAAGATTTATATGACGTGTTGGAATAGCGATACTAAAAAGTGTCGGAAAACTGGCATCTAAATAGAGATATGTCGTAAAGAAGGGATGATAGAAGGGTGGCGAATCCCATGTAAAATACAGAAAAGCTGCTTAAAAATGACTAAAACACAAAGAAAATGTGACTATACTGATTCACATGTTAGTCGTGAATGCAGAATAGTTTTCCTTAATTATACACTTGTTTCACAACTTTATTATTGGCAACCAACCCCAAACGGAGAGTGACCCAGTTTTTGATTTAGAAATTATCCCTTCATCAAGAGCTGCTTATACAATATATCTGTATCTATCTATATCTTTTGTTCAAACACATAGAAAAGACTGGGTTCATTAAAATTATGCATATATATTTCTTATTTTATTCTAATTGATTCATTTTTTTGCAGCCTATCGACCATGTTAGCGTCCCAGGTCCACTCACACCAGCTCAGCCTAATCACAACACACTAACACGCTAACAAAATCAATAGAGTGTCATGTGTTAAACAGCCCCAAGCCACTTAGTGATTATTCCCCCTATACGGATGTATGTACACAGTACTGTACACTATCCTAACACAAGAGGTCATGGCCTTGTTCTGGTGCACCACTCAAACGACAGTAACTCTTTCACATACGCGTTCAACTCATATGTATAGAGCGATAAAAAAGACTGATGTAGCATTAGGGTGACCAGAATTTCCAAATAAAAAACTGCGACATCCTTGTTTTTTGGTGGTTGGTAATAATAAAATTGTGAAATGAGTGTGTAATCAAGCAAAACCACTCACAACTAATATGTGAGTCAGTATATTCACATTTTCTTTGTGTTTTGGTCATTTTTAAGCAGCTTTTCTGTATTTTACCAAAACAAATTCCAATTTTTACTGTTGGCTCGTTTCAAATTGGTCAAAAATGGGGACACCTGGAATATTTCTTGTATAAAACTGGGACAAATCACTGGTTTTGGATGAATGTGCTGGGACAGGGGACACAAGGCTCAAAACTGGGACTGTGCCTGGTAAATGAGGACATATGGTCACTCTATGTACCATAAAAATAAAGCAACTATCTATATGTTTTAGGTTTCGATCATCTGACATCGTGATATCAACTGTGGGAAATAGGTGAACTCTTTATGCTGGTACCAAAATTAAAAGAGTTTTGACAGGAAGGGCATCTGGCACAGCAAGTCTTGAACCAAATCTGTACACCAATCACCTCGCAGGTATTTAGTCACAAAGGGTTGAACACCTACTCGCCTACGGTTACTTATTAAACTCATTTTTAAGTAGCTATATTGAAGGGGCAGGTACAAAGATTTCTGGTGGAAGGTCTGTTTCAAGCTTGTCTAAATGTTCCACAGCATATTAGCATTAAATCTACATATATTCAGCATTATTCAAATTCAAAAATACCTTGAAAATAGGGTGACCAGACCAGACCCTATGTACCCGAGCCCTGTGTCCCCTGTCCCAGCAGATTTATCCAAAACCAGTGATTTGTCCCAGGAATGAAGGAAGAAATATCCCACATGTCCTTATTTTTGACTAATATAATACTTACCAACACTAAAGTGAGACGTGCATTGTCATTGTTTAGGTAAAATACAGAAAAGCTGCTTAAAAACGATCAAAACAGAAAAAAAAAGAAAGAAAATGTGACTATACTGACACATGTTCGTCAGTAATGGTCTACATCACCATTTTCCTTAATTACACACTCATTTCGCGATTTTATTATTACCAATCACCAAAAAAAACAGGGATGTCCCAGTTTTTTTTATTGAAAAACTGGTCACTCTACTTGAAAAACGCCTCTCCGCAGATCTGACCTGGGTTATCACTGCGCTGCTTGGTGTAATGACGTACAGAGGAACATTTTACGCAAGTGGCGACATCTCCAAGGAGACAATTAAGCACCGGCGACCATAAAGCTGCACCATGAGCTAGTTAGCGTCTCCAGCTCGCTCCCTTTGGTCCCACAGCCCCACAGATGCCGTCGATTTACACCCAGGTCACGACACTTCCATCGGGCACGGCAGATCAATAGCCCCCCTGCTCTGTGATAGCAGCACGGCACTAGCATGCTAATGACGAATGTTTAGCACTGGAATTAATCCTGCTACACAGTCCAGCAAGCCCACCCTCGCCCGCTTCAAACCTCCAAATAAGATTATGAATAGCCGCTATATCGACTGCACCCGACGCTTTAACGATAACATTTGATTAACGAGAGCTTCTCACTTTTGGCGGATGGAAATTTATGAACTTCATAAAACTTAAATCGGGCGTCGTCAGCAGGTTATGCACCATTTGAGCCCGGCAATCCCATTTATGCAATAGCACAGAGGGACCAGCCACGACGAGCTCATTAAAAAGTGCGAAATAGAGGCGACGGATGTTATATTTTTCAGCAAATAAGACTAAAGTGGACGGAGAGTTGCCGGATTTGATAACTTAGCCGGACTGTAAGTGGCCTTGTTTGGTGAGATTGTGGAGCCGTTCAGTATAAAAGGAGGAAAAAACAGAACCAAGCTGCGCTGTGTGATGCCACTGTGAATTTATGGACGACTAAAATGCAATACCGAGGCAGAAGCTAACCACATAACTTCAGAAAATAACTGGATTGCAAAACAGTCTCGCAGCAGTCGATGGATAAATATGTCTTCCCTTTGTTTTGGGCTCTCACCTCAACTGTAAATCAACTGCACTTTAATTGGCATATCACATTTTGTATATATATTAAGTCAGATGCCCTCCCCTATATAAACATCAATCCAGTTATTTCTTTGCATGGAATGTTCCACTGTAGGGCATTAAACTTACATTATCTGCCTTAAATGCATTCAATTACAGGTGTTTTAAAGCTCAAAAATACCTTGAAAACCATGAATTCTTACTATGTGTAGGCTCGCTTTTCCATAGTTTTGACCCGTAACTTGTCTCCAATGAGAGAACCAAGTTTATTTCCATGTAACATTCAAGGTAAAGTAATTACATCTCCATGGAGACAAGCAGAGAAGTTAAGCAGTGCACCTTTATATGCTGTACTTTTAACATTGACTATCCCTTTATACTTTACCAACAATACCTGAAAATAAGCAATAAAAATCCCTTATACTTGTGATCAGCCCAACCAACCACCACCAATGATGTGATACATTCAGTATGTCTTACCTAAGGACACAACAACAGGACTTATGTAACAGATAACACTCCCTACTCCCTAAATGCACAACAACTCACCCTGATGTTTGATGTTGATGTATATAGCTGAGATTTTATATTTTATTACTTAATTTTCTATTTTATTTTGACTTGCGCATATACATTTACCATACTTTTCAGTTACACTTTTTTCAGGGTTTGGGTGGTCCTGCGACTTATACTCAGATGCGACTTATATATTACATTTTTCACACTGACAGTCCATAGACAAAATGTATGAATCCTATATATGAATCAAAAATGAAAAAAAAAATGTTATTTGTTTTTTTCATTTTGGTTTTAGAGACAAATCAAAGAAAAGAGTTGTTTTTTCGTTTTTTTATTTTTGGTTCTATATTGAAAAGCTAATGAAGGAATGATACATGGATTGTTCTGTAATGGGTTGTTTTTATTACTATAACTTCTATAACTTGAAAGGTTGGTTCTCGGTCTCTGATTTTATAAAATAAATTTCCCCTAAAGATTTCGACTTATACATGTTTTTTTCTTCTTCATTACACATTTTTTGGTTGGTGCGACTTATGCTACTTATACTTATACGGTATAATTATGTCTTATTTCACACCAGTCTTATTTTTTAGAATTTATTATTACCATTATATTATATTATTTTTTACTCTTTGTTATTATAATATATTGTGATGTGTGAGCTACTGTGTCCAAATTATTTCCCTTGTGGATCAATAAAGTTTGTCTAAGTATAACTTGGTCCAAGAGGGAATCGATGTTGGACGACAGTCATAGTTACTGGCCTAATGTTGCTCCATATGGAGAAGACTGCACTACTACACTAGAAACCACAGGTATGTTGAACGTTATTATGATATTTCAACTTCAGAAACATGTTTTTAATAGAAAATCTCACCTTTTTTCAGTAAACCAATGTGAGCGCTCATCAGGTTCGATGCTGTGGTCCTCTCCATGTTTCTATTGCATTCTATCCACAAAAGTACATCCTCAATATTCCTTCATTGTTGCCCCCATAGGTCCACCTGTATCGGGCTCTGAGTCCTGTTCACGGGGCAAAAGAAGTTTACGGATCCAAAAACGAACACGGATTAGGAGATTATTTTGTTGGGAAGACGTGGGGGCGTTTTCTGGAAGATCAAAAACATTCTTTGCCGCATCCTGAGGGCAAAACAAGCAAAAAAATATCCTGGAAAAGTTCTTCAAAACAAGCTCTGCAAGTTTTCCAAGCTGCTGTGTCCGTCGGGAATTGCACCGTCAACCTGCTCGCTGTTGTTAATCCTCCGTTTAAATCCAAACAGATCCAGCTGATTGAAAACCATGGCGTCTGGGTCGAGAAGCCACGTATCAAGGTTCATGTACAATTATGACTACAGTTGAAATGAAAACAAAATGGATGGAAAAATGACTCTCAATAATCCAGAAACAACAGTTCTTCGCTCCAAAACGTGGAAGAATCGATCCCAGTTCTCCGGTTTTTCCTAAAGGCACTCCAAATTATCCTTGGAAGCACATCTCTTTCCTTCCGTCGTTCATCTATCTATTCATAAATGTTGCCAAAAAAGAGTCAAATTCTCTAAAACAACAAAAAAAGTTTCAGATTTGTCCCAAAAAGTGCCATTTCCTCCACTTTTTTTCTTCATCGCCGACATCTCTTCTTTAAAAATCCAATTTAAAGTGCATGGGTGAGGTAAACTATAACATCATAGCTTTGTGTCTCTTTTTATACGTAATCTTTTTTGTTTTTTTGTTTTTTTTTATAAGAAAAGAAGTCGGTTTTGCCAAGTTCCTCCAGCATTTTCCTGTCTCAAACGGGAACCATTCTTCCTTGCATTTGTTGCATTTGGGACAGCATTCCCTGGACGCTGCTCAAGATCTTGTTCTGGTGCGGCGCGGAGGCGATGCCGATTCGAGCCATGTCCCTGAAAAAACACGAGGAAAAACAGACATAGTTTAGGAGCTTAGGAGTTTAGGACAGAGGACAATGAAAACAAAGAGAAGTATGATGTGTTTTACAGACTTTACACAGAACAGAACTGACATAATCAAACTTAATCCTGGGATCTTTATGGAGGAAAGTTAAACACAGTATCACAGTAACATAACAAGTCCTGAAATTTCCCTTCATAACTTTACTCTAACGTCTAGATTACACTGACAATACACAGAACAGACTCACAATAAGTAGAGACGCACTGATACAATCGGATCATTTCGGATATTGCCACCGATAATTTCATGGGTCGGATATCGTTCCAAGATATCGGTTCAGCTAAGTTTTTGGAGGGAATAATGTCCAAATTAGAGTAATAAGATTTAGTGGTCAAAAATGCCTCTTCTAGTTGTATTTTATTTTTAGAAGCTCTTTGTGTTTGCTGCAGTAGTAGTAGTAGTAGTAGTACTAGTAGAAGTTTTAGTAATAGTAGTAGTAGTAGTAGTAGTAGTAGTAGTAGTAGCAGCAGCAGCAGTAGTAGTAGTAGTATAATGGCAGTAGTTGGAAGTAGTAGTGATTAAAAAGAACAGTAGTTTTTGTGTGTCAGTGTGTGTGTGTCAGTCTGTGTGTGTGTGTGTGTGTGTGTTAGTAATGTTAAGAGTAGCAGTAACAACAGTATTAGTAGTCATCATAGTAGTAGTAGCAGTAGTAGTAGTAGCAGTAGTAGTAGTAGCAGTAGTAGTAGTAGTAGTAGTAGTAGTAGTAGTAGTAGTAGTAGTAACAGTAGTAATAACCTAGCACTCTACTAATGCTCGTACTACTAATATGACGAAGTTGTATTTTATTTTTAGAAGCTCTTTGTGTTTGTGGGAAATAAATGCTATTTTCAGTTTCTGTACTGGTATTGACTGATCATGGATACTCCAGATACTCAGAGCCAAAGTGTCAGTATTGGAACAGAAAAAACGGATCGGTGCAAATTACAGCCGTAACGTTACTGTCTCTTGTGATCTGAGCGAATGGCCTCATCACGCTGTAGGATCTGAAAACCCCACTACCACATGTCCTACTCACTCCTGTGTCATGTGCACCACAGCCTCCGGGCTGGTGTATCCCGCCGCAGTGAAGTTGTCGCTGTATCTCTCCATCCCGATGGCCCTGAGCCAGTCCTCCACAGTCCCAGAGGAGGGAGGGGGCTCTGGGCTGGCCGGCTCCAGCAGAGAGGGGGTGGACCTGCTGAGGGACACAAGGGGACGGGGGGGTTACAGTTAGTGCTGGATTTAGAATTCAGCCATTGTCCTAACAGCAATGATAAACACATGGGCTGACAGAACATGGAAGCAGAAGCAGCAGCAGCAGCAGCAGCAGCAGTAGCAGTAGTGTCAGCAGTTGAAGTGATATAATAACAGTGGTTGAGGTAAAAGGAATAACAGTAGTTTGTGTGTGTGTGTGTGTGTGTGTGTGTGTGTGTGTGTGTGCGTGTGTGCGTGTGTGTGTGTGGTAGTAATGCTAACACAGTAGCAGTAACAAGTGTATTAATAGTCATCACAGTAATAGTAGTAGTAGTAGTAGTAGTAGTAGTAGCAGTAGTAGTAGTAGTAGTAGTAGTTGAAGTAGTTGTAGTAGTAGTAGTAGAAGAAGTTATAGTAGTAGAAGTTGTAGTAGTAGTAGTAGCAGTAGTCATAGTAGAAGTTATAGTGGTAGTAGTAGTGGTAGTAGTAGTAGTAGTAGTAGTAGTAGTAGTAGTAGTAGTAGTAGTAGAAGTTATAGTTGTAGTAGAAGTAGTAGTAGTAGTAGTAGCAGAAGTTATAGTTGTAGAAGTTATAGTAGTAGTACAAGTAGTAGAAGTAGTAGTAGTAGTAGTAGCAGGAGTTATAGTAGTAGAAGTTGTAGTAGTAGTAGCAGTAGTAGTAGAAGTTATAGTAGTAGTAGAAGTAGCAGTAGTAGTAGTAGTAGTAGTAGTAGTAGTAGCAGAAGTTATAGTAGTAGTAGTCGCTGATTGAGTATTAGTGATTGAGGTAAAAGGAATAACAGTAGTTTGTGTGTGTGTTAATAATGTTAAGAGTAGCAGTAACAATAGTATTATAAGAGTCATCATAGTAGTAGTAGTAGTAGTAGTAGTAGTAGTAGTAGTAGTAGTAGTAGTAGTAGTAGTAGTAGTAGAAGAAGTAGTAATAACCAAGCACACTCTACTAATGCTAGTACCACTAATATGTGTAGAATAACTATATTGTTACTTTTAAAAAATCCTCCTGAGTAAAGTTATTTTGTAGTAAAAGTATTTTGTAGCGCAGTACTTTTTCACATTACTGCACAGTTACATGTCTATCTGTGTCTATCTGGTCTGTTTCTTTCCGTCTCGCTGTAAAACGATGGAGGGAGTTGTTATTTCCTCTCATGAAACATTTCATTTCAGTGCGACGGCCTGAGCTCACACAGTAAAAGTCACAGTCCGTGTCATAGCGCAGCAATGATCCGATTTCTTACGCATCTCCTCTACGGAAATGATCTCCACACGGACACAGATCAGCCATGACGACACCAGAGGCAATTGTGTTTTATTATTATTTTTATCTTATGTTTTATTAACGACATTTGATACTTACATGGGGGTGATGACCTTCATTTTTAACCAAGCTATTCACGTTTTCCACTCTAAACGAATCCATTAAAGGTGCACCATGTAACTTTTTTAGTCACCATGCACCGTGCACCATGTAACTTTTTGTCTTGAATGTTCCATTAAACTTGTCTATCTCTATGACGACAGGCCAAGACCAAGTTGTTTGTAGTAAAACAGCAATATTTTAGCATTTGCAACAACTGTAATATTTTTTTTTTCTTTAAAAAAAAATCATATTTATTTGTACATAAACTTACAAACACTTGTTGAGGACAAGTAAACAAAGAACACGCATCACAAGGGGGCATCACAATAGTAAAAAAAACATATTAATTCAATATGAATACAAAAATAAATAAATAAAAAATTAGAGCATTCCATCAAAACAACAGGAATTTGGCAATCACATGGGAGGTTTAACTGTAATTTAATAAATACAAAATAAGTAAGGTTAATGCCATACTGTGGAACATTTCAAGCAAAGTAAAGTATGCATGGAGACAAGGAGATGACAAGCCTTGCATAAAAAAAAAATACTGTAAACTAGCGACTTCAACCTAACCTAACCTAAACCAGGACTAAACCACTGAAATCCAAACCAATGCAAAAATCTATTCCGTGTTGCGTTCTAAAATGTCCCACCAGGAACTCAAAATGTGTAACATAAAGTTCCCCTTGGGTGACACACTTATTTAATCCTTATTTCACAGCCGACATTAACCTCCACACAGTCGGTTGGCCTTTACAGCGCTGTCGAGTCCTTTTTTATATTGTAATATGGTTCTGTAGTTTGGCCTTGGCGCTGACAGGATTACATAGCTCCTCTTCTTACCTCTTATTGCACACACACACACACACACTCACACACACTCACTCACACTCAGAGCAGTCATCCATGAAACATTAAAGGGGAAGTGTGGGCCAGGTTGTGTCTCGCCGTGCTCTGCTGATTCTCTCACTTCAGCACATCTTAAAGTTTAGTTTGTGAGGTCAGCTTAGGTTTGTCACTAAAATAAAAAAGATTTGGAAAAAAGGATGATCACTTTTAAAGGTGTACTTTTTTTTTAGGGGTCCGTCACTTGCTTATTTCTATGGATTCGTCATTGCTCTGCCTAGAATGTTCCACAGTATGACATTACACAGCGCTACCGTATATTTATTCAATGACAGGTGGTTTTATAGTGTAAAAATACCTCAAAAAACAAGAAAGGTTTAACGCCATAGTGTGAAACATTCCAGACAAAGCTATAGCATCTCCATGGAGAAAAGCATTTGACGGAAATTCCACCAGAAGTTACACAATGCACCTTTACTGTACAATATTTTTGACTACATCATTAGAATCTTTTTTTTATTTTTATTTTTTTTATACCTGCACCACATTACTATACACATTACACATACTTTATACATTACTATACTTTAAGTACTTCTTAGCTTAGTTTTTTTTTTTTTTTTCATTTGGCAAAGACTGTATATCAAATGCTTTTGCATTTTTATGAATTCATTGTGGATCTTTTTGTAGATGTTTTTACTACTTATTATCCAGGTATGGGGCTGACCAAAAGAGTGCCCTATTTTTCGGACTATAAGTTTTTTCATGGTTTGGATGGTCCTGCGACTTATACTCAGGTGTGACTTATATATTACATTTTTCACACTGACAGTCCATAGACCAAATATATGAATCAAAAATTAAAAAACAAATTGTTATCTGTTTTTTCATTTTGGTTTTAGAGACAAATAATAAAGAAAAGAGTTATTTTTTCATTTTCTTATTTTTGGTTCTATATTGAAAAACAAACAAACGAATGATACACGGATTGTTCTCTAATGGGTTGTTTTTATTACTATAGAATATATTTCCCCCCCAAAATGCGACTTATACATGTTTTTTTCTTCTTCATTGTGGATTTTTTGGCTGGTGCGACTTATACTCCAAAAAAAAGGTACATTGATTTTGTGGGTGAATTAGCTGCCCTGTTGCTGCCAATTTCACATCAACTGCCATCTTAAAATCTGTCTTAAAATCTGTCTTAAAATCTATCTGACAAACTATCTGCTAATATACCTTGACTACACTGGAACCAAAAACTAAGTCTAAACCAGGACTTAAACTGGGTCTCAAATCCAAATCATGACCAAACAAAGTCTAAACCAGGACAAAACCAGATTTCAAATGTTTTTTTTTGTCTATGTATCTAAACCAGGATTGCACCAGGCTTAAAACAGCTCTCAAACTGGGTCAGCCTTTTCAACATGACTTCAAATCTACCAATCCTGCACTTTTTAAACCACTGGAGAACACCATAAAACTTTCTTTCCTTCAAAAAACACCCAATTTCCTACGCTTGTAAATGCACCGCTCCTGCTAATTACCCCTGGCCTCTAGCAACGGGTCCTTATGCACACACACTTGTTCAGCTCAAACAGACCCTCTCCAGCTCCCGTCCACTTTGTAAACACCGAGCGCGCCCTCTCGTTCACCGTAATGGTATCCAAGCGCGGGGTATGTTTGGTTTGAACACAGCGTCAGCTCGTAATTCTCCTGTCGGCCGTTTCGCCGTCGAGAGTGAACGCCGTACAAGCTTTAGCACGATTCATTATGGGGTCCTTTTGTGACGGTTACAGTGTTTAATAGCGGGTGTAAATACTGGGCTGTCCAAGTAAGTTAAAGACGTAACGGACTAGACTGGAAGAAGTACTGCACGTTACTTTTACTCCAAAAATGATGCTACTTAAGTAAAGATATAAAAAGAAACCGTGAAAAAATATTACAGTTCTACTCCACAAAATGGGGATAACTTCTGTTTCTTTTATTACTAACTTAAAGATGCACTGTGTAACTTTTCTAGTGTGGAATCCATCACCTTCTTGTCTCCATGGAGATGTGACTGCATTGCCTGGAATGTTCCACACTATGATATTAAACATCTATCTTACATTTATTCCGTTGCAAGTTATTTCATTGCAAAGCCTATCTTAAAAAAACAAAAAACAAACTATGAGCAGTGAACTGCCGGTGGTCATCTTATCGTTTCCATGGAGATGTGTGGATAAGTTTAATGCTATACCATGGGCCATTATAAGTCAAGAAATATCTCCATAGAAACAAGTGGCAAACCCTTCACTAGAAAGTTATAGAGAAATTTTATGTACTAAAAAGTAAAAACACAGTGTAGTTTTTCTTGTATTACCACATGACATCACAAGGTGGAACAGAGAGGATTTGTCTGTTAAACATGTGTGAATGAAACAAAACAAAACTCCAAGTATGTTTGCGACAAGGAAACATTAAAACAGGTCAGAAAATATCATAATATAGGCCATTTAAGAGTTGGCTATGTCGTTTTGCAAGTAGAAGTAAATACAAAATACTAAAACCACCCCTTTAACCCGGTTCATATTTACCGTATGGTGGAGTCTGTGGCCCCGGTCCTCTTCAGGGTGCTGGGGTTCCGGATCAGTTTGTCCAGCATGTTCACAATCTGTCCGAACTTGGGCCGGTCGGCTCTCTCCCTCTGCCAGCAGTCCAACATGAGCTGGTGCAGGGCCACGGGGCAGTCCATGGGAGGGGGCAACCTGTAGCCCTCATCTATGGCCTTTATCACCTGCCGAAATATATGGTAGAACAATTGAAATACAATCGCATCGCATTTCAGAACCTGTTTCTACAGATTTATAGGTGCATTGTGTAATCTTTGTGTAATTACTGAGCTATAAAACCACCTCTAATTGAATAAACGTAAAGCTGTTTAATGTCATACTGTGGAACATTAGAGGCAGAGGAGTGACATCTCCATAGAAACAAGCAGGCGATGAACCCACAACCAAAAGGTTAACAGTTTTATGCAGAATAAGACAGGATATTTTGCTGTTTGTGGAGGAAAATTGCAGCCTTTGCAATTTGCGTTCATTCAAATTGCGATTTCGGTTAGATTGTGATTGTGATTAAAGCCGCACTGTGTGACTTGTCTTGTGAAGGGGCTGTCGCCTGCCTGTCTCCATGCAGATGTGTCTAGAATGTTCCAGAGAATGACCCTAAGCTTAAGAATCTCCATGGAGACTTGTAAGGGAAATTACAGTCTAGATTTGTGGAGAGGCGAAGAATTCATGTTTTGAGCAATACATAACACCTTTAGTTGAATAAATACAAGACAGATTAGTTTAATGTCATGCTGTGGGCAATTTAATCTCCATGGCGACAAACAGGTTGCAGACCCTAGCCAGAAAATGACACAGTGCACCTTTAAAAATGTCTCTGAGTGTCCAAAAAAGCGATATATCCAGTAAATCTGAGGCTTTTTTTTTTAAATTAATTTTGCAGCCCTAATGAATACCGAAAAACAAAATTAAAGTGATCTTACATCTTGGTTGCTCATGTCCCAGTACGGCCTCTCTCCGTATGACATCACCTCCCACATGACGATGCCGTAGCTCCACACGTCGCTCGCCGAGGTGAACTTCCTGTACGCAATGGCCTCCGGAGCAGTCCAGCGGATCGGGATCTTTCCTCCCTGGGATAGGAGAGGAGAAGGTGTTAATGAAAGCAGAGAGGTGAGAGGACAGGACCACGGACAGTTACAGGGAGGATTCAGATTCTACAATGCCACACTCGTAGGGGGGCAGATTTCCCTACTGATTACACTTTATCACGAAATATACAAAACACAAATGTACAACTCTTGACCTTGATCATTTCTATTGTTCACTCGACCCCAAATCGCACTGTGGCGCAACAAAACTCTTATGAGGTAATCTGTCATCTTTGCGGAGGTCCTGTCCACATTCAAAAGATATCACATTATGATTGTTTAAATTGTGTTATTGCCATGACAATAGAGGACTGTTGCCGTGCCAAATCCTGCAAAGCAGCAAGGAATTTTTATGCCTGAAGCCCCTGAATGCAGCAGTGTGAAGAAAACTGGCAGTATTTGAGTTAAATATTCTAGATTTAATTCAAGTTCCACTATACAGTCATCTATATTTTAGTTATTCCATTAGTTACTCCAGTTTTGTGTTTTGGGTCTAAAAAATAAAACAGCTGGTCTGGTTTGCGTGTTACACTTCACACACTGCACCATTTCCACTCCAAACTGATGGCCGTGATATTGAAGGTCCTAAAATTCTTATGAAATGAATATTTTAAAAAAACATTTGAATAACTGTGACATCTCGAATCTCAATTACAGATTTGAAAATATACCCAGTACATTTTACTCTCTACTTGAATTTCCCTTGGGATCAATAAAGTATCTCTCTCTCTTTCTCCCTCTCTCTCTCCCTCCATCATTCTCTCTTTCTCCCTCTCTCTCTCCTCTCTCTCCCTTTCTCTCTGTCCCCTCTCTCCTGCTTTCTCTCTCTCTCTTCTCTGTCTCCGTCCTTCATTCTTTTTTCTCTTTTTTCTTTCTTTTCTTCAACCCCTCTCTTTGTCTCTCTGTCCCTCTTTCTGTATCCCTCTTTCTGCCTGTCTCCCTCCCTCATTCTCTCTCTGTCCCTTTCTCCCCCCTCTCTCATGCTCTCTCTTCTTCTCTCTCTCCCTCCCTCACTCTTTCTTTGTCTTTCTTTCTCCCTTCTCTTTGTCTCTCTCCCCCGCTCTCTCTGTATCACTCTCTCTCTGCCCTCTTTCTCTCTGTCTCTCTCTCTCTCTCCCTTATTCTCCCTCCTCTCTCATGCTCTATCTCCTTCTATCTCTTCCTCCCTCCCTCATTCTTTCTCTGTCCCTTTCTCCCCTCTCTCTTACACGCTCTCTCTTCTTCTCTCTCTTTCTCTCTCTCTCCCTCCCTCATTCTCTTTGTCTTTCTTTCTCCCTTCTCTTTGTCTCTCTCCCCCTCTCTCTGTATCACTCTCTCTGTCCCTCTTTGTCTCTGTCCCTTTTTCTCCCCCCTCTCTCATACTCTATCTCCTTCTATCTCTCTCTCTTTCCCCTCTTCCCCGTCTCACTCTCTCACCCGTGTAGTGTATGCCGCCTCGGGGTCGTCCTCCAGCACTCGGGACATTCCGAAGTCGGACACTTTGCACACCAGGTTACTGTTCACCAGGATGTTTCTGGCAGCGACGTCCCGGTGCACGTAGCTCATGTCAGACAGATACTTCATCCCAGAGGCGATGCCGCGCAGAATCCCCACCAGCTGGATCACCGTGAAGCGCCCGTCGTTTTTCTACAACGACAAATGTTTAGAAAAGTTATCAGAAAGGTCATAGAGACATGCATTTTGGTGTGCAATGTCCATGTTCTCTGAAGGGTCTGAAGGGAATATGCTAAACTGTCTAACATGCAAAAATGTGGAGTTTTCTAAGCCTGTATGGATTGTTGTTATAAATAAACATAAATTAGGGGTGGGACTTGATTTAAAAAAAGAATCGAATTAATTTACAGGCTTTGTAATTAATTCATCTCAATTAATCACATAACAATATTTGCCCCCAAAGCAACATTTATCTTATGTAAATGAGTTTTAGTGGACTCATTTTCTTCCTGAAGCCCAACATGTGTTGGAGTTTGGGCGCTGACACCTCTCGTTTGTACTTGGACCAGAACTGCTCCCGCCAACAGCTCCAGCAGGTTCTGTGCTGCTGTCACGTGTTTTGTATATGGTGTCGTAGGGTTGAGGTGTTTCAGTGATCTGCAAACTCTTTTCTGCACAGTTTGCAATAAACGACACGTTTGTCGATTCTTGCATTGGGTATTTTTTTTGATAGAAATTTACCGTCCAGCAGACCCAGAGCTTTTATGCCATGCTTGGAATATACATTTATATGACATAATCCGAACTACGACATGTACCACTGACATATGTTCCATGCTGTTTGGCGCAAACTGCGATAAAATGCATTAATATTTTTGATACATTAATTTATTTGTAATTAATTAATCGTAATTGTGTTAAAGTCTCACCTCTAATGTAAATACAAATTTAATGCCATAAAATCCAGGTAAAGCAATCACTTCTCCATGGAGACAGCAGGTGGTGAACCCTCCGTCACAAAAGTTACACAGTACATCTTTAATACAGATTGTCACATCATTAGGCCTGATTAATTCTGATTCATATAACAGTTTTCACGTTATTTAAAATGTATTCATCTTTACTTAACAGATGAAGCCACTAAAGTTATTTTTTCCAACTAAATGAAAAGTTGTTGGTTTGAACCAGTTGCTGACATTACTACCTGCTGTTGTTGTGTCATTTGAGCAAGCCTACACTTCACTTTTGATCACTGCATATTTGTATAAGATGCAATTCAACTTATTCATAACACAATTTCACATTTCAAAACTTGGATACAGAGGAAAATGCAATGAAGATTTTCAGTGATAACCTGCACAGATTCCTCATTGGGATAGATAAAGATAAGTCTAGTGTTTTGTAAATAAAAGACTGTAACATGAGAAGTTTACATTTTAAACAGATAAGATCAGATCTGCTCACACACACACACACACACACACACACACCCTCACACGCACACACACACACACACACACACACACACCCTCACACGCACACACACACACGAGAGAGAGAAACATATGACTCACCCTCAGGAAGGCATCCAAGGATCCATTCTCCATGTACTCTGTGATAATCATGACCGGTTTACCTAAAGAGAAAGATAGAAGGAGAGAAGGAGGGAAGAGAGAGAGAAAGGGAGAGAGCGTGCGTGTGTGTGAGGGAAAGAGAAAGGGTAGGAGCGAGGGGAAGAGAAGAAAGAGGAAAAGAGCGATTGAGAGAAAGATTGAAAAAGAGCGAAAAGGACAGTGGGAGGGATGGAGTAACAGACAGACAGAAAGCGAGAGACAGAGAGAGAGAAGGAGGGCAGGAGAGATGGAAGGAGGGAGAGGGAGGGATAAAGAGGAGAGGAGTGAGGGATGAAGAAAAGAGAAAGTGTGATAAGAGGGAAGTGAGAGAAGGAGTAGGAGCGAAAGGAAGTGAGAGAGAGAGAGAGAAAGGGTGGGAGAGAAGGAGGTAGAGAAGGGAAGAGAAGACAGGGGGAGAGAGAGGGGAGGAGGATGTAAGAGAGGGAGGTAGAGAGGAGAAGAGAAGAAAGGTAAAAACGCAATTGAGAGAAAAAAGGACAGAGAGAGGGACAGAGAAAGCAAGAGAGAAGGAAGGCAGGAGAGAAGGAAGAAGAGAGAGAGGGATAAAGAGGAAAGGAAAGGGAAGGAGAAGGGAGAAAGTGGGATAGGTGGGAGATGAGAGAAAGAGAGGGGGTAAGAGGAAGTGAGAGTTGTAGAGGAAGAAAGGGAGGGACAAAAGAGTGGTAGAGAGAAAGAGCGAGGCGAAGAAATTGGAGTATGAGAGAGTAAAATAGGAGAAAGAGAGAGGAAATAGATGGGGGAGAGCAAAAAGAGGGAGAGAAGGGGCAAAAGAAAGAGAGAAAGAAAGAGGAGATGATTATTGAGGTAAACCATGCAGATCAGCTCCTGTTACAGCGGCACAGGGGCCTCTCTCAGGGGACCTCAGCTCTGTCCCTTTGTGATTCAATTATCTGAATGTTGCCCTTGCACCTATGGCGTATTTTATTCCACTGGCACAAATTACTAAATAAAAAAACTGACACAAGCCTTACATTTATATAACCAACATTTGTGCTTTAATATATGCGTTTCCAAAATATTTCCCGGAATCATCTCTTCTCTCTCTCTTTTCATGTCACTTAGTCCTTTTGCCCTCCGTCTCCTCTGGCAGCTCTGTGCATCTGTCACTCTCTGGCTTGTTCCTCTCCACTGCTCCCTCCCTCTCTCCCCTGACACCTATCCCCTCTCTCCATCTCTCTCTCTATCTCTCCTTCTGTCTCTGGCGTCTTTATCGGTGCTGGGACGGGCTGCAGGTTGTGGGTGGACTGTTCCTGGTGGGTCCTGTTTGTCTGTGTCTCAGAGGAGAGCAAAATGTGTCGGAGGTTTTTTCTCTCTCCCTGAAGCACGAGCAAGCTCATGGACCCGGGCATGGCTGATGATGCCCGGGACATGGCAGAGAGGACCCGGGACATGGCTGAGGTGACCCGGGCATGGCTCATGTGCCCGGACATGGCTGATGATGCCCGGACATGGCTCATGTGCCCGGACATGGCTCATGTGCCCGGACATGGCTCATGTGCCCGGGCATGCCTGAGGGGGTTCAGTGGAGTTGAGGTAAAGCACATTTAGCTCATGGGTTCTGAGTGCTTTTGCATCTAGAGTAACTGGGAAAAAATAGAGCCTCGTATTTGGAGGTGTATATCTCATGCCTGTGCCCGTGCCAGGAGGCTGTCAGTCTGCCTGCGCCCCAGTGACTGGCACCAGGTTCATTCTGGGGCCCAAAAAGAGGAAGTGCCATTGGATTTGGGGCCGTCTCTGTCGGCCATCTTTGTTCTCTTTGTGGAGTGCCACTGCCCTGGGCGCTGTTTGATTGACAGCTCCCCAGTCCACACAGAGGAGCACCTGACCTGCGACCCCAAACCCTCGCCTCCGCAGCCCCGCCCCCTTCCTCCCCCTCCATTTGCATGCTAATGCTATGCTAACGCCTGTTTACTGAATACAGCCTGTGCCTTTGGCAGTGAACTCTGGGCGCGGGCCCCACAGAGGGCCGATTATCAGCTGCCAACAACACGCGGGGAGGGCGCGCACCAGGGGGCAGTGTGGGGCCCTCACTTCTACAAACAAAGATCTGCTCTTTAAAAACAGATCCGTCTGAAATTAGCTAAGTTCTGGTCTTTGTAAAATGCTCTTAAACATGCTGCATTTGAGTTTTAATGAAGGCCCATTTGAATTAGCACAGCTAAAGCCGCACTTCCATCCCACTTTAAGATGGTGGATTAGAGCCAGTCTCTGCATGAGAGATGTCTGCACATTTATGTATTTTACTGCCTGTTTAGAGTCCCTCCATAATTAATAAGGGCTAATTGGCCCAGTTGGACATGCCAGCACACTGAGGCCAGATGGAGAGCTCCTTTTAACTTGATTGTAATGGACAGAGCAGAGCAGTTCAAATAATGTGTTTTTAATAGATTCCTGTGACACAGTGGAGTGTGAAGGACTCATTTACACAAACCTGTGTCAGTCTCACGTCCTCACTGAAGCTCCAGTCTCATTCTACTGTTCATTTAGCACCAGGCACATTAGGCCATGGGCTCACTATATTAACACACATTCTGTTCTAAAACATCTCAGTTTAGTAAGAGGCTATCTTCCCATTAAAACTGGAATGACAAACGACAGACAAACGACAGACAAACCATATACCAATGCTAATTCTGCAGAAAAATGCAATATTTGTTTGTTCTGTCACTCATCTCCACCAGCTTGTCCATCCGCTCGGTCTCTGTTCACACCTCCTCTGCTCTAGCCCTCCTTCCCTCATCCTCTCTTCCTCCTTTGCTTCTGTCTGCTCCTCTCCTTTTTCCTCCCTTGCCCATGTCTGCTCCTGTCTGCTCCTGTCTGCTCCTGTCTGCTCCTGTCTGCATGTGGTCTGGAGGTCATGCTGGAGCAGGGCTGTGAGCTCAGATAACGTCGTATCACTGGCCTCTTCTCAGGCCTCTCTGTGCTTCTGCTGATGCTGTAGCAGGGAGACAGTGATATCTAAATTGCGAGATAGGGCCAGCCTGTTGCGTCATGACAGATTAAGACACCCCATCCATCAGCAATTTCACAAAGACAAGCAATCAGCAAGATACAGATGTTGACGTGCGCTAAAGAGGGACGAAAATGGGAAAATGCACAACTGAATTTAAGGCCAAAATGTCACATTTTTCACATTAAGTTTTTCTAAGTTAAGGAGAGGAGCACTGGTCTCAGATGATATGTTGTATACATTGGCATTAAGTTTGTAGATATATATGTAAAATAATTAAATGAAATTGTAATATATTTTCAAAATAAACCTTACAATTGATGGGAAACAATTTATCTGTCATATTTTGCATCACTGACAAACAAAAAATTCCTAAATAGGCATTAGTACATCTCAGGGATTTTGCATTTGTGCAGTTATAAATAAGTTAAATAACTCAACTATTATGACTATTTTATGTTCAAATCCTCAAAGTATCCACCCTTTGCTTTGTTGGCGGTGCTGCAAACCTTTGACCTTCTCTCGATAATCTTCTTAAAATGGTTTTCACTTCATAGACTCAAGAAATGTCAAAAGTGCAAAGCAGTGATCAAAACAAATGGTGGCTATAGTTTTTAGATGTTTTTAGTTCATGTTTTCTTTACTACAATTCAGATAATCATGGAAATCAAGATGAAAAATACATGAAAAAGTGTGTAAAAACTTTCGACAGACAATTGCAAACTACATAAAAATGAACAGGTGGTCTACTTGTGTTTCTAAGTTAAAAAAGACTTGTTTCCCGTGTAAATGCAGCAGTTTTCAGATCCAAGGGGAGTCAGAGGAGCAGATTTGAGCACTATAATACTTGCTGAGCATATACGCAGCAGTAGACTCGTGGATAGAGAGTGGGATAGAGAGGGATAGGGTATCACTGCTAACCCCAAACACATTTACACATGACACTATGATGAATGACTCTCTCAGTGGGCTCTGGGCTTGTTCCTCCATTAGAAGCCCCCCTCCCAAGCCAAGCTAACCCCTCCGTCTTTTACCCCTACTGCCCCTCCTTTACCCCTGCTACTCCATCTGGACATCCCACCTGGGGATAGCCCATAGCACCAGGGTGTGGGAACAGATACCCTGGGACAGAGTGGTCAGAGGAGATAGGGCCATGCATTAAACTATGTGGTAACTGTATGTACCCTTGGACAAAGTCGCCCAAATGAAAGCTTGTGATTTATAGAGCGTATAAGTAGAAACATATTTGTCTTTTTGTCATTGTGGGAGGGTATATGAGCTTTGTCTGTGGATTTTTAAGTAGAATTCAACCTTCGTGCGGGATGTTTTTGTTCGTTAACTTTGCCAATGTAGGGATATTCATGCTGAAGGTGCAATGTGTGTGTGTCTATGGCGGAATGTTCAGCGGTTTTCATGGCGACATAATGCACACGTTAGCAAAAACAAGGGCCCGACCAATATATCGGTTGGCCAATATTATTGGCCAATATGGGCTATTGGCCATAATCTTGTCATTATGGGCCGATATTCCACGTGAATATGGTTTACCTTGTTATAAATCGTAGACTCTCTATATTCTGCCCATTTAATCCAATTTATAGACAGATAAATAGCCTAATATGTGGCTCCACATCAGTGTTTATCTGTGGAGTCATTTGTCTGTGTCCATCCTGCCCCTGAATGCATCGTCATGTGCACTTGTTTACACTCGCAGCCATAGATCCATGTGCACAACACTGAAATTATATTATTTTTACGGACGATCAGTTTGAGTCTGGATTAAAAGGACAGTTCTTAGTGCAGACTTGTGATCTGAGAGGAGCCTGTGTGAGGCTGAGTGTTGAAATGTGTCGGTTTTGAAGCTCGTTTTGGTTCTTTCTCATTGGTTAGCGATTAGCTGCTGTAGCTCCCACACATAAACAGGCTGTTTTCTCTTTTATTAGCGACTGTAAAGTGACTATAGTGGCCGTATATATGTTACTGGACACGCACTGATATGTAAATGAGCTGTGAATAGAAGTGTGAATTATCGGCATTTAGCATATCATTAATTACCGCAGCGCGCACATATTTACTGCTAAAAGCAGTAAATATGTAAAATATTAAAATAGCGGTAGTTTACTTACAGCACTTTCTTTACTGGCTAGAATATCATACAAAAATGTCATTAGGCCGACCTACTGTCTTTAAATATGACGTAAAGAGGCACAATAATAATAATAAATGTCACCTAAATAAACCCAATTGAAAATCCAATAGAGCCAAACTTACAAACAATTGAAGATTTACAGTGATTTTTTACATCATAAATTTTATCGGTATCAAATCAGCCGCAACAAAATCCATATCGGTCGGGCCCTCGCAAAAACAGCCCAAAAAGTTTCACAATCGTCTGAAAACTCACGAAAAAATGTAAAAAACACAATTAAAATCTAAACTTAAGGAACAGAGCGTCAGACAGAGCAGTGCCTCCAGTTGCGTGTGTGTGTTTAGGTAACGTACATTTGGTGACCACACCCTCCAGGTGGATGATGTTGGGGTGGTCGAACTGGCCCATGATGCTGGCCTCAGACAGGAAGTCCCGCCTCTGCTTGTCGGTGTATCCTGCTTTGAGAGTTTTGATGGCCACGCAGATCTCCCTCTTCCCCGGCATCTTCAGTCGACCGCTGCACACCTCGCCAAATTCACCTGCAAAATGACAAGTGCCACGGCAACATAAAGGTTTGGGTTGTGCTTCTTCCAACTGTACACTCTTTGGTTTTAGTTTAAAGGTGCACTGTGTCACTTTTTCAATCACGTGCTTGTCTCTGTGGACATAGTATTACTTTGTCTACACTGTTCAAGTACAGCAAGTTACAGAGTCCTTTCACTTTTAAAACTGGGTCAGATTTAGTCCAGTTTTAGTCCTGATCTTTGTCTGGGTTCATGGCATTGTAGTCCTGGTTTAGTCCACATGGTTTAGTCCACATTAGTCACCTGGACTAGACCAGGACTTAACCAAGACTAGAACGGGACTACACCAAGACGAAAAATGGACAAAAATAAGTATAAATCAGAAGTCAAAACAAGGCTAGTTTAGATCTGGATTAGACCTGTTGTAGTGCCAAGATTGGATCTGCTTGAGACTTTAATTAAGTCCTTTTTTGGTCCAGTTTTAGTTTTGGTTTCAGACTTTTTAAGTACTGGTTTAGTCCTGGTGTAGCACAAGGTCAGATATGGTTGAATGTTGTCTTGAATGAATACTTTAGTCTCGACTTAGCCCTGGGTTTGGATCCAGTTTAGTCATGGTTTAGTGCTGGTTTAGTTCTGGTTTAGTCCTGGTTTACTCATGTTTTAGTCCTGTTTTAGGTCAGACCTGGTTCAGCCCTGGTTCATTCCTGCTTTAAACCCATTATAGCTCTTTCAACCTGGTTTAGAATCGTCCCATTTGACTCTTAGACGGTTCTTCCAATGGCTGCTATATACATTTTACCTTAAACCACAAACCACCATCTCGTCTCTAAATTAAATCAGGTAGAGTGTTTTGTCTCGTGGGTTGATGGGAGGGCATTGATCAGCTCTGGAGTCTGACCCCGCCTCTCGCTTGCCCACTGCCCACTGGAGCGGTGAACGAGGGGAAATGGCTATTGATCCTTCTCTGTATTATTCTGTCACAGGCTCGCGGACCTCAAACAAATACAGATTTAGCTACACTATATATTTTTTTAACTCACTGACCTATGGAGAGAAGCACTAACTGTAACTGTCGAGGAAAAGGATCGACAGCGCAAACTTGCTGCATTTTTCATGTTTATAAGGATCCTGTATTGATTTCAGCTGTTTTCTCCATTTCCTGAGATAGATTTTGAACACATATGTAAATGAATATGGTAGGTCATTATTGCCAAATGAGCAAATGTAGTTTCTGTTTTGATCATCTCCATTGAGACAAGCAAAACAGCACCAGAAAAGGACTAAAACAGCAAGTGGAAAATGTCCATACATCTTGTCTTCATAATACTGTCTTCTGTATGTTTTTTTTTTATTAGACAATGATTACTTAGATACAGTGGTGGAATGTACAAGTACAAGTAGTAAAGTACTGTACTTAAGTCTTAAGTACAGTTTTCAGCAAAAGGCTAAAGTTTCATTTTTAACACGTGTAGTTTGAGTAAATAAAAATGTGCAAATAAAAACAGCTGGAAAAAAACATTCAGTTGTTCCTGTTGAACAAAATTCCGCACAAATCTTTATCAAAATCACATTTGAAGCTTTATCAGATCTCAAAATCTGCGCAAAATACTTTTACTTTTATTCTTTAGGTACACTTACAATGCTTTTACTTTACTAGATTTTTTCATGTCTTTTACATGAAAAAGTAACAAATTGAGTACTTCTTCCACCACTGCTTGGATATTAAAGGTCATATATCACATAAAATTGACTGGTGTGACTTTGGTGTGAACTTTACACATTAAAAAGTTGTTACTTCCTCAAAAATTTACCTGGAGTTGTGCTTCGTTTCAGAACATGTTTTAGTATTGTTTTATTATTAGTCTGTTTACATCTCCAAAGCTCAAAATGCTCGGTTCCACCTTGTGATGTCATGAAATGGTAGTTCTCACGTTAAACTTTTACCTTTAGTTCAGTAGAGATGATAAATGGTCACATCTTTATATAGCGCTTTTCCACCTTCAAGGCACTCAAAGCGCTTTACAACAAGGAACCACTCCTCCATTCACCAGTGTAGGCAGACACGAGGAGCAAGGGGGGTTAAGTGTCTTGCCCAAGGACACAACGACAGCATTCATCTGTGGGAGCTGGAATCAACCTGTGGGTCAGTGGGTCTCAGCCAATGATGTTTATGTCAAGAGCGGGATTCGAACCGCCGACCTTCAGATCAGTGGACAAACGCTCTTATCAACTGAGCTACTGTCGCACTAGAGCAGTGTTTCCCAAACTTTTTTTCTGGTGACCCACATTTTAAAAGTCACAAACTTTTGTGACCCAAATCAGTAGTTCTTATATGTTAATAAAAAAAATAGACGTATTGAACAGTAAAGTGGATATTTTATTGTTTAATTATCTATCAACTAAACAAAATTATTTCTGAATTTCTTTTCAAGCAGGCCTATTTATATTATACACTATTATATTTTCATTTAAGTAACAAATTACACATGCTCCCTTTGCAGCATGAAATGTATTCTTTTTTCCTTTTAAACATTCAATTGAACCAGCAATAAAGTTTAAAAAAATAATAATAATAAAAGTTGTTCAGTAAAATAATCCAAACCAGCAATAATCCAAAAGCAGAACAATAATCAAATAGCAGACCTCTTGGGATATAAACTCTATTCATCTTTTCGAATGAATCAGCAGTAAGATTTAAAAAATAACAGTAATAATTATATCAACATAACGAGGCCTAACGAGATTGAATGGCCTGATTACTCAGCTAGTGAGATGGGTGGGCCTGTCTGCGCTTCTGTAGCGCGTTCCAGTCCGGGTGCAGGAGGAGAGCGCAACATATCAGCAGATGCGTTCAGTCGGTTCCTGTGCTTTGTCTTTGTTTTTGTGAGCACCGAAAATCCCAGTTCACACATGTAGGTTGTGGTGAATGGGATGAGGATTGAAATGCTGGCCCCACTGAGGACAGGGTATTCCGCCGAAACCCCAATCCAAAATGACGACAAAGTCTTTGCAGATTCATGCCGCTTTTTCAGCGTGCCATCACAGCTGAGCTGCAACAATTCCGCGTAAGCTCGTTGTTGTTAAATCGATTCAAGCACGCATTTTCGGTCATGGCGACATTCAATATCCCCTGGTTGTAATTAACGTTTTTTTTTACTTTGCAGAAATAGGTGGTGTAGTTTTAATGTGGCAGTTGTTTTTTATTTAGGGCCTAGATACAGACATGCGGATGAGCGTGAACCATGCCAAGCGACCCAAAAAAAATCTTCTGCGACCCACGTAAGGGTCGCGACCCAGTCTTTAGGAAACAATGCACTAGAGATTGTCAGTTCCAGGTCTGAAATCATCCATATGATTCTAGTGAAGGTGTAGAGTGGAGTTTAAAAGGTGTAGGTGGAGTTTAAAAACATAGTGGAGCACTTCCTGTATTACCACATGACATCACAAGGTGGAACACAGTGTTTTCAGTGTTTGAGACATGAACACACCCCAAATATGCAGGGTTTGTGTGTTAAACGTGTGAATGAAACAAAACCCAACTCCAGGCATGTTTGTGATGAGAAAACATTCTAACATAGATATAGCGTAAAATTGTACAGCGTGAATGGTCCTCACCAATGCCGATGACCTTCTCGATCTTGATGCACGATGCGTCGATCTCTTTGGCGAACTCCCTCACGGCCTGGTTCGGATCCTCGTAGGTGAACGGGTCCACGTAGATTCTCACGCCTGTAAAATGAGAATTATTTAAAACAAAGCAGGAACTACGGGACGAAAAATAAATGCAGTAAAAGAAACGAAAAAGAAATGAAACATGGAGGTTAATGTATTCCAGAGAGCGCTCCATCTGTTGTGGATTTCCTTTCTTCTCTCTCCGTCAGAGTGGGCTCGTTAGGCGACATTTTGTGGGATGGAAAAGCAGCGGTGATGACCTGATAATGAGCTGTACGAAGCATGTTTGTGTACAAAAACATTCACTTCAAAATACTTGTTTCTTTGTTGACTTTGAGTTTTATGGGAGTAATTTGCGGTCTATGAGAGAAAAAAAACTTGTGATCCTAGCTGATAATGAAAGCTCACCACATTTCTGCAGTGATGTCAGTTTATGTTGTATTGTACTTGTAACTGATAGAGAACAGTGTAAGTCATTATATCCATATGTTGTGATATTAAAGGCACTATGTGTAACTTTCTGGAGGTTGTATTTCACTTGCTTGATTCCATTGAAATGTTAAAACCACACTTTGAAACATTCTCCATGGAGATAGAGCATAGAGCGTATGATGAGGCTCCCGATGCCACGGTTACAGGAGAGAATCTGAAGCCGAGCTCCATATTTGGAAATCCGACCGCAAGTATCATAGCAACCACAAGAGCCAATCATGAGTGAGGTCATTAAATGTGCCTGTCTGACTCATGGCAGAGCTGCGATACTCTGCACCATTCTGCACGGACCGCTGTATTTCAGTGATTCTTGAGAATAATAAGGTAACTTTTAGCTTTTATCATCAAACTTTAAATAGTAAGTTATAAGTCATTGATTTATGTTGTATATTCTGTTATGTTCGAACTATAGAGTCGGCAATTTAACGAAATTCACTTTACTTTATGCTAGTTAAATGATGCTAGTTAACATTCTATGAACGTTAGCTATTGTAATTGAGATATTTTGTGATTTTATTTCAGAAATAGTCAGTCGGGGCAGGAAAGCGGGAAGGGAACTTACTTAGCGAAACACACAAGCTGTCAATCAAACCTGTTGCTAATGCTAGGCGGCAGCGACCTCGGGGAATGAAGGCGTCTGATTGGTCCATTATTTATGCTCATATCTTGATTTAGGAACAAGATAGAGAAATGAAAAATTCAGGATCATGTAGAGCGGGTTCGTACATTGTTTTATGTCATAATGTGGGCACAGCAGTAGACAAGGGGGACAAAAGGGACCCTCCTTCTTATTTATTTACATTAGAGGGGGGCCCATGTGAGGGTTCTTGCTCCAGGCCCTCAAATTTCTGTCGACGGCCCTGTTATGGGGGATTATTATAGCTAAAGGAACAATATTTCTACGGAAACGAAAGAGCCATTTCCAGGCCAGGTAAATGTCAGGTTGGAGATAAAAGCCTGCTCAGATTAAGGAAGCATGTTTTTTCATGACTTTTCAGTGCAATAAACAAAACAAAACACAAAACATGCTGAAAAGTTACACGCTGTGACTAAGAGGTAAAAAGTTAAAGTGAAATACTATGAAACACACTGCATTTTTAAAAATAGTTTTGGCCATTGGTTTTACTATAAGTTTATACTGTATTTCTGTTACTTTTAGACTTAGATGAATTTTATTGATCCACAAAGGAAATGATTTGGACGCAGTAGCTCACACATCAAAACAAAGAGCAAAAATATGAATGTTAAACCAAAAGAAATTCAACATTCAACTTCCATTAAATAAATAAAACAGATATAATAGATGGATGGATATATAGTTGGCCAAAGAGGCTTACCTTGGTGCAGGTGCTTCTCCTCGTCTGCGTCCTGTTTAGCTTTGCTGTATTTACTCCTTCTGGGGACAAATAGACGTTGTCAGAGGGAGAACCACACCACAATCATCTAAATATTCCTGAGACAATTCACAAACATTCCAGCTCAACAACAGCCACAAGAAATGATGAAGAAATTCTAATCAGGGTGAAACCAAATCAGAACCAAACCAAAGGTGCATTGTGTAACTTTTTTTTGGGGGGTTGTCTCCTGCTTGTTTCTATGGATATGTCGATGCGCTGCCTGGAATGTTCCACAGTATGACATTAAATTTCAGTTCAGTTCATCTTTATTCCGACTCATGGTCCATTTTTAAAACATGCAAGGACAGTGACAATACAAAACAGGCATTTATGTTTTTAAAAGACCACAACAGCGTCTCCACATTTATTGTATTGCACTGAATCTCATATTTGTGACTGACATTATTATTTCATTGTTCGATTTGTTGAGCCTGCAAATAAAAATGTATATTAAAGTTCTTAGTAGAGCTTGCAACATGTTCACTCATGCAGTAACAAACATCTCAGTTACAACTGTAAACAGTTCTGCCTTACAGTTATTAAATTACAGTTGGTTTTACTGCTCAAAAATACCTAGAAAAACAGGTATTCTGACTGTGAGCGGCATCTCCTCTCCACAGATCTGACCTGTAACATGGCCTGGTTTGGTCTCCATGGAGATAGAAAGGTTTATTGCCATACTGTGAAACATTCCCGACTAAGCAATAACATTTCCACAGAGAAAAGCATTTGATGGACCTTCCACCATAAAAGTTACACAATGCACCTTTAAGGTTAAAATTTAATAAATCTAAATCTAATAATAAACCATTTATCCTCCACAAACCAGAAGGAGACATTTTAAAACAGTAAAAATCTCACACACCTCCTATAAAGGTGAATTGTGTAACTTTACACTAGGGGGTGTTCTTGTTTCTATGGATACGTTGTTTCACTGCCTAGAATGTTCCACAGTATGACATTAAAAAGCTCTAAATTACGGGTGGTTTTACCGCTCAAAAATACCCAGAAAAACAGGCATTCTGACTGTGAGCACCGTTGCCTTTTCACAGATCTGACCTGTAACGTGGCCTAGTTTGGTCTCAGTGCAGATAGAAAGGTTTAAAGCCATACTGTGAAACATTCCAGACTAAGCAATAACATTTCCACGGAGAAAAGCATTTGAAACTGAATCAGAAAGGTTTTTATTGCGATATGAGTGATGAGGTTCACAACATTAGGAATTTGCTAAACATGCAATAAATAAAATTGAATAAAATAAAGTAGAAAACTATAATATAACACAAAAATGTACTAAATTAAAAGAATATAGGGGCCGTCCACCAGAAAAGTGACACAGTGCAGCTTTAGCACCACTTTTTCGAGATTTCTGAAGGGCATTCTGCATACGCCAATAAAACACCGAAACATCCCCTAAGCTCCGAGGCTCCTTTTGAATCCTGGAGAAGATGGAGCTAAATCCCCCCATCAGCCCGACACCTGTGCCCAGGAGAGAGCGCCGGGCCCGGGGAGAGAGTGACCAGATGTGGGGGGGGACAATGAGACGGGCCCCGGAGCCTCCGCCGTAATGATGCGACATGATTACATCCACGCCCACCTCCGCCAAACAATGAGAGCGAAATGTACAGAGCGCATAGGAAACAGCCACCTGCTACGGAGAGAGGGGGATGGAATGAGAGAGGGAAAGAGGAAGAGAAAGAGAGAGGGGGAAGGAAGGACAGAACAAGAGAGAGGAAGAGAAGGAGAGGGGGAAAGGAGGATGGAACAAGAAAGAGAAAAAGAGGGAGAGGGGGAAGGGAGGATGGAACAAGAAAGAGAAAAAGAGGGAGAGGGGGAAGGGAGGACGAACGAGAGAGAAAGAGAAAGAGAGAGGGAGAGGGGGAAGGAAGGAACGAGAGAGAAAGAGAGAGGACGGAACGAGAGAGAGAAACAGAAAGAGAGAGAGGAAACGCGAGAGAGAAAGAGAGAAGGAGAGAAGGAGAAGGGAGGAAGGAACAAGAGAGAGAAAGAGAGAGGGAGAAGGAAAGACAGAATGAGAGAGAGAAAGAGAGAGAGGAGGAAGGAAGGACGGACGGAATGAGAAAGAGAGGGAGAAGGAAATGAGAGAAAAGCTAGGGAGATTGGAGCAGGAGTTGCGGGGGCATTAGGGAAAGATTGAAGGCAAAAAGAGAGAGAAAAAGAGAAGTGAAGAGAGGGAGAGAGAGAGGGGGGTAGACAAAATGAGAGAAAGATAGGCGGGATGGAGAGAGAGATGGGGGTGTAATGGAGGAGAGAGGGAAACAGGAAGGGGAAAGATTGAAGACAAAAGTAGAGAGAAAAAGAGAAGGAGAAAGAAAAAGGAAGGGAAGAGAGAGGATAGACAAAATGAGAGAAAGATAGGCGAAATAGAGAGAGAGACAGAAGGGTGCATTGGGAAGAGAGGGAAACAGGAAGGGGAAAGACTGAAGACAAAGGGAGAGAGAAACAGAGAGAAGTGAAGAGAAGGAGAAAGAAAAGGGAAGGGGAGAAAGAGGGAGGGGAGGCAAACAAAATGAGAGAACGATAGATATATAGAGCGCAAGAGCGAAAGAGAGGTGAATAAAGGGAGAAAGAAAAACGAGAGAGAGAGTGGAAATGAGAAGAGAGGGGAGTGAGTAAGGGATCGAATAAAAGACGGATGGAGAGAGGGTAAAAAGAGAGAGGGAATGCAGAGATAAACAGGTGGGAGAGAGGGGTTAGGGGGATAGAGATAGAGGGAGGGAGAGAGGGTGAAAGAAAGAGGACAGATCATTAATAAAATGTCAAATAAATAGATATACTGGAGGGAATGAGAAAGGGAAAGAGAGACAGAGAAGAAAGGGGAAAAGATAGAGAAAGAAAGAAAGAAAGAAAGAAGGAGAGAGCTGCTTGCGATCCCTGTCCCCTCTAATATGCAAACACGATGCAAACGTCCCGGTGGGCAGAACACGCTTCATTTGCATATTAAAAAGAAGCAACTGAAAAACGCAGGCGCTTCTCAAACTGTGGTCACTGCACAACCAACAAGTCTTTAATCCGGCCCAGATTTAAACCCTTCAAATCTACTCTACTGTAGTCCTCATTCATTTTACCTTAATCTAACTTTGAGGAGATACAGTATTATGGCATATCTTAAAATATTCCACTTTATAGCATTAAATGTATCTATCGCCATGGAGACAAGCAAGTAACGTGCTCTATCTTGTTGTAGTTGTTGTTTTCTCATCTGCAAATATGTTCTGAAATACATGGAATTCTTGTATTTGTTTGTCAGTTTTCAGATTTCAGTCTAAAGATGCAATGTGGAACTTTTCTGTTCTTCCGTGGTGAATGGAATGTTTCACGGTATGGTATTAAACCTTTTTATCTTTACAGAGACCAAACCAGACCAAGTTACAGGTCAGATCTGCGGAGAGGCGACTCCGCTCACAGTCAAAACGTCTGTTTTTCTAGGTATTTTTAAGCTTTAAAACCACCTGTAATTGAATAAATATAACTTAGAGATGTTTAATGTCACACTGTGGAACTTTCTGCTTGAGGAAATAAGGCTGCACCATCAGTATCATCTTTTAAATCACTTCTTAAAACCCATTTTTATTATCGATTGGCCTTCATTAACTGGTTTTAGTTCTTTTTATTCCATCTCTTTCATTGATTTATTTATTAGAATGAATCTGATTTGTGGCATCATTGACTGTTTTCTTTGTTTTATGCTATATTTTTATGCATTTTGTATTGTTCACTGCTGCTTTATTATTATTATTCCAGGCAAAGCAATGGCATATCCATAGAAACAAGCAGGTGACAACCCACGAAGTTACACAGCGCAGCTTTAAAACAGAATCTTAAGAAATATAAATTCCAAATCCAAGCACCCTAATTCAAAGATATTCGACTTGTTGCAAATATGGATGACCGCTGCCTCGCTCAATTCCAGTCAGATAAACATCCCGAAATGGATTCCTCCCTTCCCCCATAGTTACACACACACACACACACACACACACACACACACATTAGACAGCTATAGGAAATGATTAACAGCCCGAGGAGAGAAAACCCCATATGCATGTAATCCTATCTGTGACTGTCCTGTTCACTGCTAACCAGCTCTGATTGGACGACTACAAATCCACCTGATGCCCTTCTCTCGCTTTTTCTCTCTTTCCTTTTATTTCCATCTCTCTCCAAGCAAAAAAAACTGGTGAAATCATATTATTTTTTGCATATTTCTAACCCATTTTCTCAATAACTCATCATGAAAAAACTTTAAACCCGTTACATTAAAGGGAGGGCAGAGATGACAGCTCGGAGCGTCGTTGTTACATCTGTGCCGCCGTCTGACCCGTCAATCATGTCGCCGGTGGCAACGCATCATCCGTCTACTGTGCGTGTTGACAGCGCTAATGCTGTTTAAGACGTCGGGCATCTTGGCGAGGTACAGTACAGGAAAAGGGAAGTCTTACCTGCGGCTGATGACAAAAGCGCTGATGAGGATGAGGAGGAGGACCACGCTGCCCACGACGGACACCAGCAGAACGGTGGAGTTGGCTCCGTCTCCAATAATGGGGGCGGGAACTGTGGAAAACGAGGAGAAAGTCAGTTTATTTGAGTTATTTAAATGTGTGCACGGTTGTAAAAGATTATTATAAGAGATCATCTATTGGAAATCCATATGGGTCAATGACGTATAAGGATTTTCAACAGGTAAATTTTAAAATATAAAACATATTATTTCTATTGAGCTTTTTCAAATATTGATTTATGGTTTATTTCAAGCATAGTACACAAAATCATATGTACAGACATGCAAACTCCAAATACAAGAAACAAAAAGAAAGAAGAGGATTTGATTTATTGATTAATATTAATTCGGAACAACATTTTGATAAGTACAAAATGTAAAAGCAAAACAGTTAAAAGTGCACATAGAACAAGTACTTGCACCACAGTTCGGGTATGACATGATTTACATCTGAAACCTGATTTAGACCTAGTTTAATCTGGTCTAGTCCTGGTTTTGTCCTGATCACATCTTTAAGGGTAAATTCACACTTTCATACACGTTAATATTGGAACTAAACTCCGAGATAAACCTGGACTTCAGAAGGACTAAACCGGACTGGACCAACCCAAGTATGCTTCTCGAAAACCAGTTTCAAACCATTACGCGCTCACACCCACATGTTTTACACAGTATATCTGACGCTCCTGTGCCTCCATTTTCCCAGTGCAGCACATAAACAGCCCCATTCTGCGTGACTCATTTACAGACAATGACAGGCCAATGGGCTGTGTTTTTGTGTGTGGCTTCACAAAAGGGACACCTGCGCTTACTCGACTGTGACTACCAACGTTCTACTCCCTCCTCAGGTCGGATGTACGTTTAAAGGCCCAGATTATAGTGTAATGTTGTTTTCTCGTCACAAACAAAACCTGAAGTTGTATTTTGTTTCACTCACACATGTTCTTCTTTCAAACAGAAAACACTCAATTTATTTTCGCTCTGGAATTGCTCATTTCTACTGAACAAAAGGTAAAATGTAGCTGTTAACTTCTTCATGACATCACAAGGTGGAACAGAGCGTTTTGAGGGTTTACAAAAGGTTTATGGTGGCTAAAGGAGATGGACAGGAGATGTTGTAGGAGTGAAACTAGCGAAAGCAGTCATGAAAAATCGTAACTACCATCTTGGGAGAGTATGATAAGTCAAATTCTAATGTTAAAGCCCCACTGTGTAACATTTTCGACAAGCAGGTGATGGGCCCCCAGTTACAAATCCATGGATGATGGATGAGTGATTTTAATCTCTTTCTTCCATAAAGCACTTTGAATTAGTTTGTGCACAAATCGCTCTGTACAAATAAACTTGCCGTGCCTAGTGGACAGTCAAAACATGGCGTCCTCTGAAAACATTGTTATGAAATAGAGCTTTTCGACTACTCTACCGGCACAGCACAGCACAACTCAGCAGAGCACGGCACATCACTACACGGTGAAGCTTCTCCATGCAGTCGTTACCACCTGGAAGTGGGTGGAGTAACGGGGCCGACACTGCCATGATGTCATTTTAAGGCTTTCTTTGGCTGGTCTTCCATCTTTACAATCTGCTCCGTTGTTTATCCTCTGCTGACGTGTTCACTGTTGTCGGTGTGTTTTTTACACACGGTGGGTGATTATTTAAAGATCCTCGAGCTTCGTCGCACGGATGACGACATTTCCTCTGATCAGTGGACAGCAGTCTGTTCACGTCACGTTGTCGTATCAGCTCAGCACGGTTAGAACCACTCCGAAGCCGGTACGGAAAATCAGAATGGCTTCCAGGTCCAAGCCCCAGTGGAACAGCAAACAAAGCGTGTCGTGCTGTGCCGTGCTAAACAGTGCCGATGGAAAAGACCTACAAGTCTCCTCTAATCGTTCCTACTCCCCCCTTGTGTATTTCAGTGTGTTGTGGTGAGACTTACCAGAGTTAGTCATGAACTCAAAGGGGGCGCTGAAGTCCCCGTACCCGGCGGCGGTCCGAGCTCTCACGTGAAACACATACGACGTGAGCGGGGTTAACCCTTTAATGTCCGTGTGACGAGATGCCGTTTTGATGATCCTGTAGCTGCGTTCATTCTGGTCCTGTCAACCAAAAGAGAAAATATCGTCATGTGTTTATGTTTTATATTCACAGTATTAAAGGTTTTATGCTAGTATTACACAAAATTGGCCCTTGTGAGCTTCTAGTCATGTTACAATGTTGTTTCCTCATCAAAAACATATATGGAGTTGTGTTTTGTTTCATTCACAGTGAGTAATCTACATTTCCATTTCCACCTTTTTGTTAAGTAGAGATTTGCAATTCCACCCTGAAATTATCCAAATGATTCTAGAGAAGGTGTATGGAGTTTAAAAACACAATGGAGCACTTCCTGTATTACCCCATAGCATCACAAGGAGGAACAGTGTTTTCTGTTTGACAAAAAAAACTCCCAAATATGCAGATTTTGTGTATTAAATATGTGTGAATAAAACAGAACACAACTCCAGGTCTGTTTGTGATGAGGAAACATTATAACATAGCTCAGAAATCCAAAAAGAGGATGTTAAATGTCAAAAAATACTAATAAAGATGATCAAAGTACGTAAATAACCCATATACGTTTCTTTTCTGCCAAGCCAACAACCTTTTCTTTACAGCTTTGTGTCTTTATAAATGGAAAATCACACTCATAAAATGGTCAAAACTGTACAAGCACACTCCATAGCCCACAGCCCTTTTCCCTAATATAAACCCCTAATAAAGTTTCACTGCGGGACATTACCTTTTCATAGTACTTGACCTCGTACTCCAGGATGACCCCGTTGGCTCGCTCCGGTGCCTGCCAGGCCAGAGAGATGGTGTGTCTGGTGATGTCTTTCGCTTGGATGGACGTCACTGGAGATGGAGCTAAAAAAACAGGACAATAAGGGTTAACTATATTTAAAAAGTACTAACGGCAGGTTTTTTCTGCCTGGAATGTTCCATAGTATGACTTTAAACAGTTCTACCTTACATTTATTCAGTTACAGGTGGTTTTATAGCTCAAAAATAGCAGAAAAACAGACATTCTGACTGTGACCCTAACCCTAAATACCCTTAATACCAAATTGTGAAACATTCCTGACAAAGTGATTATATTTCCACAAAGAACCCTCCACCAGAAAAGTTACACAATGCACCTTTAAGTGGCAGTTTGTGAAAAAGTTGCAAAGAAAAGTGCAAAAACACAAGTAGCAGTGAATACTAAAACAAAATGCCTCTGAAATTCTATCTGAAATCCAATTTATGAGCAAGGAACACATTTTTACAGTTTTATTTAACAAAATAAAAGCGTCATTTATTTTTATTAGACTAGTCATAACTATAGCGCAATTTAGACAGGTTTTGGTCTTGTAAACATTACTGTTGCTAGGTAACAGTTATCAAATTATACCCGTAGGCGCGTCATATCTGCTGCCTGTGTCTAACCAAGAAGTAAAATTATAAACAGCACAATTTAAAAACTAGAAATCTAGGCTAGATTCTTAGTCAAATCTGAAACAAAAACAACAATAAATAAAAAGGTAAAAAAACGAAAAATAAATAAAAGATGAAGTTGTGATGTTCTTCTGAAACGAGAAACAAGTCGGCTTCTACTTCTACTACTTCCACTTTAGAAAACTGAGGTGCCAAATGCTGCCAGAAAATTGCTCAAACGTGGACGAATCACTTCAAATTCAACTTCGAGAGGGTAAATGAGAAAGGAAACAACTATAACAAGGCGAAAAGCTCTGAAAAGTCAAGTTTGCATAATACATTAGATCTAGTTTTGGTTTTCCTACCTGGTTTTACTCAAATTTAATCACCGTTTACAACAATAAATCTCCAATTAACAAAATAAAAGCGTTATCATTTATTTTTATTAGTCTAATCAAAACTATAGAGCAATTTAGACAGCTCTTGTAAACATTACGGTTGCTAAGTAACAGTTATCAAATTACACCCGTAGACACGTCATATCTGCTGCCCGTGTCTAACCAAGAAGTAAAATTATAAACAGCACAATTTAAAAAGTAGAAACCTCGGCTAGATTCTTAGTCAAATCTGAAATATTAGTGAGTTGTGTAGTCTAATGTGTCATATGCACTTTAAGCGTGACATTTTGCGGAAGAGTCGTATTTTGAAACAGTGGAGTCTCGGAGTCTGTAGCTCCTGCTGTGAAACACCAGAAGTGAGCCAGACGATGAGGCAATCACTTCTGTCTGTGCGTGAGTCTGGCACCGGGTCAGATAAAAAAAGAACGGTTTTATTTGAGTTTAGAGCAAATAGTCAAATGTTTTCACACCTCAGGACATTTGGGGGTCTTCATACTAAAACTGTAGACAGGAGAATATATGAAAAAACAATCAAGCTATTTGAGATCTGAAACAAAATCGACTGAACGATGTAATTTGAATATTTTGCCAGATGAGAAACATATGCATGCAACTTCAGGGACACCGTTTTACCCGGCAGCTACTATTTCATGAGAGCCATGTGGAAAGAGCTAACTGTGACGATCCCAGATTGAAAATGATAGGGCATCTGATTTATAATTTGAAGTTACTGTAATGTAATGTGAGGGTCAACGCACTAAATAATGCACAAAACCTGGTATTTTCAACGGAGAGATACAAAAATGAGAAAAAAGTTAATTATAACTGAAGGAGCAGTGCGAGAAACACAAATGTTCAAAACTTTTCATTACATAAAGTCAACTTTAGTCACTTGTAGATTTAAGGACATTACACACTACATGATTTTTTGGTCTTAAACGATTATTAAACGTGCGACAAAATGCGCACACCACAGACACAAGGAGAATCTTATGAAACTAAAAATCTCTGATTGCAAAGACTGCAGTGGGATCTGTCTGCGGACTACAGGATATAAAGTTGTGAGCGCAATCTTGTCAGCTGTTTCCTGTCTACAGTAAAACCACTCGCTCTGAGACTCTTCAGTGTTCAAAAGATCAGAGCTCTGCACTTCTAGTTTAGATACAAGTCAAAACTGTTATTATTATTTGTGAAATGTATTGCAATACTTCAGATACAGGATTTTTAAAGCATAAAAGAGGCGATAAAGTCCATAGGATGTAGAATCACTATCGCTAATCTGCAGCTTCACCTTGATCCGTGCACTGTGTGGATGTAAACAGACACACGTGAGGAACTATTTCACCTTTTTACTTTTAAATAACGCTTCAAACTGGATTAATAATGCAGTTTTGTGGACTGGATGTCATTATTCACGGAGGATAATTTCTATGGATAATGTGGATGAGATGCTGCATTTTAAATTTACCACTTTACGAGAGGTGAGCGATAAAGTCTTCTTAATATTTTCGCTATATCTCAAGTTTGTATCTTGCATCTCTGTGTCCGTCGCTCCTCTGCCCCTGACGCTCTGTTTTATCGGTGTTAGGGAATAATACACAAACAGTGTAGAATCAACAGTTGTTATCAAAATAAACCTCCAACCAATTGTGGATTAAATCACCAAGGTTCAGAAGAAATAGCCGAGAGACAAGTCTTGGATTTTACGTGCACGGGAGAAAACGTGGCGCTCGCTACAGCTCGTCCCACGCCAGTACTCTGCTGGGTACTGGTACTCTCTCTCCGACCACCGTCTCTCCGTGCCTTTTATTCACAATATGAGTCATCAAAATATTTACATATCTCCATGATTACACATTACTAATGCAGGGCGTGTTTCACAATCTGGTCAGCACAAAACATTTTTTACTTCAATAGCATTATCGTTACATTTTGATAAATCGAGATACAACATTAAATCTTATCACAATCGGCTGTTACCGTCGTTTGCTGACGTTTGATGGTTATGATCTGACACTGACACCACACATGAGGAGCAGCGGCTTCAAAATCGCACAATCCCGAACTTGTGGAGAAGAAATCGCAGCCGAAATCGGGCTAATTCTCCTGTAGTGTGTAGCAGACTACACGGACTGAAGGATGAGAAACCAGATTTACCAAGAGTGCTGCTTCAATCCTCTGAAAAGTACAATTTCTTTTTCCCCTTGTACTTGAGGAACCATGTGAAAATAACTGATGTCCTATCTTTTTAGTGTCTATCATTTCCCTCCTCTGGATTTGTCTGTGTCTCGGACTGATCGCTGCATGTAAAAATCCTCTGAAAAGCTCAAAAAGTTACTCAAGTAACTCTGGACCACTCACATCTGCTGTCATCCTATATCAATAAAAGTCCAAGTTTCCGTTCACATTTGCGTATTTTTACTGTCTGGATCTGCTTTGTCTGGGAGTGATCACTGTATCACCCGTTTCCCGCTCTGTCACGCTCCCTGAAGATGAAGCGTGTTTGATTTGCGGCGCGGTGACACCGGGGCGGGCGGAGACAAGCGCGTGAGGCATTATCGGCGCTTTAACCTTCACATGCGAAAGGCGTCCAGCGCGGGGAGCAGAACGTAGCCTGTGAAATATGGCCTCATTATCGGCGAAGGCGCAAAAGAGTGGAGATAACATCGTTCACCGGGGTTTAATGAAAGCCAATTGATTTGCGCTCCACGAAACACAAAAGGTAAAAAGGTAAAGAGCTCATTTTAGACAGTTAGGGGTAATGGTACTCGTATCCAAGGGCGACGGAGGTGGCAGAAAGGATGTAAGACACAATAGAGGATAATGTAGCGATGTTATTTGTGTAATTTCATATTAGGTCTGGCTGTTTTTTGTCAAGTGTTCATAAAATCTGAGTTTAGAATCAGTTTAGATCTGTTTAAAGTGGTATGATGTTCTGATTATTCTCACATTTTGATTTAATTTGGTAGAATAATGTCTGCTGTAATTATAAATGATACTTTTACACCAATCAAGAAGCTATTTGTAAGAAAAAAACAAAGTTCTGCACATTTTACATGCAAGAAACACATTTTTCTGATACTTTAAACAGGATTTCAACCATATAAAGGTGTTTTCTTTGATTTTCGTTTGTCAAATAATAATTTTGGTCCAGTTTAAGTAACAGTTATAGGCCTCAATTCTCTTTCCTCACTTTTTTCTCCCAGCTTCCTCTCCTCGAAGAAGCGGCGTCCCAAAGAAAACCACGAAAAGAAGGAGTAAACATGAGGGAGGCTTCAGGAGCCAAATAAAATCATCGAACTCTGCAGGTTTCAGCGAGGAGTTTAGATCCTCTCTCGTCGCTTTATCTCGTCTGCGGGCGGTACTTCCTCACCCTTTTTCTGCAGAATCGAGGAGAGGAATTGAGGAGAAGGAAGCGAGGAAAGAGAAATGGGACGCAGCTATGGAATTCCCTAGTGAGAAGTCGTGATTTCCAACCAGGAAGCAAAATTTTTGACTTAAAAAATTGCAAAACTGGGAAAAAACTGGTTTAAAGTTGTTGATACACTTTAAACCATGAACAGGTTGAAGTGAATAAATAGTAATAGCACGAATGATTGAGGCTTATTTATTTAATTCTAATCCTTTTTAACCCCACAAATAAATGACTAAGTCTGAATCACTCTTCAAGAAGTCACGTTGCACTTATATAGCTATGACACCTGTGGATCACAGTGTTTTAATTTGCACGTTTAATCCAATCTAATAAAGTGGATTAGATTGGATTAAACCTGCAAATTATAAACAAAACAGTTTCCAAAGTGTTGCAAATTACAGATACAAAAATATGACTGGGATATATAGTAATAGGAGTCATAGTCAAATCAAAAAAGAGCAAAAACACCAATAAAAAAAGGTAAAAACATAAAAATAAATAAAATATGAGATTGTGAAACAAGTCCGTTCACTTCGACGTAAGAAAACCGAGGTGCCCAATGGGAGCTGACATCGCCGCAAACATCATCAGGACAAAAATTTGAAACAAAATGGCTAATCCTACGTGTGCCAATTAAGAAAATACAACAAAATAGGACAAAGAAGTACAGTACAGAAGTACAAAGAAGTGGAAGTGTACTGGTAGTGGTGAAAACGGAAGTTGAGAAACAAAACGGCGTCTTGAAAATAAGTTCAAATTGCTCAAACGTGGACGAATCACTTCAAATCCAACTTCGAGACAATAAACGAAAAGGGAAACAACTGAACATGTCGAAAGGCTCTGAAAAGTCAATTTTGCATAATACATTAAATCTAGTTTTGGTTTTCCTTTCTGGTTTTACTCAAATTTGATCACCGTTCACAACAATAAATCTCCTGTCAGCAAAACCAAATAAGGAAATGTGTTCTTCAGGTCGTAACCGAGCACTCAGAAATTCCTTAGCGGAGGAGTTTTGGTAACGACCCTAAAATCTTGTCTTCAAAGTCCAAAGTCTGGATCATTTTTAACCTTTGGTCCGGTGCGAAGCTGTAACCCGAGCATCTGCCTTTTAAAAAATTACAGTTGGGATGATTAATGAGGGGTCTGGGGTCGAGCAATTCCGATTGGATTAGCTACGACATCATATACATCGTCTTCACTGCGGCTCCACGGAGACTAGCCCCGATGCTAACGCTAACAAAAACTACACTGCAAAAGGAAGATTGAGGTCAGTTATGTTTGTTATGTTTGAATATTTGACTTGATTTGATAGATTTGACTTTTTTGGTTCTTAATTCTAGCAACAAAGAGCGCAAAGAGTTGTTTTTCTTCTGATTTGTACTGTCTTTCAGCAAACGTATTGCGCAAAATCAACTTTTCAGACCTTTTAACCATCTTACAATTGTTTCCACTCAACTTTTACCTTCTTGAACTTGTATTTGGAGTGATTCGTGCATGTTTGAGTAATCTTTAAGAGCTTATTTTCACGGCGCCATTTTGTGGATCAGCTCAAGTTTTCACCACCAACGTTACACTCCTAATTCTTTGTACTTACTTTGTTCACTAATTTTATTTTCTTAATCGGTGATACGTGTAGGATTTGGCAGTGTTGCGTAAATAATTTTCATCAAAGGTCTCACAGTAATATCGTGGACCATCACAATATATCGAATCACAAGTCTCTTTGTTTAAATGAATAGTTATGATGCAGAAGTAGCTAAAATCCAAAGGGAACTACATAGACCATGATCCTTTGCTCAGTTTCAGTGCAGACTACATGAAGAAATAACTGTTCTAAGCACTTTGAAATCTTCATTCTTTGGATTAAGTCTTGTGAAGGCATTTTTAGAGGAAAAAGTTGCAAATTCATAGTTTTTTTGTGAGTCTCCACAAAATATTGCAATAAATATCGTACCGTGAGATGTATATGGTGAAAATATCGTACAGAGACATTTGGATATCGTTACATCCCAAATGACAATAAATGTTGTACCAAATGACTGGTCAAAGCATTTTAGAATATGAGTCTTTTTATTATGTAGAATATCGTAATATTGTGAGCCTCCCCAACATATTGTGAGCTTTCCCACGATATCGCAATAAATATCGTTACACTTGGATATCGTTACACCTCTAGCAGCTATCCTTTGGAAGTACTGACAGCTACATGCACTTCCTGATTCTCGGACAATAAAACAAAAACTTACCAGTACACACATTGTACAGGGCCTTTAAAGGTGCACTGTGTAACTTTTCTGGTCAAATTCTTTTCTCCATGGAGATCTTATTGCTTTGTTTAATGTTTTACAAACGAGATCAAGTTAAAAGTCAGATCTGTGGAGAGGCAACTGCGCTCACAGTCAGAATCCCTGTTTTTCTATGTTTTTTAAAATATAAAACCACCTGTAATTGAATAAATCTAAGCTGGTTTAATGTCATACTGCGGAACATTCCAGGCAGAGCAATGACACAAGCAGGTGACGGACGCCCAACCAAAAGTTAAGTGTAAAAAGTACAAATAGTCTTAAGTTTTCGTGGATAATTTTACTCAAATCAAGCTAAAACATTTTTACTTCTAGTCGTTTCAGTTTAGCTTTAGATTTTGCGTTTTGCAGTGCAGCTTTCAGAAGAGGGGGATCGAGTTCAAACGCACCCAGGAATCCGAGCACTTGTCTGGGGTCGAGTTACGGCGAGGTGAGGGGTGGGCGGTGGGTGTCGTGGATGGAGATGGAGAGGGATGGGGTTGCACGCAGACATCTTTTCATAAATGGATTAAACTGGAGGTTGTGTCATCCTGTGGGCTTAATGTGTTGCATCTCTGTTAAACAATTAGACCGGGCCCTTTTGTTTCGATCAATCTCAGCCGGAGGGTAGAGCCAATCCCAGAGCCGCGACAGGCCTGGGAGAGAGAGCCCGTCCTGGGTCAAATCTCTGGGGGCAGGGGGTTCATCCATCACTCCCCCAAAGATGACAGATATGGCTGTTTAATCGTGTTGCTCGTCTCCGGTTGCATTTTATTTTTCCCTCGGCCCAAGTGAGGACAAAGATGACAGATTTCCAGACGGGATGCAAACTGTTTCGAGAAATGTTTCTGTTTTAATCCTCGTTTAGTCCTGACTGGAATTTTGTTTTCTTCTTTGCGTATACAGCTCACGAATCGACTAAAATAAAAGCTTTTTTTTTACATTTTGGTCGTACTTTGGAGGTGAAATTCGAGAAAAACGTTCACCGATATGAGATCTTGCGTGGATACACAACCCACAGAATCTGCAGCAGAAATGGAAAGTTTGACACACTGGTTGAAAATGTGGTCACAAACAATTCAAGTGTTTGGTATCAGAGCTTAAACATCTTACATCCTGTGGTACTGAAGTGTTTTAACTAGTTTTACTCCTAGATTTTAAGGCGCAGTTCTGTTTTTCCATGTTTTTAAGACACTAAAAATCAACTACGGCGGATTTAATTTTGATTGTTTTATTGCACTGAAAAAGTCTTTACTCTAACTGGGCTTGCATCTCCACAAACGTGACTCTTACTGGGCCTACACTGCAAAAAGCTTAAGATATAAACACTTAAATCTATCAGAAAATGACTTAAAAGTAGTGAAATTATCTTGCTGCAGAGACAGGCAATTTTACTTGACAAATTATCTTAAAATAAATGACCTCTAGATGAGAATTAAGCAGTCTCTGGCCTAGTAAGTAGATAATAACTCTGAAAACAAGATGAATAACCTGATATAAGTTTTAAAATCTTGGCCAAATCAGAGAAATTTGCAGTGTAGAGAAGGTCTTGTTTCCTTGTAAATGCTGTTCCCTTGGCGATAATCTTTCACAGAATGACATAAAACGTATCTGTCTCCATGGAGAATGTTCCAAAGTATGGTTTTAACTTCCCTTCTGTGGAATCATGTGGGTGAGGCACTTCCAGAAAGCCACACAGTGCAGTTTTAAATCTTAGTTTCGAGCAGTTGGAAAACACTTTGCCTTGGTTCAGTCCTGTCTAAATTGTGAATGATGATTCTCGAACTCTGAATTAACTTGGTGGGATGAATGTTGTAAATATAATTGATAGTTTTAGACCTTTCAAGAAGCAATTTGTCAAGAACAGTTGAAAAATTACCGCTAAAGAGTTCTATTTTAGAATTCCGTACTGATGACTTAACACGAGGGAGACTCCTACACACAAGAAACACTTTTTACTTTAAACATAAGTTCTTATGTTTTTATTTGTCACATAATAATTTCTGTTACATTAGAGGAGTTTTGGCCCAGTGAATAACATGATCGCTAGGTAACAGGAATTAGTTCAATTGAGTTAGTTCAACCTGTCATATTTGTATTTGTATTTATTTTGACCTGCAATAGCTGTGCTTCCACACACCTCTGCTTCCTGCAGTAACTGACCTACAGTATGGGGCATGTTTCTTTGCATAGACACTTTAAGACACAGTATGGCAAAGTTCTGATGTTGGGTTGGCCTTTAGAGCTGGTTTAGACCTGGTTTAGACCTGGTTTAGACCTGGTTTAGAGATGGTTTAGACCTGGTTTAGAGCTGGTTTTGAGCAGGTTTAAAACTGTTTTAGAGCTGGCTTAGACCTGGTTTAGACTTGGTTTTGAGCTGGTTTAGACCTGGTTTAAAGCTGAATTTGAGTTGGTTTAGATCTGGTTTAGAGATGGTTTGGACCTGGTTTAGAGCTGGTTTAGAGCTGGTTTTGAGCAGGTTTAGAACCGGTTTAGAGCTGGTTTAGACCTGGTTTTGAGCTGGTTTAGACCTGGTTTAAATCTGGTTTAGAGCTGGTTTAGACCTGGTTTAAATCTGGTTTAGAGCTGGTTTAAATCTGGTTTAGACCTGGTTTTGACCAGGTTTAGAGCTGGTTTAGAGCAGATTTTGACCGGGTTTAGAGCAGGTTTTGACCTGGTTTAGACATGGTTTTGATCAAGTTTAGACCTGGTTTAGAGCAGATTTTGACCTGGTTTAGAGCAGATTTTGACCTGGTTTAGAGCTGGTTTTGAGCAGGTTTAGAACCGGTTTAGAGCTGGTTTAGACCTGGTTTTGAGCTGGTTTAGACCTGGTTTAAATCTGGTTTTGAGCTGGTTTAGACCTGGTTTAAATCTGGTTTAGACCTGGTTTAAATCTGGTTTAGACCTGGTTTTGACCAGGTTTAGAGCTGGTTTAGAGCAGATTTTGACCGGGTTTAGAGCAGGTTTTGACCTGGTTTAGACATGGTTTTGATCAAGTTTAGACCTGGTTTAGAGCAGATTTTGACCTGGTTTAGAGCAGATTTTGACCTGGTTTAGAGCAGGTTTTGACCTGGTTTAGACCTGGTTTTGAGCTGATTTAGACCTGGTTTAGAGCTGGTTTAGAACTGGTTTAGATCTGGTTTAGACCTGGTTTTGAGCTGGTTTAGACCTGGTTTTGACCTGGTTTAGACCTGGTTTAGACCTGGTTTTGAGCTTTTTTAGACCTGGTTTAGAGCTGGTTCAGACCTGGTTTAGACCTGTTTTAGACCTGCTTTAGACCTGGTTCAGACCTGGTTCAGACCTGGTTTAGACCTGGTTTAGACCTGGTTTAGACCTGGTTTAGACCTGGTTCAGACCTGGTTTAGACCTGGTTTAGACCTGGTTCAGACCTGGTTCAGACCTGGTTTAGACCTGGTTTAGACCTGGTTCAGACCTGGTTTAGACCTGCTCCACATATTTCAGTCCTGATTTGCTCCACTGTTGTTTCTACCATGTTTAGCCGTAGAATGGCTCCTCTCGCTCTTCCATTATCCGGGTTCAGTCCGGCTCATGACTAATCTCTTCTTTTTCTCTCTGGGGGGAAGAGAAACGGCCAAAGAAAGTCATTTTGTAACGCTTAAAGCTGAAAGATGATCGTGGTCTGACCTATCATTTTTTATGCAGGACTAAGCCTAAAATCCCAATTACAATGGAGTTACCTGAGGCTGCGAATTACAGCCACTGCCCTAGACTATCTGGCACCTCCTCAGACAGGACTCCATTTCTTACTGAACTTTACATGAGAAATAGAAAGTACCAATACATTTGGATTTCTTTTTTACATTAGTTTTTCTTTGCATATTTCAGGGGGCTCTCTCTTTCTCTCCATCCATCTCTCTTTCCTCTGTCCCCTTTGTTTTCTATCACAATCTCTCTCATTCACTTAATCTCTTCTTCTTTTTCGATACCCAGTTTCACTCTCCCTCTCTTTTCCTCTCTCTTTCTCTCAAATCCTACCTCTCGTCTCCTCTTCCTCTGTCTTTTTAGCTTTCCACATACTCCCCCTATTTTTAAGTGTCTGCCATTTCTCTTTCTCTACCTCCTCTCTCTCCCTCCTCTACCCCATCTCTCTCTCTATCCCTCTATCACATTTCCAATTCCCCTTTTTTTCTCCTTTCTCTCCTCCCTCATTCTCTCGTTCTCTACTCTACCCCATCTTCTCTCATTCTGTCTCTCTCATCACATTTTAACTCTCTCCTTTCTTCTTTCTCTCCTCACTCTCTTTCTCTCCTCTACCCAATCTTCCTTCATTCTGTCTATGACATTCAGAACTCTTCTGCTTCTTTCACTCCTCCCCCTCTCCCCATCTTCCCTCATTCTGTCTCTCTCTCTCTATCACATTTCTAATGCTTCCCTTTCTTCTTTCTTTCCCCCTTCAAGCTTTCTCTCCTCTACCCCATCTTCTCTCGTTCTCTATCACATTCCAAACTCTCCCCTTTCTTCTTTCTCTCCTCCCTCTCACTCTTTTTCTCCTCTACCCATCCTCTCTCATTCTCTCTTTCTCTTTCTGTCTCTCTATATCGCTCTATCACTTTTATAACCACTCTCTCCCTTTCCACCTTTCTACTCTCACTCTCTCTCACTATCGCTCTAACTAATCCCCCTTTCTCTCTCTCCCACCCTCTTCTCTTTCATTCTCTCTATTTCTCCCTCCCTCTGTCTCTCTATCCCTTTTCTATTGAGCTTTGTTTTGTTTTTTCATGTTTTAGCTGCGTAGGTTCTGTTAGGAAAATCACTTTTTTCTTCATCGCTGTGTTCGGCAGCTGCAGCCATACCCCGACCGATCCTGCGCTCGATTACAATTTGGATGTAAAATGAGGGACAAAAGCCCCGGAGCACATGTGGTTGCCAGATTGAGGCCCGGTTGCCAGATTGGAGCGACCTGATCTTGCGAAGGGCCAAAACACAGTCCAGGAGGAAGCTGTTTGGAGGCAAACTTCGAGAAAAACGTTCACCGATATGAGATCTGTCTTTCTTTGCGCGGATACACAACGAGCAGATTTCCGCATGTTGAAAATCTGCAGCAGAAATGGAAAGTTTGACACACAAGCTGAAAATCTTGTCACAAACAATTCAAGTGTTTGGTATCAGAGCTTAAACATCTTACATCCTGTGGTACTGAGGTGTCTACAATGTTTTTTACTAGTTTTATTCCTAGATTTTAAGGCGCAGTTCTGTTTCTCCTGTTATTAACACAGATAAAAATCAACTACGGCGGATTTAAAGGGGAACTCTGGCACATTTTAAGCTAAAGTCTGTTGCTAGAGGTGGTCGAATACTGTTAGAAACCAAAAAACGGCACAGATCAGTGTTGCCTTGGCGGAGATCTCACTGTGGCAGTGAGTCTGTCAAGGCAACAAACTAGTGTAGTGAATTGTGCAAGTTCTTAACTTCCACATAAAACGCCACTTTGCATAGAAGCTTAACACCACTTTCTAACCCATCTTACAACAGCCACGAGTCTAACAAACAAAACGCTCTGCCTGGTTCATTCATTAGTGTCTGGAAACATTATAAAACAATTTTATAATCAGACTTACACTTACCTTTGTTGATTTCCCACTGTGCATGCTAAAGCCGAAAAGACTCAATCACCGATGTCGTTTCTAATCCCATTTATTTACAAGTGAATTATATTTTTGAAAACGCTAAAAAATACATTCTAGAACCATCTTTTTTAGTTTCTCTTCTTCTTCACCGTCAGTAGTCGATCCTTACTTGTTGCTTCTGGCGGCGAGAGGCTCGAGCACTGGAATCGGCAGTCAAGTCTTTTGGGCTTTTGCATGTGCAGTGGGAAATCGACAAAGGTAATACTAAGGCTGCATATAAAGTTGTTTTATAATGTTTCCAGACACTAATGAGTGAACCAGGCAGAGCGTTTTTTTTGTTAGACTCGTGGCTGTTGTAAGATGGGTTAAAGTGGTGTTAAGCTTCTTCAGTGCAAATTGGCGTTTTACATGGAAGTTAAGAACTTGCCCCATCACTATGCTAGCTTGTTGCCTTGACAGACTCACTGTCACAGTGAGATCTCCGCCGAGGCAACACTGATCTGTGCCGTTTTTTGGCTTCTGACAGTATTTGACCACCTCTAGGAATGGACTTTAGCTTCAAACGTGCTGCAGTTCCTCTTTAAGTCTTGGTTTGGATCTTGCTTGGTCCTTGTCCTATGTGGTTTCTAATTAATTTTAATTTAGTCCTGGTTTAGACCTGGTTTAGTCCATGTTTAGCCCTGATCATGAAACCAGGATAGAGTCTGGTAGTCCTGGTTTTGATCACTGGGATCTTAATTTTGAGAATTTTACTATTGTATTTTGATGCGTGCTTTCAATTTTTATACATTTTTATTTTGTTTATTTTTTGTTACAATTGCATCACTTGGTTTCAAATTAAAACACCCCAAAATATAATGTAAAATTACTTCAAACCATATAAACCTACCTCATAATCCTGCAGTTATTTCTTTTCTACTTGGCTGTGAATGATAGCGTCCACAAATGAGGCCTAAATTACCAAACATACCTTTAAACGAAAACAAAATCATTCTTTACTTTATTTCTAGAGTTAACAGATTGATTCTAACATCTTAAACTATAACCCGTGAGAAAACAATCCCATTATTTACAGCGGGGGTCAGACCGGAGCTCGGACCTCCTCCCACCTCCACTCCTCTCAGAGCCAAAGGTCATCACACTGGTCCAGATTTACGGCTCTGGGGTTCGTCCTTATGGGAATCTGACCTCCATCGCAGTCAAACGGTCATGTAGATGTAACCTTATTTGGTCATTTTTTATTTTAATGTCCCCCTTTCAACCCTTATGTTCTCTGTATTTACCAAATAAATCTAAAAGCACCTTCGCCATTTGGGAGTTAATGGAGTTAATGGATTTCACACATTTTCAATAATTTAAGGCAATAGAGAGAACAAAAGAATATTATAACTTATATTAATACTTCACTGGAAAAAACAGTGTCTAGGTAAGTTAAAATGATTTAAATTAAGAACATTTTACTTTGTTTGAGTAGATTCAACTTGAAGTAAAATGATCGGCCAGTGGAATAAGTGTGTTTTTCTTAATTCAAGCAACATTCGATTGTGTCTCTTATTTTAAGTGCAAAAATGTGTTATTTTTCTTATTTTAAGTGTAGCAAAATTTATTTTTATATTTTAACCACAAAAACTCTTGTTCCACTGGCAGAAAATTGGACTTGTCAAGAGGAATTTACTCAAATCATGGTAAAAGTTTCTTAATTCAAGTCATCTTAACTTGACTAGATTTTGTTTTTTTTGCAGTGTTATACTACTATACTATAATTTCATAAGGCAAAATTTGTTTACATTGAAATTTGTCAAACTATTAAAAAAAACAATAAAGAAATAAAAATCTGAGAATTCAGAAATTCAACTAAATTTACAAAATGTGTGTAAAAAGTCGTCCAGGTAGAATCCATGGCAAAATAACCCAAATAATCTTTGTTATGACCAAAATAAACTTGAATTTCTCCTTTTGCCTACAATATTTACAGTTCTACAACTAACTACTATTTGATTAACAACACTGAAATCAAAATTAAGCTTTTTTTTTAGTTGAATGTGGTTTAAACAAGTAATTTAAAGAAGAAATGCTCCATTGGTCTGCATATTTTAGATTAACTACTTCACCTATACTTTCTATAAATTAAAGGTACAGTGTGTAACTTTCTGGAGATGCCATGGCACCAGCATGATTCAATGGAAATAGAAAGTCAAAACAATAATTCAGAACATTTTCCATGGAGATAGATACGTTTAATGTCACACTGTGGAAGATAATGCCAAAAGGACACCGTTTCAGTCAGGTTTGTGGAGAGGCAAGCCCGTTCAGAATAAGAATGGATGTTTTTCAGTATTAGAAACACAATGAAATGTAATCTATTTTTGCGTAAGATGTTACATACTGTGGGTGGCTTTATTCTCTTTTAAGGTGAGTTTTTGAAACATTTTGAGTCAATTACAACTGCAAAATTTCCACAACATCAACAACGAACAAAAGCATTTACACCGACCCGTGCCTCTTCTATTCCTGCCCGTCTAGCCTAAACCTGACCTCCCGTAGTAAAGTCCGCGGTGGTGTTGGTGTTGGTATGAGGGGGTCCTATTTTCAAGCGTGTATAAATCCTGATAAATCTAACACAGTGAAAGTGTAATGTCCTGTCTGGATCTACACAGAGAGACAGGCGCAGATGAGGCCCGGGATTACAGCCTCTGAAACTCAACCTCGCAAAGCCCCGACCGAGGCATTAGCGACACCAAATCCAATAAGACGAGAGCTATTCGGCCACACACACGCACACACACACACACACACACACACACACACACACACACACACACACAGAGGACATTGTTTCAGTTAAAGTATGGTAAACCTTCAGACAAGCTCATTTTTCTCACCGGCGCGGGTGTGAAAGCAGTCAGGCCATTTGTAAAAACATATACGACAAGCCATATGGGGACGAGGACAGGAATGAAAATTAAAGCTGTGATATGTAACTTTTCTATTGATTTGCTGCTGCTTTGCCGGGAAGGTTCCATAGTATGAAATCAAACTTGTAAAAAAAAAAAGAAAGAAAAAGCTAAACTTGAATGTCCCTCAAGATCAATAAAGTATCTCTCTCTTGCTGCACTGTGGAGCATTTCAGACCACGCAGTACATCTCCATGGAAACAGCGGGTCAGATCTATGGAGAGGTGAGTCCGCTCTCAGAAAGAATTCAGCCGAGATTTTCAACAGATGTTTGAGCAATAAAAACAATGGATGTCATTGAGTAAAACAGAGCAAGAAAAATAAATGTAATGCTGCACTGTGGAGCATTTCAGACAATGCAGTACATCTCCGTGGAGACAGCGGGTCAGATCTGTGGAGAGGCAAGTCCGCTTTTAGTAACATGGCAAGTTCAAGAAAACACCTGATCTAATTGAGTAAATGCGACAAAAATACATTTAATTCTTCACTGTGGAGCATTTCAGATGATCTAGTACATCTCCATGGAGACAGCAGGTCACAGAACCTGCACCAGAAATGTTACATAGTGCACCTTTAAGTTGAGAAAAATAATAATAATGTTAATTTGTGTCATCATTGTGAATTAACACAAGAAAATAGACCTTTTTTTAGACTGTTTCTTCCTTCAAAGTGCTTGGAGATATAAGGCTTTACCACAAATGTTCCACAGTGCGGCATTAAACAGGACAAGTTAGGTCAGATCTGTGTTGCGGCGATGAGAGCAAAATAGATCAGTTTAATGCCATACTGTCAAACATTCTAGACAAAGCAATAACATCACCTTAGACCCTCCATCTGGAAAGTTACACAGTGCAGCTTTATAGGTTCATGGTGTCAGTTATTGGTATTTTTTTATGAATTTGTTTTTCACTTATTTTTCTAAACTTATTCTCATTATATTTAGACCATTTTGGGAGCTAATTTCTATCTCCCTCTTTTGGGAAGTGTCTAAACATGTTTATTAGCGCTGGTTTCCTAACGACGCTGACTTCTCCGATGATGGATTCGCTGCAGAGAAAAGCAGTGATTTTGTGCAATATTTCACTGGGTTTTGCATAATTAGCCACAGGAAGACGAGGCAGCCTTGGAAGGAGCAGGGGCCAAGAACACGTTATATTTAGCACTGAAGCTAATGAATGAGATGAGTTCTATTGATCTGTGAGGCTTCATTACAAAGACACTGTGATGCTCTGATTAGTGTCAGAACATACACCGAGCATACACACCGGTACATATAATTACATTTGCTTGAGTGGTTTAAAGGTGCACTGTGTAACTTTTCTGGTGGAGGGTCCGTCACCAGCTTCTCTCCTGTTACCCGTTTTTGATATACCTATAACTGGTTACCTATGGTTTTGAAAAGGTTTATGTTATGAAAAGATAGGACACTTTAAACACTATTATATTATATTATTATACAGTGAACCCTCGCTATAACGCGGTTCACCTTTCGCGGCTTCGCTGTTTCGTGGATTTTTTAATGTTTTTTTTTGTTTTTTTTTACAGTGCATTGTGTTCTGAATCCTGATTGGCTAAGGGACTGTCGTCTAGAAGTGAAAAAAATTGACATTGGTCTTTCACTTAGACCAATGTCAAGAGTTTCCGTGCCTCGTCTCTGTACAGCCCGACAAACTTACCTTTGCAAATTTTCTCCATGTTTCTCCATTCACAATGTCGACGAAACATTCTGCACCTCCGGACACGCCCAAAAGGCAGAGGAAGATGCTAACTATCGGAGAAAAAGTTAAACTTCTGGACTTGCTGAAGGAAGGTAGAAGCTGTGTGGCTGTAGGCGCCATTACGGAATAAATGAATCTTTGGTTCATTCTGGGAAAAAAACGCCTGCACCACAGGCTTCAGTAGAAAAAGACGCTACAGGAGTCAGGACGAAGAGGCACAGTCAGAGCGACTGTGAAATACGCCTGCGTCACAATGTGTCCAACCTCATATTCATTATTAAAATTATTATTTTGCAGTATTTTTAAAAACTATCATAGTTATTTGTAAGAAAACGTTTATATTTTTATTTCTCAAACAAATGCTTGGGCCTGAAAACAGGTTTTGATCTTTGGTTTCATTCTATAGTACAGTATTGTATTGTATAATAATTGTAAAAAATAAAGCTGATAGTTCACGGATTTCGCCTATCGCAGGTTCTTTTTGGAACGTAACCCCCGTGATAAACCAGGGTTCACTGTACTGTGAAGCATTTCTCTTTCAGTTTATCATAGATTTTGTATTTGATTTTATTCATTTTTTAATCATTTAATTGGTTCAATAGATATATTAATGTTAAAATATATTCTTTTCTTTTCTATTCTTTTTCAAACCAAATGACGTTCAGTCCATCAATTACTTTGACAAATAAAGCTTTCCTAGTTCCCCTCCCCTGTTCAGATCTCAAAGCCTCTCCAGCTTTTTGTTGTTTGGTCATTTATCCGTTTAGTGTCCACTTGTTTCAATGACTTTTACGACTCTGCTCCATTCTCCGGGCCACTCCTCTCTCCACCCCTCTTTGTCCTCTATTCCCTCTGTTTCCATCTCGCCTTTTCTCTTTCTCCTCTTTCCTTCCCTCTCTTCTCTCTCCCTCTCCTTTCCACTTTTGATTGATCACTCCATCTCCACTCTCCCAACTCTCTTTCCCTTCCTCTCCTTATCTCTCCTCCTTCTCCTCTTTCTCCCCCTTTCTCCTCTTTACAGCTCTGTTCGTGGGTGGCTCTGAGTGTCTTCTTTTTGTCATCTTTTATCGCTCTTTTATCCCTCGTTTCCATGCCTGGGAAAAGTGCGTGTGGTGAATGGGGGGCGGTCCTTGCACTTTAAGGACACAGAGGTTTGATTTATCAGCCCGGGGTCAGATGAATGTTTTGAGCTGGTGGGAGAGACGAGCTGTGCCACACACGGGACCAGGAATGGCAGGATTTTCAACAGTCAAAACACAAGTATTGTTTGTTTTGGTAAGAGAAACCTGAAATATTCTGGTGATCGGGTTGGTATTTAGATGAGACTGCCCTGGTTAGCGAGAGGGTATTACGCAAAATTGATTTTTGGAGCTTTTTACTATGTTATAAAATTGTTCTCTCATCAAAAACATGTCTGAAGAGGTTTTAGACGTCACACATGCAGGGTTGAAAATGTAAGTAATCTCTACGGAAGCCAGGGAGGTGCATAACAAATGCAAACGCCGTGACAAATACAAATGCCACAACACAACAAAAAGCCACAACGCACCAACAAAAAAGCCACAACGGAAGTGACCGTGGGACTCTATTTTCCGACCTGGGAGGGCTCACAACAAATACAGATGCCACAACACAAATGCAAACGCCGCTACATCACAAAAAGCCACAACACAACAAAAAGAAGCCACAATGGAAGTGGCCGCGGGACTCTATTTTCCAACGGACCAAGCGAGGAGGATCGAGCGGTAAGTGAATGGGAAAGAAGAAGAAGGAGAAGGAGGAGAAGGAGAAGAAGAAGAAGAAGAAGAAGGAGGATGAGGAGGAGGAGGAGAAAAATGGAGAACAAGAATGGAGAAGAAGGAGAAGAACAAGCAGAAGGAGGAGAAGAATGGAGTAGAAGAAGAAGAATGGAGAAGATCAATGGAGAAGAAGAAGAATGAAGAAGAAAAAGGAGAATGGAGAAGAAGAATGGAGAATAGCGAAGAACAGAGAAGGAGAAGAAGAAGACCGAAGAAGAAGAGGAAGAAGAACAGAGAAGAAGAACAGAGAAGAATAGAGAAGAAGAACGGAGAAGAAGAATGGAGAAGAAGAAGAACAGAGAAGAAGAACAGAGAAGAAGAAAGGAGAAGAAGAACGGTGAAGAAAAAGAACGGAGAAGAAGAATGAGAAGAATGGAGAAGAACAGAGAAGAAGAAGAACGGAGAAGTGAACGAAGTTAGAAACGTAAGTAAAAGTAATTTATTGTTTTGTGGCCAGGATCGATGTCACTAGCTGACCATCGTAAACACTTTCCCGCTTAATCTTCCTTGATTGGTCCGTCGGAAAATAAAGTTTGTTGTGTTGCAGTGTTTTCATTTGGGTTGTGGCGTTTGTATTTGTTGTGAGCCCCCCCAGCTTCCGTAAATCTCTCCTTAGCTGTACGAGCCTGTACATTGCTCCGCCCACAAGCATAAATATACAAAAACATGTCAAAACAAAACTGTACACAGCAACTTGACACGCCAGTAGTTTCATTACCGGGACGCACACTGATTGAGTTGTGGTATAGCGAAACAATAAAAGGTAACACGGTGATCTAAATATGTTATGTTTTTAAGCAACTATTACCCCACAGAAGTAAAATACCCCTCTTTAAATACATATACATATTTGCGATACTTGCTGCGTGATCCAAAAATAGAAACCAAAATGCAAATCATTGTTTTATGCCAGAAAATACATGGATTAAATGAAGCTCAATATGGTTAAAGGGTCTATACCTGACATTTTGTTCAGTCCGTACAGTGTATTTTTGTGGAGGGAAAATAGAGAAGGAAAAAGTCTGACTAATGTGCATTTTAAAGGGCATTATGGTGGATGAGAACCATAACGAAGCAATAACCGGGGACAGACCTATTTATCCACTCACCCAGACGGCAGTTTGTCTGTCACGGTCCAACATTAGAATGAGACATGTTTGCGGGGCGGACGGTTCGGCTGAAAAATGTCTTCCCTCAAAATCAGGTTTGGCCCTTCGCTTAACTAACAGTCCTACGTTTCAGCTTCTTGGTGTTTGCAACATTTTGAAGACTTTTTCCCATTCAAAAGATTTCATATTTTATTTTTATCACTCTGAAATCCTCGGATGTCATAGGTTATATAATGTATTGTTCTTAAACTGTAACTACCACTATACAGTACAGATAATGTGTGCAAAATTAAGAAGCCAGAACAACTTTTTTAGAGTCAAAGAAGAAAGTTTTGTTGAATCTACCTTTCCTCTTCAACATACTCATACTTTGCAGCTGATATCAACATTCCCTGTGGGTGTGATGCTAACTAAAGGCACTATTCTGTCAGACTCTATGGCTACATTCAGACTGCAAAAAAATCTGATTTCACAAAAAAATCTGATTTTTTTGAGAGGTTGTTCACATTTCCAGTTAAATGTGACTTGTCTGTGATCTCAAGTGTGAACTTTAAACACCCTAAATGTGTCCTGCATGTGCACTGGAGGACACAACAATATCAGAAGTTCCAGAAATCGCCTAAACATGGAACACTGAGCACCTGAAGATTTTAAAGTTGCTGTCGCACCACTCTCGAGGGAGGAAACACTTCTTCAGCCTATTTCAGTGAGCAAATGCGTCGGCGTTTGCTGTATTGGCTCACAACAGGTGCTTGTTACAGCACAATAGCCAAACTCGCTTGTTGATGACGTGTAGGTCGGATGTAGGTCGAATGAATGCTTGGCCGTTCAGACAGAAGACGCACGTCAAAAGATCGGAAATGATCGGTTTTAGGACCACATCTCCAAGTGGCCTGGGTCGCATTTGAAAAAATCGGATGTCACTATGTCGTTCAGAATGTCATTAAAAGATCAGATACAGGTCGCATAGGGGCGAAAAAATTGGATTTTGGTCACTTCAGGCTGCAGACTGAACGTAGCCTTTTAGACTTGAATCTGAGCTTGACACAATCTGACCATAAAGAACTGATTGAACTACAACAGGTGAGATGCAAAGCTATTGCCAACAATTTTTCAATTACCGTATTTCTCAGACTACAAGTTGCTCCGGAGTATAAGTCGCACCAGCCAAAAAATTTGTAATGAAGAAAACATTTATAAGTCGCACCGGACTATAAGGGAAAATTTAACGGGAAATTTATTTTATAAATCAGAGACCAAGAACCAACATTTCATCTTGAAAGGCAAGTTATAGAAGTTATAGTAATAAAAACAACCAAATAGAGAACAATCTGTGTATCATTTGTTCGTTTGATTTGATTAATATAGAACCAAAAATAAGAAAACAAAAAAACAACTCTCTTCTTTATTATTTGTCTCTAAAACCAAAATGAAAAAACGGATAATGATTTGTTTTTTTCATTTTTGATTCATATATAGGATTCATGTATTTGATCTATGGGCCGTCAGTGTGGAAAATGTAAGTCACACCTGAGTATAAGTATAAGCAGAACCACCCAAACCCTGAAAAACAGTGCGACTTGTAGTCCAAAAAATACGGTAGTTAGTTTTCAGTTGATAACAAGCTCCCAAAGCTGTTATTTCATTCAATTTTGTAGTTTTTCTTGAGTTTTCAGACAATCTTAAAACATTTTTGACAGTGTTTCCTAACATGTGCATTGCGTCCTCATGGTAACTGCTGAAGATTCCACCATAGAGGTATCAGCACATCTCACTTTCCTCTTCAGTGTATACCTCAACTGCCTTCACAGCCCATTACCCCGATGCAGTATCTCCAGCACTCACCCGCCTGGTTGGTCGTCACGGTGACAGACACAGCCTGCTCCGGCCCCGGACTCTGCGTGGACACCCCGTTCACCGCCCACACTTCGAAGGTGTAGTTGGTGTGGGCCTGGAGCTCGGTGATGGCGACGCGGGTGGAGCGAAGGCTGAGCTGCTGCGGGCTGAAGGTGACTCCGCTCCCACAGGGCACACAGCGGCGTCCCTCTGAACCACAGCGCTTACACACCACGTTATAGGTCAGGTCCTGTCTACCCCCCGAACTGCGAGGGGCCGACCACTCCAGGGTCACCGAAGTCTCGTTCACGTTGGAGATGAGGTGGAGCGGAGCAGTGGGAGGGCCTGATGGGAACAAATATGAGGAGATTGTAAGTATGAGTCCAAGATGTATCGCAATGAGTCCAAAATTAATCGCAAAATTAATTAAAAAATGGCTGTTCATTGTATACCATAGACCAGGGGTGGACAACGTTTTTACGCACAGGGGTCACATCTTGAAACACATTTGAAGTCAATAATTCAGGTGTGTGCATTTTACCTACATTTAGACTTGCAACATTCATTTTAGGCCAATATCATAGTGAAATATGATGTTATTCGGGTTATTGTGGTAGAATAGCTTAAATTTGCTGTAAAAACTTCTATAAGAGTCAATGACCAATAAGGATTTTCAACAGGGAAATTTTAAAATATAAAAAATATTAGTGTCTATTAAGCTTTTTCAAATATTTATAGTGTCAGGTGCAAAAATCTATGTTAATTTACATTTATATGAAGCATTTTTAGTGTAAACTGTCAAGTGGTGCGACCTAGAATAACCTTAAAATTGTTTTATTTTCTAAAACATGGTTGGGATATTAACCTAAGTTCTGAGTAATATGAAGTGTATAGAATCAAACTGTTGGCATTTCTTTAGATTTTTAATGCATATTGATATTTTCTTTTGCTGTCCAATATGACAGTCGCCTGCTTGTGTTTATTGAACAAACTACTGCCCTGGAAAATGCATCAAATGAAGAAAAATGCCTAAAAAATCCCATTCACCCAAGTCTACATTGTCTGTTATTCAAACTTCAGCCATAGAATTACTGCTGTTATTAGTCGCACCACATGATGCACGGTCGCACCACATGACATTTTAACACTTTAAGTACAAAAAACATGCAGAATAACTCGTGATTTCTGAAAAAAATATTTCCATGGAGGTCAGAGGTACTGCAGAAATGTGCTGAATTATTATGAAATTTGAACCTTTTTAACTGAGGGAATTACAATTGGACAGCGTCATGTCATTGACCCATAAACTGCCAATTGGGCCAATTTAGCACAAGGCATGAGGGCTGAGGGCCACATTTGGCTCTCGGGCCACAGTTTGGACACCTCTGCCACAGACAAGTGGACAGAGCTAACCCTCTAGCCACTATTTTTTTCCAAATAAGAAGTGAGTAAAGGGCTTGATTCAGCTCCATCGACACACTGGCTCCAATTGACTTCTCTTGAAAAACGGTGGACCCCCTCTCTGTAACTGTTGCTATCAGGCTCGTCATTCTGGCCTTAAAATAACAACCAACTCTGCTTGATTATGGTGTTTTTATTTCGCTGTTTTGTCCATAAACAAATATATGAACAATAATAACAGACCAATCAGACAACCTCTTTGTTTGATAAACCAAGGGAGTATCTTCAAAGCCCTCGCTCGTACTCTTTGGTTTCCTCGCTCCAAATCAGCATCTGTCACTGCTAGCCTCGATTAGCTTCACTTGGCGCTGTGGGTGACGTCGCGCTCCCCCTGTACATTTCTATATACAGTCTGTCGTACTAGCGTAACAAAATGAGCCGGCTTACAGTCATTGACCACACATTGACAGCTATGGCCTCTCATATTCCCTTTTAATGTGCTGCTTGTTACCGAGTGGGAGGGTCTGGTTTCCTCCCAGTTAATTCAAGATAAATGTAACTCAATAGGCCGACAGTTGCCCGTACAATACTACACTGTAATGTGACATACAGAGTCAATGAAATCACAGGGCTACTCACTGAGGCAAAATTTCTGTATGGGTACTACGAGTCGAGTTTTGGATTTGATTTAGTGCTGCTGCTATAGACCAGGTTTAGTCCAGGTTTAGTTCTGGTGCAGGGTTTGTTCTTGTTCAACCATTGGGGCGATTTTGGATAGGGTTAATTTTTGGTTTCGTCCTTGTGTAGACCTGTAGAAGTTCAGTCCTGGCTTAGGTCTTGTTTAGTAGGGTTGGGCGGTATCCAAATTTTGATACCGTTAAACCGTCTCAGCATTTTACCGGGAATACGGTATTATCGTAACTAATTAAGAATTTTGTAGCTTGCACCTAAAGCATTCAGAAACAGAAGAGCAGCATTATATTTGAAGATGAGGCACAAGTTCTGATCAAACCAAACTTTGCAGCGTGTTCGATCGCATCAGCATCAGGGCAGAGCTACTTATACTGTATGCAAATTAGCCATTAGCTGTAAAACGTAAACAAATGTGCACAAAGCTGCATTGCACACATTATTACTCAAAGTCTATAATGAGCGGAGTACCAGAAATGTAGAGCAGTGGTCAAGAGGACCAATCACAGCCCTTATTGTCTTCCCCTCGCTGTCTGTGCTGTTCTGATGCATAGTTAGAAAATTTCAGAGGTTCACGGTGGTCACGGACACTATGCACGTCAACGCAAACACGTTTTGATGCAGAACCATAAATTGGGCTTTACCGTCTCCTCCGTGAAAGTCTGATTTCGCCCTCAAGTGGGAACTTTCTCCTCTTCAGCACGTCCCCTCTCGACTCTCGGCGTTCAATAAAATCGCAAACTTTTCGGCTCAACATCACACACGAAGCGTCAGTCACGTTTTTTTTCTTCTTCCTCGCTGCGCGTTGATGGATATCTACGAGCGTAACGATGTATGAAGAGGAGAGAGAGCGGAGGGGAGAAAGTTCGCACTGTGGTTTTAGGTCCTTATGCAGATTTTTTTAATGATGATAATGAAATTGATACCGATACTGATACTTTTTGATACCATGGGAAAACTGTATGACTGCCCAACCCTATTGTTTAGTCCTCATTTCGACTTGGTATAACACAACATTGCATCCATTAAAATTTCCCTCTTTATTGCAATGAGTGTGTTTGGATCTGCATTGCTTTCAAACATAATGTAATTGACTTAACTCTCTCTCTCCTTTCTCTCATGTTATCTCTAGCTCGCTCAGCCCTCGCTCTTCCTGACTAATGAAGCACATGCCAGCTGCCCAGAGCGATCGATGTCGGGTGAAAAATGAAAACTGAAATTCATCCCGTAACGGAAATTAATTATCAGTTATTTTTGGAGGAGGGCGGCGACGATGAGTGATTTCGCAGCGTTACCGGGGGCGACGGAGAAGTGGGAGGGGCCGTCCCGAGACACTGTTATTGATAGATGTGAAAATGTACCCCTAATGCATCCTCATACAGTAGTTACGTAAAGTTGTGAGTTTTGGTGGCAGTAGCAGATAAAGAAGTTTTGGTTTGGACCTGGTTCATTTGTATTGATTTACAGATTTTGTTTAGATTATTCTCAGTTTAACCCTGGTTTATTCCCAGTATATGTAGACCTAGTTTAGTCATGCGATTGACCTGGGTCAGTCCTGGGTCAGTGATAATATTGATGGACCTGGTTTAGTCCTGGTTTACTCCGAGAATAGACTTTCCTTTATTCAAGAATATGTAAAAAGCAGATTGAGTCCTGGTTCGGTCCTGATGTAGTCCTGGTCCAGTCCTGGTCTAGACCTTGTTTAAATTTTGTCCTGGTCTAGACCTTGTTTAGTTCTGATTTAGTCCTGGTACTAGTCCTGGTTAAGTTGTGGTTTAGTCCTTCGTCAGCTCCATTCTAGTACTGATTTAGTCCTGGTTTAGCCCTGGTGAAATCCTGGTTTAGTCCTGGTTTAGCCCTTCTTTAGCCCTGTTCTAGTAATGATTTAGTCCTGGTTAAATATTTGTTTATCACATAGACCTGGTTTAGCCCTTGTTTAGCCCTGGTTTAGTCCTGGTTTAGTCTTGTTTTAGTCCTGGTTTAGCTCTGGTTTGGTCCTGATTTAGACCTAGTTTAGTCCTGATCTAGTCCTGGTTTAGTACTAGTTTAGGCCTGGTTTAGTCCCGGTTTAGTCTTGATTTAACCCTGGTTTACTCCTGTCTTAGTCCTGGTTTAGTGCTGATTTAGTTTAGTTTAGTTCTGGTTAAATACTGATTTATTGCATAGACCTGGTTTAGTCTTGATTTAGTCCATGTTTAGTCCTGGTGTAACCCTGGTTTAGCCTTGGTTTAGCCCTAGTTTAGCCCTGGTCCAGCACTGATTTAGTCCTGGTTAAATTGTGGTTTATTACATAGACCTGCTGGTTTAATCCTGCTTTAGTCCTGGTTTAGTCCTGCTTTAGTCCTGGTTTAGTTCTGGTACCCTCACACACACAAATATAGCCAGAGGAGAGTGACAGAGGCAGAGAGCGTGACACTGTAAACAAGGACATGTGATGCGCTTCGGTCTTTGTAAAGCGAAGCCCAAATCCTGCTCAAACTGTAAAAATAGACTTCTGAATTATTACTGAGGCCAAAGTAAGAAAGGGAACACAATGTCTCTCCAAATCAAATCTCACGCTGGAGGAAGAGAAGAACAGATGAGCTATTTTAAACACTACTATAGTTTAGAATTCTGACTTATAACACATAATTTAACCATTTCCCTTTTTGTTTTTTTAAGGTAACTTCCACCAAAATTCATTTATTTCATACAGAAGAGGAAGCTATATAATATAGTCTGAAATTATATTATATTACCAAAATAAGGTGCACCGTGTAACCTTTCTGATAAGGGGTCCACCACCTGCTTGTCTCCATGGAGATGTCATAATGTTGCACAATATGACTTATATAACTTACTTACTTACTTACTTATATAACTTATCTTGTATTTATTAAATCGCAGTGCATTTATTGCTCATAAGTCATAAATACCTCGACCTGTAACTTGGCCTGGCAAAGCGTAACATCTCCATGGAGACAACCAGGTGCACTTCACCAAAAATGTTGCATAGTGCATCTTTAAATTGATTTTATTTATTCATTTATTAAAACTCCTTCTTTCGCTCCACTCTACTGATTTAGTTCTGGTTTAGTCCTTCTTTAGCCCTGTTCTAGTTCAGATTTAGGTTCAATATTATATTTTATATATTATATTTTATATATTATAATATTTAATATTGGTTTATGGCATATACCTGGTTTAGCCCTAGTTTAGCCCTGGTTTAGTCCTGGTTTAACCCTGGTTTAGTCCTGGTTTAGCCCTGGTTTAGTCCTGGTTTAGTCCTGGTTTAGCCCTGGTTTAATCCTGGTTTAATCCTGGTTTAGTCCTGGTTTAGTCCTGGTTTAGTCCTGATTTAGCCCTGATTCAGTCCTGATTTAGCCCTGGTTTAGTCCTAGTTTAGTCCTAGTTTAGTCCTTGTTTAGTCATGGTTTAGTCCTGATCCAGTCCTGATATAGTCCTGGCTAAATATTAATTTATTTCATAGACCTGATTTAGTCCTGGTTTAGTTCTGGTTTAGTCCTTGTGCAATGTTATGACATCTCCATGGAGACAAGCAGGTGGTGGACCCCTCATCAGAAAGGTTACACAGTGTGCCTTATTTTTGGAGACAAACAGGTAATGCACCCTTCACCAAAAATGTTGCATAGTGCATCTTTAAATACATTTTATTTATTTATTTATTTAAAAAAAACAAAAACAAACAGTTTGTACAATTTACTTCTGTGAACGTTTTGTCAAAAGGAATTCACAGTGAAGCCACCTTAGCGAAAAAGGGACCCTGTAAGAAAATACACTTGTACATTTACACTTTCGATTCATTTGCAGTTAAACATGGATCTCTACCAGTATTGAGAATTGCACAGTTCAAAAATGCGCCTTACACGGCTTTCTTATTTATCAGTGAATCCTAGACTTCCCCATTCCAAAAGATATTTCCTTCCTTGTTTAAAGTCCAGGTACTTTCCTCTTGAACTTCTCCACTGCCTCTTTATAGTGCAGTATTATTCATTATCTTTACAGCCTATGGCCCAGAGGCAGAGTACTTCTACCCACACACAATACACTACATGCCCCTGGTTTGCCCCAATAAAAACTATTTACTGACTCTTTCGCAGTACAAGTGCAGTATCGGCAAGAATGTGTTTATTTGTTGCTATGAGAACTAATGTACTTAATAGAGCAATAGAATTTTATGGGAGCGGACAATGGATGGCTGTTTGGGCCCGTGTTAAAAGTGGCACAGTGGGTTAAACAGTCACCCAAAACCAGAAGGTGTACAGTTTATACAGTCCAAATATGAATTCAAACTATTTTGTTCATACTTTGCCAACTCCAATCAGAAATATGTGCAATATGTAGATAGTAGAGCATATGAATTAAAATAAAAACAGCCATAAAGCTACTGAGACTACAAATCTTGAGCCAATATTTCTGCTCTTTTACGAGTATCGGACAGTAACTGGTGGTCACGTGGTCCGATCGATCCAGTTTCAAATGTTTTTTGCGGCATCGATGCGCTTTACAGCAGCTGGAAATCAAAACGCCCCATGTCCGCTGTGTGGGACTTTTCACTACAACAAAACGATGTCGCAGTTTCTCATGGAAGAACCAGCAGCGCTCACGTTAACACTACCAGTTTGATTCGTCACTTACAAAAGAATCATCTGCACGAGTCTGAAGAGAAAAGCTGCCTCGAAATGGCGACAAATCCAAGAAAATAACACAGAGGATTGTCAAATTCATCGCTTTAGACGGTCAACCACTGTCTGTCGTGGAAAACATAGACTTTCGTCGTCTAATGGACTTTTTGGAGCCAAGGTACAAACTTCCTTCACAACACTACATTACAGAGACGGCACTACTGGAGCGATAGAACAAGATCTGTGAGCATGTTTGAACTCTTCTACTGAATGCAACCGCTGTTTCATTCTTAGGTTTTGAAGGTGTAAGAAAACACTTAAGTAATCCTTTCAATCCATGTATGGTTCCTTCCATTCCTTAGGGTTGAAGTGAAGGTGAAGCACTCCTTAAAAGAATTGGATCAGGTCGGAAGCCAAAAAATCTTGATCATTACATCTCCACTACCAGTAAGTAACATTTCTGGTAGGGTCATAAGTTCGATGCCATATTGTGGAACATTCTCGGCAAAGCATAACATCCAAAATGCATGCTTTTTTTCTTTTCCTTTCCTTTCTTACTGTAAACAAGGTCACTTCTTCACAGATCTGACCTGTAACTTGTCGTAGTGATGGCACCTGCTTGTTTCCTTGGAGATAAATGCCATACTGTGGAAAATTCTCTGCAAACTCAACGTCTCCATAGACACAATCCTGTAGCAAACTCTCAACCAGAAAAGTTCCATATCGCTCATTTCATTTTTTACTTTCATTCACTGCTACAACCTCATAAAACTAGAAAAACCTGAAGGCGCAAATCTGAAAAATGTGCATTTCCCTGTCTTCCGTTGCTTATACATCTTACTTATACATGAGTGTGGAGATTGGGCCTATACCTGTCTGTGTGTGAGCGCTGTGGGGAGCAGGGGAGCGTGGGAGAAACTTTGGCAGTGAATGACAAGCCGTAATTAACCCAGAGAGAGCTACAAAAAGGGAGTGCTACGAGCTAACGGCTAATCAGGCCACTTCAAATGCACCAAAACAAAAACCCGCTGCGTGAAATCTACAGGGACCCAAAGTTTGAGCTTAAAGACTTCTCCAGGTTTGTCATTAGTTCAGTAATTTGTCAACAATCCACTCTCATTTTTAATTGTAAGCTCAACCGCAACAGCACTAAGCAACACTCCAGATGGCGTCTCGTACATGTGTTTCGTCTTCCAGGCATTTTGAGAACTTTTTCCCATGCAAAAGATGTAAAATTTTGTTTTGAATTGTTAACCACTATAGCAACAGTCCCAATTTTTCATCGCTGTGAAACCGATAGACGGAGTTGCGTTATATTCAGAAACCGTATTGGATTTCAAACTTGAATACCAGTGTGGAATGTAAAATGGAGTCAGAACTAAACTAGAACTAAAACAAGTCTTGACAAGAGCCTAATTTTTTTTATTTTTTTCTAAACTAAAACTGAATTAGGACTGAAAAAAGTCTTAAAAATGAAGTGAATGTATAACTTTTCTGGTTGAGGTTTTGGCGTCTGCTTGTCTGCATGTGATCTGATGTTATTGATTTGCTTGGAATGTAAGGTATTAAACATATCTATCTCCATGAAGATGAGTGGATGACACCACCAGGCCGCAAGTTACAGGTCAGATCTGTGGAGAGGCGACTCTGCAATACAGTAGATGTTTTTCAAGACCATGAAAACACCTGCAATTGAATACACGCAAGATACACATTTTGATGCCATACTGAGGAACTTTGCAGACAAAATAACATTTCTGTGGAGACCAGCAGGTAGCGGACCTTCTACTGTAAAAGTTACATAGTGCATCTTTAACTAAGACTAAACCAGGTCTAAACGAGGATCAAAACATTTCTAAAGCCAGTCCATAGCAGATCATAGTCTAAACCAGGTCTAGAATGAGCTGTGAACAAAAGCGCAAGTTTATCCTTACATATTTTAGAATATCAATACTTCACACTACACTTTACACTAACACTACAATTACAACAGGGAGTCAAAATTTTCAGGAGCTACAGTACTGCCTCTCCGCCCACTCTGCTGGCCGTTTATGTCTTCAAACCACTGCTAAGAAAACTGAGAAAATCTGAGAATCGCATCAAGAGTCAAAGAAGCCCCAAAATGGAGAATATAACCTTTTTACAACCTTCACTCTGAGTCAGCTGCACCCATGGGTGTCTGCTCCTACACGGTCAATGGACTATTCACAAATTACTTAATAGTACGTTTGCCTACCTACAAGACTGCATTTTAAACACGCAACTCAAAACTACACGTCAAAATATATGCTTGAATGTTTATATTTTGTTTCCATGTATTTGAGCAAAGTTTTTCTTGTCCCAGTACTGATATATTGTTTAAGCAGATCTTGACGTCAAAATAAGTCTGCGCCATGTTGTCTGCATCTAATTAAATGCATTTTATTGTACGATAACCAGGAAGTGCAGGGTGTTAGCATGCTAGTTGTTGGCTCAGTAGCTTTACCGTCACAGAAAAACTCTACGCTGGCCTCTGAAAGTTCTGAAAAGTTCTTATACTCTCATTTTGGTGAATATTTAGGATGCTCTGAATGCAAAATGTAAGTGAGGAATAACATTGGACCAAACTAGTTCTGTTTTTCATGTTTTTAAGACAATAAAAATCAGGTACAGCCTCTTCAAAGTATTTAAATTGTGTACATTATTGTGTAACATTTCTGGTGGAGGGTCCGTCAAATAATTTTCTCCATGAAGTTGTTATTGCTTTGTCTGGAATGTTCCACAGTAAACTTTTCTATCTTCATGGAGACCAGACCAGACCAAGTTACAGGTCAGATCTGTGGAGAGGCGACCCCGCTCACTGCCATAATGCCAGTTTTATAGGTATTTTTGAGCTATAAAACCATCTGTAATTGAGTAAATGTAAAGTAGAGCTGTTTAATGTCATACTATGGAACATTCTAGGCAGAGAAATGACATATCCATAGAAACAAGCAAGAATTGACGGACCACCGACCAAAAAGTTACATTGTGCAGTTATAAATGCATCTTAATTTCGAACTTGCGTCTGTGGGTTTTTCAATTTCAGCCGATCAAAAGAACAAATAGAAAAGCAAGTAAGACACGATTGGCTTGGACAGCAGTAATAGGCCATAGGCAATTACACTTGGATAAAATTACATTCAAGATATAATCAGGATCTCTATGGCTACAGAGGAAAGCAGATATAGGCTGGACTAATATGCACCCTAATTACCAACAGCGTTCCATTTGACCTTTTAGAAAACCAACCGGGACAGAAATAACTTGAAGAGGTCATTTTCTTTTATCCTTACTTGTCTGGGTCATTTTTGGAGAGAGCCAACCACGAAATTATAATCCACGCTTGAAATGATTAACTATCTAGCTGATTACTGTCTTAAAAATATGAAAACAAGAATGAGTTACGTTCAAGCAATTTGCAGCGGGGAAGTTGAGTTGAGCTTTCAGAACCCAGAGCAGGTCACTCGGTTTTATATATTTTTTTATTCATGGGTAAAAGATATAAATATGTCATTCGGACAACACATGTGCCCACGTTTTTCGTTTTTATGCAGATTGAGAACACATTTTTATGCAGAGAAAACATAACTTACAAAACTTACCATCTAACTAAAACAAATCATTCAAACCTTTAGAAAATATGAAGAAATAGTAGCGAGTATCATCATGCAATATAATAACAGAATTATAGTAAATATACAACTAATATTATTCATAACAAATAAAAATACATTATTATTATTAGCAGTAATAATAATAATAATAATAATAATAATAATAATAATAATAATAATAATAATAATAATAATAATAATAATAATACAAGAAAGGGCAGTGCAGTTGGCTTAGACTGTTTCAAAAAAGTTCCAAAAAATAAATGCTTGCCCCAGAGCAGGTCATTAACTAGCATGCTAACAGTGCACCATTGTTCCTGGTTCTCGGATGATAAAAGCGCTTTATAATTATATTCAAACAGCACACAGTGGCCTCATTATAACCCAAATCTGCTTTTATAAAATATCTGTACTGGGGCAAAACAAATTTGACTTTATTACTGTTATGTGAAAGATCACATTTTGTCCTCTGCATTTGACCCATCTTTCATTATAGTTGGAGCAGACTACAGGGTTCCTACAGTGTCTTAAAAAGTCTTAAAAGCATTGAATTTATGAATTTGGAAATAATACCTTAAAAAGACTTCAAAAAGTCTTGAATTTTTACATCTGGATCTTAAAATTTGTGCAGTACTTAACTTCTTTGTATTGTGTTTCTCCTCAAAAGTTTAATTTGTCAAACAGCATTATTTGGTTAAATAACGTTGCCTAAATAAAGAACAGCGAAAACAATGATTGAGAACGCAACTGGGTCTAAATCCTCTAAATCCATCACTGAAGATCCCAGGCTACAGAACCACAAGCAACAAGCTGAGCACAAGAGTAAAATCAAAGACAATCTCAGCAGAACAGAGTTTGATTAAAGCCGTTATGTTGTTTTTTAACGTTGGTTTTACATTACCGAGCGACACATTTTATGCTCGAGTCATGGGGAAGAGTCTCTACTCCCCAGATTCATTTGTTTAATTTTCTTGAAATTATTGAAACAGGCCGTGAAATAGGTATTAAGTTTTTATATAAATGATCTTAAAGAGATCTTAAAAAGCTGCGGGAACCCTGAGACTCAGGAAAAGCAGGTGGTCTCAAGTACTCATTAAAATCAGCTAATATTTAATACCAGCACTATATACATATACAATTAATGGCCAAAATTGTGTACTAAAACAAAATACAATCACTATTTTCTAGGGGTCAAAATGAGCTCCAATCAGTATCTTAACTTAGTTCCTTCGATCGACAAAACCCTACAACTCCCAAAGCAACAAAACTATTGACTAAACTAACATCTACTTGTTTTTAGAAGCGAACTTATCTGTAATCCACATCTCAAAACGAAACACGACGCCTTTTCAAATCCAAACAGGAAACAACTTTGCAAACCCCAAAAATGATTGCGTGGATTTGAGTGACGGCGTTAATTACCTAGATTTAGCATGCGGCCGAACGCTCGCAGGAAAAACTCACGCGGAAGGAAAACAGCGGACGACAGACAGGTTCAGAGTTCAGAGGTCTAAGGTCTCTGGGAGAGTTGGGAGTCCTGAGCCCACACTTATGCTATAGTGGAGATGGATATAGAGCGTTAGGCCAAACCATTGGGGTAATAAGCTTTGACAGCTGTTGCTAGCGGCAGCCGTGGTCTAAAGCTGCTCTGATTAACAAGCGTCCATTAAACCCATTGGTAATCGGATACACGAGGGCCCTGGTCTGCTCCAAGCAATTATTATTCATATGTGGCTCTGGATTTTTGCGATAACTCAAATGGGATGGGTTCTGTCCTCATGCTACATCTTGGAAATAGTTTTCAAAATAAAGACTTGAAAATCTTATTAGCAATGAAACAATAAAATGTGATAGTAGTCAAAAGTCTTAAAATTATATCGAGAGCTGGCACGATATATATTGAACTACGAGCTCCTTTGCTTAAATGCATGGTTTTATAGTAGTGACAGCTAAAAAACATAGAGGACTACATATCCCATGATTCATTTCAGTGCAGACAACATGAAGGAATATGTTTATTGCTTTAATTCTTGGGATTATGACAGTTATGATTGACACCAAAGTCTTGTTAGTGTATTTTAAAAGCAAGAATATCGCAATAAGTACCATACCATGAACTGCATATCGTGATAATATTGTACCGTGAGATTTGGATATCGTTACATCCCTACAACATACTAAGGACTTGTCTGAATAGTTCCTAAAAATACCAAAAATAATGATCAATCATGACCTATTAACACAAAAAGTGAAATTTGGGAATGTCAAACTATGGAAATGTATCTGAAACAAGATATGGGATCATTTTTGCTATTTTAAACTAGTCTGAAATCAATCTAAAACTTAATAATATCAAAACTACAATTTAACTTAGCCGTAATAGGTTGAGTTTAATCTATAGACTGTATAAAGAAGTGGACTAAGTGAATGTTTATTCACCCATAGTGTTGAGCTTTGCTCAAATGAAACTCACGATGCTAACGGTTACAGGGGTGAATTTGAAGCTAGGCTCTATATTAGGAATAGGAATTTTTAACGGACACTTGAAATAAAAACACCAGGAGTGGGTTCATACAAACATGTCTATTAATATATACAGTCTATGGTTTAATCTTAGACTTTAAAATTACATTGGCAAATAATAATACCGCAATTTTATATAGAGGTTTTCACAGTAACTCAAAGACGCTTTTTTATATTTTCAAAAATGTGAAACTAGGTGGTTGTTGCTTTGTGTTTCCGCTGAACCAAAAAGACTTCATAATATTTAACCAATGTTCACAAAGCAGTCGTAACCACCCAAACATCTGCTAAGCCTCTTTAGCTCTCTGGCTGTGGGTCTTAAATGTTCTGTCAGATTACAATGGAGTCATCACTCAGCATGCTGCATTATTGACTGAGACAGGAGATCAAAACATGTCTCCAGAGCCTCTATTTGTGGTATGGAACTTTTCCTTGGAGTTTAGACCACTTTAAAAAGCCACTGGTTTACATTTCCCTATATGCACCTGGTTAGAAGAGGCATTTGTTTTGTGGAATGGTATAAAGAAGGCTAATGAATTGAATTCAAAACAAAAATCAATTTACTTTTTTACAAATTTGAAGGTGCATTGTGTAACTTCTCTGGTGGAGGGTCTGCCACATGCTTCACAGTATGGCATTAAACCTTTATACTTTCATAGAGACCAAACCAGGCCAAGTTACAGGTCAGATCTGTGGAGAGGGGACCCCACTAACTGTTTTTCTAGGTACAAATATATTGTATAAGTAATTCTTGAGGTCAGAAGTTCACCATGTCCTGCCGTATTTTTCGGAATATAAGTTGCACCAGCCAAAAAATGCACAATGAAGAAGAAAAAAACATGTATAAGTCGCACTGAACTATAAGTCACACTATTTGGGGAAAATTTATTTTATAAAATCAGAGACAAGAACCAACATGTCATCTTGAAAGGCAAGTTATAGAAGTTATAGTAATACACACCTATTCAGACAATCCTACACTGCATAACAGTCACTTTCACCATCTTCCAGTTTTGTATCTCCGTTTTTATCTTTGTATTTTGCAATTATGTTTTTAACTTTGTTTTGTACAGTGTCCTGTTGGGTGTCCTGAAAGGCGCTTTCAAATAAAATGTATTATTATTATAAAAAAACAACCCAATAGAGAAGAATCCATGTATCATTCTTTTATTTGTTTTTCAATATAGAGCCAAAAATAAGAGAATGAAAAAACAACTCTTTTTTTATTATTATTTTATTATTTGTTTTTCGTTTTTGATATATGTATATATATATATTATATATACGATTCATATATATGGTCTATGGACTGTCAGTGTGAAAAAAGTAAAATATAAGTCGCACCTGAGTATAAGTCGCCCAAACCCTGAAAAAACAACTTGTAGTCCGAAAAATATGGTAAAAAGTGCTCCAACGACCATTACCATAGTAATTGCCTATTTAAAACCAAACGTCTGAATGGTTAACAGTCCTCAAAATGACGCCATCTAACAGGAAGCTGAAAAACATAAATCCCATTGTAGTGTGACACTTTTGCATCCAAGTTTAGATTGAAACGCTTGCTGTAAGTTCCATGACAGTGAAAGTGTAATTTGATTTCAATGGCAATATAATTCATACTATAAAACAGGTTCCATCTCCCTCTCTTCTCTTGTTGAAACCTTCGTTGTCAGGTCATTGGAGCGCTTTATCTCCGTATTCGTCTATGCTCGCGCTTGTTTTGCAGTCGTGTTTGTGGGAGCTAGACTAGATGAGCCATTTTACACTCTCATTAACTCTGTGTCACTAAGACTGATCACTGCGCACCACCTGGAGCCTGAGCCAGCTATTAAAGCATGCATTTGGATGTGCGAGGGCGCCGGGTATGGCGGCTTTGCTTAGTTTTAGAAGTTATCTCGGTTTTGTAATCATAGGCCTGTCATGAAAATTACTATATCAACTTATCGTTAATAAATGGTAGATGAAACCATTTTAACAAGTTTGTGGGAGTGAATCTTTGTCATGCGTACTTTTGCTTTGTACTAGTGGGGAACTTTTTGGGATGTTTCTGTACTAAATGAGCTGAAGAAGGTTAAAAACATAACTCCTACAGATACAAATTAACTCATAAAGTGTTTCATTGTGGTATTTTTTAGTGCAGCTCATGTTTTTAATATTATTGTATATTTATTGTCTATATTTTCTTCAGCTATACTGTATTTCGCGCTTCAAAAGTTGTTGTTGTGACAGATCTAAGCAAGAAAGAGATATAATGTGGATTTTTATTTTTTGGAAACAACTCAGTTTGAAAGAGCATCTCTTGCTCTCAAATGGTTTTCGAATCAGCTTTGGATAAATAAGTTATTCATGTTTTAAATGACTATTGTCACTGTTTCATACATCCCTGATGATCTTAACATAACACGCTGATAACTACACTGCAAGCCCCATGGTATGGCATTAAATCTTTCTCTATGGAGACAAGCAGGTAAAACCTCCAGACGAAGTTACAAGTCAGATCTGTGAAGATCACAGATCACACCTGTCATTGTATAACTGTCTATACTGACAATTAGGGGTGTGAAATATATTGAAATATCCATCCATCCATCTTCTCCCGCTTAATCTGGCTGGGTCGCAGGGGAACCCCTCTGCAGGTGGTGAGTCCACAGGAGGGTGGACGTCATTAGTTCGTAGGGGTGTTTTGGGTTGATGGGGGAAACCGGAGGAAACCCATCCAGACACGGGGAGAACATGCAAACTCCACACAGAAAGGCCCAGGCGACCCGGGGATCGAACCTGCAACCTTCTTGCTGTGAGGCCTGAGTGTTGCCACTCAGCCACCGTGCCGATATTGACTTTTAGTATCACAGCCATGATTTAGCCTTTATTTTTTACTGAACCGTATCGAATCGTATGGAATTGAAAATTTTCTGAGATTTTCTGTCACTGTTTCATACTGTATATCCCTGATGATCTGTCTTAAAAGATAACACACTGATAACTGCATTGCAGTGCCTCATGGAAAGCCCCACGGTATGGCATTAAATCTTATTTATCTTTTTGGAGAGAAGCAGGTAAAACTTCTAGACAAAGTTAGAAGTCAGATCTGTGAAGAGGTGGCTATATTTACCGTAAGAATGCAAGTTTTTCAAGCAATTTATATTGCATATACATTGTATAACTGCAAGATAGATATTCAATACCATACTGTGGAAACCTCAATGATAAGAATTAACATCTCCATCTCCATGACGACAACCAAAACCTCCATCAGGAACATTACGTAGTGTACCTTTTACCTGGAAAGCTTTTCACTGTAGGGCGAGCATAATTACAACCACATTTCTTGAGTATTGTTGTGCAGATGACTTTAACAGACAATCATATGAATTTCACATCGAGCGTAGTACTCACGGGTGCAGGGCATGGAGGCTGGGTCCGTCTCCGAGCGGAAGAAGCCTTTGTCGCATGCACAGGATGTAGAGCCTTCCCTGGTGGAGTAACTGTGAAGAGGACACTTCATACAGGGACCGTCAGAAGCCAGGGCGCGGTAGTATCCGATCTTACAAGCTGGAAGAGAAAAAGTACAGTAGTTAGAATTGATATCGCAATTTGAGTGGACGCAATTAGCAAATCTCAAAGGCTGGAGTTTTGTAGTACCATAACTTCTTCCACAAATAACAAAATATCATGTTTTAGTCTGCATAAAAACTGCTAACGTTGATGTTCTGAAAAAGGATTCTTGTATTAGTTTCTCAGTTTATATTTCAGTCTTTTTGTCATTTCCTTTGAACAAAAGCGTTGCAATTCTTGTGACGATACCATATTTTTCCCAAATGGTTCAGCCCTAGTTGTTGATTGGATTTCCAAATGCCAAGATTGTATTCTAAATGCGAAAATTTTCCAACTAGATTTCAACCATATTTTCAAATCTGCCCTGTTGCTTGGTGTATACCAATGGCAAAAAGTCCATTGCAAAACCGTGCCAATTCCAACTTCCAAATCTGAATAAATACATGTTCGTGGAAAGGCGTCTGATGAGGAAGGGAGAGAAAAGAAGCTAAAATTGAATGTGCTCTTTCACTGCGCCAATATCATTTTCAAATTAGGGGTTGAGAAAGAGTGGAACCAGCCCATACACCAGCTCAAAATTGGGACATATAAACCCAAAACAAAATCTGGAGTAAAGCAGGGCTCAAACCAGGACAAGACAAAAACCAATACAACTGCACTAAAGGTCAGATAAATAGATCCGCTCTGTCTCAAATATTTATGATTCATCGGTGAAACTTGGACGACTACCAAAGCTGCTGCCCTTTGAAACCACTTAACAACAAACAAACATCGCTACACCTGGCAACCGCTATCTTCTGTTTTTCCAATTTTATTTTCCCTTCTTTAGCGGCCAAAACTCCGGGGGCTGGAATTGACAAAAAATATCTTGGTCGACTAAAGACGATACTGATCGGTTACTTGAGTAAAAAGGCAAAACCTCTCAAAACTATAACATATCTCTGTGTATCTGACACAAACTGTATTTACAAGTGTACACCTGCAGGGGGAGTTTATCCAAAAACAGCTATTTATGCAGAAAAAGAACTAGGAAACAATGTATTTTCGTAAAGACTCAGCTTGTGAATTATGAGTTTAAAGGTAATACTGTGTAACATTTCTAGTGGAAGGACCGCCACCTGCTTGTCGCCATAGAAATGTTACACTACGTTACAATTCAGATCTGTGGAGAGTCGCCCCTATTCACAGAAGGAATTACTGTATTTTTGAGCAATTAAAACACCAATAATTAATAAATGTTAGATAGATATGTTTAATGCCATACCATGGAACATCCCAGGCAAAGTTATAACATCTCCATGGAGACAAGCAGAACCAGAAAAGTTGCGCAGTGCCATTTTACACATTGTACAGTATATACCAAAAAGTACAAAATTTAACTCACAAACTCTCACTAACTTCTGCTGTTGTTCCATATACATTTTTATAAACTATAATAATATAAAATGAACAGTCGATGAATACAAATTTTGGTTGATTAAGACAACATCAACCGATTAATCGATGAAACCATTAAAGACCTGCTGCCCTATAGATGCCGTGTCTTATTAATTCATGGGTGAGACGTGGATGACTTTAATAAAACAGAAAAACCAAAGTTCTTGTAGAGGTCTAAATGCAAGAAGCTGCAACTTAAAAGTGAAAAACACACGTAGCACACAGAAATTGCCAATGTCCGGAACTTATTTTTATTTTTTATGTTCTGTGGTCCAAAGCAAGAAAGAAATCTCAAAGAGGCTTTTGGAGGAGACTTGGATCGTTACCAAAGCTGGTGCCCTTTGAAACCACTTTACAAACAAATATCGTTACACTCGGAAACCTCTGTCTTCTGTTTTTGCCATTTAATTTCCTACCGGTTAGCGTCCAAAACACACACGCTAAAACGAGGCCAGCAATGTAAAGCTAAGCGACACTTTTGGTACTTGCTCTGGCTTCTCCCTCTGAGTGACGGGTTGATTGGGGCAGATAGTTTTACAGGGGGTTTCTCTGGCTGCTCTGTGCGTTTGTGTAATAGCCGGTGTGGAGTCCGACGGCTAAGATTTCACTCTCAAAGCGCTAAAGCAGAAGGAGGCAACAAAAGGACGATTCTTCACAAGGTGCAGTGGAAACAGTTGCGGCTGTGATTGGAGGGAATCAGCTGTCAATCAAAAAGAGTGGTGAGACCGGCCAATGGGGTAAAAGCTGTAATGTTCTAGGACAGGGCCAAGAGAGAATAGTAATTTATATTTATTTTTATATTAATAATAGTTAGTAATGTTACACCAACTCTTTTTATTTTGATCATTTTCTATTTTTTATTATTTTCTTTCTTTTCAATTAATATGACCTTGTTTGCTATACCAATTTTGTATGTGACTTCATTTTGAGACGTTTCAATAGATTTATAGTAAAATGGTTGAAAATTTGAGATTTTTTTTTTTGCATTGCATTGCATTGCATTAATTTTCTCAGGTTTGTTGTTGTCCATAAAATGAATTGGTTCGGAAAAATTACAATTTTTACCTGCAAATTTTACTTTATACTGTAACTTGACAATATAGTGCTATTTAGAAGTAACTCAAGTACTTTTGGCAAATACTTCAAAAGCCAAAATAGAAATCTTCGTTTTTTGTTATCTTCTTCTACAGATATTACCAAGGACAATAATCTATAGTAGATTTTATCAAGAATGGATGGAATTAAATGTTGATAGCAGATAAATAGATAGATCTGTCTTAAATATAACTATATTAACTATACAGTTAGAGGTCTGCAAAAATATTGAAATATCGATATATTGTATAATTTAATTTGATGATACAGTATTGATATCATCAGCTGCTGTATCGATATATTTTTTACTAAATAATTTTGTGAAAGAGTTACAGTTGGGTTACCTGTTTGGAATAAGAACCCTAACCCTAACTTGTTAATGTAATACATTTAACATCTTCAGTGTTCTGGGTAAAATTTGCCGTTTTTCATATTAACTTTGTGGTTAATGTTGCGGTGATTGGTGGTTTAATGAAGACTTTTAATATCACAGCCATAATTTAGCCTTTATTTTTTACTGAACTGTATCAAATCATACTGAATCAAAAGTGCACTGTACCGATAAACGTACCGTGGCCTATGTATCGAGGTATGTATCATATCTCCAACTTCCTAAGGATACCCAGCCCTACTGACAGTGATTACTTTTTCAAATGACACTTATCTGTTTTTGCTGTTTCTTCATTTGAAAAGTAAATTGCTAACTATTATAACAGTCGTACATAGTTGTTGGCTATCCTATAACTTATAGATGCCCTTAAATACAAACTACATTTTAACTGCCTTGCCGTCATCATAAATACATCAGGACATCCTCAACATTAAAGACACAAAAACAACTCCCTAAAGTGTTCTTCCGCGCTCACTCATTTTCTGCACAACACCACAACCGACGAGGGCCTCCCAGTAAAACCACTGCTTAGCCACGCTCCCATATACAAACAACAGAGGAAACCCACACCGCTGTAAAATGCTGGGAAATCCCATTTTTCCCTGTGACGATCCGTAATAAACGTAGCCTCCGCAAGCCTCCGCGCCCTGGAGACTGGCCTCTGTAGCGGCTGGATTAGCGCTGGGCTAGCTGCAACCTGCTGAGCCATTCTACGGAGCAGTCCCAGTCCATCAATCAGGCGGCGCAAATCCGGCAGGCTGCTTCTCTCGCTAACGCTTAAGCTAAGGGGGCCTCTTTGATTGGAGACTACAGGGGTGCGTGAAGAATCGCCAGTCTTAAAAGAAAAGAGATTAGGCGGGCTGTGCTTTGTGCCATCTCTCAATCTCGCAAGCAATCAGCGTACGCACTTAGCATGAGGAGAGACGGGGAAGACTCAAGGATTAGCTAGTATTGTTTAAGAGGTTTTGACCACTGCAGTGACCGAAGACGAGGTATGCTATATTTAAGGTTTCGGACATGTGCAGTGAGGAGGAAAGTGGTTGGATTTGAAAGACGAGTCAACCAGATGTCAAAGTAGGTGCCCTTTTTAGCAAACTCCAGAGGCAGAGTTAATTGAGATGCATGCTTCACAGACGACAGGCCGAGAGCCGTTTGAAGGGAGGATCAGTAAAACCAGGATGCAACAAACTGTGCGGAAATGATGAGATTTCCAATAGGCAATAATTAAGCTGTCCGGGGCGATCTTATAATGCTTTACAAAGACATTACAAAGTGCGTTTCACACAGACCAGCGGTTGTGAAAATTGTCTAGTATCATCTCTAATGGGCAGAAATTTGCTTAAATCGAAGTTATAATCAAGTAAACAAGATCTTTATGTTGGAAAGGGTTGTAGCAGGTCACACTACAGGACAAAGATCAAGGGAAAACCAGGAGTAAATCTGGACTAAACCAGGACTGGGCACAGGCCTAACTAGGACCAAAAAGAGTCTAAGGCCAACCCAGGACTAAACCAATGTTATAATAATTTCTAATGGATGTATGAGTTAAAAAACAACATAGTCTTAATATTGAACCAGGTTAGCAGGTCGAGACTAGAACTCAAACCAAGTTAAAACTAGGATGAAACCAGGTATGAACCAGGACTGGACAAAGGCCTAACCAGGACCAAAAAGTGTCTAAGGCCAAACCAGGACTGAACAGAAGTTATAATAATTTCTAATGGAAGGTATGAGTTAAAACATAGTCTTAGTCATAGTCTACTGAACCAGGTTAGCAGGTCTAGAATGTAACTAAAACCAAGTTAAAACCAGTAAACCAGGACTGGACAAAGGGCTAACCCGGACCAAAAAGAACCCAAATTCAGAACCACAAACTAGAAAAAACTAGAACCACACTGAAGTTATAATACAGTTCTATAGATGATATGTGTCAAGAATACACAGTCTTAATACTGAACCAGGTCAGCAGGTCTAGGCTAGAAATAAAACCAAACTAAAACCTGGACTAAACCAGGTGTGAACCAGGACTGAACCAAGGCCAATATAGTCAAAGGTTCAGGATGCGAAACCAAACATTGTAGTAAGCCAGTTTTACATCAGAACTAAACCAGGACTTTCCCAGATATTAGGCTGGATTTTACCGACAATAAACCTCGCAAACACAGGCCTTAAATAAGACTTCAAATCTACGACTAACAAATCTTAGCAGCGCTAAAAAATCTCTCCGATTCAAACACTAACCTCTGTCATCGAGATTGATCTGTGTTTTCTGAAATTTGTTTTGAATTTTTTTACATCAACAACTGTGTCCTGTTTCTAGCAACATAGTGCGTAGTAGTGGAAGAGTGAGTGGAAAAGAGGGTTTGCATTAGGAGACGGCAGAGAGGGAGACCGCAACAGTGGGTGGTCTTAAAGAATCTGCCTTCAAACTCGCTGGATTTATCTCTGTCCGGGCAGCGTCAGGAAAACCACATGTAATTCAAACATACACACTCGGCACACATGGAATTAGTTTAGGTTCTCATAATTTTTTCCACATAAGTTTTGTTGTTTCGCTGGCAGCTAAACGTCAAATCGCAGGTTATCAATATGTATGACAAACGCATGGATTGTATTGTAGTGCTGTTTTAGATCTGGCTCAGTCCTGGTTTAGTCCTGGTTGAGTTCTTGTTAAAGGTGCACCATGGAACTTGTCTGGTGAAGGGTCCGTCGCCTGCTTGTCTTTATATGTGCCTAGAATGTGAGACAGTGTGACAATAAACTTAAGTATCTCCATGGAGAATTGCAAGCCAAATTACAGGTTAGATTTGTGGAGAGGCGACTCACTTACAGTAAAAATGAATGTTTTTTTTAGATATTTTTGAACACTTAAACATCTGTCGTTAAATAAATACAGTTTCGTTGAATATCATATTCTCTTTTTTTTTCTATTTTAACCGAAGTATTACAATCTCCATGGAGACAAACAGGTTGCGGAAAAGTTACACAGTGTACCTTTAAGTTCCACTTAATTTTATTCTTGAATTTTGGGACTAGATAACTTTTCCTGTTTTGTACTGTCCTAGTCTTGGTTTAGACTTTGTTTAGTCCAGGTTTAGTTCTACATCAGACCTGCTGCTTCTCAATCTTTTTTTTTTTTTTTTTTACATCAATATAATTTAAATTGTTTCTGGTATAAGTTATTGGAAGTTATGGTAGACCTCGATAACCATATAGAAAATTACTGAAAATGTCCTAAGCAATTTGACCCATATTTCAAAGCCAAAGAGCCTGTGTAACTTTTCAGGTGGAGAGTCCACAATCTGCTTATTTCCATGGACATGTTATTGTTTTTCCTAGAATATTCCACAGTATGACATTTAACATATTAGTCTCTATGGAGACAATGACCAGACCATGTTACAGGTCAAATCTGCAACCCCACTCACATAAAGAATGTATATTTTTCAAGGTATTTTCTAAGCCATTAAAACAATAATTGATTGAATACAGAATGGATATGTTTAATGCCATAGTGAGGAATATTCCAGGGAACGCAATAACATCTCATATTGTGACACTAGCAAACCACACACTAGAGAAGTTACACAGTGCAGCTTTAAGATGTTTTGTACTGCTCGTTCCCATATATTTTTTTGTATTTTTACTCTAATACTATTTCTCTCTCCAGTCCATTCTCGGAGCAGACTTCTCAGAGTAGTCAGGGCCCAAATCCATTCTCTGACAGATCAAAGCTGGACAAAGAGAGTGGTGACTTACTGTTCTATTCTGGATGAGCCAAAAAATGGATTCCCTCATAGACTCGGGACACTACAATCCCTCCTCTCTACCCCATAGCGCTTTCACTCTTTCAGTAGTGAAGCTTTAGTCCTTTATTTGTGCCATTGTAAGACTATCCCGCCCAGTCCCTGTTGTCTCCTAAGCTGAGGCGCATTAAAAGAGAAGGCCATTGAGGGCGCAGGGGTTTTGTCCATTTTGGGCTGAATTCTTTTAAAGGAGTTGTCGTGTGAAGGGGGTATGGAAGGTTTAAAATTTACAGAAAAATAGGATTGCTCAACGGCTAATGATACAAGTATTGCTATCCACACATGGCGGTTAAATTACAATGTTATTTAAAGGTGCACTATATAAACAGTAAATGGTTTTTAGACCACACTTTACCACCTTCAAGGAACTCAAAGCACTTTACATCAAGGAACCACTCACTCATTCACATACATACAGACTGGAAGTGTCTTGCCCAAGGACACAACAACAGCATTCATCTGTGGGAGCTGGGATCACACCGCCAACCTTCAGATCAATGGACAAACGCACCACCAAGTGAGCTACTGTCGAACATATATTTTTTTCAGGCTGTGGGTACACCACCTGCTTGTCTCCATGGAGATGTCATTGCATCGCCTGGAATGTTCCATGGTATGGCATTAAAATCGGGCATTTAATCAATTCCAAACGTTTTTAGTGCTCAGAAATATATTGGAAAAACATGCACTTCTTCGGTGAGTGGGCCAGCTCTCCATAGCTCTCCACAGCTCTAACCTGTAACTTGACATAGCAGCCTCACTTGCGAGATACAGTAGATGAGTTTAATGCCAAACCGAGGAACATTCCAGACAAAGTAATGACATCTCCATAGAAACCACTTGTGTGTTTTCATGGAGATACACCAGATTAGTTTAATAGTATACCGCAGAACATTCCCGACAGAGCAACATCTCCATAGAAACAGGTTGTCTTTCAAATAAAACTAAGCCATAACGAAACTAGGTCTGCACGAAAACAGGACCTTAATATGTTAGTCCAAGAATGAACCAGGCCCAAAACTGGACTGACCGAACTGGTTCAGGATTGATCTAAACTAAGTCTCTAATTCAGTGACAAAACCAGGTCTTAAGTAGGACTAAAACAGATCTGAACCAAGCCCCAAAACAGGACCTACCAGGACTAAACCAAGACTAGGACTAAACCAACTCTAGATCTCAACCAACGCTACAGTAGGTCTAAGCTTTCATCTTCATGTATCATCCGCCTACACATTTAGTTATAACTTTACATTACATTTTTGCTCCTTCTTTTTGGTCCATCACCTTCTTGCTCCTATGGATATATCATTGCTCTCCTTCAAATGTTCTACAATATTACATTGAACAGCTCTATCTTACATTTATTCAATTACAGGTGGTTTTATTGCTCAAAAATACCAAGAAAAACATGCATTCTGTTTGTGAGTGGGGTCGTCTCTCCACAGATATGACCTGTAACTTGGTCTGGTTTGGTCTCCATGAAGATAGAAAGATTTAATACTACTGTGGTATTAAATATGGTAATATATTGTAAAAAAAAAAAAAAATCCACTGAAAGCAATAACATTTCCATGGAGAAAAACATTTGACGGACCCTCGTCCAGAAAAGTTACACAATACACCTTCTAAACTCCTTCCACACAATCACATAGCCAGTATTGCCCACCTCAAGACTGGCGCGGGCTGGCCAATGTTCTACTTCGAGAATACACCAGGGGCTAAAATGCATGAGAGCCAACTATAGTCCAACAATAGCTTTCCAAAAACAACCTAAGAACATTACACCCAGCCCACTGTATCGTCAATTACTCCAGTCTACCCATGCAAAACAACTCTCTCTTATCATGAAGGGGAATTAACTTCAAACTATAGCATTCACCCTTCTTTTCAACCCCGTGCTTTATCTTCTATGGCGCGATGAAAACTTGGTCACTCATTTTAAGTCATAACAGACACTGAGAACTCTTCACCGGAGAATCTTCACAAAGGGAGTCTTTCAAAACAACCCCGCGATCAGATTTCAGGACCAGAGGGCAGGGATCGTCTGCACCGGACTGATCCAGCGCTGGCTATTCACTCTCCCTTTCACTCTTTGTGTGCCTGCCTATCTCAGTTCCTCTGTTTTGCATACCTGTGGAAAATAATCAGGCAGGAAAGCACGGGGCAAGCGAGGGATTCTGGGATATCCATGACAATAACAAATTTAAATGTGCACTGTGTAACTTTTTTACGGTGGAGGGTCTGCCATCTGCTTGTTTTCATGGTGATGTTACAGCGTTGGACTGCAAATTTCTCTGATCTGGCCAAGATTTTAAAACTTATATCAGGCTATTCATCGTGTTTTCAGGTTTATTATCTACTTACTAGTTCTGAGACTGCTTCATTCTAGTCTAGTCTAATCTTGGTGAATGGACAGATAATTTCATTACTTTTAAGTCAGTTTTTGATAGATTTATATCTTATATCTTAAATTTTCGACAGTTATATTCAGTTACAGGGGTTCTCACAGGTTCTAAAACGATAGCAAAAACATGCATTTTTACTGTGTGCAGGCCCATTTCTCCACAGATATGACCTGTAACTTAGCCTGGTGATGTGGCTTGCGTGTCTCCATGGAGATGGTTAAATAAATGCCATACTGTAGCACATTTCAGGAAAATCTACATGCAGTCAGGCAGGGGCGGATTCTCTACAAAAACGGATACACAATGCACCTGTAAAGTCGTTGAAAATTAGCTGCACAACATTTTTACGCTTACATGTCTAAACCAGAACTGAACCAAGTCTAAACCATAAAAACATTACAACATTACATATTCACGCCCTGAGCACCTGAGAGGCTGGCAGCAGCGTACAGAAGCCCCTGAGGTCTAAGTCTGTATTTTGAAACTTGTACTGACTCAAAATACATTAGCTCATGTGCAAATGATAGGATATGAGTTTGTTTGTCTTCTATGATTTAGTTTTCTGTTTAAAATTACAGCATGCCTCATGAACCAGGTCTAAACTAAAGACTAAGTAAGGGCATAACTACCTCAAAATGAGAACTAAAGGAGGTGTGTATATATATATATATATATATATATATATATATATATATATATATATATATATATATATATATATATATATATATATATATATATATATATATATATATATATATATATATATATATATATATATATATATATATATAAAATGCATAATCTGGACTAAAAACAAACTAACAAAATTAAACAAAAAAAAACAAAACAAAAAAACAGACTAAACCAGGTCTAAAACAGATTTGAGCCAGTCAAAATTTGTCTAATCAGGACTAAACCAGGTCTAAACCAGCCCAAGTTTTATTCTAGTCTAATTTAATTTCAAACAAACAAGACCAAACCTGCAGGTTTAAAGTCTATAACTAAAGTGATCAAAATTCATACTGACTTGGACTAAACTGGACAAAGATAGGATTAAACCAGTCCAAATGTAATTAATTCCAATCAGGAACTTAATTTGAACTAAACCAGGTCTACAACAGGACTAAAATTGCTGGTTCAAAGTCAATGAATACAGTGGTCTAAACTCATTATAATCTAAAACAAAGAGAAACTGGACGTGGACAACGTCTGGTTCAAGGTGCATTTTAAGTGCTCTAAACTCATCAATCATTTGTAACAGATTTTGTGATATCTTTGTTTGCCCTTTGACAATGATGCATCCACCGTGAGTATATCTAACCAGACAGACTCATCAAATTAAAGCCCCATCAAAATGCATACACCTGAGCCATGGCCGCATTAGCATGCATAACTAGCAACTGACCGCTAGCATCTGTCAGAGGCAACAGCAGGACAGTGGCACAAGTAGTTTATTAACATGCTGAAGAAAACAGGACTAAACCAGGACTCAACCAGACCCAAACAGGGACTAGCAAGGTCTAAAATGGGGCTTTGAAAGGGCTAAACCAGCTGTTAAGTAGGTCTAAACCAGGTCTACTGTAGGTCTAAACAGGTCTACTGTAGGTCTAAACCAGGTCTAAAGCCGGTCTAAACCAGGTCTACTGTAGGTCTAAACCAGGTCTAAAGCCGGTCTAAACCAGGGCTATCTTTGGACCGAACCAGAACTATAAGACTAAGTTGAACCAAACATAAATAACGAACGTTACAGGTAAAATGCAAGTTCAAATAAGAGTCTAAACACTATGTAACTTTCTGGAGGTGGCACGTCAACTGCACGATTCCATGGAAACAGAAAGTTTGTGGAGATGCAAGCCTGCTCATAGTGCATGTTCTCCTAAGATTTTGCAATAAAAATGCAATAAAAACTAAAAATGATAAACATGACCTACTCTATTTTTATCTAAAAAAAAAAAAAACACTTTGTAGAACTGCTTGTTACTGTGGATATGTCATTGCTCTGCCTGTAATGCTCCGTACTACGGCATTAAACAGCTCTACCTTACATTTATTAAATTACTGGTGGTTTTACTTCTCAAAAATACTTAGAAAAACAAACATTTTGACTGTGAGCGGGGTCGCCTTTCCACAGATCTGACCTGTTGCTTGGTCTGGTCTCCATGAAGATAGAAAGCTTTAATGCCATACTGTGAAACATTCCAGACAAAGGAATAACATCACCATGGAAAAAAGCATTTGACGGACCCTCCACCAGTAAAGTTATACAATGCACCCTCAAATTTTTCCAAAAGACAGGATTGTAATTTGATGATGACACAAGACAAATCTACCAAATTAACTCTCTTATATAAACATAGCCTACACCTGAGCCGTAGCCGCATTAGCATGTACGACTAGCCGCTGACCGTTAGCGTCTGTCCACGGTAACAGCAGGCCAGTGGGGCAGGTTAGCTTGTTCATTCTCTCATTGGGGTTATTAATGACGTCCGTAGCACCGCGACGCAGACACTTGGACACCCGGGCAGCGAAAGCCTTCACAGTGATGGATGGGAGACACCAGGCTACCACAGAACTGGTCCTCATGATGGATCACAAGGCTCCTCGCACTATCTGACCTTCACCCAACAGGCTAAAGAGACAGACGTATGTATTCAGAATGCAAACCAAATGAGCTGTAGGGACGAGAGGTGGCAAAGCAGCCGTCGTATTGAAGAAAGACAATACTTATCCCATGTTTTAAATTATTCCGGAGTAAAATGCAAATAACACTTCCAAAAACATCTTGACATAACTCTTTTTTTTTTTTTTAAATCAAACTTATAAATCATGAAATCATTTGTAAATAGGATTATTGCAGACTTTCTGATGTTAAATGTAATAGTTTTAATTGTCTTATTGGGTAAAGCTGTTATAAGCACTTAGTACAAACACAGAGAGGACTTTTTACCATTCAATTATTTTGTCTTAAATTCGTAATTACTATAGCAACAGTTCTAATCTGTCATCATTCCGAAACTTCTGGATTTATGGTGTCTTATGCTGCATTCTAATGAGCTTGGGACTCGGGGAAAACCGTCTTCCACCTTCAGAAAGTGCAATTTTGAAACGCAAATTCTGGTTCAGTGCAGATTGAGTCGAGTTGGATTTACGTCATAGCAAAAATGTCAGTGCACACAGTAAATGGGGAGAATTGTCTTTTTGTTATTTTGAAATGTGAAGTTCTGTATGTGTAGAGAAAGTGTCTTCTAAAAACTTTGTAGTGACATTTAAACTTTATTTCACATCATTTGAGAGTGGACACAAGTTTTTTCTGAACATGTAATAATAAAACTGTCATAATTGAGTCGCCAACAGCTAACGTTAGCTAACAGACTTTATTTATTAGCAGGAGCTAGCAAGGTTACATTAAACTTTCTCGGGCATCCATATTTTCCCCGACTGTTGCAATAAAACGCATTTACAACGCATGGGTTTCAGCTTCCTGTTACATGGAAATTTTTGAGAACTTTTCCCCATTCAAATACATCATATTTTTAACTTGTCAATCACTGGTAACATTTCTAAAAAATAAAATTATATAAAATATGTGTTTAAGAATTGAAATGATTATGGAAATTACAATTTGCATACAACCCAAGTCATTGTTTATGCTTGTGTGGTTGGTAGATTATTTTTTTATGTAAAACAATAATAATTTTGCAATAAATCTATGAATAAAAAGATCAAATAAACCTCCACTTAAAAGTGAAAATGGATGAAACATTTTGCCCAGTTAATTAGCCTCTCCCCGCCTCTCAGTGTCACATGTGTCCTGACTCCTCACCAGCGCTAATGAACGCTAAGCACAAAAGCATTAGCGCAGACGCTGATGCTAATAGCACTCACGCCACTCTATCTGACAGTCAGCGCGGCTAAGCTAACGTAGCTGGTGCCAGAAGGGCGCTAAGCTAACGGGGACAGTGCCAGAGGGCGCAGGAGTTAGCCGCAGTTTGTCTGTCAAAAGCCGAATGATTTATCACTGTATTTTCAGCAGAAGCCATCCATCACAACTGTCCAGAGCCACACAAGACGGAGCTAATTAAAATGTCTACCTGACACACTGAGTGGAGCGGGGCCGAGGGGGGTGATAATGACAAGCAAGCAGGGCCGGGGCGAACAGCCTTCAAAATACTAAATGTGACTAGAAGACAAGTTAATTCAATATAAAATTCAAGTCTTCGCAATTGTATTATTAAGAAGGTTAGAGATATATTTGGCCGATATTTGGACTTTTTATCGTATCGGCTATTAACCATCTCCAGCACAGGACGATATTTTGTTTGGGTTGATCTACTGCCCAAAAAATACACACAAAGTTTTATTTTAACTCTTCAGTGCTAAAAACATGACTGCACAGCTCTCTTAAAGGGTTGTGGTTAAAAAAGCTTGTTTGTAGTAAATGTAAATGACATAATTTGGGGAAATAATTAAAGTCGGACTCGCATATCAGCAAAAATATTGGCAGAGCTTATTGCCTTCAGTTTCTCTTAAGTCTAAACGATCAATATCGGCATTGCATAGCAGTCGATCTGTTAACTGAATGATGTTAATACTGATCCTAGACTGGAGTTGTCATGTGGTACATTTGGGTAGTCAGAAGGTCTTTGGCATTTTCTCGTTTAGTCCTAGTCCTGGTTTCAACATGGTTTAGACCTGGTTTAGACCTGGTTTAGCTCTAGTTGAATCCTGGTTTAATCCTGGTTTAGTCTTGTGTGTTTTGAGCTTGTTTATCTTTTGTCAGAACTTATTTAGACCTGGTGAAGACCTGTTAGAGTCTTTTGTCCAAGACCTGATTTAGTCCAGCAAATGTTTATCCTTCTCCACACCTTGTTTGCGTTTTAAATCTAGATTATATAAAACATTGTAAACCTGCATTTCTTCTGCTTTCATTTTACAAGAGTATTGGCCCGCTTAAAGGTGCATTGTGTAAGTTTCTGGTGAAGGGTCTACCAAATACTTTTCTCCATGGATGGTTATTGTTTTGTCTGGAATGTTTCACAGTATGGCCTTAAACCTTTCTATGTTCATGGAGACCAAACCAGACCGAGTTCAGAATGTCTTTTTTTCTAGGCAGGTTGAATCAATCCAATTTCCAGAACTTATCAACCAACTCTTTCTGCATAGTCTCACTGTTTCATGTTTAGAAACCCAACACAACGCTGTATATTTGAGAACATTCTTAACTAAGCAGACTTCCTTGCTGCGTCTTGCGGCTGTCAACACGTAGGCCTGCACTTCCTCCTTAATTCTGCGGCTCTTGGCTTTAACAAGGTAATATCAGCACAATGGTTTATATCGCCAAATCTAAAGTAATCCACCCAGTTACAGTAAAGCAGAACCGGGCCCTCCTTAAAATGTGTTGTGTAATACTCAAGGGGGCACCAAGTAGTACAACCTAGAATGACCTCTAAACCAGGACTCATTCAGGGCTAAATCAGAACTGAACCTGGATTAGACCAGGATTAAACCAGGGTTGAACTAGGACTGAGTCAGCACTAAACCAGGACTAAATCTGACCTACAACAGGACTGAACAAGGACTAAAGCAGGATTTAACCAAGACTCAACTGGAACTTAAGCAGAACTAAACCAAGACAAGACTAGATCTAATCAAAACTAAAGCAGGACTAAACCAGGACTAGAACAGGACTGAACCAGGACTAAACCAGGACCAAACCAGGACTAAGCCAGAACTAAACCAGGGATAGAATAGGGTTGACTCAGAACGAAACCAGGACTAAACCAGGATTTAAGGACTAAACCTGAACTAATCCAAGACTAAATCAGGATTTAACCAGGATTCAACCGGAACTAAAACAGAACTAAACCAGGACTAGAACAGGACAACCAGGATTTAAGGACTAAACCTGAATTAAACCAAGACTAAACCAGGACTAAACTAAACTAAGTTGTTTCCCTCCTTACCAACACATCTTTACCTTGCTGACACATCAAAACTAAAGCAGGATTAAACAAGAACTAAACCAGGACTTAACCAAGCCTAAATCTCATCAGAAGAAAAGGAGGACTGAACCAGGACTAAACCAGGGGCAAACCAGGACCAAACCAGGACTAAACCCGCACTAAAACAGGACTAAACCAAGCCTAAATCTAATTAGAAGTAAAGCAGGACTGAACCAGGACTAAACCAGGGCCAAAGCAGGACTAAACCAGGACTAAACTTTTTACGTCCTTTCCGCACACACATTTTCTCTTGTTGACAGCTCATGACGAGGCCTGCCCTGCATTCTGCCAGATTAAAGAGTAAATCATATTTAAAAAGACTACATAATTAGACTGCCTTCAGTATAATACCTGTAATTACGCAGAGTTAGTTCTTTGTCCGTTCTCTTTCATATCTGCTCTGTGACCTGGTTCTACAGGTGCGTGACCCCGGGTGCATCTCAACATTATTAAACCGTGACGTCACCCAGGACTATTAGAAGTACTGAATCACGTCTGTATCCACCGACCTGTTTGGAAATGGTACAAAGCAATTTACTTGGTTACATTCGCCTTGTAAGATGATACAAAGCATTATTTGGGATTAGTTTCATGTCCGATATTGTAATTAAAGCAACTCTGTGGACTCTTCTTGGAGCGGTCTGTCTGATTCTGTGGAAATAGAAAGTTAAAACTAAACTTTGGAACATTCTCCATAGAGATTGATCCATTTTATGTCACACTGTGGAACGTTATCGCCAAAAGAACAAAATTTTTCCATGGAAACGAGCCAGAGGAGTCCTCGTTCTGGCCAAATAAGTGTCAGGTTTGTGGAGATGCAAGCTCGCTCACGATAAAGATGCATTTTTTCTTTTGTCATCCGACAAAAAAAACAACATGATTTTATTGTAGTATTTTTATGGTTAAAAAGTGATGTGGTGGACTGGACCTTAAAGTAAAAGTAGCAAAATACTGTATTTTCCGGACTATAAGTCGTTCCGGAGTATAAGTCGCACCAGACAAAAAGATGCATATTGAAGAAGGAAAAAATATGCATATAAGTTGCATAAATCAAAGACCAAGAACAGACATTTCAGCACTTCAAACTCTCGACCTCGGCTTGGAAATCTGCTGCAGTTTTTGGAACATCGCTTCCATGCTCTGATAGAGGCGGTTGTGTTGCATGAAGCAGTAACATCTTTTTTTGTTTTCTTCATTGCAGTTTGAGTTTCCTCTGCTTTTCGCCAGTCTCTTCTAAGTTTCTCACTCGCTCCAAACTTTCTTTCCGCTGCTCGATCACCGTTTTCAGCTGCATATTTCACCACTTGCAGAATATGATTTTCTTTTTGGGGGCATTTGTGTTCAGTCTTTCTCAGTTGTCTTTGTAAGTTCATACTTAAACTTTAGATTGTTAGTGGTGCAGGAGTAATGGGAGTAGCAGATACTGGCACACAAGCCTAGAGCGTCCCCTTGTGGCCGTCAGTGTGAAAATAACCAACATGTGAAATGAGATATTTTAATATATAAGTCGCACCTGAGTATACCCACCCAAACCATGGAAAAAAGGTGAAAAATACGGTAGTGTTTCTTCCACCTTATCACAACTTTTTTTTTTCTCCAACCAAATAACCCTTTTTTTTCTTTATCTCTTACTAAACAATTCATCAGTAATTGTATGACCGTTCTGAACAGGTCATACAAGAACTTCACTTGCTTGAGGTAACTACTTTATTCTTTTCTAATTTTCTGTCATTTTTATGCTCAGTATGATGGATCTTGGATAAAACCCGTCCCTACTTCATCAGTTGCAAACAGGTCATAACAGCACACTCATTGTCTATTGTTGCGTGCACCTGCTCTGAAACAAACCGCTTTATTCTACAACAATCGCACAATTTACAGTACAAACGTGTGATTACGACGCAACAGATCTGTGATACATGTTGTAATTGTGGTATTGTCGCTTTAGATGGGTTGTACGGTTGTGTAGCATTGATTTGTGTAGCCGTGATGGTACAGGGGTCAGTCGTGTTTACATGTACACTTCTATTGAGAGTACTTCCTCATAGCTTCCTTTTCCTCTGCACCTTTTGTGGCCCGAGTTCTCATCCTCCCTTTTCCCTCCTCTGTTTAACGACACTGATTGTTTTGCGATGTGTGTTCCCTTAGCAAAACAATATTAGCATAACACCTTCTCTCTTTCTCTCGCCATCTCTTTACCCCTTTCCCATGTCTTCCCTCTCTCTCTCCCTCTCACACCCGTCTCCATCCTTCCCTCTCTCTCCTCCTCCCTTCGTCCTCCTAATAATTGAATTGGATTTTTTCTCTCTATAGTAAACAAAAGGGGGAAATCACATCGCTTCAGATATGGCTCGGTCGGCCCCAGGAGACTTGCCCAAAACAAAAACAACAAAAAAAGTTGTTTACCACTTTAACATATTGTATTCTCATAACATAGTCTATTCTATTGTGTTGTGTGTACTGCCCGGGCCCATGTATTGCTCTGTTGTTGACGTGAGGTGTAGTAGTAGTAATAGTAGTAGTAGCAGAAGCAGTAGTAGTAGTAATAGTAATAGTAAGCTAACTACAGCTGTACGCTCAATAGTAGAAGAGCAAGAAAAACTTATCACATGAGAAGTTGGGCAGAAGTTTGGAAATTCAATTCCTGTTGCTACAATTACATATTGTGTCATCGGGTGAGTCACTTCATAAAGGAGAGTTTTGTATGTGGCCGCTCACTGATCTGAAGGTTGCAAATTTGATCCCCACATCACTGTGGTCATACCGGCTTGTCAAAGCCTGATCTCTTCAGATTTCAGAAGCTCAGCAGGGCCACGCCTGGTTACTACTTGGATCAGAGACCACTGGGAATTCCAGGTGCCACAGTGGGGCGCCAGTCACAAAAACTGTTGTAATAATGCATCAGTTTTATATAGCGCTTTTCTGGACACTCAAAGACGCTTTACAGAGCATTATTCATTCACTCCAGACCTGGTGGTGGTAAACTACTGTTGTAGCCACAGCTGCCCTGGGGCAGGCTGACGGAAGCGAGGCTCCAATCTGCGCGTGTCCTTAGGCAAGGCATAATACTACTACTTTCATACTAGGCAACTCACATTGCCTAGTATGAAAGTGGTGTGTGTGTCAGTGGTGGTGGGAGGGGCCGATGGCTCAGATTGGCAGCCTCACTTCCGTCAGTCTGTCCCAGGGCAGCTGTGGCTACAACAGTGGTTTACCACCGTCGAGTGTGGAGTGAATGAACAATGAACTGTGAAGAGCTTTGAGTATCCTGAAAGGCAGTATATAAATGCACTGATTAATTAATGATTAATTTGTATTGCGTGCTACTGTGTCCATGAGCAAGACACTTCACACTTTCCAAATGTGTTGGTTTGAGTGTGTGATACAGGCATTAGTGAATATGAACTTTAATCAAATTATTAAGTAATTTTGAGGCTCAAGGCTATTAGTAGTATTACTATAAGTATTAGTAGTTGTAATAGTAGCAGTAGTAGTAGTAGTTGTAAAAGTAGTAGTTGTTGTAGTAGCAGTAGTGGTAGTAGTAGTATTTTATTCTTCTGTTGTCCTTGTGCTCTCCTTGCATTGCAACAATGAAGTTACCCCATTGTGGGACAAATAAAACTTGTCTTCTTAGTATGGTAATTGTGGTAATAATTATATTTGCCCTAGAAGTTGTAAAAGTAGTAGTAGTAGTAGTAGTGGTAGTAGTAGTAGTAGTAGTAGTAGTAGTAATCATAGCTGTAGTCATAGTAGTAGTAGTAGTCCAATAAGGTTCATTTGGTCTTCCAATAATTCATCTCAATAGACCTTTAAAGAACCTTGGTCTGAAAAGAGAATATGTTAAATAAAGTAGTCATAGTAGATGTAGTAGTAGTAGCTATTGTAGTACACTATTTCATATTAATACTGTAAAAAGAATCGTAAAATAGAATAGAACAGTAAAAAAAAATAGTAATACATTTAGGAGCAATTATAACAGCAAGTAATGTCTGCAATCGATTTTTCTTCCAGTGCCAATTTCAAGTATGTAAACAAATACATAAAACCTAACACCAACAGAACCTGTCATCACATCATATAAAAAACCATCTGCTCTCGCTTAAGTCGCTCAAGCTTCAATCTAGAATCACGTTTGTCAATTGTCCGATGTAATTGGCCTCATTTTAACATCAACACTGCGGTGAAATCCAGGTATATTTTTAGTTTGTTTGTTTAGGTCGGGCTCGAGTCGACAGCCTGTCTGGGGCCAGTACACCTTCCATTGTGCACATGTGTTTTCGGAGTACCAGGCTTCACTATTGTGGAGAAGTACAGAGGAGGGAGGCTGCACGCTGCTGTTCCACTGCTCAAGAGGTGTGGGAGAATTCTGCTGTGTGGGCTCGGAGCTGCACACACTTTGAGTTTTATAAGACAATTCAGAAATGACGATAAGTAGCTCAGTTGGTAGAGCGTTTGTCCACTGACCCACAGGTTGGCGGTGTGATTCCAGCTCGTCCACCAGTGTCTGTGTATGCTGGTGGACGAGTGAGTGTGTGTGTAAATGGATGTGTTATTACTAAATGGGGGAGTGGTTTCTTAATGTAAAGCGCTTTGAGTGCCTCAAAGGTGGAAAAGTGCTGCATAAAAATGTGACCATATACCAAAATAATAAAATATGTATAGCGTGTATTTGAGTTGGCACTGTTATCCAATCTCAAAGATTTCAATAGAATCTATAAAAGAACAAAATATACTGTCACATTATTAAAAAAAAAAAAATCTAACTATAGTTAAGATCTCCACAAACATATTCTGAAATGCATGAGGTTCTGGTATTTGTTTATAAGTTCATATTTCAGTCTTCTCTCAAATCAGAATTCAAATTTTAACTTTTTTCCTCCCTGATTATAATTTTCTTTCTGTTGGTTAAAGCAACACTTTTCTGAAGCCATGTGAGGTCACTTTTATGGCCTATTGTTTTAGGCTATACAAAAATAAACTGAATTGTTAAAAATATATAAACAATGTTGGCAAAGGAGAAATCCAATTCTGTCAACCTGACAAAAGTTTTTGTTTGTTTGTTTGTTTGTTTGTTTTTTCTATCAAAAAATTTGTCCAGTTGACAGAATTGAATTTCTACCTTGCCATGGATCCTACTTGAACGACAGAGAAATTTCACAAAAAAAATAAACAATGTTTTAAAAAAAGTTGCATTATTTTGTTTTTATTTTTATTTTACTTTTATATAGATATTTTACTTAATTTAACTGCCCTTTTTCTATAAGAACTTTTAAAATTATTGTTTGTTGATGGTAAATAAGTATTTAAATAAGTACATGTATTCTGATTGCTGACAAAAATGAAAAAATTGTGGTTAACGTCACAATTATAGTAAATTCATTAAGTACTGATTAAACAGTTAATTTGTTTTACATCTCATTATTTGTGTTATATATGGTAAATAACAACAAACTTTAAAATAGTAAAAATAATCACTTTTTAAAATGTCAGACCCTTAGTGTGAAGGACAACATTGACATTTCATTTGACGACCTGCCGGTGTTACACTAAAATCCTCCTCGGGTCATCGGCTTCTGAACTGCTCATGCCGACTCTGTGCCGCTCCGCTGGTCTCCACGGCGACTGTCACTGCACTCGACCTTTGACCCCCAGTGATGTCACTCGCCCCCCTCGCTCGCCCCTCGCCCTGCACCCTCTCACTTTCCCCAAACATCGGGGTCACCGCTGTTGTCGTGGCGATATTTCTATAGCCGCGAAACTGTGTTAAGTGAAGCTTTTCTAGAGGTGGAAATCATGTTTGAATGACTTAATTAAAACAAAATCTAAAATTAAAACTGTGCTTATTTATTTTCATTGATTTTATGCCATACTATTGTTTTCTAGCAACAACATTATCATGGAAACAAGTAGGAAGAGGGCGAAAAAGTCGGGTTTGTGGAGAGGCAAGCACGTTCAGAATAAGGACGCATGTTTTCCTACGTTTTTTCAGTGCAATACAAAAAAAACCACTTATTTTTGTCTATTTTTTGTTTCTGTGGCTTTAATGGTTCAGTACTAGAAGGTGGATGGAAAAAAATTCAATAAAAACTAATTATAAAAATGAAGTTAAATGCAAAACTGTACACTAAAAGAAATGTATAATGAAAAAAAAAAAATTAAATAAGTCTCATCATTGGGTACTCAGCAAAGTATTAGTCTGCCCCTGCTCATTTTTAACTGATTTATGCAAATCTAGATTACATTTTTTTGGGGCATGCTCGCTCCTGTCTTCATCCAGAACTGGTGGGCTCCTGGGGGCCGCTGTTGTAACTCGACCTGAAGGTCAATGCATGTCTTTAGGACTGGGTTACACGGCTAATGATGCTAACGGCTTTAGCTTTGTAGTCCTGACGCGTGGACAGACACACAGGCGCGGTGATGATGGGACTACAAAAACAAAAAAACTACAAAAAGATGCTAGCTTTGAAGGAACAGATTTGGCAGTGCTTCCTGGATGCATTTCTCAAACGCTCGGCTTCGTCCCATTCATCACTGACATTCCTTGTATTTTTCACTGTTGGTGGCGCGTCTCATTGTTTTCACTGTGTAAGATGATGTCTGGTTCTTGGCATTTCAAACACGCCACATACAAACATGTCGACAGTGTTTAGTGCCCAGCATATCTTTGGGCTTTTTCGTAATTATTTTATATTCAAGCGATTGTATACAGCTTTCTGGAGGTGGGACGTCAACTGTGTGATTCTACAGAAAGTTAAAACCATACCAACTTTATTTATAAAGCGCTTTACAGCCGGCCAAAGTGCTGTACACAGACTTAGAAAAGACCAGGGCAGTACAACACAATATAAACACAATACGAGGGCCCGACCGATATATCGGTTGATCAATATTATTGGCCAATATGGGATATGGGTCAAAAATCTTGCCGATATGGCCCGATATTCCACGTGAACATGTTTTCCCTTGTTATGAAGCTTAGACTCTCTATATTATGTCCATTTAATCCAATTTACAGACAGATAAATGTCCAAATATGTGGCTCTGCATCAGTATTTATCTGAGTCATTTGTCTGTGTCCATCCCGCCCCTGAATGCATCGCCATGTGCACTTGTTTACACCCGCAGCCATAGATCCATGTGCACAACACTGAGATTTTATTCTTTTTACTGACGATCATTTTGAGTCTGGATTAAAAGGACTGTTCTTGGTGCAGACTTGTGATCTGAGAGGAGCCTGTGTGAGGCTGAGTGTTGGAAATGTGTCGGTTTTGAAGCTCGTTTTGGTTCTTTCTCATTGGTTAGCGATTAACTGCTGTAGCCTCTAAATGCTAATAGCGGTACTTAACTTACAGCACTTTCTTTACTGGCTAGAATGTCACACAAAAATGCCATTAAGCCGACCTACTGTTTTTAAAAAGGACATAAAGAAGCAGAATAACAATAAATGTCGCCTAAATAAACTCAATTAAAAATCCAATAGAGCGAAGCCTAAGTTTTATAAACAACAATTTACAGTGAATTTTTACACCATAAATATATCGGCAAATTGGCTATCTGCAGCTCCAACTCCCATTTTATCGGTATTAGAATCGGCCGCAACAAAACCCTTATCGGTCGGGCCCTACACAATACGACTAAAAAACATGGAAAACAATAAGATACTATACATGTCACTTGTTGAAAGCCAGTGAAAAAAGGTGCGTTTTTAGGACTGATTTAAAAAAAGATGCAGACGCCGCCTGTTTAATCTCTAATGGCAACTAGTTCCACTTTAAGACCATTCTCCAGTGAGATAAAGAAGTTTTATGGTATACTGTAGAAAATTATCGCCAAAGGAACAACATTTCCATGGGCCAAATAAAAGCCAGGTTTGTGGAGACGCAAGCCAGCCCACAGTAAGAATGCATACGAAAACATCACATAATGAAAATGTGTCTGTTTCTTGGCAAAAAACTTACATACTGTGGCTTAGCATTCATATATTTCAGTGTTTTATTCAAGTGAAACGTCTAGCTTGCTACTATTTCCTGTTTCACATTTAAAGCCATTATAAAACCATTTTATAACTATCATTAACATTTTATTAGTGCGCTTCAGCAGTGTGAGCTATGCACTTTTATAGGCCCGTGAAATAAGAATTCACCACTGAACAAAATTAAAAGCCTAATTCGTAGCACGGGATTGAACTAGCAACCTCCTGGCTGATGGGTAAGCGCCTCTGATGGTACAAGGCCTTTAAAGGTACACTGTGTAACTTTACTGGTGGAGGGGCTGTCAAATGCTTACAGTGTATCCCTAGAGATGTTATTGCTTTGTCTGGAATGTATTTCTGAGTTATAAAACACCTGTAATTGAGTAAATGTAATGTTATACAAGCAGGCAACCAAAAAGCTACACAGTGCACCTTTAATCTTGAGACGCTAAAACGATAAAAGTGAAAAGATACAAGTTTCACAATCGGTTAATAAAATAATATGAATAAAGAAGCTCTAATATTGCGAGTTGGCAGAACAGATTTTGCGGTATAAGCACTCGGGACAGCACGGTGAAAATGGGCCAGTTTAAAATGTCCTGCAGGTCGGGGTATTTTTAGACACATCAGTAGCAGCTGTCAGAGGCCGAGATACAAACAAACAGAAAACACCCCCGTCTCATCAACACACTTCCTTTTTGGGCTCTAGTATTGTTGTATTTTGCAATATTTTGTAGTATTGATAACCATACAATACATTTATTTAGAATAACGCCGTACAGATACATTGTATAAGCAACTCTTGAGGTCAAAGTATGCACCAAATGTCCTGTCTGCATCTGATTAGAAGTGCACATTAGCATGCTAGTTGTGAGGAACAGCTTTGGACCATTGCAAACTGTTTATAACGAAGTAGTAGTTGTTTTTTTGTGTTTTAAGTAAAAATCTGTTTAATCTATCAGTTCAAATGTGAACTATGTAACTTTTTGGTTGCGGGTTTCTATGGATACGTCATTGCTCTACTGGGAATGTTCCACAGTATGACATTAAACAGCTCTACCTTACAGTTATTTAATTACAGGTGGTTTTACTGCTCAAAAATACCTAGAAAAACAGGCACTCTGACTGTGAGTGGGGTCGCCTCTCCACAGATCTGATCTTTATCTTGGTCTGTTTTGGTGTCCATGAAGATAGAAAGGTTCAATGCCATACTGTGAAACATTCCAGACAAAGGAATAGCACGGAGAAAAGCATTTGACGGATCCGCCAACAGAAAAGTAACCGGGACAACAACTATTGATTAAATGAAATTATCTTGTAATTTCTTACAATCTTACAATCTCACGTCCATTGTCTTTTAACACGTTTTATTGACAATTTCCGCTGCCAATCTTATCCAAGAAATGTCCATCTTGACTAATTAAAACGATTTCATTGTCCTTCTTTCCCACGAGATTACATTACTGCCTTTTATATCTTTTAGCTCTTCTGTCATAACCGAAAAGATTGAAACCGGAGCGGGGCTTTGATTTGTGCGCTGAACTCTGCCCCCGGAGAAAATGGGAAGACGGGGAGAAAAAAATGGAAGGAAAAATATCGGAAAAGACCACCTAAGATGGAGTTAGCCACAGATAGCAATCACACAGATAAAACATAGCCAACGCAATCAGGGGCTTTTGTTAACCAGCCTGAGTCATTGGAGCAGAGCGAGCTTTCTTTGTCTACAAACTCAGATGGAGCACAGAGATGGGGGTCGTAATGAAAGGTTTAAAGACACGGAGATGTAGAGGATGTTTGTAGAGACCAATTATGATTATTTTTTTTATTTATTCTCTAAAATACAAGCTTATTTAAAGGTGCATTCTGTAGCTTTTCTGATGCAGGGTCTGTCAAACGCTTTTCTCCATGGAGACGTTATTGCATACTCTGGAATTCGCAGTTTCACAGTATGTTATTAAGACATTCCATCTTCATAGAGACAAAACCAGACCAAGTTACGGCCATTTTATCGTTCTGCGTGGACTCAATGGACACTGCTGGCGTCGCGTTGTCGGCGTCGTTTTTGGTTTGTGGATTTGCGTCGAGGTCTATGTGCCGCAAAGTAATTCACCGCCACAAAATCTAGGGGTTTAGGACTTAAAAATGGTGTTCGTTTATACAAAAGTGGAAAAGTGGAGTATCGGAAATGTAAGTAGAGCAGATGTAAAGTAGACCAATCATAGTCTTATTGTCTTTGTCGGTTAATGTCAGGTTCTTGGCCTTTCAAACACGCCGGATACAAACAAGTTGTATACAATTGCTTATTTTATATTTAAGCGATTGTATACAACTTTCTGGAGGTGAGAAGTCAACTGTGTGATTCCATGGAAACAGAAAGTTAAAACAATACTTAGACTCGAGAAGTTTTATGGCATACTGTAGCAGATTATGGCCGAATATTTTCCATGGGCCAAATAAAAGTCAAGTTTGTGGAGATGCAAGGCAGCCCCATGGTAAGAATGGGTTCGGTTTGACGCGTAGTTGCAAAATTTCAGAAGTGCACGTTGGTTCAAGCGAATTCAAGGTGACGCGGACGATTTGACGCACGACTAGAAATTGGGCTTTACAGGGCAGCTCTGTGGAGAGTTAGAATGACGGTTTTTCAATGCATTTTTGAGCTGTAAAACCACCTGTAATTGAATAAATGTAAGGTAGAGCTGTTTAATCCCATAATGTGGAACATTCCAAGCAGAGTCATCACATATTCATGGAGACCAGCAGTTGATGGATGTAAAAGCTGTAAAAGATGTAAAAGCTTTGGCAAAAATGGTCCACAGTGGAGCGTTAATCTAGTTACCTGGGCTCTCAAGCACTTGTTTTGAATAGATTTGTCTATAATGTGAATGTGAACTGTAAAACAAACGTATTTATGGGAACAAATAAAGCAAACTAACTGTACCTGACTCGAGGTGGAGGTATGAATACACAATGATATAACAGCAGTGAGATACGAAAGACTGAAGCATGCATTTTATTTATTTCAGGACATATTTTTGGTGTCTAAACTAGAACTGTTTAAAGCATAATAAGTCAGGAATTGTTATTTGCAGAGAAAGTTATGTTAGTTTAATTGTAATCAAAACGAAACTAAAACCAGCTAAAAATGTGGGCACGAGTCTACTTCTGGTGAAAGAAAAAACAGAAAATTATATAACAAAAACAAAAATCATTGTCATTTGGGATTGGGAAAGATCTCGGGCCACAAGATCCTGCAAGACAAAAATGGCACAAGACCATGCACACATGTGGAAAATGATCTTTTTTGCTCATATTTTTACATTTGCGTTGGATAAAATGGGGGTTTAATTTGCAGAGTAAGTCCCGTAATTCCAAAAAGCAGTGCAACAATGACACAAAAACTATAAAATGAAAGAAGCTGAAAATTGTGAATTGAATGGCACAATTCATTTATTAAAAATTATATCAAAATCTCGTCTTGTGAGCCGAATCTAGGCGTGTCTCGCCTTTTAGAAATAGTTTCATCTCATCCCTAATTGTCATTCATCTTTTAATCCCCTTTACTCACTCCTTTTCAGCCTTAACCGAAATTATCTCCTATATATTGGTGAATTCAAACTTTTCATCTCTTCACCAAGATCACGAACCACAAATTCTACATTACCAAATAAGTTCTCAAACCGTAACTAACTCTCATTCCTCTCCGCTTCCCCTGCATTCAGTCTTTTTATCCCTTCCCCTCATTCCTCCTTCGCTTTTCTGAGCCACCACAAAACCCCTGCGCTCCTTTTTCCCTATCTATCTTTCTCCGCTTATACATCCGTCCATCTCTCTTTAGAAAAAAACAGGGGAGAGGAGTAGAGCAACCAGGCGGAGAAGGAGAGGTAGGGGCGCGGCACTCGGATGCAGCCCGGGGAGGGGGCTCGGAGCGTGGGGAAGCGTCGGAGGAGAGCCGGGGTATTGATTCGGGGCCCTTTTGACATGCTAATTTGCTTGCTGACTACTTTAATGGTTGCCCTCTCCGTATTTGCGAGCTTCAAAGAGAGGATGCGATTCAGAAATGTGAGAGGCACTTTAAGGTTTTTTTCGTTTTCTTTGCATTTTCAAGCCCACTTTTCCGACATCTTGACATCACACACTTTGGAGGGTATTAGATGGAACATTCAAACGCCCATCGGAAGCAAAACTCATTTTACAGAAGAGCTAAAAGACGCGATTCGAGCTAAACATGAAGCTCGGAGTGGAAACAGATGTTCGGATGAGTCAAATGTTTGGGATATTAGTAGGAAATGAGAAATTATACAATCAGGTTACACTTTTGTTGGAAATTAGATAAAAATGCATGAATTGGGCATAGTAATATGGACAGAAATAGTTGCAAAAATGAAATGAAACTGCGATCAGTTTGAAAACATTAAAGATCTATGATGCAAAACTGACTTTTCAGCGCTTTTAACCATGTTCTGCTTGTTTCCTCTTCTCATTTACCTTCTCTAACTTGTATTTTGAGAGATTTGTGTTTCTTTAAGTCATCTTTAATCACTTATTTTCAAGATGCCATATCGCAGATCAACTCCTGTTATGGTACACGCTCACTGCCAAATATAAAAAATAAATTCCAACAAAAATACCATATTTTTTTCAAAGTTTCATAAATTAAAATCACACACAGAAGCACTACGTGACTTTTCCATTTGGGGATCTGCATATCACATCGTAAAATGATCGATTACATGTGCTTTTATTGTTCAAAATGACTAAAAATTACAATAAAATTACAATAAAATGAGAATTTTTAAAAAGTCTTGCCACTCCACAGATCAGACTTCGTTCATCTGCTTGTATACACTGCAAATTTCTCTGATCTGGCCAAAATTTTTAAACTTTTATCAGGTTATTCATCTTATTTTCAGATTTATTATCGACTTACTAGTTCTGAGACGGCTTCATTCTAGTCTAGAGGTCGTTTATTTTAAGAGAACTTGTCAAGTAAAATGATCTTGCTGCATGGACAGATCATTTCACTACTTTTCTGATAGATTTAAGTGTTTATATTTTCAATTTTGGTCAAGCCTTTTTGCAGTGTAGATCTTGCTATACGAAGCCATTACATCTCCATGGAGACAAGCGGGTGACCTACTCTCTATAAGGAAAGTTACATAAGGCATCTTTAACAAGAACAAACTCATACTGATCTATTAATGTAGACGTATTTTAAATTTTTCCGAACTAGTTACGCCTGACGTAATCCATTCAAAACAGCACAAAATGACCTCATCTCAGACTGGAAAAACAAAACAAAGAGATTCAGATGAAACTTTTTAACAGAACAATCCCAAATTTATCATTTCCTCATGTAAAACTCCACATTTTTCCAGGTCCTTTGTAAAAATTGCGAGCCGGAACACGTTGATTCTTTATGTGGTGTTTCCTTGTGGTTTTCAGTGTTATTCCAGGGCACAGGGCGGCAGAGGGCAGGAACTGAGGAAGTAATACATCGTGCCCGGGTGATGCTCTTTGGAGAGTGACTTCCTGTTTTAGGAATAGGACACGGGCATTTGCAGAAGGAGGCAAGGGGAGGAAGTGAACGAGGTGGTAGGAGATGAGGTGAGTTGGCAGGAAAGGAGACAGCTACGGATGGAGGTAGGAGAAGAGATGAAAAAAGTAGGTAGGAAGCAATACAAGGAATAGGACGCAGCTGCCAAGGGAAGGAAGGGAATGAGGTGGTACAATGAGGTGGTAGAAAGTAGGAGACGAGGTAGAAGAAGAGACAACTGGGGAAGGAACTAGGAGAAGAGATGAAAAAAGTAGGTAGGACAGATACAAGGAATAAGACACGGCTGCCTGTAGAAGGAGGCAAGGGAAGGAAGTGAATGAGGTGGTAGGAAGTAGGAGATGAGGTGAAAAAGTAGGAGAGGAGACAACTGGGGAAGCAACTAGGAGAAGAGATGAAAAAAGAAGGTAGGAAAGGATACAAGGAGTAGGACACAACCACCAAGAGAAGGAAGGGAATGAGGTGGTATAATGAGGTGGTAGGAATGAGACGAGATGAGGAAGTAGGAGAGGAGACAACTGGGGAAGGAGCTAAGAGAAAAGATGAAAATAGTAGGTAGGAAAGGATACAAGGTTTAGGACACAGTTGCCAATGGAAGGAAGGGAATGAGGTGGTATAATAATAAGTATAATAAGTAGGAGACGAGGTGACGAGGTAGGAGAAGAGACAACTGGGGAAGGAACTAGAAGAGATGAAAAAAGTAGGTAGGAAAGGATACAAGGAATAGGACACAGTCGCCAGCAGAAGGAGGCAAGGGAATGAGGGAAGTTGGTATAAAGTAGGAGATGAAGTCAGGAGGTAGGAAAGGAGACAACCAGGAGAGGAGAAAGTAGGAAGGAAAGGATACAAGGAATAGGACACGGCACATTTTATGGATAAAATAATTTTTATATTTTTACATTTTCATAGTTTATATTTGTATTCTTTGTTTAACAGGATTAGCTTGTCAGTTCATTGGTAGGAAGTAGGAGAGGAGATAAAGGAGAGGGGACTAGGAGATTGGAGATGAAGGAGATAGGATAGGAAACAAGGATTTAGGAGAGGAAAGCGGGGAGGAGGTGGTGAGTGTGAAGGGAACAAACAGTGTGGCAGGACGACAGCTCGAGCAGGAAGCAGATTTCAGCGCCTCTGATAAAGGAAACACCAGAGCCCCACTCACACTAACCCCGCCCCCTTTTGAAACAAACCCCGCCTCCTCAACGCCACTTTATAAAGACTGGGAGAAAGCTAAACATTAAAAAATACTATCACTTTTTCATTAAGTAAATAATTTGTGGCCACATACGGTCCTTTGGTTGACTCTGACCGGGCCCGTTTCAGATAATTTGGTATTAAATAAAAACATATTTTATTATTTTACCTCATGCCTGGACTAAAGCTGCATTAGTTTTATTTGATTTTAAATGACATTTTTTGTAAGGCAACCTCACTTTTTCATTGCTTAGTCATAATATAGACTCTTACCAGTCTGACCGCTGTGCCAAAACAATACTATTTACTGCTTTTTATAAAGAAATACAATTAATATTATACAGAATTGAGTTATGCATTTTGGCCCGGGCCTCCACAATATTTTCTGTTTTTCATGTGGCCCCGTGGAAAAAAGAAATGTCCAAACCTGCCATAGACTGTATAAAAAAGTGGACAAAGTGAGTGTGACATCAGTCGGCAGTCGGCTCCAGTCAAATGAAGCTCATTGAGGCTACAGTTCTAGGGGCAAATTTGCAGCAAAGGTTCATAATAGGAAGAGGAATTGACTTACGGATGAAACGGAGAATTAAAAACACCAGGATCGTGTTAATAGAGTAATCCGCACATTTTAAGACCAAATGAGGAGCCTGACACCAGCAGGTACAGAGGGAGGGGCGACAGTTTCTGAGTGTAAAGTGAACTGGAGCCGGAAGCATCAATATATACAGTAAAATAAAATCACTATTGTAGAAGCAATATGGAGATGACAACAGTAAGTCAAGTTTTCAATGAGCTTTCTTCACGGTGCACCCGCTCTAAGTTGTTCATCTGATTTTCACATATTTGTATTTATATTTTTTCGTATTTATTCTGCTCCTCTCTTCTAGTGCGAGTGTCCTGCCCCCTGTGGAGAAGTAATGTCATTATTCACACAACTCTGTACTGCCACTGCACACAGCTCCAGTATAAAAAGAGAGGGAGGAGGAGAGAGGAGAGAAGGGGCGAGAGGAGAGAGAAGGAGAGAGGAGGAGAGTAAAGGAGAGAGAAGGAGAGAGGAGGGAGAGGACCAAGCTCCAGAACCAACATACAGAGAGAGGAAGGAGGAGAGAGGGAGGATGAGGAAAAGAGAGTGAAAGAGGAAGACAGAGAAAGGGAGGATTAGGAGGAGAGAGGGAAAGAGGAGGACAGAGGGAGGAGGATGGGGGAGAGCGAAAGAGGAGGACAGAGAGAGGGAGGATGAGAGATCAAAAGAGGAGGGCAGAGAGAGGGAGGAGGAGAGAGGAGGCGAGAGAAGGAGAGAGGAGAGAGAAGAGAGAAGGAGAGAGGAGGAGAGAGCCAAGCTCCAGAACCAACATACAGAGAGGAGGGAGGAGAGAGGAAAGAGCAAAAGAGGACAAAGAGAAGGAGGAGGAGAGAGCGAAAGAGGAGGACAGAGAGAGGTAGGAGGAGGAGGAGAGTGAAAGAGGAGGAGAGAGACAGGGAGGATGAGGAGGAGAGAATGAAAGAGGAGGGCAGAGAGAGGGGGGATGAGGAGAAGAGAGCAAAAGAGGAGAACAAAGAGAAGGAGGAGAGAGCGAAAGAGGAGGACAGAGAGAGGGAGGAGGAGAGAGTGAAAGAGGAGGACAGAGAGATGGAGGATGAGGAGAAAAGAGCGAAAGAAGAGGAGAAGAGAGGACAAACTGTAACTGTATGGTAAAAATGGAAGTGGACAGATCAAAAGTTTATTGTGAATGTTGTTTGGAAAATATACAAAAATTGTTGTTTTTATAATGAAAATGTTGAAGAAAGAGCTGATTCAAAATGTTTTAAAAAATTGAAAAAATTTAGATTGTCGCCCTAAAATAAGGAGAAAAATAAAAATCGCGCTGTGCATTTTTGCCAACATCACCCACCCCCTATAGAGCCATACGGGCCAGCGTGTTCCTCCATGATGCTAATGTCCCCTAATGCTAAACAGGGGTCTTTAGCTCTCCCCTCTGCCCCGGGAACAGATGAGGAGCGGGGACAGACTAACCCCCAGCGGTGCCCCCACAGAGAGCCCCACGGGGAGGGCAGTTAGCAGCAAAAGGATCCGAAATGCACCCAGACAAACAGACAGCCACCCCTCTGCACGGATCAAGCCCCCGCGGACCCCCATGCCCTTGTCCCCCCCTCACCCTCCGGAAGCCTGTCACAATAATTACTATATCGACTTATGGTTCAATATGTGAAAATATAGAACGATTATTTTGCGGTTCAGTATTTATTGTTTGTACTTATTCTTTGGGCAACAACAAAAAAAAAATAAAAACTACAACTAAACTACTAAAAAGTAACTCTAAACTATTACGTATCACTATGTATCTGACCCAAACTGCACTCACAAGACAACACCTGCATGGGAGTTCATGTAAAAGCAACTATTTATGTAGAAAAAAGTACTAGGAAACATATAAATACCAAAATATATCAGCATTAAATTGTAGTACTTGTACTACTTTTATATTACCATGTGGTCTTATATTTGTGTAATCCTTCAGTCATTCGGATAGACTTCATCAAAGTATGGTAAAATATAAAGTTTCGGATAATCTCGATTAGAACCCTGCATTAGGTTTTAGCTTCCAAAAGATGATTTAGGAAGAAATTTGGAAGAAAAAGATGTTTTAGAGGTTGCTTAAGCTGCATAGTTTCCTGGAAGTTTTTATGGATTTTATGGACTTTCTAAGCAACTTTTATGGACTTTCTAAGCAACTTTTATGGGCTTTCTAAGGAATTTTATGCAAGTTTCAGTTTGTGTTTGCAAAATAAAATGACAAATTATTCAACTATGTCTTATTTATTTGGTTCACTATGTTAGTGTCCTGAGCAACCTCTAAATATTAATTAATTTGTATAAAATTTGGACCCAAATATTTTAGCCAGATATGGAACCAAATGCAGGGTTCTAATCTAAAGATTCTAAAAAAGGGACCACCCTAGATTCCACAGTGGTCCATGGGTCTATGTGTTCTTATACTTGTTCTGATACAGCTCAAGATTCTTCTAAAGCTTCTCAGGAAAGATTCCTTTCTGTCCTGTGAATGGGAATTTTTAGTATTGATATCTTCTCAAATGAGTATCTAGTTTTGATATTAGTTTTAGTATCAATTAGTATCTGATTTTTGATACTTTTGACAACCTGATTTGTTATCTTTTAGTGACTATATTTGCAAAATCTAAATTCGTTATGTAGACAGACCAAACCCTTGGTCTAACTTACCCCCCCAGCCTCCCCCCGCTCTCCCCCTGTGCAGCTGTCAAAACCCTGTGACGTCTTCATCAATCCTGCGCCCCAGCCATGTCACACTCCGCACTGAGATGGATGCCGGCGAGGGTGACCTTTGACCGCTCCTGTGCCACCCTGTTACCCCCGCATACCCCCCATCCTCACCCCTCTTTACCCCCACCAGAGCTCACGAAGGATCGGGTTGGCTCCGTGTCTGCCCTCCCTGAACAATGATGGAGCAGAGTCTATTGAACCAAAGCTGAGAACTATACGGGCTTTGGTAACCTTATAATCCTGCACGTATGTGTGGACAGGCTCAGCCACACAGCGGCCTCTCAGATACAAGATTAAGACTAGACTTTTTTTTTGCATAAGTACACATTACTGCATTTTAACGGCCCGACATTACCCAGAATTGACTCTTGTGAGCTTTAAGCCATGTAATTATGTTGTTACCTCCTCAATTACATACCAAGAGTTGTGTTTTGTTTCGTTCACACATGTCTACGTTACCCTTTATTATCAGTCTGTCTACATCTCCAAAATCCTCAGTTCAACTTCGTGATGTCATGAAGCGGTAGTTTTCAAGTTAACAGCTATGTTTTAGGGCTGAAATCATCCAAATGATTCTAGTGAAGGTGTATAGAGTTTTAAAACACAGTGGAGCACTTCCTGTATTACCATTTGATGTCACAAAGTGGAACAGAGTGACTGAAAACACTTTAAAATGTCCTATTTTCCATCGAAAAACATGCATTCGTACTGTGAGTAGGGTCACCTCTCCACAGATCTGAACCATTACTTGTTTCCATGATAGACAGACATCGACACCTTCCTAAAATAGTCTTTTTTTTGTAATTTTTTTTCAGGTTTTTCAGGAAACAGAAAAAACTTGAAAGAACTTGAAATGATAAAAGTCAGTTTCAGCAAAAAATTACTTATTATTTTAGCAAGGTGATGCTTAATGCCATAGTGTGCAACATTCTAACTTTCAGCATGTCTTATATTCTTTTGTTTCATTGTGTTCTGCAGTTTATCACTTATCTTTCCTTTACATTATAGGTTATATTAGGTTATTATGAATGTTATTTTTAATTCATTTAGAGTCTAACTTAAAAAAAGCTCACCCAAGCATGAGAAGAACATGCAAAATGGCCCCTCCAAGTTCAGGAATCTAGAAGGCTAACCACTCTGCCACTAGAATACTAACAATGCATGTCTAGAGGTGTGCCGACAGTTAGACACAGCTTAAATATTTCTCTTTTCAAACTCGTCAGAGCCTTGACCATTCTAACAGCTCCTCTTTGCTTCTGAGTGACAATGTTACGACCCCGAACCCCCAGTCTCACCCCAGAGCTGACCAGACGCTTCCACCAGCAGGGCTACGTCATTCACTGGTCAGCCACGCTCACCACAGAGATGAGGAAAACTTTAGTGAAGTAAGAGTTTAAAAGTATGATATGGATTCAAATTAACTGTGTGTTTAAAAGAAGTAAAAAAGGGGTTTGTAATTTTGAGAACCAATAAATAATAAATAAGTTATTTTTTGTCAAACTGGAACCAAACCAGGTCTGCACCAAATCAAAAGCAGAACTAAACCAGGTCCAAACCAGGTCTAAACCAGTTCTAAACCAGGCTCAAACCATGTCCAAATGGATCTAAACTAGAACTACACCTAGTCTAAACCAGGTCTAAAATCAGGTGTAAACCAAATCCATACCAGGTCTAAACCAACTCCAAACCAGGTCTAAACATAGTCTAAACCAGATCTAAAGCAGGTCTAAACAAGGATTAAACCAGGTCGAAATCAGGTCTAAAGTAAGACTAAACAAGGTCCAAACTGGGTCTAAACCAGGTCTAAACCAGGTCCGAACCAGGTCCAAGTCAGGTCTAAACTAGGGCTAAACAAGGGCCAAACCAGGTCTAAACCAAGTCTACATGTAGTCTAAACCAGGTTTAAACAAGGACTAAACCAGGTCTAAATCAGGTCTAAAGTAGGACTAAACAAGGTCCAAACCAGGTCTAAACCAGGTATAAGGCCCAGACCAGGTCTAAATAAGTTCTAAACTAGGTTTTAACCTGATGTTTCTGATCTGAAAGTGTGCAATGCAACTTAGTAAGAAAGTGAAAAACTAGAATGTAGTTAGACCTGTTCTAAAAGTAAGTAGTATTAGATTCTTTCTTCAGTCGCAGTAGTGAGTGAAACACCTTCCACACTCTTCTCTTTTTAAGTTAATTTTAAGATGACTGACTGACTTTGTGTACAGATTGTGCTGTACAAATAAACTTGCCTTGCCTAGTACTTACAGTGAATTAACAAAGTACTCCATTACTTGAACACATCTAGCTTCCTAACTTAAGATCTCGGCTGAGTACTACATCTAAACCTCTGAGTATATGAGGTAACAGTCTTGGCACAGTAAAGTTAAACAAGCTTGGCGATATGTGGATTTAAATGAGTATATTGGCTCAAAAAAGCAGCACTACCCCTGCGTACGGCCTGGCAAGCATCCCCATTAGTCATGTACAACCAGGGCTTCTAAGGGCTATATTACACACTGCAGACAACGTATTTATTTAAAGTGAAATTAAAGTGGAGAGATAAGGCGAGCTTTTCAGTGCGGTAAAATACTGCACGACATCAGGGCTCTCATTTTCAAACAAGGGAGGCTTTAAGAGTAATTATGAGATTTCTTTGCCAGTTCTAGAGAGATTTATTCAAAGCCGAGGCTGAAAAGATATCATACTTAACGCAAATGAACATCTTTGGTACAAGGAGAGGGTGATCTTGACAATAATGAGAATACAGATTTTTGGGGGTTATCTTAAAGGTGCACTGTGGAACTTTTCTGGTGGAGAGTCCTTCAAATGCTTTCTTCCATAGAGATGTTTGCTTTGTCTGAAATGTTTTCGCAATACGGCATTAAACGTTTTTATCTTCATGTAGACCAAACCAGACCATGTTACACGTCAGATCTGTGGAGAAGCCTGCAGTTGAATAAATGTAAGGTAGAGCTGTCTAAAGTCATACTGTGTCCATAGAAACAAGCAGGTGATAACCAAAAAGTTGAATAGTACAATTATGAAATTAAACTGCAAGATTTCTTCACTATTTACACTTAACGTTGCGATATGTAACTTTAAAAAAATACATCTATTTCCATGGAGACCTGCGGTGACGCCACCAGGCCAAGTTACAGGTCAGATCTAAGGAGAGGCAACCCCACTCATAGTAAGAAAGCATGTTTTTCTAGGTATTTTTGAGCAATAAAATCCATGGAAAAATGCAATATAGATAAGTTTAATCACAACATTCCATAATATTTAATACAGATGAGGGCAGCTAAAATAAATACGGTTAAAATGTAGGTTTTTGTTGTAATATAGCAAGTTAATGGGCTTAGTTACTGACAGAAAAGATTACACTGAAGATTTCTAAATAAACTTTTTATATATTTCATGACAAAATACAAGGTTATTAATAGGGAAAAATGTCTCTTGCCCCCATCTGAGCGTATGTCATTCTACAATCTGAAAACCACCAATAGAATATTGTGGAACATTCCAGGTCAAGCAATAAGATCGCCATAAAGGTGCACTATGTAACTCATTGGTCCGCCACCTGCTTGTTTCCATGGATATGTTATTGTAAAAGCAAAAAAAATAAATAACAAACAGACATTCTGACTGTGAGCAGGATCGCCTCTCCACAGATCTGACTTGCAGCTTGGTCTGGTTTGGTTTCCATAAAGATAGAAAGGTTTAATACCATACTGTGAACATTCTAGATAGTTTCATGGAGAAAAACATTTGATGGACGCTCCACCAGAAAAGTTACACGATGTACCTTTAATAAACCTCTTCACTTTTCATATGCAGACCACTTATATCCACCAGTAGACACTTTAAACCTGTGATTTTTGTCACAATTTCACATCGAACTTATCATAAAAACCATCTGCGCGTCATTGCGAGCCCACCCTGCGTCCGCCTAAAGGTAGCGTAAATCACAAGGACTTTTGTCGTGTTATTATTCGGGAGATAAAGGCAAGCTCGTAAATGATGTGTTTTAAAGGTGATCCGCCCCCTTCTAATCACAGCCATTCATCCTCCGCCCAGCCTACGTCGTTTGTTAGAGTCCTACGAGCATTCATGGTAGCAACGGGTGGCCATTTAGTTAAGCAGTAAACAAGTGCTTAGCAACAGTTTAGATATTTCTGTATAGATTTTCAAGTACAATCTGCAGTAGTGAGTTGTCTAAAGTATTGAAAATCAGACACTAATCGGTTCTAAAACTAGTAACGAAACTAGATACTCATTTGAGGAGGTATCGATACTAAAAAGTCCCATTTACAAGACAGGAATGAACCTTTCCTGAATAGTTTTAGAATGATTTTGAGCTGCATCAGAATCACATAGACTAGTATACATATTTATATTGAAAATCACATTATTGTCTAAAAAAGAGTTTTTCTTTTTATTATCATTGCGTTATCGGAATTAGAGTATCGGTATTGAGTATCAGGTCTATTCCTTAGTATCGAAATCGGATTGCAAAAGGTTGATGCAAGGTTTAATTCAGAACTGGATGAAGCTAGGACTAAACCAGAACTAAACCATGTCTAAACCAGGTCAATGAAACAAATCAAACTAAACTAGGGATAAAAATCGATTATAGACCAAGAAATGCCATTGTTATGCATCCCATATTCTTGGGAAACAACCAGCCACAAAGCTGTTTATCAAATCACTGAGAAAAGCATTGAAAAAGATTAGAAATTGAATTTTTGCATTGTCCGTAATACTCGCAACTCAATTTCGATTCTACAAATTCACAAAGCCGCTCCGCGCAATGACCTTCAAACCTCATCACATCGAGACATTTCTAGAAAACCGAGCTGAACAAAAAACAGACTATATAAAAATCTTGGGTTATCCCTGTTTTTTTCAAATCCCACAATCTCCCTGGTGTGTGCTTCCACTGCTCCGGAACCTGCCCTGAATGATAAACCAATTCTCCCCTCTCTATGTCCTCCAAAACTGTCTATCTCCCATCGCCAGAGCAAGACAAAGGAGCAGGCTGGGAGAGCAGGCAATCAGCGAGTGCCGTGAGTAGCCCGTTTTTTTAGTGCGCGATTTGACGTGTGACCAAATTCTCCGGGGATGCGCCCCATTGCACAACACCTCCCAGTGGGTCTGCTAATTACTCTATTTACAATCATCACGGCTTTTATCGCACAGGTAGGAGCCGGAATGGATACGAACAACAGGAGGAGGAAGAGGGAAAGACAGAGAGAAAAAGAGGTGATGGAAGGATGGACAAATATGGAAGAAAGGACAAGGTAGCAATAAAAGGCAGCGGGGTGTTAAAGGCGCTATACCTGATTTTTCCTGTATTGAAAACATAAAAACGGAACTGCTGCATTTTAAAAGGTTTGCAGTGGTCCAGAGTTGTAGTTAATTTTTCACTGACTTTTCATTTTACGACCATGCTGACAGTGCTAATGTGGACTTCCTGCTAATTTTATTTTTTTAGTTAGTTTATTTATGAGACTTGTGGCACTAGACCTAATTTCCAACTGTAGTCCCTGTTTTCTTTTTTTTTTTTTTTATTTACCAGACAAAATGCTTTACAGTTACAGTTAGATGCAGACAGTACAAAGCTGACTTATTTTGAGCTGAAGAGCTACTTTTGCAAGATATGTATTGGGGAAAAAACAGATTTAACTGAAATACATGGGGAAAATCGGGTACAGGGCCTTTAAACTATTGCAGAAACATCCAAACAACAGAATTAAACAAGGTCTTAAATAAAAGTCAATCACAACTTAATAAAACTGAAAACAAATGGTACTAAGCAAGGTCCACACCAGGAATAAACCAGAACCAAACCAAGTCTAAACCAGGTCCAGTGTCAGACTCAACAACGGTTTGATCAGGTCTAAACCAGAACTGAACCAAGCCTTGCAAAAATTCCCATCGTACTACTAAAAGGAAGCCAGAATACCACTGGTTTGCGAGACTCGGTCAAACAAACTGTTCAAAACAAACCAAAGCAACCAAAAATGTAACAACATATACGTCACTGGCATATACTGCACAGATGCATTATGTAACTTTTCTGTTGAAGAACGTACCCATGACAGCAGCAGGCCAACTTACAGGTCCGATTTCTTGAGTAAGTTTTTTAGAAATTCAAAATATAGATAAGATAAGAGAATGCCGATTAGTGGAACACTCAGAGAAAAGCAATAACATCTCCAAGTAGACTGAGGTTGATTCTCCTACCAGAAAAGTTACATAGTGCGCCTTTAAAATCTTGCAATAAATAAAAAGGTTGACTTTACCTTGGCATTCCGTGTTGCGTTCCTCATATCCGGGATTGCAGAGGCAGTTCCCAATGGGCACCAGCCACTCTCCGTCAGCCCCACAGTACATTTTGGGAACTTCTTTCTCCTCCGAATTATCCACACAAGATCCGCGAACTTCCACAAGGGACGACGTATCCGCCCCTGTGATCGTGTCGGGAAACTGGGCTAGATTTCGCACGGCCAGTGGACATTTTTTGTAGAACACTCGCACGGAAACCAAGGCGATGCACGCTCCAACATCCTGGAAAGCTAAATAAAAACCTTTCCTCGTCAACGCACCAACGTCTCGAACTTCCGTGTTTAGCTTCATGATCCGGTCGCCGATGTCGACTTGAGTGAAGCTCTCATCCGCTGCGATGGTGTCGATCTTTCCGAACTGATTTTCTCGGATGTAGCGCTCCTTGTCGTTGTTGGATTCGTAGTAGTAGAGGTTGAACGTTTCTTTGCACGTTCCCATGACGCCGGGGAGACTGTTGCAATCCCGAAGAGTGAATTTGATCTCGATGTAAACGCGCTGGGCTCCTCCGCGAGGGATCCAGTCCGTGCGAAGCCAGTTGTTCTGGTTGGGCTCCATGACGTTGCAGACCTGGTACGTTCGGATAGGAATGTTCTTCTCGTCCATAATGCTCACCTCCTCCCACTGTGGAAAAACAATAAAGAAATGTGATTAGATTTCCGTTATTTTTCGATTGGGGGTCTGTCACTTGCTTGTTTCCATGGATATGTCATTCCTCTGCCTGGAAAGTTCCATGGTATGACATTAAACAGTTCTACCTTACATGTACTCAATTATACGTGGTTTTACAGCTCGAAATTCTAAGAAAAACTCTCACTCTTTGCTGATCTGACCTATAACTTGGTCTAGTTTGGAAATGTTTAATATCATACTGTGGAACCTTCCAGACAAAGCAATAACATCTCCACATAGAAAAGATTTTGATGGGCCTTCCACCAGAAAAGTTACACAATGCACTTTTACGATTACGATATTCATCTAAAATAACTTAATCAAAGAAATAAGTCCACTAACATTTGTTTTAGAAAACTGGGGTGCCCAACGAGAGCTGACGTTGCTGTAAAAGTCATCGCAAATGACGATGCAACACTGCCAAAACCCTACATATAGCACCGCTTAAGAAAATAAAATTGGGGAATGAAGTAAGCAGAGTGGTGGGTGTGTGTCGGTGGCAGTGGAAAAGAGGAGTTGATCGGAAAATTGGCATCTTGAAGTGATTAAAGTTTGCTCAAACATGCATGAATCACTCCAAGCTTCAGGTGAGTAAATGCTGAGGGGAAACAGTCCAGCCGGAGCAATGACACATCCATAGAAACAAGAAAGTGACAGATCCCCTACCAGAAAGTTACTTAATGCAACTTTCATCCCCAAAAGAATATAAAAATAAAAAATGGCACCAGTACAAAAGCATCAACCCTACAGCAATACTACACAATGTCTGTTTTAATGCATAGAAAGAGCTATAGTTCCTCCACATTTGATTTGACATCTTATCATGGACGATCTCGTTTCCCAAGAGGAGGGCCGGCGATGCTACCGCTAAACATAGCCGCAGCTGTACAATTTAAGCTCGCGTCTATCACCGCCCGCCGCTCCTCTCTCGCTCGGCCTTTTGTTGTGGAAATAAGCGAGATAAGGCCCGCAAGCGTACCTTTCCGCGATAGCACAGAGCAGGCAGAATATGGGGCCAATTGGTGGTAATGAGAGGGTGAATGAAACGCCGTACGCTGCCAGGACCCCGTCAATCAAACGGTCTCCCTGATAAAAACCCTGAGCTTGAATACCGGCCAAGTTCAGCCGGAGAGGGCCCAATCACAGCTGCTACAAAGGACGTCTGCTCAACCCGGATACAACTGCAAGAATTATCGCTGTTGTCAAAAGTATCAAAAATCTGATGCTGAAACTAGTATCGAATCTTGAGCAAGTATCGACACTAAAAGTCACATTCACAGGACAGAAATGAACCTTACCTGAATAGCTTTAGAATGTTTATAGACCGAGAACCACCACTGTTAAACCCCCCATACTTTTGAGAAACAACCAGCCACAAAGTTTAATAAATAATTAAAAAAATAATTGAAAGAACTAATTTCTTTCAATTCTTTTTGCTGAAACTGACTTTATGCATGGTCCGTAATACTTCCAATTAGGGCTGTCAACGTTAACGCGTTAACACATGCGATAAATCACGAAAAAATATCACACTGTTTTTTTTTTAACACAGAATAATCACACAATTTATTCTGAACACACGTACTCCTCTGTCGAAAGTGCGATGGTGACCTGAAAGGCGGCTCAGGTTATTAGGTCAGTGATCAGGTCTGTCTATACGTGACTTTGGATAAAACTAAGGTTGTTTGCAGATAGTGCAGCGATGAACTCTCACGTGTTTGATTCAGCGGCAGCAACGACGCTACTTGTACCAACAACAAGCCGAACACGACAAACCATGTTGGCGGAGTGCACCAGCAGCAATGTCAACAAAACTACCAGCGATAGAAAAATGTCACTAATATAACTTTTGATAATAAACTACATTTTTGTCAAAATATTTTGGTATTTTTTTGAATAGTAATTGTGATGAATCGGGATTTATCAAAATTCTAAAGTGTGATTAATCTGATTTTAAACATTTATAGTTTGACAGCACTACTTCCAACACAATTTCGATTCAACAAATTCAGAAAGCTGCTTTGTGCAATGACCTTCAAACCTCATCATATCGAGACATTTATCATTTAGGTATCGATATTAAAAGTCCCATTCACAGAACAGAAATTAACCTTTCCTAAACAGTTTTGGAATGATCTTGAGCTATATCAGAACAAGTATAAGAGCACATAGACTAGTATATACTCATGGACCACAATGAAAACTACCTGGACCACTGAGGGATTACATATACATAAGGCCACGTGCTAATTTTAAAGAAAGTACTATGATTTAGTGTTAAAAATCACTTTATATTGTCTAAAGAGTGTTTTTGTTATCATTGTGGCATCGGAATCGGTATTCAGTCTATTTCTTAGTATCGAAATCAAGTTGAAATTTTAGTAACGTGACATCGCAACAGAATTTAAATCGGAATAATTAGCAAATCACAAAGGCTGCAATTTTTTTTCCACAAACACATCAAATCTTGTCTCATTCTGTATAAAAACTGCTGTTCTAATAATATTTACAATGGTAGTTTTGTCTATTACGATTTTGCTTATGAACTTGCAGTAAATGACAAAAAATGACGCATACTCTTTAGGCCTGTCACAATAATAAAGTCAAGTAAATATGCATGATAAAAAGTAATACTAAAATGTAACTGTAAAGCCAAATTGTCAGAATAAATCAACAATAGCCGGCATGACTCATTATAGACCGTTTGTGTCTATAATGAGTCATAGAAGCAAATTTTCACTACTCAAATCTCATCCTGGCACTTAAAATTAACCAAAACTTTCCCACTAGTACAAAGAAAAGTACCCACGATAAACACTGACCCTGAAAAATCGGATCCATCTGTTACGTATTGAACGATAAGTTGATATGAGCAGGTCTACACACTTTCGTTAAACCCCACTCTCCCTGATATCTTAGACCCTGTTCCAGTCCTGGTCCTGATCACGGTCTTGTCCCGGGCCCTGGGGTGAGCTGTGCACCCATCTCCCCCACGCTCTCTCCCCCTCTTTCTCTCCTCATTCATCCCTCCCCTCCTTCCTCCTCTCCTCTGCCAAGTCTTCCCTCGCTCCCTGCTCGATTCAATGGTGGAAAAGGATATAAAGTTTCACCACAAAGAGCGATTCAAAGCGGGCAGTATTCAGGAAACCCTACGCCCTCCCCTGTATCGCTTTTGGGGATCTGACCGTGATGGGGCTGTGGGAGGGAGGGGAGCGAGGGGCCAGAGGTGCTGCCGGCTACAGGTATGTGGGAGAGGGCTGTGGATATCATTGGTAGTACTGCACGATGTACTGCAGTAGAATCGTAATTGCAGTCCGAGTTTGCGCATTTATCAACTCACAAGTTATTTAGACAGGTATTTGAAGCCCTCTGCAAAGAAATAACTAAATATTATTTTTATTGGAAAATCTACATCTAGTTTAGACTTTTCGAAACATGTTCTGAAGTTGTTTATAATGTCCATTCTGAAAGGAGTCTGAATTTTGACCCTAACCATAACCGATTGTTTTCAAGACATCAAGGCCAACTGACGACCGATAAGCTCTGCCGATATCTATGGGCCGATTTTGAGATGATTCAAAATGAATATTAACATACTATTATTGAACTTTGAAACGTACCACAGTGGAGTGTCTCGTCTTAACACCCACTTTTATTCTCTGATTTTTAACACTGCATGAGTTGTATGGTCCTCTTTGTCTTTTATTTACTTTTACTTATTCATTTTATTGTTTTTATCTGTTAGTATTTTTAGTACTGCCTCTATTTATTGATTTTATTATTTTGTATCTATTGTTTTTCTTAGTTCCTTTTGTCCAGACCATAATTCTCCTGATTTTATTTTTTTTTTTAAGTCTGGATAAACACTGTCTATACTTTTTACTGCTCTGCATAATCAAGCTATAATAAAGACAAATTATCTTAACAGACATTATTTTTAGACACCCACAGCCCTGTTTTGACTACTAATCTATAATAGAGCAGTGTAATCTCTGCTCATTGCGTAAAATAGATTATAATAGGAGCTACAACAGCAATGACTTGGATTAAAAGAGTAGGAGTAAAACACACCCAACGAGATGTAAACCAAGACGTCACCAGGTCCTGCCCAGGTTTAACCCAGATTAAAATATTTAAAGTATACACTTAAACACAACACTTACATGTGACTAAAACAGGTCTTAACGTGGAGTAAGGTGCGTTCATGCTGTACACACAAACACCACATTTACAATGGTGTGTTACTAGCAATGGAACTGCTCTAGAGATACTGAAATTGGCACTAAACTGGGGCTAAACCAGGACCAGATCAGGGCTGAACCAGGACTAGAACAGGACCAAACCACATCAAAATTAAACTCAAACCAGGACTAAACACAAGTGTGAATACGCCCAATGGAGTGGCCAAAACAAGTCTAAACCAGATCTAAACCATGAACTGAATATTTGGATTTTATCTGATTCAACCCAGTTCAAACCAGCTCCAAACTTGAAAAATCCTTTGAGTTTCAAAATATAGACCGATAAATAAACCAAAAATGCCTCCTGAAGCAAATGCCAAATGTACTGTTGCTCAAAGTGGTGTATGGAGCTCAACAGTGATCACCAGCTCTGGTTCCAAAAGTAAAATTTCCATAAATTTTCCCAGTGACATTTCGACAAATTCAAATGTGAAGAGTTCATAGACATCACGGAGGCTATCTACGTGGTAACTAGTATCCAAAATGAAGTTGTTTTAAGCTCAAAAAGCAAATTTAAAATGCAATATTTGGTGAAATGTTTTAATATGTTAGCAGTTTATAAAGTTTCAGAAACAAATTGTAAATAAAATGAAAGTTTTGTGGTCATTAGTTAACTGGTTAACTTTCAAAGTTTTTATTTAATTTATTGTTTATTTTTTATTTTTTTTTTTTTTTTTTTTTTTTTTTTTGGAAAGTCTATGGAAAAAAATGTATGAGAAATTTACTTCCGGAACCTGAGGGTGGGCTTTCTGTTGCGTTCCATTCTATTCTATACAATTCTATAACTCTGGCTTTAATTTCCCCCGGAGTGTCATCCCAACCAATCAATAAGTCATCACCAAACTATTCCCACTGAAGCCTAGAAGGGACAAAACACATCAAAGGCGCTCAGTGTATCTGCGCAAGGCCCCTGTCCGGAGTCTGCGCCACTTAAGTGATAATATCTATCCATTTTTGGGTCAATGGCGGAGCGTGCGTTGCTAACAAGGGCACATTATATCGCTTCTCTGCCGTACTTACCCCTCCTTCTGTCGGACTGGCGACCCATCCCAGCTCCCCCTGCACCGATCTGGAGTCCAATAATGTGACTGGAAAGCAAGAAGGAGAAATGTGAGCGTGCGAGAGTACAAAATACGCATTAAAAGCTACAATACGCGTGCGTAAAGTATGAAAAAAGTGAAACAAATTACGGTTATCAATCAAAGTGGAAAAATAATGTGCAAAGAGATTTATAGATCGTGCGAGAGTAAATATTTGTCCAGCTTAGGCCGTTTGAATGGTTTGACTACGTTGACATAAGAATTCCCCCGTGTTTTTAAAATGTAAATGATTTTTTTCACTCTCTTGGCCAAGCGTCAGATGTGTAACATGTTGGATGTGATCAAATCAATTAGCCGGGCGTCTGCGCAGTCCTGGCACACTGGCACAGAATGCCCTTGATAAATGGCACGGTTTTTGATGTCTACATCCAAACGCATTTGTTATGAAGTCGTGTATTTTACGCCCAATACTGATTCACGATGTAGCTGCTCTTGGGGTATTTGAACATGGAGTGACAGTCTGAATTTAAAGTAAATTGTAAAAGAAATTTCAAAATGATAAAAATGAAATTAAATATAAAACAAAAACTAAATAAGCCAGTGTAGGTGTAGCATACAGGTCACACACAAAAGTGTGTAGACAAAAACTGAGCTGGAAGTGCAGAACGGAATTTGCACAGACAATTTAACATAATTACAGACAATTTGAAGGTCTTGTCATGAAATTGTAATTAATTTGATAGATATGCGCTATTGGTTGTTAATTAAGAAACACGAATGCCTGTGGCGATAATTAATGTTAACGATTAGTAATGTAAACAAGTCCCTGGAGCATTTTTTGGCACGCGTTTGGAGTCGTTTTTAGCTTTTTTGTTATTTTGCAAAGTTAAACCTAAGGTTCATGCATTAAACATAAGTTGCTTTAACATTTTTGGGCCCCATTTTGAACTGTCTGCACCAGGCCCTGTTGTAGCCTCTACCAGTAAAAAAAAAGTCTATGCGTATTGTCTAACGTATTGGACAATCAAGTCTACATTGGACAAACAAGTCTACTCTTTGCAACTTACAATTTATGCAATTACAATACAATTTCATAAACCATTGGGAAGCAAATCTATCTATAACTAGACAGCCCGTTTGATAATTTAATTTTTTTGCGACTGTGATGTTACTTTAGTTGGTGCCATGGCACGTTTACTTGAATATACTTTGTAAAACGGCGTTATTGTAACACTGAACCAATGCGTAAAAACAGATTTGAGAAGAGCTGATCCGTCAGTGTCGCTACTTTCACTGGACACTGTAACGCGCTTGATGTTTTGAACAAGTGTGAAATACTTTATGGATATGCGCTACTTTTTGCGCATTTCGTTGCCAATTCAGCCTCTAACTTCGTCCCAAAATATACAACTGAATGAGCGTAAGAAACCAAAAGTATAGTGTACGATATTACTTCGCTGTTTCGTCTTCACAATTGACGCTTGGTACAGAAATCTGTATGCAGCGTACGACTCCGCGCTCCCGAAATCCCGATAACCTTCAGTGCGTAATTGTGCCAATCCGTGTCTTTTACATTTCAACTTGAGGTTCCCTTTCGTACACAGCTTAATCAAGAAGCACTGACACTGAAAACCCACGAAGCAAGCCCCAAAAAGTCCTGGAGCAGTTTGCGTGTCCCGCTGCCCTTAGCCTACCTTCATTCGGGGGGTATATCCGCGCTGAAGACACAAGTGTAAAAATTCCCAAAACGAGAACAGCGAACGCAATCCTAGAATCCATGGGTGCCATTTGGGTCCGTTTTTTAGTCCTCGTTTTCGTCTCTATAGTCGTTTGTTCTTACAGGTCGCTCTCTCTCATTCCCTCTCTCCCCTCGCGCACTCCGCAGACTCGCTCGCGTTCTCTCTCCGCGTGTGTGTGTGTGCGTCCGTACGTGTGCGTCCTTCCCAGTGGAATATCGGTCTGACTGTGGCGAACGGACCGCGACACACGGAGCTCGCGGAGCAGAGGAGCTTTGGAGGCGGGGACTAAAGGAGCGAGCGTGTGGTGGTGGTGGTAGTGTGGGGAGTCCGGACTTCCATATAGGAAACGCGCTGGTAAAGAAAGAAAAAGAGGGGCAGGAGGAGTGCGGGGGGCAATGGGGCAGTAATCGTTAACAACCCCCCCTTCAACCATCACAATAAACAAGTTAGTGGCGAGGGCGCACGCTCGGGCCATTTGCTGGACCTGTGCGTAATCCTCAGCCAATGGAACCAACGTAGAAATAAGCGCGTATTGTAGATATTTAAACCTGTCATTGGTATAATATTTATGATTTTGACAAGACTAAAGAAAAAAATCACTAATTTCTTTTATCTGGTCTTATTTGCCTGAATTGTGCCCGCGTCAAAGCTGCCATTTCTCACCAAAAACTTGAATTTTACAGGCTATGCGAGGACAAAACCAAGCCAAAACCAAACAAAAGGATTCTAACTTTATCTGTGCCAATGTCCAGTAACCTTGACCTAGTAATAAATGCGTACATATAAAAACATAAGGGCTTCATCGTGTCAAATTTATAACGCACAGTCGTCATTTTTTACGTTTCTCGCCGAATAATACGAGCATATGCGTCAGTTTTGTCCTCTGTCCTCGCTCCAAAAGTCACATTGTGCTGATCCTGCATGAACCACCAGCTCGACTCGGCGCGCACAGCCGAAGTCACAGTCCCGGAGCAACGTCGCCACCTAGCGGACACAAGCGCACGCGTTCCTGCCTGTCCCGGTCCATAGATTGTACTAAGGACAAGTGTGAGCGTGACCCTGCCCTAACATTACACGCGACTGCACTTTAGAAGATTGACAAAGCCCGCCTCAGTGTATAGCGGCTCTACATTATTGTCACCTTCTGTTATGGTAATATTACACAGGTTTTATGGGGTTTTATGATGACACTTGTGCTTACAGACATCCATCAAGCTGGGAAGGCTGGAAATGGAGAAAAAATGCCACTTTATGAAACAAAATCAGCAAATAAAACGTGTGAGAAATGTAATAATAAATGGTAAAATGCGGCAAGATTTGAATACATATCAATTCTACTCGCATAAGAAATATTTAAAGGCCCTGTACCCGATTCTTTCCCGTGTATTTGTGTAAAATGTGGCTTGCCCCAGTATAGATGCATTTAATTAGAAATCTTTTAGTGTCTGGGTAGCTGGAAGTGCGTGTTAACATGCTAGTTGTTGTTAGTTTGAAAGCGCTTATAAACTAATCATGGTGAATAATTAGGATGATCAGAATAAATAAGGTAAATGAGGAATAACTTTGGAGCACTGCAAACTGTAAAATGACATAACTAGTTCTGAATTTTGTTTATGAGACGATAAAAATCAGGTACAGCATCTTTAGTAATATTCTGACAAGTACTTTTGGCTTCTACAGCTACTACAACTACAACAACTACAACAACTCCTACTACTAAAACTACTATTATTACTTGTGACTATTACAACCTTCTGTACTTGTGATTTGACTCTTGCTTCCATGTTGTTTGAAATCATCTTCGTTTCAAAATGAATCTGAACTTTCTGATCTTTCTAATTGTTCAGGTTGCTCACAGTGCGCAGAGGAAGAAGAGAGGACCTTCTCCTTTCCCTCTCTTCTCTCTCTGTCTCTCGATCCCTCTTTTGTTTTCTTTTTCTTCTTTTCACAGGCTCTCCTCCTCCTCTCCTCTCTCCCGTCCCTCTTCTCTCTCCCATCACGTCTTTCTCTTTCTCTCACTCCGCTCTTTTGTCTTTCTCTTCCTCCCCTCACACACCCTCTCTCCTCTCGCTCTCTCTCCCATCTCTCTTCTGCCCCCCTTCTCTCTCCGTCTCTGCCTCCCTCTTCTCTCTCCCATCTCCCCCCTCTGTCTTTCTCTCTGTCTCTCGCTCCTCTCTTCTGTCTTTTGCTCTCCCCTCAGTCTCTCTCTCACCCCTATCCTGTCTCTCCTCTCCCTCTCTCTCTCTCTCTCCCATCTCGGCCCCCTCTCTCAATTTGTCTCTTTGTTTTCTTCCTTTCCTCACACACTCTCTCTCTGTCTCTCTCCCCTATCCTGCCTCTCCTCCTCATCTCCTCTCTTCCTCTCTTTCTCTGTCTCTCTCCCATCCATCTTCTCTCTCCCATCTCTCTTCTCCTTCCCCCTCTCTCTCAGTCTTTCTCTCTGTCTCTCACCTCCCTCTTTTGTCTTTTTCTTCCTCCCCTCACACACTCTCTCCTGTCTTTCCTCCTCTTCTCCTCTCTCTATCTATCTGTCTCTCTCCTATCTCTCTTCTCCTCCCCTCCCTTCTCTCTCTCTCATCCCTCTTCTTTCTCTCTCTCCCTCTCCCATCTCTCTTCCCCTACTCTTGCCCCTTCTCTCTCTCTCTGTCTCTCTCCTATCTCCCATCCCTCTTCCCTCTCTCTCTCTCTGTCTCTCACTCCCCTCTTTTGTCTTTCTCTTCCTCCCCTCACACACACACTATCTCTCTGTCTTTCTCTCTCCCTTTTCCTGTCTCTCTCTCTCCTCTTTCTTTTTCTCTCTATCTCTGTCTCTCTCTCTCCCATCCCTCTTCTCTCTCTCTCTCTCCCTCCCATCTCTCTCCTCCTCCCTTCCTCTCTCTCTCTCTCTGTCTCTCAGACAAAGGCTTGTTGTTTGTGGGGTCCAGCTGGTCTTGTTTGGGGTTTAGATCCGGGGTGAACCAGGTCTGAGTCTTCCACGCAGGTCTCCGATTGGTCCCACGAGAGGTGGACGCTCCCAGCAGGAGAGGAGAACGAAGGGGAAGGAGTCGTTTTCTCTGACATTATAAGACTGACATTTAGGGCACATTGTACTTTTTAGAATGCAACAATTACTTACACTATTTACTTCTTGAATCGGCTGCGTTCATATTTCAGAATTTGATGTCGTAATTTCAGATAAAGGGTGAGGATCTGCATGAACCATATGTAACTCTATGGGAGATTTGCTGTTTTTAAATGAAATATCCAAAATTACTGACCCACATGTTGAACTTTATCATTATTTATTAGGAATGGGCTCCACTATTGCGCCGTATTAATCTTTATGTCCTTTCAACTGACGACAATCACGTGTCCGGGGTTGAATAATGACCAGTTTTTAAAAAAATAATTTCATTTTTGTTTGTTTATACTGACTCAGAAGACATCGGATTTTGTGTCCATTTTTGTTTCATGTGGATAGGCAGAGTAATTTCACAAATATTAACAATAAACCTCATCAAAATATCTGCAATTTGACAGTTACACAGCAAAATTAACCAGTCATTTATTTATTTTTTTACACCAATGTTGATTTTTTAAGTTTCAAAATCATTAAAGATGCATTACGTAACTTTTCTGGGGGACCTGCTAAACATTTCCATTGAAGAGTCATTGTCTTGATTTGGAATGTTTCACAGTATGGCATTAATCTTTCATTTTTGCAATTAAATGTGTAGTTATAGCTAAATATACATTGACAATTTTGCGTTCTTACTGTAAGCGGGGTCGCCTCTCCACAGACCTGACCTCTGACTTTACCTATAGGGGACCTGATAAGTTTAATGCTACACTGTGTAACATCATGTCATTTAATACAACAATAATATTCTTTTAATAATCGCGGGTTAAACGCTGAAACAAAGCTCCTGATTGTCTCCACACAATGTAACTTTATGCAGCGAGTTCAGCCCCGGGGTCGGTCAGATAATCACGCCTTGCCCAAGGACACGCGGGCAGGGTGGTAGTTTTCCGGTTCGGCGGACACATTCCTCCTCCTTTTAAAAGCATCACAATACAGATACCTTTGTCTGCGAGGTTATAATGGCCGCTGTTGTGACACTGTGGAGCCGAGGGAGCTGAGGCAGAACACGATGACCCACCTGCCCACACACGGACCTCCTCTCCCGGGTACGACATCCAGGGAGAGGGGGCGGGGGCGCAAAAATGGATGATTATTACAGCAGCTTAAAGGGCCTGTACCGGATTTTTCCCAGTTATTTCAGTTCATGTTGTTTTACCCCAGTACACACATATTGTATAAGCAGTTCTGACGTAAAAATAAGTGGGTTTTGCGCTGTTTGCATCTAACAATAACTCATTTTAGTGTCCGCTAATCAGGAAGCACACTGTTTGCATGCTAGTTGCTGCATTATCGTGATGATAGAACGCCGCTCTGGTCTCTGGCAGTTGTAGGAAGTGCTTTTAAACTCATCAGGGTAAATAATAAAGGTTGCATAAGGTAAGTGTGGAGTAACTTTGGGCTCTTGTAAATCGTTTAAAATGGTTTAGTTCTGTTTTTACGTTTTTAAGACAGTAAAAATCATGTACAGAGTGACTTTTCTGGTTTAGGGGCTGCCACTTGGTTGTCATTTAAAGCTTTGCTCATGTTACACAGTATAGCAGGGCAAGTTACAGGTCAGATCTATGAAAAAGCGACGCTACTAACAATAAAAATCAATAAAACACATGAAATAGAGGAAATACAAAATGTTTAATGCCCTTTTGGGGAATATTTAACGGAATTTAAAGAAATAACATCTCCATGGAGACCTTCCGCCAGAAAAGTTACACAGTGCAGCTTTAAAGAACAGGACCCACAGGTAGAAAAGGCAGTGTTGATAAAATAAATTGTTTTTTTTAGTAATTTTCTTCTTCATTTTCGTTGATTTAAAAATACTTTCCCAGTCAAATTTACAGCGTACCTTCCCGTTATATTAGCGCCGCAGGGGTTTGATTGATTACTCTTTCCTGTTGTCTCCCTCCTCCTGTCACACCAGGGCAGTTTTCCTTCGCTTCAAATAAAGGAGTGGTTTTCTCTTCCTCTTCCTCCCCCCGTGCTCTGCCCACTCAGGCTGCTCCAGATGCCACCCGCTGCCCACACATCTGCATTGTGTGCCAATCAAACCGCCAACTCGCAAATCAATGAACAGCCATGTCTACGGCCCCTGGAAAGTTTGGTGTTTAAGGATATGTCATTATTGGTGAGGCTTTTGTGTTGAGTTGGTGCGAATATTTCATTAAAAAGGCTATAGATACATTTAAGAGAGAGAAAAAATATGGTACTACTATAATATTCCTGACAGCTGCTGAATATTTTTTTCTAACAGACTGAAAAACTGACCATTTTTATTGGTGATATGTTCAGCAGGTACCACAGTGACACAATGCACGTATTAGCAAACACAGACAAAAAAAAAGGGTTCAAAAAAGTTTAAAAAAACAAAACATTTAAACAACACATTTTTATGCTTTTATTGGTCTTTCTTTTGGTTAAAAAGTGACTAAATTGAATTAAACAACACATTTTTATGCTTTTATTGGTCTTTATTTTGGTTAAAAAGTGACTATATTAATTTAAACAACACATTTTTATGCTTTTATTAGTCTCTGTTTTCGTTTAAAAGTGACAAACTGTGGCTTTAAATATGAATATGTGTCATGATTGAACTAAAAATCACTCCACTACTATCCTGTCAAAATATTGGCATCTTTTGAGTTTATCCTTTATTTTAGTTTTCTACATAGTTACTTCTCTAGCCTATTGTCACGATGCTAAAATGTCAAACTCATTTTCAGTTCTAAGGAATAGACTCCATATTTGATACTGATTCTGATACCACAATGAAAAAAAATGAAAATAACTCTTTATTTAGACAATAAAATGTGATTTTCAGAATTAAATGATTTTTCGGACTATAAGTCGCACCAGAAAAAAATGTGTAATGAAGAAGAAAAAAACACGTATACGTTTTTTGGGGGGGGAAAAATCAGAGACCAAGAACCAACATTTCATCTTGAAAGGCAAGTTATAAAAGTTATAGTAATAAAAACAACTCAATAGAGAAGAATAAGAAAAAAGAGAAAAAATAAGAAAATGAAAAAACAACTCTTTTCTTTATTATTTGTCACTAAAACCAAAATGAAAAAACGGATAACAATTTGTTTTTTCATTTTTGATTCATATATAGGATTCATATATTTGGCCTATGGGCTGTCAGTGTGAAAAATGTAATATATAAGTTGCACCTGAAAAAACCGTCAACTTATAGTGCGACTTATAGGCCAAAAAATACGGTAGGTTCTGTACGGGTCCCTGAGCATATATTAGTTTATCTGGTCTTATATTTGTTCTGATTCAGGCAAGGTTCACTTCTGTCCTGTGAATGTAACATTTTCAGTATCGATACCTGCTCAAATGAGTATCTAGTTTCGATATTAGCTTTAGTTTTGATTAGTATATGATTTTCGATACTTTGGAAACCTTGTCTTGTGTTTGAACCCACTTCCTCTTGTTATTTCCACCATAAAGCAGTGAGTTTGTACCTGTCACACGCTGCAGATGGATTCGGGACACTTTCTTTCCTCTGGGCCCATCCATCTCTCCTCTCCAGGAAGTACATGACTGTCCACTAAGCAAACCTCCTCCCCCAGGTCCTCCCTCTACGGCGGGGGGGCCTTTGTCTCAGCTCATGCCCCTAAATCAGGCCTGGCCCCGGGCTACCGTTGCTCCCTCGCTCCCCTGGACTCATGTGGAGCTCCTCCTCCGGGCACGGGGATGAAGGACGGTCCCTGGAGGTCAGAGCGAGTGGGAGGAAGAGTGAAAGACAGGGAGGGAGAAAGAGAAGATTGAGAGAAAAGGAGAAAGAGAAGATGGAGAGAAAATGTATACAGAGAGAGAGAAGATAAGTAGTTTCTCATAGAAAAGAATAACAGCATACATTCAGTTCTGTTCCTTTAGTAGATTAAAGCTACAGTATGTAACTTTCTGAAGATGGTCACCTGCATGATTACATACCGTATTTTTTGGAATATAAGTCGCACCAGCCAAAAAATGCACAAAGAAAACAAGTATAAGTCGTAGCGGACTATAAGTAGCACACTTTGGGGGAAATTTATTTAATAAAATCAGAGACCAAGAACCGACATTTCATCTTGAAAGGCAAGTTATAGAAGTTATAGTAATAAAAAATAACCCAATAGAGAAGAATCCATGTGTCATTCGTTGGTTCGTTTTTCAATATAGAACCAAAAATAAGAAAATGAAAAAAACAACTCTTTTCTTTATTATTTGTCTCTAAAACCAATTTGAAAAACCGGATAACGATTTGTTTTTTTCATTTTTGATTCATATACATGATTCATATATTTGGTCTATGGGCTGTCAGTGTGAAAAATGTAATATATAAGTCACACCTGAGTATAAATCCGGTGCAACTACGCAAACCCTGGAAAAAAGTGCGATTTACAGTCCAAAAAATACAGTAAATAAAACATACTGTATATACAGAACAGTCTCTATGGAGATAGATACTTTTTTTCCTAACAACATTTCTGTGGAAGTTTTTCAACCAAAAAAAAAAAATGCTTTTATTTCAATCTCCTCTTGGCTAAAAAGTTACATTCTGTGGCTTTAAATAATTAAGACTTATATATTAAGGGAGGGAGGGAGACGGAGAGACAGAGAGAGCAAGAGAATGTGAGAGACAGAGAGATGGAGAGACAAAGAGAGAGAAAGAGAAGGAGAGAGATGGAAAGACACAGAGACAGAGAGAGAGAGAGGGAGAGAGATGAAGAGACGGAGAGAGAAAGAGGGAGGGAGAAAGAGAAGAAGAGATGGAGAGACAGAGAGAGAGAAAGAGAGTGAGGGAAGGAGAGAGAGAGTGAGAAAGAAGGTGAGCGAGAGAAAGAGAGGAGAGAGAAAGTGAGAGAGAGACAAAGAGAGTGAGAAGGAGCGACAGGGGGAGAGAGAAAGGAGAGAGAAAATGAGAAAGAGAAAGTGAGAGACAGAGAGAAAGTGAGAGAAACAGAGAGTGAGAGAGAAAGAGAAAAGGAGAGACAGACAGAGAGAAAGAGCGCTCCAGTTCATTAAACGTGTAATCAGATCAGGGCGAGTTAGTCGCTGGACTAAAACCTCAGCATAACGTCACAAATTGTCACTAACTTCCTTTTGCTTTTGTGGGCGAAGCTCATTTCCTTTTTGCATAATAAAACCATTTCACTCAAATCCTCCGTCTGACAGTGAGTAACAAGTTCTTACAGATTTATGTGCTGTTTACAGACCACACATTTGCACTGAGAAATATCACCAACAGCAATGCTTCTTGTGGTGTGTGATAACATCTGGCTCTTATTGCTTTGTTTTTAATTAATTTGTGATTAATCGACAAGTAAAGAAAGAGTGTATGGTTCAATTAAGAGCATGGCGTCTGTGGGGAGCGCAGGCAAAACACAAATACAATATTCAGGGAAGAGTCACGAGAGTTTTGTCTGCACACGCGTAAAAGTGGAGCAGTCATAAGTGTATCAGGTACCAACATGACAAGCTGAAGTGCTCTGGCCTACGGGGCATTGTCAATACACTGTTATTTCTGTCTGATTTGTGAATAACAGCTGATACCTTCTGCTAGGTTACATGTCACGAGCACAGACTATAATAGAAGTAGTGTTTGGCTTCAGTCAAACGAGGCTCATCGAGGATTCAGTTATAGTTCCATATTTAGAATTCCGAAAGCGAGTATCATAGCAACATAAGGAACCACTCACCCAATCACACACACATTCATATACCGACGTAGGCAGGCACTAGGGGCGAGGTAGGTTAAGTGTCTTGCCCAAGGACACAACAACAGCATTCATCTGTGGGAGCTGGAATCACACCAGCCAACCTGCGGGTCAGTGGATCTGACCGTTTAACCAATAATGTTTTATGTTGAGAGCAGAATTCACAGACTATAATAGAAGTAGCGTTTGGCTTCAGTCAAACGAGGCTCATTGAGGCTTCAGTTATAGTTCCATATTTAGAATTCCAAAAGCGAGTACAATCGCAACCTAAGAGTCAATCAGGAGCAGGAGTGTTTAAAGTAGAGCCCCTTAAATGGTAAAAATGTTCAAATTTTTATAAAGCGCTTTTCCATCTTCAAGGAACTGAAAACACTTTACAACAAGGAACTACTCGCCCATTCACACACACATTCATAAAGCAGTGTACGCAGACACTGGGGGCGAGGTGGGTTAAGGGGATAGTTTGGGTCTTTTCACATGAATCTGTATGTCCGCATCAGCAGTGTCGTGCATCAACGCTGACTTACCTCCCGACAGCATCCGGTGAGTTGATTTCTTCCCTGGTTTCAGTGCTGATGAAGGTGTCCAGCAAGTTGGCTGGAGTCATGAAAATAAAGCATTTTTCTTCTCAAAACAATATGTGTTCAAAAGAGTGATACATTTGCATCACAAATCCTGAACACGAATAAAGTCAGACCTCATAATCACTTGGTACTATTTTCTTTACGGTCATATCACTGCGCGCTGTCGCCAGGTGAAGCCGCGCATGGATCCAACACTTTTTTCTGTAGTTCGGCAATATTTACGAGCTCAGACTTTTGACCGTCACAACGTGATAGAGCCAACGTGAGAGCTACAGCGATAAGTATATAAACTTGTATAAGCTATATAAGAATATATATAAAAATGGTGCAGACTTGTGATTCTCCAGGCTGGAACAACAAAAATCCAGCTTCAGCTTGTCCCACTCTGTCCCTCCTCTCTCTCTCTCTGCCCGTTCTGACACTGCTGACAGGGACATACAGATTCATGTCAAAAATCCCGAACTATCCCTTTAAGTGTCTTGCCCAAGGACACAACAACAGCATTCATCTGTGGGAGCTGGAATCACACCAGCCAACCTGCGGGTCAGTGGATCTGACCGTTTAACCAATAATGTTTTATGTTGAGAGCGGAATTCCAACCGCCAATCTTCGAGATACTGTCGCCCGTATATTTCCATATAGTCTGTGGTTGTGAGGGTCATTTTTAAAGACCTGATTGTCTCCATGGAATTTTTATTCCTTTGCTTTTCCCTTTTACTTTTATGTATTGTAAGGTCTTTTATATATTGCTGGCGTCCCACACGTTGCCTGGGGACCAGAGTTGGAAACTAGCTGTGGCTAATACTGGCTCGTTTACAGAAATGTATTTTCATGTGCCTTATGTCCCGATTCAAATATACAAATAAAAAATGCAGTGAATGTTGAACAGAGTTTTCATTTACTCAATTACAGATGGAAATAGTTTTGTTGGTGCTGTAAAAGTAGAGCAGTGATGAGGAGATTGTCAGGTGTCCACAGCCACTTTTACATTTGGGACGTTACCAACACACTTTTATTTCTGTGACAATGTTGTTTTGTGAATAGCATTGGCAGCACAGGGAAAAAGTTGTGAAAATAAAGTTCTGCTGTAGTTTACTTGTTTTGAGAGGGACATTTCTAAAAGATGCACTGTGGAACTTGTTGATGGTCCTCTATGTTATTACTTCATCTGGAATGTTCCTCTTTATCTCAGTTATACGTACATATTTTTCAGACTTTTTGGAGGAAATTTATTTTATAAAATCAGAGACCAAGAACCAACATTTCATCTTGAAAGGCAAGTTATAGAAGTTACAGTAATAAAAACAACCCAGTAGAGAAGAATCCGTGTATCATTCGTTGGTTCATTTTTCAGTATAGAGCCAAAAATAAGAAAATGAAAAAACAAGAGTTGTTTTTTTCTTTATTGTCTATAAAACCAAAATGAAAAAACAGATAACGAGTTTTCATTTTTGATTCATATATACGATTCATATATTCGGTCTATGTCAGTGTGAAAACTTTAATATATATCGCTCCTGAGTCGCAGGAACCACCCAAACCCTGAAAAAAGCGCTTTATACTCCAAAAAATTCAGTAAATAAAAAGTACTGTATATACAGAACAGTCTCCATGGACATAGAAACATTTTATGTCATACTGTGGAAGTTTCTAACAACATTTCTGTGGAAGTTTTTCAGTTTTTCAACCAAAATGAAAAACATGCTTTTATTTCAGTCTGTTCTTGGCTAGAAAGTTACATTCTGCGACTTTAAATAATCAAGAGTTATATATTATGTATAGAGTGTCCCAAAAATTGTCAATTGTTCACTAAAATTTTCATTGAATATATCGACACAGATCAAGATTTTGTATTTAGTTTAGTTAAAATAAATATGGTATCTATCTTGCATTTAATCAATTATGGGCGTTTTGTTGCATTTAATCAATTCTTCGTGTCATTATTGCATATTTGCATATCACCTGTCTGCAGATCTGACCTGACCGTTGTTCAGTGGCATCACGTAAATGTAAATAGATACGAATAGTTACTGTAGAAAACTTAACACGTAGCGTCGGTATTGCATTTTTAAAAATATAAAATCAGAACCCATAATTCAACTTTAGATTGTTTTGATAAAATCTGCCTTTTTTGTATAATTATTTAAATGAACAAACTTTTATGCTCAAAAAAGTATGTAGATGCACTCACTCATATATTAGCAAATCACCAGCCAATCTACAAGTGGATAATTACATTTTGAGGTGCCAGAAAACAGAGAAATCTTGTCCAAAAAAATAGAAATAAAACAGTCATGGCAGCGAGAATACAAATGTAATGTGTGCGTGCTGAGTTGTCCGCCCTCCTCTCCTGTACTCTTGTGTCAGGTACAGTGTGGCGGGAGATGGTGATGGTGGCTATGGGGGAGGGAGGGGGGTAAGAGAAAGGGCTCATGGGTAATCTGGAGGAGGGGCTGGTTGCTCTGGCGCTCCGCAGCCAAACACACTGACAGCGCAGAGCTACGCAGAGGAGGAGAATGTGTCAGAGGAGCTCAAAATTACATTCACAACATGGTTTCCACACCTGCCAGCAACCTGCTTAAGATACAATAGTGTGTGTGTGTGTGTGTGCGCGTGCTGTCTTCATCTAAAGCTTTTTTAATCGTCCACGAACCAGGAAGTAAGGCTGGTGCACTTTTAGCTAGTTGATTCATTACTTTGAGTGTTTACATTAAAGTTGCACATCAGTATTCATTTTGTGAGATTATATAATTTGTTATTTAAGCCATGCAAAACTGAATAAAAAGTAAGGACTAGAATTGTGAGAAAGATAATTTAAAAAAAACAAAAGTGATGAACAATTTGCACTGTTGCCATAGCGATTAACAATTCAAAATGAAATAGACAATAGAAACAGTACACAAACCCTTAAAAAGCGAATCAGTCCAAGAATATAACCAAAGAACCTCCTTGACGAAAGAAGTCATTAACTGTCTTAAAGAGGGTTAAAGAAAATCCCTCTCTAGGAGCTGGTGAAGAATATGAACAACTTGTGAGATGGTTGAGATGTTAAGGTTGCAGGCTGTGATTGGCTGACAGCAAATGGCAAAGAATGTGGTTGTCCTGTTGCACCCAGCGTGACCCCGTGTCCTAATTGAGATTCACAGCGCAGCGAAACTCTCATGCATCATTTCTGCCAAGGAACAGGCAGGTGTTGTATTTGACCAGGATTTAATGCAAAAAAGTGTGAAACTGCAACGATATAAAATACAAAGAATATTCAATAAGCTGTAAAATCAATGAGATGACATCAGGGGTATATTGGTAGGCAGTCAACATACCAACTAGCTGTTGTGCATCTGTCTGTGGCCAGAGCGATCTGTCTGTCAGCCGGCCATGTTCCAGAGAAAACGGGTCGAGATTAATACCTTTATCTGTGAGTTTTTAACATTTTTGCTCCTCAATATTCACTGACTTAGAGTAAGACGATGAAGTCATGTCAAAACAATTAAATGCAAAACAAAATAAGACATCTCATGACAGACATACGCAATGCGACTGTCAACACAAACAAGTGGCCCCACTGACTTTTTGCCAACCAGCCACTGCGCACGTGCAGAAAAGCCGGATGTGAACAAAAATGTTTTCTCGTATTAGGCTCCATTATTACTACAGGAACATCTCAAATTATGTCACAAACTTGGATAAAGTGCTACAAATATACTTGCCAGCATTCATATTTAACAGAAAAACTTACTCATATTACCACTCAAAGGGCTGGAAATGAGAGGATGCTTCAGATTCTGCAGCAAAACACATCATGGACTGACTCTCATTCATCAAACTAGTTGTTTACTTCTGGCCACCTATTGGCTAAATGAATTGCCACAATTACCAGAAACACCGTCAAGCAGACTGGATGAACACGATATAAAACCGTTTCTGTACAGCTGTATCCCTGGTTGAATACCTCTCTTCTGGAGAGTGTGGAGTGTGATGAAGAGGAGGACAGAAGAACCATGGGAGCAATGGTGGAATGAAGGAAGGAGAGCGTATCTGTCATGGTTCTATAATGAAAACTGGATAAGGCGTTCCCCCTCTGTCCCGGCCATAGAGTCTATGGTCCCGGCTCAAGGCTGATTACTGGCCGCTCCAGGTACTGCAGCTCCTGGGAGCTTGGTCCCAGAAAGAATTCTCCCATAGAAGCGCGATGCATTTGCATCAAGCTGTTCGTGTTGGGCTGACAGGACATCAACAACTTTCACAAAGGTCAGATTTTGTAGAGATTCTTTTCTATTTTCACAACATAAACTCTTTCAAATTTTTAAATTGTCAAAGCTCCTAAAAGTTAGCTTTGTAAGACTTAACCTAGCTCCGCTCTGAGACTGTGCTAGCTCCTCTCTAGCAGCTTTCACTTTAATTGGTCAAAACACACCACAACATGCACGTTACAGACGTTACACGAATGAGACACCAGACTAGGGTGACCACATTTTCAAAATAAAAAACTGGGACATCCCTAGTTTGGGTTGGTTGGTAATAATACAATTGTGAAACAAGTGCGTAATAAAGGAAAATTGTTCTGCACTGGACACTAATGTCAGTCAGTATAGTCACATTTTCTTTGTGTTTTGGTCATTTTTAATCAGCTTTTCTGTATTTCACCTAAACAAATGACAATGTATGCCTCTCTTTACTGTCGGCAGGGATCAGATTGGTCAAAAATAGGGACACCTGGGACATTTCTTGTACAAAACTGGGACAAATTACTGGTTCTGGACAAATCTGTTGGGACAGGGGACACAGGACAGAAAACTGGGACTGTCCCGGAAAAAGAGTGAGGAAGTAAATGCGGAAGAGAAAATGATTTTTGGGCTCAAGCGCCAATGAGCAAAGGCCACTGAAAACAATCTGACGCCATCTTGGGTTCACCTTCCAGATTTTATTATAGTTCTATGGTCTCTGTATATAAACAACTTGTGAGATTGGTTGAGATTTCAAGGTAGCAGACTGTGACTGGCTGACAGCGACCGGCAAGAAATATGGTGCAAACCCCATCTGCGACTGCATCTTTATACAGTGGGATAGCAGTCCTTCCATTGTTGGTAACAACTTAGGCACCTGCTTTGTCAAATGAAACCCAAAATGTCCAACCCCACACAGCGAGGGAAGCTAACTCATTCAAAATAATAGGATTCAGAGCATCCCAAATCTGTCTTATTCACAAACCGACATCTGCCCACACGCTGCCTGGTGCAAACATATTCAAATGGGCACAGATGGGCACAGAACAGCGATCCAGCCAACTAGCCCCGCAACAGCACGTCACACAGGAAATGAAAAGCTACAAATATTGAACGGACTGCGGCCGCCAAAAGCTGTCACCTCCAAAATTGCCACTTTCAAAGCCGGGATGAAACAAGACATATTTCCTGGATGCTTCAAAAATGATTTCTGAGTTGTGTGCGGAGTTGTTGATGGAACACTGAATGGAAAATCTACCTTCAGTGTCACTGCACAAAATTGTTCTTATCCAGGTTTTAAATCAGGATCTTCACCAGGAGAATTTTATTTTTGGAATATATTCTTGGATTCACATTTAGTAGCAGCAAGATTTTAGATTTTTTTTTAAATGTAGAGGTCCTATATTACATCAAATTGACTCATGTGAGCTTTAAGCCATGTTATAATTAGGGCTGTCAACGTAACACATACGATTAATCACAAAACATATCGCATTAATGTTTTTTTTTAAACGCAAATTAATCACATAATTTATTTGAACGCACACGCTCCTCTATTGAAAGCGCGGATAATGACCTGAAAGGCGGCGCAGGTTATTAGGTCAGTGATCAGATCTGTCCATACGTGACTTTGGTAGTTTGCAGTTATTGCAGTGATGAACTCTCTTTCCACAGAAGCAAAAGTTTAGAATACCATCCATCCATCCATCCATCCATCTTCTCCCGCTTAATCCGGCTGGGTCGCGGGGGCAGCTTGCTGCCCAATACTCATAGCACCTGACCCCCCCTATGAACCCCTCTGCAGGTGGTGAGCCCACAGGAGGGTGGACAACATGGTCCTTGATGTTAGTTCATAGGGGTGCGGGCATGTTTTAGGTTGATGGGGGAAACCGGAGTACCCGGAGGAAACCCATCCAGACACGGGGAAGAACATGCAAACTCCACACAGAAAGGCCCGGGCGACCCGGGGATCGAACCCGCAACCTTCTTGCTGTGAGGCCTGAGTGTTGCCACTCAGCCACCGTGCCGCCAAGTTTAGAATACCATCTTAAAGCAAAACACACGTTTGATTCAGCGACAGCAAGGACGCTACTTGTACACAAACAAGCCGAGCACAACAAACAGCGTTGGCGGAGTGCACCCACGGTAATGTTGTCAACAAAACTACCAGTGATAGAAAAATGTCAATAATATAAATTTTTTATAATAAATTGCATTTTTGTCAAAATATTTTGGTCTTTTTTTGAAGAATAATTAACTGTGATTAATCGTGATTAATCAAAATTCTGAAGTGTGATTAATCTGATTTTAAAAATTAATCATTTGACAGCACTAGTTATGATGCTGTTCCCTCATAAAAACATACTTAGAGTTGTGTTTTCTTTCATTCACACATTTGTGTAATCCTGCATTATTAATACTACTACTTCTCCAAAGCTCAAAATATACAGTTCCACCTTGTGAGGTCATTACACAGTATTTTTTCAAGTTACCTTTGATTCAGTAGATTGGCAAGTATGGCATATGGAGCTTGAAAACACAGTGGAGCACTTCCTGTATGACACACTGCATGACATCAGAAGGTGGAATATAGTGTTTTTAGTTTGAGAGAAGACCACAGGCAAAATATGCAGGTTTGTGTGTTTGTGTGTTGAAGATCAGAAAATAGTGTAATATGGGCCCTTTAAAGAGACATATTAATGAAGATAAGAGTGTAAATATGCCAGAGTTAGCTCATTGGTTATGTCTCATCTGTAGTATATTTCTGAGTACTTTTGGGATACTCAGACTACGTCACGTCTTAAGTCCGAACTAAACAAAACTGTCCTTTTATTTCAATTATTTCTGAAACAATGGAGCTCATTGATTGCTCGTAATTTTGAACAAGGTGACCATTTTCTCACCTAAGTTTAGTGCTTCGCTCATTGATTTTCCAGAAATCCATAATGTTTTTCAGTCCCTTGTGATATTTCTTTCACCATGTGTGTCCCTGATTGGCTAATCCACCTGTCAATCACACTCATCTGAACTCACATTTTCAGTATTAAAAAAGTGTGTATTCTGCATCTCAGGCAATGGTAGGTTAGAAGAGACATTAAATGTGCATTACTGTTTCTAACATTTAGGTTGGGGTCCGTCATCTGCTTGTTTCCATGGATACATCATTGCTCTGTGTCGAATATTCCACAATATCACATTAACTAGATCTACCTTACATTTATTCAACTACAGGTGGCTTTAGTGCTAAAAATACCTAGAAAACAAGCATTCTGATTGTCAGCAGGGTCTCCTCTCCAGAGATCTGACCGGTAACTTGGCCTGGTTTGGTCTCCATGATAACAAAATGGTTTAAAGCCAGATCTCCACACCATACCACATATACAGCCAAAAAGTAAAAACAACACTAATCCTTTTATGCATTTTTAACATTTCAGATTGATTTGAAATGTATTTTATGTCTGTAAAGTCATTCTTACACAATTTGCACCGATAATATGGAATACTTTGCATGCAAAAGTCATTCACTAAGTTTAGAAGGAAAATGGTATGCTCTGGTTTATTTAGAGCAGTGTTAGTAGTAGCAGGAGCCGTTTACTTCTTTATTTTCTCACGCTCCTCTGTGTTATCAGAGCACAAAGTCAAACAGTGACTAATGATTGACACAAGCTGATAATGTGAACATGACTTTGACTCTCACCTCCTTCACTTTAAATCAATGGCCAGAACACACAATGGGATCAATACAGCACGGTTTCAATATTAACCAGTGTGTACGCATTTGTTTGCCGGGTTGGTTTCTATGCTAAAGAGGTCAGTGGATTATATGACTAATGTAGCTCTTATTACAAAATGGAGTGTTTGAACTACAGTAGTCTTTGTGCTGGTAAATATACAGGAATGAAAAGAGAGCCCCATATCAGCAAAGGTGTGAGGTTTACAGGGCAGAGATTGCGCTATTTTCTGATGTACGTCAGAATGCTGTTTCCTTCAAAACACAACTCCAGATATGTTTTTGAGGAGGTTATCACCTGGTTATCACATTATCACCTGGCTCAAAGTGCACAAGAGTCAATTTTTGTGTAATATAAGCCCTTTAAATGTGCTGCACCTTTTTTATTTAAAGGAGAACTCCAGCACATTAAGCTAAAGTCCGTTGCTAGAGGTGGTCGAATACTGTCAGAAGCCAAAAAACAGCACAGATCAGTGTTGCCTCGGTGGAGATCTCGCTGTGGTAGTGAGTCTGTCAAGACAACAAACTAGTGTAGTGATTGGAGGAAGTGCTTAACTTCCATGTAAAACACCAATTTGATTCACACTGAAGAAGCTTAACACCACTTTCTAACCCATCTTAGAACAGCCACGAGTCTAACAAACAAAACACTCTGCCTGGTTCACTCATTAGTGTCTGGAAACATTATAAAACTACTTTATAAGCAGCCTTAGCCTTACCTTTGTTGATTTTCCACTGCGCATGCAAAAGCCCAAAAGACTCGATCGCTGATGTTGTTTCTAATCCCATTTATTTAGGAGTTAATTATATTTTTGGAAAAACGCTAAAAAATACATTCCCGAACCATTTTCTTTCAACAACTATAACGTTTCCAGACCACTAATGAGCCAGGCAGAGCGTCTTGTTTGTTAGACTCGGGGCTGTTGTAAGATTAGGTCAGAAAGTGGTGTTAAGCTTCTTCAGTGTGAAGCAAATTGGTGTTTTACGTGGAAGTTAAGAACTTCTTCCAATCACTACACTAGTTTGTTGTCTTGACAGACTCACTACCACAGCGAGATCTCCACCGAGGCAACACTGATCTGTGCTGTTTTTTGGCTTCTGACAGAATTTGACCACCTCTAGTAATGGACTTTAGCTTCAAACGTGCCGGAGTTCCCCTTTAAGCCTTTGCTATTATTATTTTTATTACATGGCGGCACGGTGGCTGAGTGGCAACACTCAGGCCTCACAGCAAGAAGGTTGGGGATTCGATCCCTGGGTCACCCGGGCCTTTCTGTGTGGAGTTTGCGTGTCTGGATGGATTATTATTATTAATAATAATTTTTTTAATTCTTTTTTAAAGTTTGTTTTTTGTGTTTATTAATGGTAAAGTGGTCTGAAAAATAAAATTATTATTGGGTCTTCGGGCAAGACCCTTCACCACCTTTCTTGTTATCAGACATTAAACAATTGAAATCTTCAAATCTAAATGCGTAATTTCGGAGGGTTTACTACCTGCTTGTCTCCATGGAAATGCTATTGCTTTGCCTCCATTAACTCCAAAGAGACCCTACCGGGCCAAGTTACCAGTCAAATCTGTGGAGAGGTGAGCATTTTCACACTGTATTTAGGGGCGATAAAAACACATTCAATTAAATAAATGCAGAATAGTTAACATGAATGCCATACTGTGGAATATTTCAAGCAAAGTAATAACATCTCCATGGAGACAAGCAGGCCAACACGGAGAAAAGTAAGATTACAGGTCAGATCTGTGGTGAGGCATGTTTTTGGATGATAAAAACATGCACTGGTAATGAAATAAATGCAAAATAGATACGTTTAATGTCATACTTTGCAATATTTTGGGCAAAGTAAAAACCTCGTGACAAGCAGGTAGCAGGTATTTGCCCATCCATATTCACCCCATTATAAATTCTGCTCCAAATGACGCTATCCAGATAGAGTCTATACGCACTCTCATATACTTAACGTGCCTCTCCTGCCCATCCCTCTCTGGGGCAGTGCTTGTGTGGAGGTGGGTGGCTCTCCTCGGCCACTCTGCGTAATAAAAATCCAACTCCAGCTGAAAAGACCCTATTGTGGCTTCATTCTGTTTTTCCACGCGGGTAGCATTCCTCCCAAATTGGACAAAAGAATTTTAATGGGGCGTCTAATGGACTGCGATTAGATAGGACGAGAGGAGAGGGAGTAGGTAGTTCTTATAGTAGTAGAGGTAGTGCGGGGAGGGGGGGGTTGAGTTTCATGCATCCAGGCAGAGGGGGCGATGGGCCACGAGATTACCCCATTTACCTGCAGCCTTTGAGGGGAAAAAGGAGGGGTGGGGTGCGGCGGAGGTTGGGTTGCACACGGGGGACCCTCCATAGACTCTCCACGGCTCCACCTGCTCTTTGCCTCGTGAGGGTTGGTGAGGTTTGAATGCCAGAAGCAGTCACTGGGCAGAGGAAAAGCAGAGCACGTATAGCTGAATGAGTTATTATAGAAGTATAAGTACACTGGAACACATACAGCAGTGGTATTGTGAGTGGGTATAGTGCTAAGAGTATCAGTGTTCCAAAAAAATGTCCACAATTACTAAATTTATGTCGTATAAATGGGTTTGGAGATTAGTCTTACTTAACACTTTTCCAGATGCGCATAGTTGCTTTACAATTCCATGCATTATTCATTCACTCATAAGTTCTATATAGTTCCATATAGGGGTGTAATGATATCCAAATCTCAGGATACAGCACGATATTTATTGTGATATCGTGGGAAAGCTCACGATATGGTGGAGAGACTCACCATATTACGGAATTATTCTACATAATAACAAGACTGACATTCTAAAATGCTTTGACCAGTCATTTGGTACAACATTTATTGTCATTAGGGATGGAACGATATCCAAATCTCTCTGTACGATATTTTCACCATATACATCTTACGGTACGATATTTATTGCAACATTTTCTGGAGACTCACACAACTGTGAATCTGCTACTTTTTCCTCTAAAAATGCCTTCACAAAACTTAATCCAAAGAATGAAGATTCCAAAGTGCTTAGAACAGTTATTTCTTCATGTAGTCTGCACTGAAATGGAGCAAAGGATCATGGTCTACGTAATTCCCTCTGTTTTTTTTTTTTTTTTGCTATTTCTGCATCATAACTATTAATTTAAGCAAAGAGACTTGTGATTCGATATATTGTGATAGTCCACGGTATTATTGTGAGACCTTTGATGATACGATATTGACTATTTCGGTTATTGTTACATCCCTAGTTCGATATTACACTGTTTTCTGATCTGATCTATGTTCTAATGTTGTTTCCTCATCATAAACATACTGGCAATTGTGTTTTGTTTCATTCACACATGTTTAATACATAAAGCCGCCATGTTCAAATAGGAAATGATCATGGAAGGGATTCCTGCTCCCTCTGGCTCCCTCAGGCTCCCATTGACTTACTTATTAATTGCAATATTGTGGCGCTTCTATCTCTAACTGCTGCAGTGAGCCTCGTCATTTTAGTCTTAAAAAAAAAAAAAAACACAACTCCAGGTACCGTATTTTTCGGACTATAAGTTTTATCAGGGTTTGGGTCGACTTATACTCAGGTGCAACTTATATATTGCATTTTTCACACTGACAGTCCATAGACCAAATATATGAATCATACTGTATATATATGAATTAAAAATGAAAAATCAAATCAGTTTTTTCATTGTGGTTTTAGACACAAATAATAAAGTTTTTTGTGTGTCTTACTTTGCTTCTATATTGAAAAATGAACAAACGAATGATACCCAGGTCGTCGTTGAAAATGAGAATTGGTTCTCAACCGACCTACCTGGTAAAATAAAGGTTAAATAAAAAAATATAAAATAAAATACACAGATTGTTCTCTATTGGGTTGTTTTTATTACTATAACTTCTATAACTTGCCTTTCAAGATGAAATGTCGGTTCTTGGGCTCTGAATTTCCAAAATTAATTTCCTCCAAAAAGTGCGACTTATACATGTTTTTTTCTTCTTCATTATGCATTTTTTGGCTGGTGCTTATACTCCGGTGCGACTTATAGTCCAAAAATACAGTATGTTTTTGTGGGGTAACATTAAAACCTGGCTTACACTCACAAGAATCAATTTTGCGTAATATATGATCTTTAATTTAAAAAATGAGAATCTGAAAAGTCTGACACATTTTCTCAATGATCATGCCCACCCTCACGGTTTTCAGTGTGTTCAGACCACAGTAGCCTTGGACAATATGTTTTCTCTATCTCATGTTTGAATGATTGGTAGCATTTTTGCTCCTTTATGATTCTACGTTATGAAAAAACTTACCCCTTCGCTTATCCCTCCTTCACTGCGGTGTAAAATACTACTGTACACACTCATTATAGCGACACAAAACACTGAAAGAAACTTAACACTTTCAAACCCAAACGTGTCTTTTGTCACAATTCACCAGTGTAATGGAAATCCCCGTCATTACTTTGCACAGTAATGGAAGCTTATTCTCCCTCTCCTTCCCTCTCGTTTCCTCCTCTCTACAACTTCCTTTTTCTCTTTCTCTCCTCTATCTCTCTCCATGCCCCATCCATCCCACCTCTATTTCTGTCTTCTGTCTCAACCATCATCTTCCTCCTTTCTCTCTTTTACTTCTCTATCACTCTCCCTTTTTTCTACCTCTCCTCTTCTCTTTCTCTCACACATGTATACAAAGGGCCACAGACGGTTCTAAAGTGGCGTTACAGACCTGTTGTTGTGATGGTTGCTAGGCTGGTGCTATGACAAACTTTGCAGCCCGAGTCAGCAGAGCAAAAATATTACAGTGTGTGTTTCAAATATGGGACAGACATCGTTTTCGTGAACATTTTAGAACCGTTACAGATACAACTAAAAGGAAATATTAGCTGTGAGGAATCCGTGGATAGAAAGCCAGACATTTTTTCACAATAGGCTCTTTCAAATCAAAAAGAGGGTCAAAACAGAGGACTTATCGTACCTTAACGTACTATAACTTTTCTTGTAGACATTCCGCAACCTGCTTGTCTCCATAAAGATATTATTTCTTTCCCTGGAATGTTTCACAGTATGGCATTAAACTTATCTATCTGCATTTATTAAAGGTTGTGGTGTTTTTATCATGTTCAAAAACCCTTCAGCATGAGCACCTCTCCACAGATCTGACCTGTAACCTGGCCTGATGTCTTCATGGAGACAAGCGAATGTTAGACCCTCCACCAGAAAAGTTGCGTAGTGCACATTTAACCTTAAAAACACTGTGAATGATTTATGAGTCAATGACGTGTAAGGATTTTCAACAGGCAAAACATAAAACATAAAAAAATGTTAGTTTCTATTAAACTTTTTCAAATATTTAAAGCAGGCATGTCCAAACTATGGCCCGGGGGCCAAATGTGGCCCTCAGACCAATTGTTTTTGACCCTCAGGCTTCCAGGTGAATTGGCCCATATTACCACAAGTAGTACTTTTTACTGCATGTTTTTGAAATCTACCTTGATCAAGCAAATGTAGTGTGTCCTTCTGAGGGTCTAAGTCTGAACAAAGGTCTGGAGGGTCATTCAAACCTGTTATAAATGCACAGATTTGAATTACTCACTGTGTTGATCATCAGTCTATGACCCCCGATCGGCCCTCACGCTGGTCTGTGTTTTAATATGTGGCCCTAGATGAAAAAAGTTTGGGCACCCCTGATTTAAAGTGTCAGGTGCATAAATTTATATTTTTAGTGTAAAATGTCATGCGATACAACCGAGAATAACCTTAAAATTGTTCTCACTGGCAAGGATCATGCCAACAACACATGTGCAAAGCGAAAAGCGTTTATTATATGGACACGAGGCGGGTTGGCTGGGTTGAGACTCAGGGTGGGGGTTCAGTCTCAATCTTCACATGGCCCAGCAGGAACGGACCTCTCTCATAGGCGTCTTATGTCTGGAAGTGGACAGATAGGGGTCGGTAGGGTGGGGTCAAGTTATTCTGGACAAACTGGGTTGCCGGGATAGACTGCTACGAATAGGCTTGTAGTAGAAGTGAGCTGTGATTCACTGGTGAGAAGTTGAGGGCAGGTGAGGCGCGGTCCTGCTCCTGAACCTAAGTGAATCATATCAACTACATTTACTTTCTAAAACATGGTTGGGATATTAATCAAAGTTCTGAATAATATGAAGTGTATAGAAACAAACTGTTGGCATTTCTTTAGATTTTTAATGCATATTGATATTTTCTTTTGCTCCAATATGACAGTTGCCTGCTTGTGTTTAATGAACAAACTCCTACCCTGTAAAATGCATCAAATGAAGAAAAATGCCTAAAGAATGCCATTCACCCAAGTCTGCTTTGTCTGTTATTACAATTCCAGCCATAGAATTACTGCTGTTATTAGTCACACCACATGATGCACGGTCACACCACATGACATTTTAACACTTTAAGTACAAAAAACATGCAGAATAATTCATGATTTCTGAAAAAATGATTGGGTTCCATGGAAGTCAGAGGTACTACAGAAATGTGATGAATTACTATGAAATTTGAACCCTTTTAACTGAGGAAATTTAAATTGGACAGCATCATCTTATTGACTCTTATATTGAATGAAAAAAATGTACTTGATTTACTTGTGTAAATCGCTGTCAAAAGTATTGGAAATCAGATACGAATCGATACTAAAACTAGTGTTGAAACTAGATACTCATTTGAGCAAGTACCAGTGCTAAAAAGTGATATGACTGAGGGATTACACAGATAATAACTTGTTAAAGATGCAACAAAAACAAAATATGACCAACAAACTGTAGTTAACCGTAGAATAACTTCCACCCAAAACACTGGATTGATTAAAAAAAAAAGCACTCTGTATCTCCTTTGTAAAACATGACATTTCAGCACTTTGAGTTGCCAACAGCTTTTTCGAGATACAGGAAAACTCCAATCTCCAACATGTCTGACACAAGTGCGACTCCCATTCACTTCCCTTGTGCCAATGAGCAGGACACCGGTGAATACAGGAGGCAGCTGTCTCTTCAAAGCACCCACACGTCAACACTATCCCCCCATCAGAGAGGAGGAGGAGAGGGGCTACGACCTGACGACAAGCCCGCAGACCCTTATCGCTGCTGGGCTAACTTCAGCAGGACTCCCCCTCCTCCCCTGGTTCCATAATCACAGTGAATAGTGACAAAATGTACTCCATGTTTTATGTTTTAAACTAGAACTGGCAATAAAATGGAATGGAGGTGGGGGATGGGAAAATTACAGTTGTTATTTGAGTAGCGTATTTTATATATATATATATATATATATATATATATATATATATATATATATATATATATATATATATGTATATATATATATATATATATATATATATATATAGATATATATATCTATATATATATATATATATATGTATATATATATATATATATATATATATATATAAGCAAAAAAATGTGTAATGAAGAAGAAAAAAACATGTATAAGTTGCAAAAGACTTTAAGGGGGAAATTTATTTTATAAAATCAGAGACCAAGAACCAACATTTCATCTTGAAAGGCGAGTTATAGAAGTTATAGTAATAAAAACAATCCATGTATCATTCGTTTTTCAATATAAGAAATATAAGAAAACGAAAAAACAACTTTTTTCTTTATTACTTCTCTCTTTGATTCATATATATCACTGTGAAATATGTAATATATAAGTCGCACCTGAGTATAAGTCACAGGACCACCCAAACCCTGAAAAAAAGTGTGACTTATAGTCCAAAAATGCGGTAATTAGGTCTGTAGAGTCACATAAAAAGGGTATGTTACGCAAAATCAATCTTTTAGAGCCATATTATAACGTTCCCTCACCAAAAACATGCCTGAAGAGGTTTTAGATGTCATCCGTGCATGTTTGAGTAATTTAGTGATCTCTCCTGGGTTCTATTTGAATTGATTTATTCTGTCCAGTGCCCAGCCCCATGCTCCCATACAACAATTCTCCATAAATATACAAAACCATGATACCAAACTGTACACAACAACTTCACAAACCTGATGCAATGTGCAGTAGTTTCATTAGGCTTTGCGGGACGCTACAACAAAAATATATTTATATCAGTTGGTAAATTTGTCCACTGATCAGAAGTTTGATGGTGCAATTTCAGCTCCCACAGCTGAATGCTGTCATTGTGTCCTTGGGCAAGACACTTAACCCACCTGTCCACTAGTGTCTGTGTACACTGGTGTGTGAGTGTGTGTGTGAATGGGTGAGTGGTTCCTTGATGTAAAGTGCTTTGAGAGGCTTGAAAATGGAAAAGTGCTGTAGAAAAGTGACCAGTTCCCCTCCCCATCCTCTTGCTGCAGTTTTCAGTGAAGTGTTTATTGGGAGAGGACTGGGGAGAGGGGGAGTCAGTGGGTGATCATCAGGACTCACAGACTGATCACGAGCAGTTGTCCCGGGCTCAGGTTTAGGGCAGCGGGGGTTTAGTCTAAACAACTGTCCTGAACATAGACCAGCGGTATCACTGTTAAAACACAAGAACACAGTCGTTAACACTGTGGATGTGTGGGGGAGGGCAGAGGGCTGGAATGTGCTAAATTTATTTGTTTGGCCAAGTTTTTCCCAATTTACCAACTTTCATCTAAGTTGTAGTGAGCTTAAGTCCTTTACTTAACTGTCCCTTTGAGCTTTTAACGTAGATAATGTATGTTTTTACCTGCTATGTAGTTTAATCTATGACTCTCAGGAATCATTATTTAAAAATTTGGACATTTTAAATTGCAATACTCGTCTAAAGAAACTAAACTAAAGAAAAGAAAAGGTGTTGTTGACTACCAGGTTGAAAATGGTGGCACTGATTTTCACCTGCCCCTACATGGTACAATACAGTGAAGGACATCGCAACAAAAAAGTGCTGCTGGACCATGCTGACAGTTCCACATGGGGAGCTACAGTATTTTTGCTTTTTTTTGCATATGGGACAAAATGGCAAAAAATTACATGAGTTTTAAGAAGGAAAAATCTGAGAACAAGGATCGAGGAAAACTGAAATTCTTGAGGCAATGGAGTCTTGTATATATCCTGGACATTAAAAATGACTCAAACAAGCATAAATGACTCAAATAATACTTTGAGTGTGTTAATAGTGAGGGGAAACTAGATTGAAAGTATATGTCCAGTGGCAGTGAAGAAGGGGTCAAATTCAGCAGACAACTTTCTCTAGGACAACATCTAGAGTTTACCTCCAGCCCTTCACTCAGTACACACAGGAGCAGACTGTGAGGACAGAGCAGAGTGTAGAGCAGAACACACTTCCTCCTCCTCAGCCTCTGTTTGTTTCTCACTGTGTGGTGTGTGCACACAGGACTGGGCCCTCACACTGGTGTCAGTACACACACACACACACACACACAGGCTGAGTGGGTAGACAGTATAGCGACAGTCGTAATAGCAGTAGTAGTAGTAGTAGTACTAGTAGCAGTAGCAGTAGTGATAGTGGCAGTAGTTGTGGTAGTAGTAGTAGTAGTAGTAGTAGTAGTAGTAGTAGTAGTAGTAGTAGTAGTAGTAGCAGTAGCAGTAGCAGTAGTATCCGCAGTAGTGATAGTGGCAGTAGTTGTGGTAGTAGTAGTAGTAGTAGCAGTAGTAGTAGTACTAGTAGCAGTTGCAGTAGTGATAGTTGCAGTAGTTGTGGTAGTGGCAAAATACCTAATAAGATCAGCTTATATGATTTGAATATTGTAATTTAATGAGAATATTGGTCAAATTAGTAGTGATAAAGATATTTTACTTTCTTATACTAGCTGTAGTAGCTACAGATTTTGTTGTAGTCATCGTAGTTGTTTTATTGTGTTTTTTTATTTATTTTTATTTTGCTGTTTTAGTAGTAGGAGCATGTGTTTTCACCTACATATTTATTTTATTTTTTTGACTTCTTACTTACATAATTTTGCTTTGAAGTGAAGGCTCCATGTCCTATTACACAGTTTGTAAATGGTTTGGTATGACTATTGTATGGTACGATTGTGGTCAGTGTGGTTCATCTCTACGTGGCAGTAGGCCTGTGTGCCTGACTGTAGCCTGTTACATGTCATGAACCTTCTCGAGCTCTTGGTCTTTTCTGATGTCATTCACGGTCTAGGAGCAGTACAGCGTATGACTACATATAACTTTGAACAGTTCATATTCTAAATTCCAAATCATAACTTTTAGGTTTGGAGACTCCATGAGCTTCCCCTTCTACTCTTTTACACTTCTAACCTTTTCTTCGCAAATGGGACTCACTAAATTAAACTTGTTTGTTTGATTCAAGCTGCTGTGGGTATTGGAGCTGTATGATAAATCAGATCTAATGTTGCTAAGGACTGTCATTATTGAGTTTTATTGTATGTGCGAGAGAGTGAATGGAAATAACCCTTTATGAATAATCTTAAAAGTAATTTTATATACCTCAAACCAATAAGTAACTTCATAAAATTGTATATTTGTTCTAGTTCATGTTTCTATCACTTCATACTGGCCTGTGTTGCCTTTATATTATAACTTACCTGTTCCCTTCTGCTTGTGCCACGACATATACACAAATAAGGATTAAGGGAAGTGAAAATTGGCACTTTTTTCCGCACTAACAGCACAATGAAGCTACAGACCTCAAACGCACACTGTCGTCTCCACACTGGATCTGGGGCCTTGTTTCTGGCCACACATTTGACTGTGCAGAGCCTGAACCAACAGCAATGCAAATACAGAGAGAGATGATCCGGAAACTCCATTTTACTGAGTTTTATTTGTGTCTATGAACCCCACTCTGATTTGCATCGTACAAAGGCACGGCAGAACACTCACTGCATGATTTGAATGTCTGTATTTGGAAATATAATCAAAACGTGTGTGAGCAATGAGGCAAAAACACAAAATGATAAGATGAGGTCTGATTTGATTTAAAAGTAATTCAAGGCTGCCGTGTTATTTTTGTTTTTCGTTTTCTACCGTATTATAATGCTGATTTCTAGTGTTACATTTCTAAAACAAACCTGCCCACAAATGTTTTTCTTTTCATTTAATCTTTTTAAAATAGCCTAAGTTGATCTAGTGGCGCTTGTTTTTACCATCTATAAATGTAAAAATTTAGTTCATTTTAACCAGTGGTCGAAAGTGAAAGGATAAAATAAAGATGGACTACATAACTGAGGAAAGTGTTTACAGTTAATGAAATGTAAACCACAAGAGAGATAATATAGAAATAGATTTACATATGGCTCATTGGTTACTTGGCTTGGTTTTTGGGGTGGTTATTGATTATTAACGAAATTTTTAATTTTTTGATCTGTGAAAGGAGCAGGGTTTATAATTATAATTTATTTTCTTCCCGTTCCTTTTGTTCATGCAGCAAAGACAAGGCAAGTAATGGCTGGAATATGTACTTATTCTAATTGTCAGATTTTGTGTTATTGTTGTTATTCTCTTTAAGTTGATGCATGAGCAATAAATAAATAAATACAAGTTATTCCTGACACACTTCTAGCATCCTAATTATGGTGACCAGACGTCCCTATTTACCCGAGACGGTCCCAATTTTGAGCCCTGTGTTCCCTGTCCCATCAGATTTATCCAAAACTACAGATTTGTCCCAGTTTTATACAAGAAATGTTCCTATTTTTTATTTTTTTTTACCAATTTGATCTAAACGAGGACTAAACTAAGATTAAACCAGCACTACACCGACTCTAAACCAGGACTATCAGAATTTTTGACTATTTTTGACTGTTTGCAGATGATAAAAACGTTGTATAATTAGATGCAGACAGTACACAGTGGACACATTTTGACCCCAAGAGCATGTTTTACAAAATATCCGTAGTGGAGCAAAACAAATGTAATTAATTACATGCATAAATCGGGTAAAGATGTTTGCCTAGAATGTTCTTCAGTATGGCATGAAACTTCGCTGATCAACACAAAAATAAAAGTTTTCATCGCGAAATACGCATTCAAGGGCCACACTATTTTCTGATCTATATTATAAAGTTTTCTAAAGACTAATAACAAAGGATTACTCAAACATGTGTGAATGAAACAAAACACAACACAACTCCAGGTATGTTTTTGAGAAGGTAACCACATTATAACATGGTTAAAGCGCACAAGAGTCAATTCCATGAAGAACTCAAGGCGATTTTCCATTGCCAGATATGACTAGTGCCTTGGCTGTGGTCCCCGGTGTTCCAGTGATCTACTTTGCTATTCTTGTTAATGCAGTTTTGTGGATATCATGACATACTTTATCAGCAAACCAAGAGGAGAGTAAAACCAAAAGGTGATACATGGCGACAGAAATACTCAGAGGAGACAAGGAGCAGTCTGTCCCTGGAGAAGGTGTGTTATCAGCCCGTGTTCTGATAAAACGTGTTAGTGGCCTGTCTCTATCTCGTCCACACAAAGAACCGCGAGATAGACAGCACACTCACTTCACCGCAGCCTGGAAGAGCAGCCACAACTACCGAGTCGCCATTTGAACACTTTACACAGATTAGACAACAACTGTTTGTCTGATACACATTTAAAACAAGCGGTCAGAAGCCTGCTCTGGCCTGGGAACGAAAACTACTCCTGGAAGGGCATCTGGAGGAAATCAGAATCAATATGAAGGAAATTTGTCTATTGTTATAGTATTTGTATTTATCTATATATTTATTGGCAACATCAAAAGTGGAACATAAAGTAAAAGTACTGTACTTAAATACATACATACATATACATAAAAAGTATAATTAAGTAGATTTTAGTGGGTAGTTTTTACTAGGGCCCAACTAATATGGATTTAGTTGCGGCCGATATGATACCGATAAATTTCTGATGTAAAAATTCACTGTAAATCTTCAGTCGTTTATAAAACTTAGATTTGGCTCTATTGGATTTTCAGCTGCGTTTATTTAGGCGACATTTATTGTTATTCTGCCTCTTTACGTCATATTTAAAGACAGTAGTTCAGTCTAATGGCATTTTTGTATGATATTCTAACCAATAAAGTCCTGTAAGTAAACTACCACTATTAGCCTTTAGCGGTAAATGCATGTGCACCGAGGTAATTAATGATATGCTAAATGCCGATAATTCACACCTCTATTCACAGCTCATTTACATATCAGTGCGTGTCCAGTAACATATATACGGCCACTATAGTCACTTTACAGTCACTAATAGAAGAGAAAACAGCCTGTTTATGTGTGGGAGCTACAGCAGCTTTCTACACTACATTTTTTAACTGGAAAGAAAATTTAAAACATTTTCGTTATTGTCCGAGAATTGCTGAAAAGGCTGAGGGGTTTATTTAACACATTTGAGCAAATAAAAATAGGCAAATTATAACTAAGCTAAGAAAAAAGGGTACTTTTACTTGATTTTTTTCATGTGAAACTTTTACTTGAGTTTTTTATTTTATATTTTTGTTCTCATATCTGTACTTTTACTTAAGTAACAAGTAAGTAATCATCTGTGTGAACATGGCAAGAAAATTAAAGCTGCACTATGCAACTTTTGTGGCACATGCTTGTCTCCACAGAGGTGCTTTTGCTTTGCTTTGCATCTCAATGAATATGGTTAAGTTTAATGTCATACTGCACTATTCCAGGGAGAATTTTCCACTGTTTTGGTCACATGTTGTGAGTTAATTTCTTAGGTAACCAGTTCCAAGTCAGGTTGCCAAAAGAATAGAAAATTGGACACTGATCAATACTAAAGCTAGGATGGAAACTAGATACTCATTTGAGCAGGTATTAATGCTAAAAAGTCACAAACAGGACACAAATGAGCCTTTCCTGAATAGTATAAGAGCACGTAGACTAATATATGCCCATGAACCACTATGGAACCTACTAGGACCACTGAGGGAATACAAAGACATGGTTATATAAAAGAAAATACTGCAATTTAATCTTAAAAATCACATTCTATTGCGTTTTTTTACATTTTAGTATTATGACAACAGTAGTTCCAATGTAGACCAAGTAAGCTACACCTGCCATTACACAAAGCACAAGACTTTTATTTATCTCAGAATGGGCCCTGTGGAAAGTAGACTTGTTTTTTTCCACTCACCTGCGCCACTTTCTCTGTTTGTTTCTGTGTATTTTCCTTTAGGCCTGGACACTGCGCTGGCTCTCTACCGCCCCCCGTCAGCCCCTGTTGGTGCTGCCTTATTCCCTGTGTGGGAGGATCGAGGAAGTGTCGCAGTTTGGTGTTAATCTGGAGCAGGTGGAAGGAGACCCCAGTTCTGTTGTGGCGGATGTGACAGCAAATTGTAAAAGAAGACTCTGAAAAACAAAATAAAGACAAGAGAATGACCCATCTGCTGGTTTGTCCAAGGTTGTTTATATTTCAAGAAGAGTGTTTGTCTCTGTAGGAAGATTTTTAGATTTGACTTTGATTCAGGGTTAAGATTTTTACAAATATTGTGTAAAAGGAGCTGTTGACTTGAAAACTACCACTTCCTGACATCACAAGGTGGAACAGAGCATTTTGATCTTTGGAAATGTAGATAAAAATAATTGTAGAATGAGATATTTCTTATAACTTGGGATAAGACGCATAAACTAAGATGGAAAAAAAGGAAACAGAACATGATCCATGATAGTTATAGTGCAAAAGTTTTACGATTAATATAAAATTATAATTATAATACAGTCATTTAAGTGGAAGATTTGCTATTGTGCTCCTGTGTGGTGGGCTGTTGGGGTCCTTTGGGTGCTGGAGGAGTGTCAGCGGGTGTCAGGGCGCTGTTTACGCACCATGACGGACGAGAGTGGGGTCAGCTCAGGGCATTTCATCTCTCACCACTTTTCGACCTACACACTTTAACTATTATGTGTTTGTGTGTTGGGGGGGGACAAAGAACTAGTGTCCTCAGAGAACTTGGGCCTAAACCGGGGCTTTGTTTTGGGAAATATCAAAGCTTTATCAAACAGGGCCTCACGCAAAAATGAGACTTAGTTCACAATGTGTCAAATTTTGAAGAGGCTGTAGTTGATTTAATGGTTTATAAGCTTGTCAAAAGCTCTCAATGTGCAAGTCCTACTATTACTACTACTACTACTACTACTACTACTAGTACTACTCCTTCTACTCCTCCTTTTACTACTCCTCCTTCTACTCCTCCTTTTACTACTACTCCTTCTACTACTACTACTGCTTCTACTACTCCTACTCTTTCTACTCCTACTACTCCCACTACTCCTCCTCCTACTACTATTACTACTACTACTCCTACTCCTTCTACTCCTCCTCCTCCTACTACTACTCCTCCTCCTATTCCTACTACTATTACTCCTTCTATTACTCCTACTACTCCTACTACTCCTCCTTCTACTTCTACTCCTTCTACTCCTCCTACTCCTCCCACTACTACGTTTTTGAGACCCTATTCCTAGAGAAACCACGTCCACTTGGTGCACTATGGGTATCATCCCGCTGAAGCATCCATGAGGTCCTCTGCACGTGTTGGTGATTTAATGCAAACAGAGCTCTGAGTGTAGGAGCCGGGGACACACAAACGCACACACAGTAATTGTGTTGCTATTTTGGGGGGGAAAAAAATTAAAGGTGTTATAACTGACTTTCTACTGTCTTAAAAAACATGAAAAACAGAAGTAGTTCACTTTAAATAATTTGCAGTGGTTCAAAGTTATACCTTATGTACTGAAAGCATTGTTATTATATTGAGCAGATGGAAACTAGTTATTCAGCTATAATCTGGTGCCGAACATCTGTTTTTTATTAGCTTAATGTCTCTGTACATTGTCCCTACAAATAAAGACTAAACTAATCTAAACTAACTATTTAAAGCTCTTTTCACCACACACAAGCCAAATGATAATGTGCTGATTATCGGACAGTAAAACACTTTATAATTAGATGCAGACAGCAGGCAGCAGGCAGCAGACTTATTTTGACTTCAAGAGTTGCTTATTCAGTATATCTGTACCGGGGTAGGACAAATTCCGATCAAATACATGGGAAAAACTGGGTCTTTAACTAAAGTATGAAAGTAATAATTAAAACATGCTTAATCCATGGACATCCTGGTCATCTCTCTCTCAATACTCATTCAGAGCAGGACTAATTAGTGATTTGGGTGCCGTTCCACCCACACACATATAGGTATGTTAATGCCCCCGTATTAGCCTGGTATTCACTGTCCCAGCTGGAGTCTGCAGAGGCTGGGGTCCCAAGCGGAGAGGACACCCCGGGCATCTGTCCTGTGAAACAATTCAAGACAAAACCAAGACAAAAGAGTCATTACAGAGGATCTGAAAAGAAGGGCCCTAAACCATCAGCTGCACGCTCTTGTTCACGTGCCGTAAAAGCTAAGCCAACATAGGAGCAGACGAGGACACAGAGCTCACTACACATCCAGCACAACACAAGACAAACACTAATACCATTTACCTTACAGCGGAAACTTTATGACCACTATACTGTAGTTTACATTTCTTAAGATCTTTTGTGCTATCACCAAGCCTGAATAACTAAAGAAGCAATAGGGAGGGCATCTGAAGTAAAATAAATGTCATATGAATAATAAACCAGTATTGGGACAGGGACATGGCTCTTCCTGCCAATGGAGACTAAACAAATTCACTACTTCACAAACTCCCAGTGTGGTGAAGCTCGGTTAACCAGTGGTTCTGACCAATCACATAGCAGCACAAACGCACTGAAATAAACAAGGTGAGGCAGACAGGTGCACATCAGCCTATTCGACCAGAGATACAGACTATTTTATTTGTGAAAAAAACGTGCAGAAGGTATAAGCACTTTGTGTATTTGTGGATAGTGTTGAAGAGTGTGATAGATAAATCATAGGCTTAGATATTTTGTATAACCACTTCTATAGTTTATTATTGTACTGAGGTCATTGGGAGATAAGGGCTCTGATCACAGCTGTGAAACTCAGATATATGTCAAGACAAATGTATGATATTCCCATCTATCTAATAGTAAACTAACTAAACAGGACAAGAACTACTGATAGGGATGATGTCATGACTTGTTCGGCAGATACATACTAAAAACTAATAAAATACAACACTAAATACAATACTAAACACAATCAATCAATTAAATACTGTCCCACTTTAACTGTAGGCTTTTAACTTTAACTGTAGGCTTTTAACTGTATGTTTTAATCGTACTTAATTCACCTAATAAATAAAATATATTATTATTATTATTATTATTATTATTAGATAACATGTAGTCTGATTGGACTGTGCACTGTGCCAAGAGGCCGGGCTGGTCTGTGCATCAACGAAGAGGCACTAAGTCTAAACCATGGTCGCCTCCACTATAGCTGCATATAAATCTTTTGTAGAGGTGTAAATATTCAGTCTCTCCATGGGAATGTTGGCACAGGCTCCTTGTATAAGGTACGGCTTTCTAATATTTGAATAAGTAAATTATCTGAACTTTATTTCTGTTTCAAGTGTATTTTTTTTATCCAAACAGAAACACGAGAGGAAAAGGCTGTTTTCCTCAACAATAGGGAAGATGTCAGCACTTTTCTCTTAACTGAATTTGACAAAACTTTGGTTTCTTGGCTTGATTCAAATATTAGTCATGACACTCAGCTCTTTCCCAATCACTTTAAGCAAGACCCATTCCAGACTGATAAATGTGTAGTACTCAATAAAGCATGCGACACAATACACATATCAGTCTAACGTCTACAGAATCACACAATACTCAAAGGAAGTGGAGACTTCAGCTCCACTGGCGGCACGGTGGCTGAGTAGCCCTCTCGCCACAGCAGGAAGGTTCTATAGGTTTGATTTCCGGGTCACCCTGGGACTTTCTGAGTTTACGTGTTTCTCTCTGTGTCTGAGTGTGCTTCATCCAGACATTATACACAGACATATGTCATAGGTAAAAATCCTCAGGCATAGGTCGTCCAAGATCTGGAGATGGGTCCCACTGCTCCTGACAGGATGCCCTGGACACACTGAAGGATGGGCCAAATGTAGAGGACAAATTTCCTACAGGGACAGTAAAATGTACCTTAATCTTCGAGACTTCGAGACTCACAAATCCTCTCTAAGATAAATAGCACCACTTCTATCCCTGAGCTCCTTTTTCATTGGCTAGTACTTTCTGTATATGTAAACTCTATTCAAGTATTAAAACTTATTATTATCATTCTATCTCCCTATTTGCCCAGACCAATATATTTGTGTGAGTTTTCCAGTAAATTCCTCCTTACCTCGAGCCTGTCATATCTCCTGTCTGCATATTTCACACCCTATAGGCATCTGTATATTTGAAAAACACAGTGGTACTTCTATACACAAACAGAGCAGTGGTTGTTTCACACAGGCCCATGTACCAGGTGCCAACATAAACCCCACTCCTCTGTGCGTCTGAGCGGGTCTGGGAGGGCTGGCACTGCATTGTGGATAAAGGAAAAACAAATGGTCTGCTCTATCCAGACTATAGCAGTGGCTCCCATCCAGGAACAATATAAATACACCTACATCTGCTGTGACGCTGATAACAAGTGATGTAATCCTAAAGCAACGGAGCAAATGCATTTTAGTTTTAACATGAAAGAATCACCTTTAAATGTAAAAAGTTGTACTGGCGCTGTCCGGTAAAAGTTTAGATATCAAACTACTAAAGAGCAGCACTAACCAGGGTTAAACCAGGTCTTTCCCAGGTATAAACCGGGGCTAAACCAGAACTAAACTATGGTTGAACCAGGTCTAAACCAGGGCTAAGTCAGGGCTGAACCAGTGACAAAACTGGGGCTGAAACAAGTCTAAGTCAAGACTAAACCAGGTCTAAACTACTAAACTAGGGTTAAAGAAGAACTAAACTGGGACTAAACCAGGTCTAAACTAGTAAATCAGGGTCTAGGCCAGGATTAAACAGGTCTAAACCAGGTCTGAACCAGGTCTAAACCAGGGCTAAGCCAGGGCTGAACCATGTCTAAACAGTGACAAAACCAGGGCTAAATCAAGTCTAAGCCAAGACTAAACCAGGTCTAAACTACTAAACTAGGGCTAAACAAGAAGTAAACCAGGACTAAACCAGCTGAAAACTACTAAACTAGGGCTAAAGAAGAACTAAACCAGGACTAAACCTGGTCTAAACTAGTAAATCAGGGTCTAGGCCAGGATTAAACAGGTCTAAACCAGCTCTAAACCAGGCCTAAACCAGGTCTCAGACAAGAATAATTTAGGTCTAAACCCCAACTAAAACTTATCTAAACCAGGACTAAACCAGAGCTAAACCAGGTCTAAACCAGGACCTAAACAGGGCTAAAACAGGGATAAACCTAAACCAGGTCTAAACCAGGACTAAACCAGAATTAAACCACCTGACAAGAGCCACCACTGGATCTTGAGCCAGGACTTTGCTGAGGACAACAGAGCCTAGAGCAGACTGTTGTAAGTCAGTCCACTAACCAAATACTAGTAGAATGATAGTCCTAAAGCCTAGTCTGTGTATGCAATATTAAAATAGAGGTGGCATGGATGGCTTTTGCCTCACAGCGAGAAGGTACTGGGTTCGACTCGCATGGCGCTGTGGTGTTTCTCTACAGGTTGCATGTTCTGTGTAGATTCCCTATAACACGTACAAAAGACACTCTGAATAAAGGTGCGTTCACAGTTGTCCTTGTTAGGTCTTGGTTTGAGCTCCATTTAGTCCTGATATAGACTTTAGTCCTGGTTTAGTTCTATCATCAGTCTAGTTTAGTCCCGATTTTGTAACGGTATTTGGTCCTGGTACAGATGTGTTTAGTCTAATTCTTATCCTGGCTTAGTCCTGGTTTAGACCTGATATAGTCCAGGTTTAGTCCCAGTTTTGAAGCAGTATGTGGTCCTACAAACTTGTTTTGGTCTGATTCTAGTCCTGGTTTAGTCCATGTTTATTCTTGGTTTAGTCCTGGTTTAGTCCAAGTTTATTCTTGGTTTAGTCCTGGTGTAGTCCTGGTATAGTCCAGGTTTATTCTTGGTTTAGTCCTGGTTTAGTCCTGGTATAGTCCAGGTTTATTCTTGGTTTAGTCCTGGTTTAGTCCTGGTATAGTCCAGGTTTAGTTCTAGGAAGAGTCTCAGATTAGTCTCAGCAGTACTAAAGCAGTATTTGTGTAAAGTGGGACATTAACATTTATAGACAGAAACTAAATTGTTTATCAGAACTAAGGTTTTCAGAAAAAGACAAAAGTGAAGAAAAAGGGCGTGGAACAATTTGATTTCTTTACACGGCCGTCTGTCAAATCCCTCATGTGATAATGGCAGCACGGTGGTTGATGTCCAAACAGCAATGGCAGCTCCTTTGTCTCTCCAAACTGCTCCATGTGAGGCCTATTCACAGACTTATTAACTGAACTGTTCTGTGTGACACGTATGAAATCATCAACAAAGCCACGCTGCTAAAGACGAGACGCACTGACAAACTGGAGGGAGGGAGGCGTCTGGGGAGGGGGAAGCACTGATAAAGGGGGACAGGAGACAGCTGCAGAGTCAACTCAAGACCAGAGCTTTAGAGAATAGTGGACAGTGTGGACAGCTTGGATGATGGACATTATTTGTAAGAAAAGGCACCTCTTGCTAGTGGGCATGTTTGGATAATTTAGCGATCTCTCATGGGCCCTATTCGAACCCTCCTTATGGTTAACTGTAATATTCTGTCCAATGCTCAGCCCATAAGTCTACATCACGTATGGTTCCACACGACAATTCTCCATAAATACCAGAAACCGGAATACAACAGTGGCGGACAGCAGGGGGCGCTTTACTTTTTAATCATGTGACGCCAACTTCCTGTGCCAGCGGATGTCGGGCTTAAATAAGCCAAACGGCAACGCCTCAGTCCCGACTTCTGCTGGTGTCAGGTAAGAGTTTAACGCTCTCCTTCATTTGAATTATTTTAGCTCTTTTTAAACTGGTTTTAATGAATTTTAACTGTATTTTTAGAGCTAAAATAAACCAATGGCAGATCTTTTCCCCTGTGCAATTGAGATTTAAAGGTAGGACAGGTGTTTTTAACCTTGAATTTTAACATAGCTCTTATTCTTAACACTTATCTGTCCTTTTTTATTGCAGGACTGATCTGCTACTGTTCTGTTTTGTGTCGTTTTGTTTGTTTCGTTTAGTTTGGTCATGGTTTGGTTTTGTACTGTTAGTTTTAAAGTTATATAATTTTTAACGTTAGCTCTACTGCACCATAAATAAATATGGTTTTAACACTTGCCGTCTCTGGGCTTTTAGCTTTAGTTTGGTTTAAGTTCCTGGGCCGTACTTGGGAGGAGTTTAGCCCATACCTTGTTGTTATTTGTAACCCAAACTCCGTCTCAACTTGTCCTTGTTTGGTTGATTTTTAACATTTATTTCTGTTACAGGACTTGTTCCTCCGCCCAGGGACTGCAAGGTTTTATTCCAGTTTTAGTAGTTTATTAATAAATATTGGCCATTTTTATCATTTTACCCATTGCCTGGTTTTTAAAGAATAAATCATTTAAAATTTTTACTTGCTCCTTTTTAGCTTTTTAATAAATTTGAATTACATCTTTTAAAGTCTCGCCTCAGTCCTTTTATGTACAAACTTATCTGTAACCTTGGGTATTTTTATGACACTGTATTTTAGTATTTAGTAACATTATTTATTCAAAGCTTGACAAATCTAACGCAATGTACAGTTTTGTTAGAGGGATGCACGCTAATTGTGACGTGATAGCGCTGTGAAGGTGGAGAGGGGAGACTCAGCATCAAAAATGGCAATGAATATGTTTTTTTTGGCGAGTAAAAGAGATTAAATGTAACATGATGGTCTAAATATGTTACATGTTAGCAGTTAATCCCCCACAGAAGTGTAATACCCCATCTTTTAACCTTCAACATGAGAAGCACAAGGCCCGGAGCAGTCAAACATGCGCAAGGTGAAGGGAGCAGAGAAAACTCATGTCCTTGTCAGAGCCGTGCTGTGTTAGCGATAACCAGGCTCTCCCAGGGTTAAAACCATTTAGCATGCCCGCTCTCGAGGCACCGTGGCTGGGTACACTCCGCTGCCGTCATCCCTCACCTCCACAGCACCCAGAGCCGCTCCAACAGAAAGATCCATCACAATCACTCGGCGGTCAATGATGCATATGCACAAAGACTCAGGGATAAAGAAAGACAAAAAAGGAATTCAAAGGGAGTAGTTATTTTACAATTGGTGCGTACAAAAGTGGTTTTATGATTGTTAAAGATGCACTATGTAACTTTTTTGGTGAGGGGTCCATACCGGTTTGTCTCTGTAGAGATGTTGCTTTGCCTGGAAAATAAGACTGAATCCCATTTCACCCCTTGGCCCTACCCCTCTGTTTTGAGCGTTCACATGTAGGAGTAGGGGTGTCCCAGTTACCGTTATGGCAGAGGGGTAGGGGAAAAGAGTAGGGCTATATAAAACGGAAGATTTCCTCCAAATGAAGATTTTTCAGAGACACATTCCAAACAGAGGGGTATGAGCAATTTCTCAGAATGCCTTGTGAATCACCAGCAAGATCGCTGCTGCCTGAACCAAAGACATCAAAGAAGTTCACAAATATATTTTCTCCATTATTTATGGTTTAAAATTACTTAATGTGATAACCATTATATTGCCTTAAGTTTAATGTTCTAATGTGTAATTGTTATTTTCTTCATAAAATGTGCACAAAAAAATTGCTAGTACTACGTGGAGTAGTGTCACGTTATTTGTGACTTGAGTGATCGGTTGATGCATGGAAATAAAGTTGTGATAATCCCTACCCCTTGTTGCTCCGTTTCAAGGGGCCAGAGGCAATGGGTAGGGGTAAAAATTAGAAATGGGATTGGCCCTAAGTTTGCCATTAAAGTAAGTCCGGTAAATCAATTTTTTGGAGCTTTCGACCGTGATATGACGTTGTTCCCTCATCAAACATACCTGAAGAGGTTTTGGACGTCATCCATCCGTGTATGAGTAATATAGCGATCTCTCCCAAGCCCTTTTCAAACCCTCTTTACGGTTCGCAGTAAGATTCTGTACAAAGCTCAGCCCACAAACCTCCCTCGTGTATATTGTCCATATTTTGTATTTTGTATATTGTCCATATTTTCGGCAAATATCGCATTTTCAAAAAATAAAAAGTAGCATGGTGGTCTAAATATGTTATGTGTTAGCAGTTAATACCCCATAGAAGTGTAATACCCCGTCTTTAAACATCTACCTTGTCTTGCATCTGATCAGTTGAACATCTTTTTACTACTTTCACTCCCTTTTCCTAACCCACTCTCGTCTTGTCTCCTTCTCTTTCTCACCATCCTCTCTCCTCCTCTTTTCTGTCTTTTTTCACTCCCTCTCTCCTCCTTTCTTTCACTCACCCCTCATGTCTCTGTCCTCCCTCCCTCTTCCTTCTGCTTTTCTTACTGCCGTGTAATTGTCATCTGTCATTGGGTCCCTAACGGCTGCTCTCTCAAAGGCCCATATGCTGCAGTTAGACTAAGACTGTAACACGGCCTAATTATACAAGGAAACGTCAATACAACCCAAGGATACATGCATTATCTATATAGACGTGTAACAGCTATTTAAATTTGCACTAACTTTTCTGAAGAAGGTCTAAACCTGTTTGTCGCCATGGAGATGTCAATGTGTCGGTTTAAATTGTTCACACTATGGCATAAAACTGTCTGTCTTGTATTATTCAACTGCCAATGTTATTTATTGCTCAAAATACCTCGTCTGTCCTTACTGTGAGTGGGGTCGCTTCTCCACAGATCACACCTGTAATAAGTCTCCATGAAGAATCATAAAGGTGCATTGTATTTTTCAGACCATAAGGCGCACCGGATTATAAGGCGCTAGATCAATGACCGGGTATTTTTTCCTACATAAAGCGCACCGCACCATAAGGCGCATTAAGCGAGACTGATACCTTAGCCTAGGCATCCAGGCAGATCGTGGCGTAAGTCGCCCGGTGTTGCCTCTCTGTCTTGGTGAATGTGTGTTTGCCTTCTGTTGTCGAACGCTCCAATATATAGTGGTTGGAATTCTTAATCCACCCGGAATGACAGCAGCACTAAATTACGCTGCTCTGTATATATAATTATAATAATAATGTGTTTAATGCAGCTTTACGCACATTTGTTTATGTTTTACAGAAACAAAACTTAAAACCGCATGGTTCATTTGCATAAGCGCTGAAAAAAACAGCTCGTTCGCTGATGTAATCATCTTCTGTTGGACTAAAGGACATGATTCAGTGGATTATTTGTGTCCTTATGGTACGAAAAATATGGTACTTTTCTGGTGGAGAATCCATCAAATTCTTTTCTCCATGGAGATGGCATTGCTTTGTCTTAAGTGTTTCATAATATGACTTTCTATCTTCATGGAGACCCAATGAGAGCACGTTACAGGTCAGATCTGTGGAGAGGTGACCCGCTCACAGTCAGAATGTCTGTTTTTCAAAGTATTTTTGAGCTATAAAACCACCTGTAATTGAATAAATGTAAGGCAGAGCTGTTTAATGCCAAACTGTGGAACATTCCAGGGAAACAAGCAGGTGAGAGAAAATCCACCAGAAAAGTTACACAATGCACCTTTAAGTTTCTGACCATACACTGTGGAAATTTCTCACCACATCTCCATGGTGACAAGCAGGTGACAGACCAGACAAGTCACGGAGTGTAGCTTTAAGCCAGAAATGAGTCAAGTTGAAATAATATGTTAGAAAATGTGTAAGTATTGTGCTCCTAAAGTCCTGTTTTTAGGGTGAGGGTGGATCAGGGCCATTAATAATGTTATTCCATTTTGTGCATAGACTTAAGTCCGGAGACATTTTCCAGTCTTTGTCCAGAACCAGACATAACATCCTTTTTATACACCTTAAAATCAGCAGAAAAATGTAAATCTTCCAACCAAGCGGTGCAATTAACAGAGATTATTATTATTTCTAATTGCCAATAATCACTTTTTTAATAGAGAAGTCTACAGCCAATCCTCTGTCAGTAGAAGGATGTGGTTTGGAGCAGAGTTCTTTTTTTTTATGCGTTAAAGCAGAACTATTATACAAAATCGACTGGACCTATCCACACGAAACAAAAATGAAGTTTACAAAGTTTTACATGTCTTCTCTCTTCATCAGTTTAAATAAATAAGTAAAAGTGAAATCATGTTTTCACTTTAGCTTCAAAAAGCGGTGCTGTTACTCAATCCCACAGACGTGATTGTTGTCATCTGAAAAGACTTTAAGCCATAAAGTTAATAAAGCAAGTTTGTGGAGCCAATTCCAAATGAATAATGATGAGGTTCAACATTTGTGGATCCTAAGTTTAGATGTTTTACCAAAAACAGTGAATCTCTCATAGAGTTAGTTATACAGACCCCTGCCCTCCATCTGAAATTATGATATTAAATTCTAGCACATGAACACAACCTACATGAACACTGCTTTTACAGTCTCATCTGTCAACTGATTTACAAAAATAAACTGTAATCCTGCTTTAAAGGGCTCATGTTACTCACAAACTCTTCTCTCACTGTGTTTTTAAACATCCACTTTCACTAGACTCATTTGGGTAATTTCAGCCCTGGAATTGCCCATCTCTGCTGAACAAAAGGTAAAAACGAAAGCTGTTAACATAAAAACGTCCACTAGATGACATCACAATGTGGAACAGAGCATTATGAGCTTTAATTCTGGTTGTTTTTGAGTAACAACATTCTAACATGGCTTAAAGCTCAAAATGTTGTGTACTATGGGACTTTTAATTGCGTTCTTCTTTCTTAACAGATACCTCAAACTACTTCATATTCAAATACTGCAGTAACAATTGTACCTCTGTAATCACCAAGAGCCAAACCCAGTGGGACCCAAGCTGCTTATGCCCCCTCTGGACTCAGCACAAAAGGTCTGATCTAAGAGTGGATTTACTCCTGTCCCTGGATCACCGTACAGCTCCCCCCGTCCCTGTTTACCATCAGAAAGAGCCTCGCTGCTGCCCCCCGGAGGCCTTCTCACTCTGGGGTTGACTCTTAATCACATTTTTGGGATGTGGATCCTCTTTCAAACATGTCTCTAATCTCCTCTCGGTGTCACAAAGCTATTGTTCTAGGCTTAACAGGCGCCGAGATCTTACACTGTCGGTAAAGGCTGTGTTCATATTTGTCCTGGTTTAGTTCTCCATATAAATTGACACAGCTAACCGGTGCATTTTGATACTTAGGATTAGGGTTGGGTGGTATCCAAATTTTGATACCGTTAAACCGTCTCAGCATTTTACCAGGGTATATGGTATCACTGTATTATTAAGAATTATTTTGTAGCATTCAGAAACAGAAGAGCAGCATTTGAAGATGAGGCACAAGTTCTGATCAGACCAAACTTTGCATCGCGTTCGATCGCGTCAGCATCAGCGCACGAGCTGTTTTTATCAGCGCTTATACTGTATGCAAATTAGCCATGTTTCTGTAAAACGGAAACAAATGTGCCCAAAGCTGCATTAAACACATTATTACTCAAAGTCTATAATGAGCGGAGAACTGGAAATGTAGCGCAATGGTCGAGAAGGCCAATCACAGCCCTTATTGTCTGCGTCACTTCCCCTCGCTGTCTGTGTCCTTTTAAGGTGTAGTTAGAAAATTTCAGAGGTGCACAGCGGTTTACACGGATGCTGTGCGGCTTTACCATCTCCTCCGTGAAAGTCTGACTTCGCCCTCAAGCGGGAACTTTCTCCTCTTCAGCGCGTCCCCTCTTTACTATCGACGTTCAATAAAATGTCTCCATCGCAAACATTTCGGCTCAACATCACACACGAAGCATCAGTCAAGTTTTTTTTTCTCCCTTGCTGTGTGTGGATGGAAATCTCTGTGCGTAATGATGTTTGAAGAGGAGAGAGAGTGGAGGGGAGAACGTCCACGCTGTGGTTTTAGGTCCTGATGCAGATTTTTTTTTTAATGACGGTAATGAAACTGATATCGTTGCTACTTTTTGATACCGTGGGATACCGTATTACCGCCCAACCCTACTTAGGATAATACTTGATTCTTTATGCCAATTTGATCCCACAATGAGAAAGACAATGCAATAGATGTAATTTTCAAGACAAAGTACCACTAGTTAACTCTTTAATATTATCAGGAAAGGCTCCAACTTTGCCATATAAGTTGTTATAAGTTTCAGTACGTTTTAAAGGACCCATATTATGCCATTTTCTGATCTACTGTATGTTATAATGTTGTTTCTTCGTCACAAATATACCTGGAGTTGCGTTTTGTTCCATCCATACAAGTCAAGTTGAAGTATGAATTAGTATCTGGGAATGGAATTTTTACGGCTTTAAATTAATCAAAATGGAACCTATATACGTGTGTGGCTGAAGTGTCTTGCTCAAGAACACAGCTTCAGTACACTATGTTAGTTGATGACAGATGGACTTATCTTACAGTAGTGGTCTGTGTCTTCACTGAGCTACTGTAGTCCAGATGTCCAGATTGTTATTGTACCTTTTCTCTTGAGTTTGGGATCTGCAGTAGCGCACAGGAAGACTGCTTTAAATGGGCCTCTCCTGATGAGTATTGATGATGGTTTCCTCTGCTATTCCGGAGCCTTTTGGAAAAAAACTGCTAATTTCTAATGGATGAAGAGAGGAGCAAGTCAGAGTGAGGGTGGTCCACTGCACATGTACAAAACTCTATGGAAAGTTTTGGTTTATTTTTTTATATTTCTGCTTTTTTCTGTAATGTTTCATTTATATATTTTGCATTATTATAAATTCACTTCAGTTTTTATTGCAAGACCACATTTTCCAGCCATGTAGCTTTATCATTTAAATCTAATTATTTAAATAAAACACTACTATTATTGCCTGGGATCGCCAAGGTCCCACCAGAGGAGCTGGAGGAAGTGTCTGGGGTGAGGGCAGTCTGAAAGTCTCTGCTTTAGACTGCTGCTTCTGCACCTCGGCCCTGGTTAAGTAGAAGACGGTTGATAGATGGACTTTTGCTATTGTATTACTTTGGTATTTTCATTAAACATGTTAATATTGCTATATTAGATCCTGTTATTTTGTATTGACTTAAGTCTTTTATATCACACATATCTCAGGGATTGTCTAATCTTTTTGATGCCATAACGGTTGTGATGGTTTCACAAAAGAACTCCTGTCTATGGAGGCAGGTGTGACAGGTGTGGCAGGTGAATCTGCCCGGGGCTTATCCTGTGGTTAGGGTTCTTTTAAGACATCACAATGGGACTGGACCTGAGCACTCAGTGGTTACACGGCACAGATTTATAATGTCAATACTGATGCCATCTGCCTACCGCACTGTCAGAGAAGTTGTTTTCTGTTCTTTTGTAGATTGTAGAAGATTCTCATCACTGGGGTTAGGGTTAAGAGTTAGTTAGGAGTTCAAATCTTTATTACAGACTTTGAGTTCTGCTCCAGCTCAGCCTCCTGTCTTTACGCCAGTCCTTAAATCACAGGACCCAAAATAATATGCAGTGATTTTACTGTCATAATTACACAGAGACAAAGCCTGTACGGGAATATGATGTCAGAAGAGTCTTACCTGGGCTGTGGAGAAAAAGAACTGGACTGTTGCTCAGTGGTCCAAAGTCCCATTTTCAAATGAAAGTACATTTTGCATATCTTTTGGAAATCAAGGCCCCAGAGTCTGGAGGAAGAGTGTAGAGGCACTGAACCCACATTGCTTGATGTTTAGTGTTTTGGTGTTTTCTGAAGACCACATCAACACGGGCATCACTTCCTCTTCCTTCTGCTGATTATAATTACAAAATCTTGATAAAAACATAATAATACATCATGATAATGACTTGGCTCAATGCTGAAGTAGTGCATTTAAAAAGGTGCTGAATGCTACTTTTCTGATGCACTTCTGATGATGACTTTGTCTCCATGAACATGATAATGCTTTGTCTGAAATGTTTCACTGATAGTATAGTATAGAGACAGATAGAAAGAGTTATAAAAGATAGTATGTCACGGTAGTAATCTCATAGTTTCCTGTTTCAGTTAGTGGTAAATAAAGATGTCACAATTAGACTCACTTGTTTAGTTCAGCTTTATGTGGGATTGTCACAGACAGTATCTCTAGACTCATCTGTTTAGCTTAGCTTTATGGGGGCTGGAGGGGAAATGTGGGAAATGTGGGATTGTTCTTTTTTAATCACTGTAAAGCGCTTTGTGTTGCATTTTTGTATGAGAAGCATTCTATAAATAAAGTTTGATTGATTGACTGTATTTACATTAAACCTCTATCTCAGACAGAGGAAGGTGATGCCACATGGCTAAGTCAGGTCTGTGGAAGCATGACCCCACTTACAGTAGTAATATGGGCCAGAAACAGTATACATTTTAAATATTTGTATGTAACATGTTATCAATACTAATAAATCCTGCATCAAATACGATGAGTACTGTAAAAACAAAACACATACTGTATGACATTTCCAGTTTGTTTTATTCTAATTATTACTACAATATTCCTTTATATTGTATTTTACCGTGGCTTTTTTGTTTGAATAGTGATTTTAAAATGGTAAATACGTCTTTGAGAAGACACCCTCAGGTGGCTTAGAGCACCCTGTAGTTTTGTCATTAAACACTCCCTCACCCTCTCTTCTGGGTGCTCAAAGCAGTTACAACTTGAAACCCATTCAGGCTAAAATCTCCAAATGAGATGATTATGTAAGTATTTATTGAATATTTTCTCTTTTGCAGTGCGTGTGTTCTGTATTGACTTCCCTTGCGGTGTTCAGTGTAAAAACCAAACTCTATTGATTCCTCTTTTTCAGCGCATCTCAATCCTCCCTCTTCACACAAGCACTTTCTTTTTATTCAGACATAAGCCTTCAGAAACAGCCCTCTCACCTCCCCCTCTGCCCCCCACTCCCACCCCAGTGTCCACACATGGATTCAACTTTTTATTCTATTTATTATATTGTATTTATGATGTATTTATTCGATGTTTTATGTATTTATTGTATAGAGAGGTAAATACATAAATATGAATACATTTCGCAGAGAAATGCCATTTTTTTCAAAGTGATGGGTGACCAATGAGCTCCTTTGTTTCACATGTGTCACCGAAATAAACAAATCTGACTGGACGATCACGTTTGACAGGGCTTGAGAGAGCGTGGGGGCCGCCTGATGTTCCTCTGTATAAAAAAATGGAGATGTGATTCTGGATTTGACAGGCAAAAATGATTTAGTTATCTCCAACATATTCACATCCATACAATGCATTTTTATGGTGAAATATTTTATTTGATGGTATTTTTTCACCCACAAATATTCACATAACACCAACATTTGTTTTAACATTGAAGGCAGTAGCTTCCAAACACCGTCATATTCTGGGTACCTGGAGTTAAGCCCAGATCATAAGCTCCAATATCACAGAATTTTATTTGTGGCCAAAGGCACCGAGACAAACAGCAGAGCCCAGTGCTGATTTTACAAGAGAAATAAACATGTTTCGCTCACGGAACAAAACTGAATGTCCCTGAAGACTGAACACTGCTCATCAGATACAGTATCTGCTTGTACTGAGCTACTGCCTCTGGGCCTGCGGGTGCTTAAGTAATGATAATAATGAGTTCAGTTGCACTTTTCTTACTTAGCACTTTTAGGACACTTTATATTATTATATTGTAGCCACAGTTGCCTTGAGTCTGACTGACGTTGCTGCCAATATGCACCACTATCCTCTTCAACTACCACCACTCACTCACCACCTTCTATCCTGAGTGGGCTCTGGCTCTGCAGACGTGAAATCTATCAGCAAATCCAAGTTGGGCAAAGTGTCTTGCCAAAGGACATAACAGCAATATGCCCAGGCCAAGCTAAAACTGGGGGATAAAACTGCAGATCACAATCTTAACTCTGATCCTTGTACTACAAACATTCACACTGCAAAAAAGCTTGGCCAAAATTTGAGATATAAACACTTAAATCAATCAGAAAATGACTTAGAAGTGGTGAAATTATCTGTCCATGCAGCAAGATACTTTAATCTTAAAATAAACGATCTCTAGACTAGAATTAAGCAGTGTTTAAGTGTTCATGGGCTGGAAATAAGTTTATTGATGCTGAGTTTTAGATAAACATACTCGAGTATAAAGCAAATCTGTATCACTGAATCTAAAAACAAGTGAAAAGTTTCAGCGGAAAACTATAGTAAATGGATTGAAGCTTCTTTTAAACATTTATAGCCTAAATTTAAGATTTTCTGACTAGTTGAGTCATGGAAGAAATATATGTGACAAATTTTAAAATTATACAACCAATTTTGAACGAATAAGAAGATAATGAATCTAAAAACAACACTATTACTCTGATATAAGTTGTAAAATCTTGGCCAGATCAGAGAAATTTACAATGCACTATTTAAGGTTAAGATACACGTTATTGTCCCTGTAGCAAAATTTGTCCTCTGCATTTTTGATTCTTGGTCAAGAAGGAGGAGGAAACTGGAGTAATAGTAGTAGTAGTAGTAGTAGTAGTAGTAGTCATAGTAGTAGTAGCTGCTTTTGTCTGTATCCTTCACATCGCAGTCTGGCCTTGATCCTTTGGCCCTGACTCCACTCCATTCATCACCGTCCCCTTTAACTTAAACAGGGAAGTCAGAGCGGCTGAAAAATGGCATTCCTACCTGGCAACCACTGCACGTAGTTTAATGTTTAAGTTGTTATGTCACGAAGTGTTCCGCCCCGCCTGCTCTCGCCCAGCCTGACCCTGTGTGCAAAAACAAACGCGCCCTTCCGTACGTCTTACACAAATATACACGGAGGTCCAGGTGCAGTGGGTCCCATTGATAAGGGCTGTTAGCAGAGTGATAGGAGTCTGTGTTTTAACATGGGAAGTGACATGACTGCACATCTAAACATTTACACTGCGCCTCGCATACAGGAGATCGATTGGTTTGGTCTGGATTCTTATCACTAACATTGATTAGCTCTGACACAGGAACAAGTAATGGTTGTGTTAACTAGGCAGGGAGGTGAGCTGGAGGTTTCAGAGGCAGAAGAAGGCTCGAGGTAAAATATGTTGGAAACAAATAGGTTTTAATTAAAAGGTACAGTGCGTAACTTTCCTGAGGCGGTACGTTACCTGTATGATTTCATAAAAAGAAAGTTAACAGAACACTTTGGAACACCATGGAGATAGAGGAGTTGTCCAGCCCTGTCATGATAGTTACTATATTGACTTGGATTAAATAATATTTTGGAGCTCAATATTTATCGTGTTTACAGTAAGTGGGGAGATTTCTGCCATGTTTATATAATAATGGAAGATCTCAGTTGTACACAGCAAAAACTGAAGGGTTAAATTTCAGGGTAGAGTTGTTTTTAACACAAAAAGTGTTGTTTTAATTATTTGAAAGTTAAATAGGGGTTCGAGTTGGGATTATTATATTTGAGTTGATATGGTTGAAGTTTATTCAACTTCCCCCACACGGGAAAAAAACAATATCTAGGCAAGGTAAAAAGACTTAAATTACTGGTAAGAACATTTTACTTTATTTAAGAAGATTCAACTTGACAAGTAAAATTATCTGCCAAAAAGTCTTATTCCACTGGCAGACAATTTTACTTGTCAAGTGAAATTTACTCAAATCATGATAAAACTTTATTAATTCAAGTCATCTTAACCTGGCTACATTTTGTTTCATTCAACTTCATTCAACTTCCCTTAGTGTTACTTTGGCATCTCCCACCACTTCAAACTCCCACATAATTTCATCATAAATTAACTCAAATAAAGTGTAAAAATAAAACACCTCTGTGGGTTGTTTAGCTAAATCAGGGTAACTCTAGAAAGTGTTGTTTATTTACTCTCAAAACGTTAATATAACTCTTGATTTCAGGGTTAAACAGGAACATTGGCCCATAATTACTTAACATTTCCAAAAATGTTACATAAACTCTCGAACAGATTGGACTCATATAAACTCTGAGAAAATGTTAAAATTGATTCTGTGAGTCAACTTTAACACTCCACTTTTTGCTGCGAGACGGTAAAATAAATACTGTAACTTCTTTGGCTAATTATTAGTTCATTCTAGTTTTCCTTTGTTACAGCTCAGGCCTATAAATTATACCATATAAGTAACTTTTGGTTTAGCAGGATTATCCTGTTTTGCAGTGACATTAAGTCGTTTCAATCGTTTATCACAGTATTTCTCTGTAGCGATGGATCGTACTTCAAAATTTGTCATCATCACAGGCCTATGGTAGTCCTCTATTTTGCAATACCTGAACAAGATGAGTGGTTTAATTAAGACAAATATTCAGTCATGGAATTTGATTTAAGATGAAGATTGAGTCATTTTCTAATCGTCGGTGATGAGCTTGGTCTATTTATTGAAACATTTTTCAGAGAACAACAATCATCCCTGAACTAATTCTGATTCTGCACACTGCAAATTTCTCTGATCTGGCCAAGATTTTAAAATTTATATCAGGTTATTCATCTTGTTTTCAGATTTATGATCGACTTACTAGTTCTGAGACTGCTTTATTCTAGTCCAGAGGTAGTTTATTTTAAGATAACTTGTCAAGTAAAATTATCTTGCTGCATGGACAGATAATTTCACCACTTTTAAGTCATTTTCTGATAGATTTAAGTGTTTATATCTTAAATTTTGGCTAAGCTTTTTTGATCAGATAGCACATGATGACCACAGACAGGTGAGAGACACAGATTATCATGGGATCATTGAAAATCAGATTATTTACTAGTATGTATATAAATTACTGAGCTGTAACTAAACAAAACCATTTAAATTCTATATGACCAGATGCTTTTTATATGAAAGTGCTTTTAAAGGAGGAGGAACAGTCCTATTATGATAACTGAGATGTAGGTTTTGTTACTCTAATGTTTGCCTTCATAATCCCATCCCAAAAGGACCAGTATAGTTCTCCCTTCCACAGCCCTGACTTCATTATTACACTAAGCTTGTCCCACACTGCACCTGCGTTCAACCAGGGCTTCTGCTGATCACAGACTGATAACAAAGTCCTGCCCGATTACTCCATATGGATCATCTCTTTGTACTCTAATACCCACAATCCCCTGCTACTTCACCTTTGACCCCTCTGACCCCGGGGGAAGACGCCGACTCTAACCAACCGCACTGTCCCGGCATAAACGGCTACTTCACTGCCCCGTCTGTGAATGAATAGGTAAACAGTAGGGAGCATTGTTGTCAATATTTGGGGAATTTTGTGTTTTATGTGGCATTGATTATGTGAGAATGCTCATTTGAACGCGGCGTGGGCACTGGCTGTATTGACCAAGGAATTAGCAATCAATAAGTAGTGTCCTAAAATACAGTTTAAAGTTTACTCAAACTCATTCCTCTTTTTGATCTTAAAATCATACATTATTTTGAGAATTTGTGTGTGTTATTTCATAGTTTACTAAAAATCCTGTTAACCTTTTGAAGTAAGTGTTGGAGTGATAAAAATAGCAGCTGTTTGTTATTATTCTCTATCTTAAGTCGTTGCACAAATTAGAAAATTATGATTTTTTTTAAAATACAGAAACCACAAATTGGCAAACTGATAGTCTTCCTCCAGGGTGCGATTTGCAAAAATAACAGAAGGGGTTGATAGTTAATCCATCACTTTTTTTATTTGAATAAAAAGTTTGATTTGTAGGGGAATGGAGTAATGCATGCTTACACCAGTAGGGGGCGCACAAAACCAAACCAATCATGGTGTATTATCTGCAAAGTTTTAGTGAACACGGCTTATTAACGTGCAGCAAAACAATCTAGCAGCATTTTATGGACACAGTTTTCCCCTTCCCTGTGGGCTGGTCATCCACAGCCTGCCGCCCTGTCTTATCCACATCTCGGTATATACTACCAAGGGAAGGAGGCTGTGTCTGGCCCACTGATGGAGAGGAACAGCAGTGTATTTAATGTGCAGATTTGCATCCTGTTTCTGTCATCAGTGAGTGTGCAGTTCATTGCGCTGAATCTGCACTCACACTCTGCTGTAGATACAGGGAGTGTGGAGACTGCAGTGAGCACCTTTTGCATTTTTTCACCTGTCAACCCACAGCATTTGAGTTTGTGAAATTCTTTTAGGAGAACTGCATTGTTTGCCCCAGTGTCCACACCCAGTGTTTTATGAATGTTCAGCAGCTTGTCATCCTCCTATTATTTGAAAAGACCTGACATTACACGTAAGTATGCGCAGTTTAAGAAGCAGATCACTCTCACTCATTCTTTGTGATGTTTGCATGTTCTGCCTGTGTCTGGATGGGGTTCTTGGTGGAACGCACTCTTCCCAGCACGAAGGCTTTTCTGTGACATTTGCATGTTTCTCCCTGTGTCTGGGTGAGATTCTCCCTTCAACCCAAAACAAGTATCATATGAAAAAAAAAAAAAAAACAGTTTAGGTAGTCCTGACCAAGCCTGGCTCAGGATGAGGAGATGGTTCCCCTGAGGTGCAGGGCAGCAGCTCATTGGGTGAAGGATGCTGCACATTCATGCACTCTTCAGCCACACTGAGGCCCAGCCAGCTCTACGTCTCTGTTGCATCAGGTTTTGAAATGCTGTAAGCTCTTGATGTTATTAAAGTGTAAACAATGAAGTAAAATGCTTGAAATTGTATAAAGTAGTACCATGTTTTGTGTTGGCATGGACATGAGGCACAATTTATCCCTTCCAGGGCCACACCGCGTATAAACCAAACTATAAAATGCTGTTTTGGCTTTCACACATGAATAAATAATTAGCTAAGCGCCGCACGGATGTGAACTGTAAATGACGCTAATATTTACCGCACTGGTGACATAAACGTGTGAAATATCACCGTGACGACAAGCGTGCCGCCTCCTCATTATGCTAAGTGATCGTGAGCTAAAGGCTAAAGATGAAATAGCGCTTTTACAACAGGGAAGCCAATGTTACAGCTTACCGTCAACCAGCCCTATCAATTAGCACGCCTTTTATTTCATTACATTAGCGTATGAACTATAGGCCCAATTAGAAAGATTAAAATCATAAAAGTGCCCAGTGCCATGCCTTATTTTAGGGTTTAAGCTAAATGATGCTAACCACAGATACAGAAGTCCTCGTTAACTCATATTACTGTCTACATATAGCCTCTCCCGAGAACCTTTCCACCGGGCGACCATGGACTCCCGGACTGTGCAGATGTAATTACCCAAATGAATGAGGTAACCTTTAACACCGGCATAATCGTATTCCCAAAGCCCCATTTGTACAATTTGTTGGAGATAATGATGTAATAAAATTCAGACTGTCCTTACACACGTAGGACTACACTTACGCTGCTACTTTACCGGGAAATGTGTGCGTCTATCATAGGGACGACGGTAATTGGGTGTAGCGACAGCAAAGGGAAAAAAATATGTGCTTACCTCATAAACAGAAGGTTGATGGTGCGATGCCACCGTCTGCTTTGCATATTGTCGCGGAGACACTTCACCCGCTGTCCGAGGAGAATATGAATACGGGAGTGGATGATTGGAGGTGGTTATTGGGGCAGAAAGGCAGCCACTTCGCAGTTATTCAGGCCCAGGGTAGATTTGGCTATGAAAGATAAAGAAAAAGAGTAAATGTGTAGAATCTACGGACCTTTTATTTTAGTATTGATGTATTAAAAGACTACACAACGTTGCCGGATCCTACACGTATCACTGATTAAAAAACTAAAATTAGAGAGCAAAGTAAGTACAGAGCAGTGGGTTTATGCCGGTGGTGGTAAAAATGGTGTTTTTTTGCTCAAACATGCACAAATAACTCCAAATACAACTTCAAGAGGGGAAATGAGAAAAGTTAAAAGCTTTAAAAAGTCGATTTTGCATAGGCCTGCTTTAATGCACAAAAAAACTAAACTGCTGATTGCTTTTATTTTGACATTTTGTAGAACACAGAATATTACTTCAAAATCAAAATAATAAAAAATAGTGGCAGTGAAGAAAAAAGAATTATCTACAACCTATCCACCCCTTGTCATAAAAAATGCAGCGTCCTTGGACAAGTTTGTACGGGATGTGATGTAAATATTTTTGCAGGTCTAAGAGGTCTAAGATACAGGTCTATTAGTATGAATATAAGGCCAATAGTGCAGGCAGGATATTCTGTTTTATATTAGGATATATTACCATAATATCTTGTCTTTGCTCTTTCCAAATTGCAACTCATGATTAATTGTTTGATCATACGAACTGTATTAAAGCTACAGGGCAAATATCCCTGGGTTTAATAACAGTTGACAAAGCAAGTAACAATTCAAAACAAATGATATCATATCTTTTGAAAGGTCAGCTGTCCTCAAAATGGCACCAGAGCACAGAAATCTGAGACCTGTGAATAGGAAACATTGCTCGCTGTCTTGATAATAGCAGACTCATATGTAAACAGCTTCAGTATACTCTCCAAACGACTTCACACCAAACAGAATCCTTCCCATATTTTATTCATGCTGTTTAATGTAGCCCTTTTAATCTAGAGGCAAACCCATGGGGCCCTGATCAGCAGTGTACAAGGCCACTGCTCAGAGCGGTGCAGGCTCCTCTGGGCGTATACGCTCCTATTGTGGTTTAAATCAATCACACACTCATTACAGCAGACAGAGCCGTGCCAGGAGCACAGCCCAGGGAGACATGTGGGGTGGGTGGGCCTGTTTGTGCCAAAATGCCCACTGTGAAATGCAGCGCCGTGACGACAATAACGCAAAACAATGTACCCAATGTGCGTCAGTGGATGGATGGACTCGTTAAAGGCCCTGTGCCCGATTTTTCCCACTGTATTTCAGCAACATTTATCTGGCCCCAGTACAGGTACACTGTGTAAGCAGCTCTGAGGTCAAAATAAGTCCTCTTCATGCTGTCTGCAGGCTGTCTACATGCATGCTGTTTAGTGTCCATTAATCAGGAGGTGCATTAGCATGCTACTGCATTAGCATACCATCATGACTAAACTCTGGCCTCTGAGAGATGGGCGTGCTGGTAGACTCGTGGTGATTAATTAGGAATAACCCTGGACCACTGCAAACTGTTTAGAATGAATGAGATCTGTTTTCATATTTAGTGAGTTTTCCAGAAAGTACTCAGTTGGATATGTTGATATGATGTCAGTTTAGGTCTGGAGAACAAGAAATGTCACGTCCAGTTAGATTCACTATTACTTAGTGGTGTTTCTGGAAAATGTATGAGGGAGGGATGAAAAACAGCAGGAGACTGAGGACAGAACCCTGGGGAACACCTGCAGTGATGGAGACTGAATGAGAGCTCCACTATTATTTTTGTAATTGAAAACATGTAAGATAGATAAGTTTAATGCCATACTGTGGAAAGTTCCTGGAAAAGCTATTTCCATGGAGACAAGCACTTGACAAACTGCTGTAGCAGAAAAGTTACTCTTCAGCCCTGGTTGGTAGCGGGTGTAATGCTTGGAGCTCCATGGCCCCCTCTCCTCCGGGCTCCCTCTGCCCGCTCTGACCTCTGCAACTTTGGGCACATTTTCAGGCCAGCCCCTGGAGAAGGCTGGAGGAGATGGAGCAGTGTCACATCTGCATGACATGCTTTGTATTCATGAGGATTGTCTCTGCAAATCAAAAGGAAAACAAGCTTCCAACAACAGATGCTCCATGGATATACGATAAGATGGATCTAATGGCAGATAGAAATGAGGTGAAATGGGCTTTAGCGCCACCTGGTGGTTCATTAGCTCATAAAACTCATCTATTGGTATATGTGAAAACATTGACAAGGAGAGGGACAGTGTTAAGATGTTGAGATGTTCTTAAACTGTTCCACAGTATGACATTAACCTTATATATCTCCATGGAGACAAGCAGGTAGTTCTGTCTTCACTATATGTGCTGAATAAAATTAGAGAGACAGATAAACTCCTCTGTGACATGAAGATTCTGAAGACGTTTTCTCATTGTCCACTGGTTTATTGATGTGGCAAGAAAAGGTGAAACTGAAACAGACATGAAACATAAAGCAGAATGTGAATTTAACATGTACAAAATAATGTTTGCAAAATGAATGCATCATGTCTAATTCACTAAATGACTGTATATAGTTTTTTGTTAGCTTTTTATAATAGCTGCCTTCAAAATGAAATGCACTGTACTGTCACATTAAATTAAACATATAATTGTACATATAAATGTAACCTGTTTCATATGAACTCAAATTGCTGCAGAATAATAACAATGCGGCATCATCATTTTGTAGCTTCCTTTTCCTTTTTATGATTTTTCATCAAATAAACATATACTAATGAAGACAATAGAACAATAAAAAACAGTATGTACCCATGATGCTACCAAAGGCATAAGATGTATGCAGATGTGTCTGGATTAACTTGAAAACAACACCTCTCAGAGCTTTTACTGAACTTCCTGATTTTAGTGTCACATGACCTACTGATATGACTACTCACCTTCTTAAAGAAGCCACAACACAAGATGTATGAACACAGAAACAAAATAGTAATTAGCGTCCTCGAGTGGAGAAAACTAAAACAGCAGACAGGTGATGCTTCCAGAGCCCAGTTACAAGTCTGATCTATGGGGAGATAAACATGTACTTTAACTGTTTTCAAAGTATTTTCAGCTAAACACACACACACACACACACACACAAAAACACCTGTAATTAGATAAATGCAATAAAGATAGGTTTAATGCCATAATGTGGAACTTTCTATAGCAAACCAATAGCATCTCTAAGGCAACAAGCAGGTGACAAACTCTTCACCTAAAAGTTCCACCTTGAGAACAGCCAAATCAGCCAATCCACTCACTTAGAATAATGTGCTCAGTCAAAACTTTGCATTACTCAAATAATAAATAAAAGCTGATTGTGATGAATGGCTGGAGGAAGTCATTTATTTCTCGTATATTTGGCTTCTTAAAATGGAAAGCTAGAAAAAAATGTCCTCATGCTAATGTGCGTAATGATTCTATGGCTTTTACCTGCACAATTTATTAGTAAAGGCAGATCGCTTGGTGACAGCTGTTTTAAGAAATTTGGAGATGTTCCAACCAGGCATTCAGGAGGGATGGCCAAACTCACCCCGACGCTTAATGCATAAAACAGATCAATGTTATAAGTGCAATAGTCATTTACTGTTAACACACACCTCAGCCAATGACAGCACAGGCAGCCAGACTCTACTACCAAGTGAGAACAGAAAATGTTTTCTAAGGTCACTAATGCATTTGTTTGCCGCCTTTTAGAGGACAGTCTGGCTACATCATAAAGTTAAAGGTGCATGGGATATTCCAGAGTAGGGCATTAAACTTATCTGCTTTACATGTATTCAATTACAGGTGTTCTATAGCTCAAAAATACACTGAAAAACATGAAGTAAACACATCATTGTTTACACCCTTTGTCTTAAAATGTGCACTGTGGAACTTTTCTACTCCATGGAGATGTTATTGCTTTGCCTGGAATGTTCTACAATATATTATTTATGCTTTACTGTATATAGCATAAACGCATCTATTTCTATGGAGACAAAATGGTGCCGTAAAGTATTTGTCTCATTCCATTTGTCTTTATTTTTTTACTCAAAAAGACCTTGATAAACATGTATTCTTACTGTGGGCGGAGTTGCCTCTCCACAGATCTGATCTGTAGCTTGGTCTGGTGCACCACCTGCTCACCACCTCTCTCATGGAAATGGATGGTGAAATGTCATACTTTTTTATGTCTACCTAATCTCCATACCCATTTAAGCTGCTTTTCCTTGACCAATAACGCACAGGACAAAATTAAAAACAATACGACCAAAACAAATAGAGATATTTGTATTATTTATTAAAAAGTATATATATGTACAAATGCTCCAGTGTGTTCTCTGTGCTGTGCTCATGCTTGTTGAAGTTTCAGCCTGTGTGTACTGGAATGGCTGACATGTGTAAAGTACATGAGCAGAGTACAAATATAAGGACAGGTGCTGAGCTGCACATGTGGAGGAGTACTGGGCACGCTTCTCTCTCTCGTCTCCTCCTCTCTTTCTCTGATACCCTCTTCTTTCTCATCCCTCCCTCTTTTGCTCTCTCCATCCTTTTTTAATGCTACTGTCCTTCTTACCCCTCTCCCTCAACTTTTCTTTCGCCTATTATCTCTCATCCATTCCCTATCCCTCTCTCTCCATCTCTCTCACTCTTTCTCTCGCTCTTCTTCTCCCTCTCTCATCCCACCCTTCTCCTCTCCAGCCCACTCCCCTCCTCTGCTCCAGTCCTTAATTCCAAACTAGGTCAGTGGGTCATTCTTACCTGCTGCTGGATATGGATGATGCTATGCAGGTGTCAATTCAGCACCGCTCAGTGAATGGAAACAAGTAAAAAAGTGTTGAAAAAGGAAGATGTGTGTGTGTGTGTGTGTGTTTGTTTTCAGATTTTTTATTTATTTTATATTATTATTTATTATTTTTATCTTTATATTTTGTTGATTTTTTTGTCATTTTTATCATGATTTCACTAATGTTATACATTCCATTGTAAAAGAATGTACATTTCTTAATTGAACAAAATAAAATAATAAATAATAAATAATAGGTAGTTTATTTTAAGATAACTTGTCATGTAAAATTATCTTGCTGCATGGACAGATCATTTTGTTTTACTTTTAAGTCATTTTCTAATAGATTTAACTGTTTATATATTCAATTTTGTCTAAGCTTTTTGCAGTGTATAGCCTAGTATAATAAATGTATACACTGCAAAAAACAAAATCTAGTCAAGCTAAAATGACTTAAATTAAGAATGTTTTAACAGTAAATTTCACTTGGCAAGTAAGATTTTTGTACTTAAAATAAGAAATAAAATCAAATGTTGCTTGAATTAGGAAAAAAAAAACTTATTCCATTGGCAGATCATTTTACTTGTCAAGTTGAATCCACTCAAATAAAGTCAAATGTTATTAATTTAAGTCATTTTAACTTACCTAGATATTGTTTTTTTCGATTGTATACTGGCGGCACAGTGGCTGAGTGGCTAGCACTCATGCCACACAGCAAGGAGGTTGCGGGTTTGATCCCCGGGTCACCCCGGCCTTTCTGTGTGGAGTTTGCATGTTCTCCCCGTGTCTGGATGGGTTTTCTCCATCAACTCAAAACATGCACTGTAGGTATGAAAGTTGTGTGAGTGAATGTTGGTGGTGGTCGGAGGGACCGTTGGCGCTGGTTGGCTTGGCAGCCGCACCTCTGTCAGTCTGCCCCAGGGCAGCTGTGGCTACAACAGTAGCTTACCACCACTGGGTCTGGAGTGAATGAAAAAAATGCTCTGTAAAATGCTGTGTAAAGCGCTTTGGGGACATGTGTTTGAGTAAAGCGCTATATAAATAAACCTTACCTTACCTTACCTTATGGTATCTCCATGGAGACGTCAACATGGAGACTTCACCGGGCCAAGTTACAGGTCAGGAGGAGAGGTCTCTCATCTCTCCTTTTTCTCTTCTCCCTTCATCTATCCTCTTCACCATCCTGCTTCAGTCTCTCTCCTTCTCCCTCCTTTTATCTCTCATCTTTCTCACCTGCCTCCTGCCCTCTTTCTCTCTCTTTGCTCTTGTCTTTCTCTCTGATCCTCTCATTCCCTCTCCTTCTCCTCCACACCTCCCTGACCCTCTCCCCGCCTCTCCTGTATTTGTGTTTGTTCCGTGTCACAGTTCAAAATGGCGTCTGATTCTTCGGGAGGATGAAACATTTATCGGTGGGTGATTTTTCATTAGACGAGCAGAGCACTTCCATCAATATTTCACCAGCTCGGAGCGTGCGCGGAGCCGAGATCGTGACCTCAGATGTCCTCATGAGTACACAAGGGCAAACTGCATTCTCCTGCTTCTACACCACCTTAGACATGCTTCGTTAGCTCTTTAGATTATACATTTAGCTTATTACGATGTTCATTTGTCTTTACAGGCAAATGAGTCTTATGACTGGTAGACTGGAACAGTGCTCTTACTTAAGGAAAAGTTGTGGAGACCCTTCCCGCTGTACGTATGTCTGCAAGTCACATAAGCTTTATTATTTGAATATTGGTTTCTTGTATCTTTTCTTCCTTTATGATTTTGAAAAAAAAAGACTATTTAATGTGATTTACTTCTAACTTTACATTAAAAATCAGTCATACCTGAGTCATTTCTTAGACCAGTAGACAGTTCTTCGCAGTTGGTAGTGGTAAGCTACTATTGATGGGGTTCAGATAACATCACATACAGAATTCTATATGCCAATATTAATAAATACAGATGGGGGAGGGGAAGGGAATTTTACAACAAAATTATGTTGTAATATGTTGAGTTCTTGGGTTTAGTCAATAATAAAAAATACCAAGTTCAACATCTGTGCATTTCCCTTTTGGATATTTCATGGTAAAGTACAGTGTAATTAATAAGACAAACAGGCCCTTGCCCCCATCTGCAACCGTGACATCATCACATTCGAGAATCTGAAAACCACTAATTGTAACCACAGCCGCCCTGGGGAAGACTGAGGGAAGCGAGGCTGCCAATCTGCACCATCAGCCCCCGGACCACCACCATCACTCACACACACACACCACATTCATACTAGGCAATGTGGGTGAAGCCTTGCCTAAGGACACAACAACAGAACTTTGTCAGCGCAGAAACGAATTGAGTAAATATTTTTAGCTTCACTCACCTCTGGTAAGACTACAGGGTCTAATCAGACAACACAATGTGTCAGTGAAAACTTGGGGTGACTTGCTTTAATAATGAAATGGTCTTAGGTAATAAAAACAGCAAACACTGTAAACTTCAGAATGGTCCAGTGTCTTTCCAGGGAGCGCAAACATTCACTTAAAGCTTGTTTCATATTTTAACCTCTCATTGTTATTCTTCTTTGGCCTGTGTGTATCTGTATTGTCCAGTCTCCAGGAGCAGGGTTCAGTAAACGTCTATTTCATGTTATCATTACGCAGCTGAACTCCTCTGACAGGAGACGTTTGTTTGGCCTTGTGCACCACCTGGTTGTCTCTATAGTGATGTTACTGCTTTACCTAGAATGTTCGATAATACGGCATTAATCTATCTCCATGAAGACAAGCAGGTATATCACCAAAAGATTCAGATCTATGGAGAGGCGACCCCCTCACTGGAAGAATGCATGTTTTGTACTATGTTTGAGTCAAAGCACCCAAAACTTAAATATAAATGCAAAATGTCTAATGCCATACGATGGAACATTCAAGGCCAAGAAATATCATCCCTAAGAAGGTGATATATATACTTTCTACAAGAAAAGTTACATAGTACAACTTTAAATATACTTTTTTATGACTCTATCACATATTTCTACACAAGTTGAGTTCACATTTAATCCAGTGTTCAGTAAATAAGTTTCACTCACCTGTTATATTTTGAGGACTGTATAATATTTTGGTAATTGCTATGGCAACAGTTCTATTTTTCATCGTTCACAAAGCCATGGATAGGAGCGGGAGTTCTTAACCTCGTGGCCTTGTGCTGTATAAATATTTAGTAGTAGCTGATGTCATACCCACATCTCTGTCCACTCTTTACACTTCTTTTCTTGCATCTCGACATCAAATAAAGTGGGTCATGGGCGTTACTCAAGCACAGCCCACCAGGGGGAGCAGAGCGTGATGAAAGAGACAGGAGGAGGTGTGAAAGGAGGAGAGGAGGATGGAGAGATGGAGGATACTCACACAGATAACCCGGGAAGACATGGACAGAGGAGGTTAGGAGGAGGATCCAGATCTGTTTGTGTCTATGGAGATGTTATTATTTTTCGTCTACATTTCTATTGTGATAAAAACATGATTATTAAGTTTATTTCTATACTGTGGAGCTTGGAGTAGAGCCACTGCCTTTAAACATGAATCTTTGCTCTAAAGCTTGAGTTGTTTTCATAGGAAAGTGAGCGCTATTATTTAAACTATGGATGAACGTACTCTGCTCTCCCAGCCTGACCCACTGACTGAAATGATGAAGCAGCAGCCATTACCGAGATTTAAATGCTATCTCCTGCACTACACCTCCTCCTCCTCCTGCTCTCTTCTCTCTCTTCCTTCCTCTCTCCTCTTTCTGTCTTCCTTAATTATACCTCCTTGTCCTGTATCCCCCTCTCTCCTCTCCCTATACTATTCTTCTCTTTCTTTCTCTTCTCTCCCTCTTTCTTTCCTCTCTCTTTCCTTCTCTTCTCTCCCTCTCTTTCCTCTCTCTTTCCTCCTCTCCCTATACTATTCTTCTCTTTCTTCCTCTTCTCTCCCTCTTTCTTTCCTCTCTCTTTCCTTCTCTTCTCTCCCTCTCTTCCCTCTCTCTTTCCTCCTCTCCCTATACTATTCTTCTCTTTCCTCCCTCTTTCCTCCTCTTCTCTCCCTCTCTCTTTCCCCTCTCTGTTCTCCTCTTCCTATATTATACTTCGCTTTCCTCCCTCTTTCCTCCTCTTCTCTCCCTCTCTTTTCTCCTGTCCCTATACTATACTTCACTTTCCTCCCTCTTTCCTCTTCTTCTCTCCCTCTCTCTTCTCCTCTCCCTATAGTATACTTCTCTTTCCTCTCTCTTCTCTCCCTCTCTCTTCTCCTCTCCCTATAGTATACTTCTCTTTCCTCTTCTTCTCTCCCTCTCTCTTCTCCTCTCCCTATAGTATACTTCTCTTTCCTCTCTCTTCTCTCCCTCTCTCTTCTCCTCTCCCTATAGTATACTTCTCTTTCCTCTCTCTTCTCTCCCTCTCTCTTCTCCTCTCCCTATAGTATACTTCTCTTTCCTCTCTCTTCTCTCCCTCTCTCTTCTCCTCTCTCTATAGTATACTTCTCTTTCCTCTTCTTCTCTCCCTCTCTCTTCTCCTCTCCCTATAGTATACTTCTCTTTCCTCTTCTTCTCTCCCTCTCTCTTCTCCTCTCCCTATAGTATACTTCTCTTTCCTCTTCTTCTCTCCCTCTCTCTTCTCCTCTCCCTATAGTATACTTCTCTTTCCTCTCTCTTCTCTCCCTCTCTCTTTCCTCTCTCTTTTCTCCTCTCCCTATATTATACTTCTCTTCCCCCTCTTTCCTCTTCTTCTCTCCCTCTCTTTTCTCCTCTCCCTATACTATACTTCTCTTTCCTCCTTCTTTCTTCCTCTTCTCTCCCTCTCTCTTTCCTCCCTCTTTTCTCCTCTCCCTCTCTCTCCCCCTCTCCTCTTCTCTCCTCCTCTCCCTCCTCTCCCTCACTATCTACCTTTCTCTCTCTCCCCTCCCTTCCTCCCTCCCATTCCTCTCCTCCTCTCCCTCATTCCTCTCTACCTCACTATCTCCCTCTCCTCCCTCTCCTCTCCTCCCCTCCTCCCTCGTTCCTCTCGCTCTTTGTTTAGGTGCAGGAGTGCAGTCCGAGTGTCTCTGAGTGAGTTCATGATGAGACGTAAACACACAGAGTGGAGCGGAGGCCTGAGGATTACACTGTCCAAGTATCCGAGCGCTGCAAACATTAGGATCTGACACGAATATCCCCCCCACGACCTGTTCGCCGCTGTTTTTAAATACTTCCTCTCCGTAGCTCCAGAATGATGGAAAACGAGGACTGTTGCCATAGCAATTAACTATTTAAAACAAAATATGATATCTTGTGAATATGGGAAAAGTCCTCAAAACGCACAATCGTTCACTTTGGTAACACTTAAAGATTTTTGAATAGTTTTGATAAAGAATGAGCAACTATTAATGAACAAATAGTTGATTTAGAATGACTTAAGTAGTTAATTATACCCTAAATGCTAGAAATGAAAATTAAGAACATCAAAAACTGATCTGGAGTTGTTTTGATGTCATGTTGTTATATCCCGATACTAAAACAATAGATGATATATCGCAATTCATCCATAATTACTTCAACTACAACTTCAAGAGAACACAAAAAACAATGTATGAAAAACAATTTATTACCTTTTTGAAATCATGAAAACCGTCAATGCAACTAATACATTTGAGTGAAAAATATTCTTTTAAAAAATCGATTCAGATGCATTTTGAATCGATTCAAGAATTGTGCCATGAAGTATCACGATATATCACTGAATAATTTTTTTCTTACACCCCTTGTTGTTATAGGCCTACAGGAAGTGCTCCACTGTGTGTTTAAACTCCATCCACCTTCACTAGAATCATTCAGATCATTTCGACCCAGGAACTGCCCACTGAAGGTAAAAAGCAGCTGTTTCTCGAAAACTATCGCTTCATGACATCACAAGGTGGAACAGAGCATTTTTGAGGTTTGGAAATGTAAATGAACTAATAATAATGCCGGGTTACTCTAACAAAACACAACTCCAGGTATGTTTTTGATGAGGTAACAGCATTATAACACAACTTATAGCACACAAGAGTCGGTTTTGTCTAATATAGGACCTTAAACATGTCAACAAGCAATATAAAGCTAAGCAAATTCCAATAGATTTAACAGACTATAAACACGTGTGGATTGTATTTGCATGTTTCTCCCCATATATAAACTCTGTCCAAAGTCAAACCTTCACATTTCCTCTGACAGCCCCCCCTCCTCCTCCTCCTCCACACTCTGTCAGACACTTTAAACCGCAGCCCCGGCTCTGCTCCGGGTCCGCGCTGATAACGAGGATTCCCTCCTCTGTATCCCCCTCAGAGCGCTCAGGCTGCGGGTGAACGGGTTCATCCATTCCCTTCACTCGTGGGTGTGCACTGACATCTAGTGGAGGGGTTTAGAATGCAGCGTTTACCTGAAAAGGAAAATGGAGGTTAGATTGACCAGCAGAGGGCGGTGTTGAGCTGGGTAACGAGGGGTAGGCAAAACTGACATATTTAATGCAAAACGGAGACATAGGTAAACATTTGACGTACAAAACAATGTGCTTTCATATTCCAGAAATGTAAATCAACTTGTAAAAATGATAAACAGACTGTTAAAATAGAGTGAACAGATTTTCAAAATAAAAATTTAAAAAACTGTGACATTCGTAGTTTGTTTTGGTTGCTAATAATGAAATTGTGAAACAAGTGCGTAATTAAAGAAAATTGTTATGCACTGGGCATTAATGTGAGGCAGTATAGTCACATTTTCTTTGTGTTTTTGTGATTTTTAAGCAGCTTTCCTGTGTTTTACCTAAATAAAGGACAATGTATGCCTCTCTTTACTGTTGGCAGGGATTAGACTGGTTAAAAATAGGGACACTTGGGACATTTCTTGCATAAAACGAGGACAAATCACTGGGATTGGATAAACCTGCTGGGACAGGGGACACAGGGCTCAAAAGTGGGACTGTCCCGGGTAAATAGGGACGCCCTGTCACCCCATATTAGAAAGTACAGAATGGTAGTAATGTAAAAAGCATGTAGAAAGCATAAGAAACATAAAGAAAGAAACATAAGCCCTTGCACCAAAGTATACTGTATCTCTGGTATGTTAGTGCCAGAGGAACCATCTCACACTCTGAGGAGCTCAAGAACGAGCCTCCTGCTTTAGTCCTTCAGTAGTCCTGCCTTGGTTTAGTCCTTGCGTAGTCCTGGTTTAGTCCTGTTTTAGTCCTGTTTTAACGCTTGTTCAGTCTTGGTTTAGTCCTGGTTTAGTCCTGGTTTAGTCCTGTCTCCTGATAAATATGTGAGCCAGGCCTCTGCTCTGACTCTGTTTAAATCCAGACTTAAAACACTCCTGAACTGTGCTCTTTTGATGTTAATTTGAAAAAGATTGTTTTTATTTTTATTTTATTGTGATTTTAATGTCTTTCATATTCTGTATGAAATGAATTACTTTGTGTATGAATGGTGCTCTATAAATAAACTAAATAAACTTCAAATGAATCAGTGTTATAATATGAAAACTGGTCAGATAAAGAAACATTAAAGGACACTATTTTCAGGTCTATGTGATGTTATTTCCTCATCATAAACATATCTGACATTTTGTTGTTTGACCTCAAATGTAGCTTGACTCACTGAAAAAGACTATATTTAATATTATAGTCATATTAAATCTATAATGTAATCTATAATTATAACATTATCTTTTGTACTGAACTGGTCTTGAATATGAATCAAGCTAATTCTTTCTTCATTTTTAAGGTGCACAGTGCAACTTTTCTCGAGCAGGGTTTGCCACCAGTTTGTCTGTATGTGGCATC